>OY728155.1:269508223-270144723 GCA_963277665.1 Viscum album
AAGAGAAACAATGTATCTTTTAAAAAAAATTCTGTTATGGAAGAAACATATATAGTTGGAATTGTCCACATTGTATTACTATTTTTTGTTATGTAATAGTTATGGCCTAATTATCTAAATCTCTAAACCTAAAAAGATCATCAATTTGATTGAAAGTATAATTATTTACTTAACACAAGAATAAGTAATTATTAAGGTTAGGGTCTTATACTACATGGATTACATGGAACTGAATAATATCAAAATACAGAACATGCATCATCTACCCTATGATAATGATTTTTTAATCAAATTTTGGATCTCAATATAATTCCATGATTTTTATTTTTTATATATATCATCATTATATTTTCATTAATATGGATATACCCAAGGTAACATTACATATAAGTTATGGAAACTATGATTTTAATGTGACTCCAATTGGTCTTACTAATTTCCCCCACTATCTTAAATAATTTAATGTATAGAGTCTTGAGAGATTATATTGATCAATTTGTTGTAATATTTTTAGATGATATTCATATCTAATCCACATAATGGTATAACAGGAATATCTCAGAATTATTTTGGTGAATTATTTATGAAAGAAGAAACCATATGAAAAATTTGACAATTTTAAATTTATTATAAACAAGGTTTTATTTTTAGTTCATATAATCTCAAGTGGTCTTATATCTGTGGATCCATCAATGATGAAGGATATTAAATATTTTCCTACACTTAATATAAGAACTATGATATAATGGTTTCTTGTTTCGGATTGATATTGTTAAAATTTTGGGGAGAATTTATCATTACTATCTATACCACTTAATGAATCTATGTTATAAGAGAGGCAAGACCATCTTGATAAATGAATGTAAGTATTATTTCAAGGATCTGAATTAAATATTTTTAGTGCATATATGCATACATTAGCCAATAGTGGTGAAGGTTTTAAAATATATAGTGATGTATCTATGATGCGATAAACATGTGTTTTAATGAATACTTAAATGTTCATATCTTTTTCCACAACAAGATTGATGGTTCATGAAAAAAATTACCCAACTCTTGATTTGGAGTAACTTACATTAATTTTTTCA
Source organism: Viscum album (assembly GCA_963277665.1). Lineage (NCBI taxonomy): Eukaryota > Viridiplantae > Streptophyta > Magnoliopsida > Santalales > Viscaceae > Viscum > Viscum album. Next base: position 269,509,312 of record OY728155.1, read on the forward strand.
ACACTGATTTGGAAGAATTATTTTATAGAGAGTTGTATGAAAAATATATTGATCATAAATGTTTGAAGTACATAATAACATAGAAGGAGTTGAACATGTGCCCAGAGAATAGTGTTAAATAAGATTAGTGATTATGATTTATCGATACATTACCAAAAAAGGAGGTAGATTATTTGAGTCTAAAGTAAAAAACCAGTATATACATGAGGGGGATAAAATAGTTCTAATATATAATGATTTGAAATGGATTGATCTATAAATTCTATATTAATTGTGTAAATAATATCTTTCACAAAATATAGGTCAATAGTTTAACCATGTGATGATTTAAGTGGTATTTAAGGATGATGTAGAAATGTAGAATAAGGATAGAAATATACAAGAGTTTAATAATATTTTATATGTAGTAATAACATGTATGAACCATTTTTGGGTCCCATAATTACTAGTTTTGAAGAACGAGATTTCATAGGTGACTCAAAGGTATTCATCATCCATTTATCCTAGAATTACGAAGATGTATTGAGATTTGAAAAAGTATTTATGGTTGGATGGAATGAAGAGTGATATAGATGATATTTTATCACACTTTTTGGAGTGTTAGAATGTTTTGGTTAATAAGAAAATGAATAAGGGGATGTTATGAACATTACACATACCATAATTAAAATTAGAAAACATCACCATTGATTTTATCATTAGAATTAGAAAAATATTTAGAGGGAATAATGCAATATGAGTTGTAGTTAATCACCTTAAAATGTAAAAAAAATCATCATTATCAGTGTAGAAATATAAATGTACCATGTTTCTAGGATATACCTTAAGATATAGGTATGTTTTAATGGAATATCTCAATATTTTTTATATGATTGGGATGTGTGAATTACCTCACTATTTATGCATATTATTCGGCATGATATGGATAAAAAGTCATGTTTTTTCACTAAGTATCACCTTTAGATAGAAGTTTATTCTGATAGTATAACTCAACACATAAATGTTATGTTGAGATCATGTTTGATAGATTTAAATGGAGGTTTAAATCAACACCTTACTCTGACTGAGTCTTAATACAACAATAACATTCTGTCAAGAATTAAGGTTTCTCCATATGAAGTCATAAAAGGAAAGAAGTTTAAAATTCCTATGTTTTTGGATGATGTTAGAGAAAGAATGTTATTTTAAATAGATACATATAATGAAATGGTATGAATTTTATAACCATTCATTAAAACATAATAGCATAAAAATTTCAACAGAAATTTTATACTGATAATCAATAATGTGATTTAGAATTTTACGTTTATGAGAATGTGTATATATGAATTTCCTCATTGAATATGGTTACGATATTTTTCGAGAAGGTGATTATAATAACTTAGTATATCAATACCTTTTAAATTCATGATTGCATCAAAACCATAGTTTATCGCTTGGAGATTCCACTGAACCTCTCTCAAGTCCATGATGTGGTCTCTTCATCTATATTGAGGATTTACATACAAGATCATTCACATGTACTAAACTTATAGGAAATACATCTAGAGATTGTTATTTATTATGTGTAATAACCAGTGAAGATTCTTGATCATATATAAAAATTATTCTAAAACTAGACTGCTCACCAAGTCAATGATTTATGGTGAAACCACCTGTTTGAGGATGCTATTTGGGAATATAATGATGTAATGAGGAAAACAACCCCATAGTAATTTTTTAAAATGTTATATAATTTTAATTGAAATTTTAAATTTAAGGGGTTTATAATGAAACATCGTGATATTTTATTAATGAATTCGTTAAATAAATTTAATTTCTTCAATAGCTTGTGATATAAGAATCAATGAGTTTTAATGAATCATGATGTACTGTAAATATTATTGAATAAACTTGTCCATCAAAACCTAACCATTAAATTTTTTTTATGAATATTAATATTTAATTTTTAATTTTTAATATAAAAATTATTTAATCAAATCATATTGATTAATGAATAACATAATTTTTTACTAAATTCATAATATGTTCTGGAAATAATATTTTCTCAAAAAATATATTTTTATAACATTAATAACTATAGAGACTTTTATAAATTGTATTCTAAAAAATGAACATCATTTTTTAAATCTACTTGTCAAAATTATATTTGAGTGAGGTTTTGATAATTTTTGAAATGCATAAATTGTCGATGAATAGTTGAAAATAATAACTTTTTTAAAAGCTATCTTTTATTTTATAGAATTTAAAAGTTACAAATTATATTACGATGGTTTTAAAAGTAAAATTATTAACAATATATATTTACTAGTCAAATTTATGCCATTAAAATCAAATAAGAATTTAATTTTATTAAAACTATCTATATATTTGAATATTTTCTCTTTGGGAAACCGCTTTTCATCGCATATGTGGGATTTATTTTAAATAAATTTAGGCCTATTTTATGATTGGAAATTGATAAAATGGATTCTATATTGTAAATATTTATAGTTTATATATGTTTAAAGTTCAAATTAATTATTCATCATAAATCATAGTTAAAATAATTACATCAAATTTCTCTATTTATGGATAAAACTCGGTTCTGTGTGTCAGATACACATGTGTCAAAATTAATTTTCAACACACATTGGTTAATTTTGTAATAAATAGAGTTGGATATTTTTTTTATTATTTGGTTCAATTTATTTAACAACTCTCATTTTAACTATTTTTTTAAATTGTAAATTACCAAGGTAAATAAAAATAGCCTCGTTACTAGGGTAAATATTATATGGTAAATGTGAGTGAACATTATGAATAATGATAGAAATATTCAAAAAAGAATTTTTTTAATTTGAGTTTTTGTCAAACCATTTTATGCCAAAAAATCATTATTTACCAAATTTTGAAAGACATTCTATTATTGAATAGTGTTGGTTATTTAAAAAAATTCAAATACTCCTCAGTTATACAAATTTTACTAATATGCCCCAAGCGAGTAATTATTTCACTTTGGTATAATAAAAATAAAAAATTACTAAAACTATGCTACTAAATTAATAGAAATTTTATGTAAGGAATGTTTGAGGTCGAACCAAAAAATAATGAGAATTAGTTTATTTGGGGTCTGAAAAGAAAATGTTTTTATTTCAATGATTTGGACAAAAGGGGGTTATGAAAAAATTGGTTTGATTAATGTGATAAACACAAAATAAAGATAAATGAACATTATAATTTTTTTAAAATATGATTTAAAAGGCATTATAATTTTTTTTAATTCTAGGGTTCATTTGAAATTATATTTTAGAAAATAATATTATTTACTCCATATTGGTTTAAGAGTCGAGACAAGGGACATCAAATGGCCTCAGTATTCCATCATTGATGCAGGAATTACCTATTTCCCATGGTTTTTTAATTTAGGGGTTTTACAATTCAAGTTTCTTTTGATTTCATATTTAAACATAATTCCACTAAATTTGGAAATATTCAATCCTCATTTATTGTTTTAATTTGTGAAATCTTAATTTTTTTTTAAAAAATTAAATAAAAGGGATTGGAAATTATTTGATGAATAAGGTCAAACCAAATACATAGATAAATATAAATAAATCAATAAATTATAACCTTCCCCTTTCTATTACATTACCCTATAAAATATATGTTATAAACCATAATTGTAGTGATTACAGATTTAAATGTATGGAATAATGAAAAATAATAAATGATTTAAATGAATATGAAACTATTGAGGTACCTGAAAAATGAATCATCTCGCTTCAATGTTCGATCTTCATGGATCCCTTCATAACAATAGCCTACCCATATATTTGTAGAGTCCATATTGAATTTTTTAGCATTTAATGTCATTATGGAATGTAAAAATGATGTCATGGGCTAGTCCCCACTCATTTTGAAGGTCAAAATTTAATGATACGTTGAATCTGTCAATTTTGGCTCATCTCGGCCTTTTACCCATCGTATTGTGATTATTTGATTTGTAAATAATGAACCAAATTTAAATTATTCACTACATGTATAGTTTATAGGAAACATCACTTATGTCAAGGTTTTACACATTTTTTCCACATCATGACACATATCACCTTTTCTTTTAGCTACCTTCCTCAACTTACCGACATATAGTTCATTCATGACTTTCACTGGTACATGACATGTAATGTCTACACTAAATGTCAATTTTATTTTCTACTATGGGTTCCCTTTTTCTCCTTGAATCATAAATTTCATTCTTATAAATTGTTAAATGATCAACCTTCTTTATTGGATACCATCATTTATATTAATATATTTTTTCATTTTCACTCATTCTTCTCATCTATAATAACATATAACAACATGAAAAGAATGACGAATATATCAGGTGCATACTCATGCATTTAAAATTAATTCCTCAACCTAAACTAATTTTAATTTAAAAATTGTATACAATAAGCGCACATACTTCACTTGTGTCAGATGAAGAAATAAAAAAATATTAAAGCTCAAATTAGTCTTCTTTTTTAATTAATATTTAATGTTTGGAATGTTCAATTTTGATCCCAAAAAGATGGTGATTTGTTTTTTTTAAATCTTACATTTATTAAGTTTTAATATTGATATTGAAGAAAATATTGGTTTGATTAATTTGAAGAAATAATAATAAAACAAAAGAAGATTGTTTTCTTGGTTCGAAATCAGATTAAAGTGAATTTTAGTGTTTTATAATCTTATGTTTTAGGTGAAATTGAATTTTATAAAATAAGTTGGTTAATCTAGAATTTTTTTTGGATTCCAATAATCTAGATATTGAATGGTCATGGTATCACGTCCTTTACGCAGTAATCCCCTATTTCTCTTGGTTTGGTAATTTAGGGTTTTACCAAATAAAGTTTGTTTGAATACCATATTTAAAACTAACTCCCCTAAATTTAAAAATGGTCATTCCCACATCATGTTAGTTAGTTACACAAATTTAAATGTCATTTCATATTCAAATACTAATTTCCATTAAATTTTTTAAATAAAGGTAGTGGAAATTGATTAAAGAATCATAGAAAACCATATACATGAATATCGAGAATGAATTTTATCCTACACTTCCACCACCCTTTTATTACATAACACAAGAACAAGGGGGTTTTCCCATCATTATAGTGAATATTGAATAATATGGAACGAATAGTGACAAATAATTAATAATTAATGCAAATTTAAAAATTTCAAGGACCCTGCACAACACATCATCATACTCAATTATGTGGTCTCTAAGGATCTCATCAAAGTAGTAACCAACCAATCTATTTATAGAGACTATATGGGTTGATAAAATATTCAATGTCATTATGTATTACTAAAAAAATTTGTCATTGGTGGGTCTCATGTCTTAAAATAGGTCAAAAATTGAAGATACATTAATTCTAGTCTTTTTGGACCCTCCCGAAAATTTAAATGTCATCTAGGGATTAAATGATAGGTAAATTTTACTACATGTGTATTGTATTAAAAAAATTCATCATTTCTAGGTATCATTAATTGTTTCATGGTGGGAAACATAAGTGTCAATCTCTGAAACATATAAATTTCACTTCTGGTCACTTTCCTTCACATCAGGATACATTGTTATTTGAAAAATTGCACTAGAACATGATTTATAATCACTAAATGATTTGTAATATCAATTATCTTCTTATAGACACTCTTTTGTTTGATACTTAGTTTCATGCCTCAGAGTTGTTTTGTATCATGATCATCCTTCATTATGGAAAACCATATTTTATATGGATATCATTTTTGTTTCTATGTCTTTGTTCATCTCCCATAACCTATAGAATCATTAAAAACATAAATAATGTCGTAAGGGAATAGTAATGAATTAAAAATTAAATAATCAAAATATATGAATTTTAATATAAAAAATATATATATTAAGTGACCTTATAAAACCCCACCACATTAAAATTCAATCATATCCTCATGGATGAAATCTAAAAATTCTACACTGGATGTTTACTCAACCCTGATTGAAATTCCTTGTAAAAAACAATTAATCAAATGTATTTATAAATTATTTTGTATCACACATCTAAAATTTATTAACACCATATTATTTAGATAATACGAATATATATTTATTTAACATTTCTTATTTTTAAATATCGAAGACTTCCCATCCAGAAATTTTAATTTTTCACATCATTTCAAATATGTATACATTTTTTAATTTACCCTGCATGAATTTTTCTACTCACCATAAATGTATAGATAAACACATTGATTCAGATACTTCAAGAACATTTCATAAACCATTTTCATTCAAGGCATCTAGAATCTCCACTGTGTAAAGAAAAAATAAAAATAAATCTTCAATATTTAACATTTTTGGTTAAAAAAACTATAAGGATTATTATAGGTTGGAAAATTATGTAAATTATGTATATAGGATGAAATAGGGTTTTCTTTAATGAATGTTTCCTAAAACAAGTGGCTTAATAAATGTATCCTCTTCCCCAGTATCTCATTATTGGCTTATAAAGGGATGAAATACCGAAAAATGAATCATCTTATTTTTGTCTAATTTTTTTGTTTATAATTTTTATTCTATGTAAAATTATCACAACCACCACCCACCCCTATAAGATCTCATGACAAAATTTTTGTATAGTTATTACAACATTAGTGGTATGTAAATGGTTATTTTTGGATTATTCTAAAGGAAACCTATTTTTATGAGGGTTTCCAATAAATAAATTGAATGTGAAATCCAAATAACTAATTAAATTTCACCCACACATTTTCATTACAAATTATTCATCCCTTCCAACAGTCTCCATCTCCTCCACTCTTATTGTTTTGATAATGATAAAAAATATATTGGTTAAGGCAAGAAATGATAACATGGGATTCTAACTTGGATCATCTCTATTAAGGTTTCTCAAGGATTCAATCAGAATCAAAATGGATTATTATAATGTGTGTCATTTATTAAGGACTAATAATATCTACCTCAATCATGTTCTAATTGATATTGATCAGTCATAGCTTTAATTAGATGAAAATCATGTTATAAAAGATATAATTCCATTGTTTCATTATAAATATAATATTGAATGAATATAAAATGTTGTCTTGGTGGATTTTTTGTGAATGAAAAGAATGGATGGCTTAATCAATCAATTAAATTGATATGAATAATTAAATTAGTTAATGTAAATAAGATAAATACAATTCTTAAAAAAATATCAGTAATATATCATTTAAAATTATCAATATACCTTTTTAAATGATGATTTTTTAATTTCAAATCCACATGATCATCTCTACGTATTTATTTTTCCATATATACTAATTCAATTTTTTTGACAAATATATTTAATTTCAAAGAATGGTATTTATACTACATATTTTATATATAGTAGTTTTTTATTAATGTAAGAGTCAAATTTGGGTTGTTTAATTAGATGTTAAAATATATAAAGCTATTATATGTAGAAAATATATTATATAAAAAATTAAAATGATTACTCATATTTCAAATATTTTATTGAATTTTTCAATGTCTTTTTTTATTGATCCTATATACTGATGTGTATTGGTCCTGATACATCCTCTTGTTCTTTTAACTTTTGGTAAACAAATTCAGTCAGGATGCTCCTACAATTTATAAATATTTTAATGAAATCATTTTGTATAATAAATGAATTAAGAAATATTTGAAGAAACAGAAATCACACATGAAAACAATAAAAAATAAAAAAATAAACTCCAGTTTCCTCCAAGAATATATTTTGATGATCATTTTAATCTAGATTTTTACCTCTATTAGCTTCAGATAACATGGAAGATGACTTAAATTTTTATACATGTTCAGGGTTCATAATTGGAATTAATTGTTTCCTATAAAAAAAATTTAATCCCTTGTTCCTCCTCTTAAAATAGAATAATTATACATGTTGGTATCACTTGATAAATCGCCACAACACTAATCGTCCATTTATTCCATAATCAGAATCAACTAATTAAATGATCATGTACCACCCAAACATCTCATCCTTTACCAAATGTGGTTTACTCTATTGCTCCTCAAATTTCAATGATCTTGGTCCCCATTTTAGCTTTTTTTATTGATTGATAATTCCCTTTTATATCATCATATATCTTATATACCTCTTTACTTTCAAAAAAACACTCAAATTTCCGTGGATTGTTTTCTCAAAACTCATTATCCTCACATATCATTGTTCATCATTTCCTAGTGGATGTTGAAAGATAGATGATTACATCCAAATCTCAGACAGTGTTCTCCACATTGGACATGAATCAATGAATTCATAGTCCATAAAATGGCATACCTAGACTGAGTGTATTTCACTCATCTTCCATATAAAACACAAATAATTTTATAGTACCCATAAAATTTTCAATATTTATTTTGATTTCCTTGAAAAATCATCTAGTGGATTTCATTATTGATAATAATAACAAATCTAATACACTTATGAGACTCATGATTTTCAGTCTAATATTACGTAATTTTGTGCATGACATGATACTGTCTCTCAAACATATGATACACATAGATTTTAAACATTTTTAGCTCTGATTAATATAGGAACTGAAAATATACTTGGATCACATTTCTTTTTTTAGGTTGGTTTTTTAGGCCACAACCAAACAATATCATTTGAGAGGAATCATGAAAATATCCTCCATGTTCTTATTTCTAGTTACTATCATTTTCATGATCTTGTCTTATGTTGACATGTTTACAATATCCTATTTAAAAGGTATATTAATATGTAATTTCATAAAATAATTGAGAAGTTTACATTAATTTGAATTGTTATTTAATTCAACAACATTTTTTGGAAAGGAATTTCTCAATTTTTAGACTGGTGGTTGTTCTACTCCTTTTATAGCTACTAGTGACTTTCTATTTTTAACTTATTCACTTGAATCCATATATTGTTGTCTTATAAAATCTATACCACATCCTTCTATATCCTTCGCATTTTTTTTCAGTATAGTTTTTAAATCATCATGTGTTCATACTTCAAAGCATCTTCATAGTACTCATATTTGTCTCTCTCTATGTTGGATAGAATGTTTTATTACTTTATTGTATTGATTCTACAATGCATCATTTTGGTTTGTTTATTCCCCTTTTATTCACTGGATTATATCCCTGGTTATGGTCATGAATGTATAATGTGTATCTTCGAATATATAGAATTGGCTCATTAGTGTGGGAATGTGGGGTGTAGGTTGTTAGTAGAATTTTGAGCTCTATTTATATACTATTCCGTGATGTATTTTGTCTACCATCTCTAAAATTTATTACCTCGATTGTAATCAGAATAATTCACGTCTTTTATAAAGTCACCTTATGTGATTTGATTCTAGCTTATCATGATGTCTATCTTCTTGGTAAATTATTCTAGTTGCACCTCAATCAATTCAATGTTGGTTATTGTGTGAATTCCCTCTTTTTATCACTTCTACATACAATGTGAAATTTTAGATTTTCATTTCAGCCAACAAGCTATATTTTGATCCAGTCGATTTATTCATCGATGATCCATTAGCTACAACATCTATAATTAAACTATTTACCTATGATAACCCCTAATAAAAATTTTGGATTACCATGAAAAACTCTATACCATGATTTTGTACTTATTGAGTCATATATTTATATCATTCCTTGTTTGAATATAGTGATTCTTCTTTAAATTGTAAAAAGTTAAAAAATTTACCCTTATTTTTATTGAGTTGAATGTTTTGAAGAACAGGGTGAGAAAGTCCCTTGCATTCTCATACCATGTCATAATGTAATTCACTAGTTATCTTTGAATCCACTATATAGAGTTCTCTCATAATGTAAATCTAAATATATGATGAATTATCGAATCCCTTGAAACATTATATAATTTGAATGTGTCACAGAGCTCGAGGAAGATTCCAAAATGTGTGTTTGGATATTCCTGAGGTAGTCATATTAATTTCACAAAATTCGATAACATCTAGATGATCACCAGTTTTATTTGAGTGTCGTTTTAATACAAAAGTGTTTCTAGGATTCCCAGATTAAATCTTGTGCTCGATGGTCATCCCTAGTATGTGGGCATGCATTGGCATGTTTCCCTTTTAAGAACCCTAACCACTTGATTTTTTTCAATTCCCTAAATGGATCTTGTGAATTTACTACTTAATCCTGTGTAATAATGGAAGATGTAATTAATTATTCCTTTTCCCTATTACCTAGTTTTATAGTTGTTCATTAGTGATTTTTAACTGATAATTTTAGCATAGAATATCGAACAGAAAACAGAAGAATTTGAAATAAAAAAACATAAAAAAATCTAAAACCTATGAATTAAATGATATCCATATTTAGAAATGAAACATATTCTGATAGGCTAGAATGGAAATTGTATTTCCCTAATGTAAAAATGAAAAAAAATTCAAAGACAAAAAATATTCTACTAAATTAATTTAACTATTGCATAAGGAATGTCAGAAGATGTACCCATAGACATGGTGAAGCTGATTATTTAGTTGTTTAAAATAATATTGTTTTGTTTAATTGATTTTTAATAATGAAGTTGAAGAAAATATTATTTGATCAATTTGAATAACTCATTATAAATATGAAGTTGTTTGATTGATTTTTTTGAAATTATATTTAAAAGGAATGTGAGTTTTTTTTAATTTTAGGGTTTAGGTAAAATTAATTTTAGAAAATAAAATGACTAATTCATGATTTGTGCAGATTTTAGATGAGGGAGATCCAATGGTCATGGAATCCCCTCCTAGATGTGGCAATCCAATATTTCCATTTGGTTTGGTAATTTATGGTTTCTACGGATAAAGTATATTTATACCATTTTTAGACATGATTCACCTAAATTTGACAATGTCCATGCCCCCTCAAGTTTTTTTTTGAGAAATTTAAAATTTCCTTTCAAAATAAAATTCCAACGGTCATGATAAATGTAAAAGAAAAGGATTGGGAATTTATTAATGAATTATGAAAAATCAACTTCATGAATAAGTATAATGAAATCAATCCAACAACACCTTAAAACTTATATTACATATCCCATGAACAAGGTTAGTTTACCTACAAATCATAGTGATATGAAAATAAGTGGGATGGAATAATGAAAATGAAAGAATAATCAATACAATGATGAAACTAGAAAGGACCATGAAAAACACATATTCTTGCTACATGATTTGGTCTCTGAGGATCCCTTCAGAGCATTAATATATCTATCTATTTTTAGAGTCCATATGGGCACGTACATCATAAAATTTCATTAAGGATGGGTAAGAAAGTGTTCATAGGTGGGTCCTATGTCTTATAATAGGTCAAAAAATTAATATATGTTTAATCAATCTATTTTTTCCTATTTCAACCTTTTAAACGTCATGTAGTGATTACATTAAATGTAAATCTTTCACCATTTCTAGGAATCATAACTTCTGTCATGGCGTGATAGAAATGTGTCACACTATGACACATATCAACATTACATCAAGTTTTTTTCCTCCACTTAACGACCTGTAGTTATTTCTAAACAGGCACTTTTACATGACTTGTAATGACTACATGATGTGTAATGTTAGTTTTCTACTCTATGATCATCTTTATTCCATTATTTTTAGTTTCATACCCTCGTATTTTTCTATTATCATTCGTATTTATAGAAAACCTTATTTTAGGTTGATATCATTGTCTTTTCCACTCAATTTTCTCATCTACCAAAACATATATCATCTTGAAAAACATGAAAAAAAATCAGGTGCATCGACACACACTAGAAATTAAATCATCAAACTCTCTACATTTTAATATAAAATTTGTACACAACAGGTGAAATTATTAAGGAAATAATACTGTCACATAATTACAAATAAAAATAAATTTTTGATAAAAAATCATAACAAAATTCTCTCCCCATCATCCTTAACAATGTTTTATATCTTCTGGTATTCATAAAAATCTATTCATATGATCTTTAGTATATATATTTAAAGGATGTTTTTCAATGTGAATATCATTGACTTCACTAAAAACTTTATTTTTAATTATTCTCAAACCAAATTAATTCATGTGCAAATAATTCCAACATAATATCAATTATATAAAACATATATTGGTATGATAATATTTTGATGTCGTAATCTATATCTGCATCCTCTTTTTTCAAGTGGGATGAAAAACCGTCGATCATGTATACAAAGGACTACCATCTCATGAACCGATGCAATTCATTTTCCCTAAACACCCCTAACATCTAGATATAACTATGAATTTTATAGTTATATGATATTTATTAAATAATTATGCATTATGAATTAATTTTTATAGACACACACTATATTTACATTCCATGGGAATATGATTATGTTTCACGTGTGTATGGCGGACTACCACCCTACAAATCGTAGTGATTTGTTCTTAAATTATGCTTTACATGGAGGATGAGATATATATGAAAAAAATATATTATATATCAGTAATATATTATTTTATTGTCTTATGTATCATGTGTCGATAAAATGGAAACAATTTTCCTGTGAATGCATGGTCATTAACTCCATGAGCAGTGTAATTTAATTATATATATATATTATATAGATTACAATAAATACATATATAATTAATATTTTTGATATTTATATTATTGTTTAAATTATGGCTATGATGGATCCATGATCAAATTAAAAGAACTTAAAATACTAAACCAAATCCCAAATGAGGAAGAAAGCAGTTACTACCTGAAATTTTATTTTATCAAATAATTATTAATATGTCGGTTATAAGAGGTTATAATAAAATAATATAAGAAATATATCTATAAGTATTTTTATTTATTTATTGTGTAATAATTAAACATATTTTATACAATAGGTATGATCATGTACTAATGAAGTTGAGGCTTAAACTATGGGATTTCTAATCTCTATATTGTTAATGAGAGACATATGTGATATTCACCACTCATCAATTTTTGGTGTATATTGTGAACCATTGAAATTTTATATTATGAATATTATTCATTTAATGATATTTAATGTTTCATTAGATGTGATTCATTAATGGGAACTATGATTAAAATGATCACCAAAGAGGTTAGATATTTTTTCCTCATATTTTATTCATTGGTGCATTTTTAATTTACTCTCATACCTTCTTTTATAAGGTGTATATAAATCCCCTATTAAATGTTATATCTAGAATTTTATTTTTCATATAAAAATTAATGATTCTTTTAAATTCATTCTTTAATGGGTCTTGTGTTTTAGATGGTACCAATGAGGTAGAATATGTTTTTAACAATATCATTATTTATTTGAATTTTTTGTGATTTAGTTTAAGATGATAAAATATTATGAACTACCTATCATGAAACTCATTTATTCTTTTCTCATCTTGTTATGTCATTAAAATACTTTTTTTCAATTAATTTCCCTCCCCTCATGTAACCATGATTCAAAAATTTTGTTTTTAGTAAATATCAACATTATTTCTTATTCTATATAATGTGTTAATATATTTATTCCCATGTTTTCTATAAAGGTTCAAACAATGTTTTAAGTGATATCTAGTTATATATTAAAGTATTTTTTAACCATGATATAATTTTTACAAAATATTTTATATGTAATCATTATTTTTTTTTAAAACAAGGCCCTCAAGAAATTTTTTGAAAATTAGAAAGGAATATTCATTTTAATATGTGAATCATGAAAAATATTTTCTTATATCATAACAAATATATATTAATGGTTAACTTTTATTTCTAAATTTTTTTTACAAATAAATGGGTTTCACAATTTTTTGGGAACTTTTATATTAAAAATTGTGTTTTTAAGTGTGAAATGTTTATTTTGCCTCAAGAAAATTCCATATAATCATTTAAAATAAATTTCTATCTAAGATGAAATTGTTTTATGTTACTCATGATTTATAGGTTTTATGAAATAAAGATACCATTATTATTATTTCTCTAAATTTTTTTTATGATGAAATAATTTTTTTAAACCCTTCATTTTCAATGGGTTGTTATATAGTAAAAAAATTCTTAAGAAACACATTCCTTTATAAAACATTATGAAATGATGAAGTGATGAATGTTTTAGGGAATCTATTTTTATTACATGGGTTATTCCATTATTAATTGTTTATGAACCCTATATCATAACATGGGATTTAATATAATTAATGTTTTAACAAATTTTTGGTACACATAAGTATAGATTATGGGATTGATGTGACTCATATTTCATTCCTTTTAATTATATAATGTTTTATATTTCATGAGGAAATAATGGGAAAAAATATTATTTACATAATCCACTATGGATCATAGAATTGTGTGCCTTATCTACTATGAGATACTAGTTATGATATGTGATCCGTTATGAAATTCTAAACAAGTAATGATTCAGGAACCGTTATCAAATGAGGAATCAATGTTGCAGTTGGATCTGTTATTATTTTATAGACATGGATGTTAATGTTGACATATGAAATGGTTTCTATAATTTTGATGGTTCAAAATTTAAATGTCATGATATTATTTTCTATGATGGATTTATAATTACCTCTTACACATATGGCTTATGACCTGTGAAATGATATTTTTTTATGCCATGGATCGCGTTTAAAATCCAAGATACATTTTCTATAAACATTTTTTTTCATATTAATGGTCGCATACCCTTAATCTTATCTCATGAATTCATTTTATCATTGATTTATATCTTATATTCCTACCCTTACTAAGAATCTAATTGCACCCTTTCATATGATTCCTTTAACTGTGTTACAAAAAAATGGTTTAAGTAGGTTTTGTATATAAAGTTTACTAACTGGTAGGATCATTATAAGGGATGTCAAAATATTTCATTAAATAAGAAATTATGTAACTAGTATTCAGAGGCACTAAAGCTATAACAATTGTGGGACTGTATTTGTGAAATATGTTTAATATTCATCTAAATGAATGAAATATTTATATATAAATTTCCTAGGTCACTATACTCCATTCTTTTTCAGTTTAAACATATAAAACCAAATATATTTTCTCCATCCATTTTTTGTATATGTTCCTCCATGAATTTGTTTTGACGTTTTTTCTCTAATAATCCCTCATATGGTATCACACTTTCTTCCATTATCATACTCTTAGATTAAATTTTTATAGTGTTCGCCTATTAATATAATTTTATATTTTTCATTTATAGGTATTGCGATAGGTTTTATTTATATATCTTGGTTTCTAGGTATTTAAAAGAATGTGTTCTTCCTTATTTAAGTGTTCAATATAACAGGAAACTTGTTTTGGAATGGTTTTGAAACCATTATTCCTTGACTAAATTATGTGTTTTTCCCAATTTATTTTTCCCCTTATGTCTTCTATTCTTGGGTAATTGAAGTTAATATTTTTCAATATTAAAAAAAATTTGGGATAACAATAATTTGTTTAATAAGTGGTTTAGAAGAAATTATTAATTAGTAGAAGGGGTTTATATTATAATTAAAAATTATAATTGAATCCCATGTTTTGTAACATTTTTTTTTTCATTCCGAGTGATGTTTAATGTTGTTTTAGATTATCTAGTACAAAAAATATGTTTAAAAGTGTTTATGGGAGAGTTTATTGATATCCCAATTTTTTTTATAATAAAGGATGTGTATTTAAATGTTATTAAATTAATTTTAAATGTGGTTGTTTTAGATAGATATTTCAAATGATATTTCAAATTATTTTAGAATGTGGGTAATTGTTCCAAAAATTCTAATAATTATATTTTAGTGGTTTATATATCAAATTAATTGGGTATTTTCTATAGTGTCTGAGACCCTTTTGAGTTTATAAGGGGAATTACCATCAAAAGGGCTCCGCTTAGTGGTTTAATGTTTCCCTACCACAATCATTCTCCCCCCTCACATCCTCACCTTCTCTTATGTAGTGAATGGTGATGCCCACATTCCAGTCAAGATATGTTGTTTTTTTAGTTTGTTATTCACACGGCATCCCTTTGATTTCAGGGATTCGAATATCGATGAAGTTTCCCCCATCAATATCCCTCAACTGATGAAACTAGTTTTTAGGTCCTTTCTCCTTCCCCCTTTATACCTTGCTCTGTTTTGGTCCTACTTTGATGGCGCCTTGTCCCTTCTCCTTTGGTAGTGGTCATTCTGTGAGGGTTGCATTCTAGATTGACAGTCCTATGATTCTGATTTCTAGATCATTTTTATGGACCTTCACCACTGTTAATTCTCTAAAGGATCCATATCTGGCCATGCCCTTTGGTTTTTTCCCTATTGCAAACTGGTAGGTTTTTCTGTTGTTTGTTATTATGGTGGCAGTTCTATGAGGGAAGCCACTCATTCTCGGTCAAATAGTACAAAATTGAATATCTCTATAAAGAAATCCTTTATCATTGTTCAATATCATTTGATTGTTCTTTATAGTTATTAATTTTTGATGTTAGCCCTATTACAGTATGATTTTGTGCCCATATTTCTCTACTCCTCCCGACTTCATATACCATTTTATCATGATCCATTATACATGGACCCATATTGATCGAGTGTGAAATATTATATGGTGTTTTGGATGGCGGTGGAGGCTTCGACGTTGTTAGATCTATTGTAGTGATATTTTTTCTTACTGGAATCATTTATATTAGCTTGATGATACTGGTTGCATCCTCCTCTGTGGCATCGCTCAGTTGTGCTCTGGAGTTGTTCTGGCTATTAGATTCTCTAGTGGCTGAGTTCATAATGAAAGTTGTTTTCTTGGTGAACATATCCTAATGCGGTGTGGTGTGATATAATTGTAAAAGAATATAATGGGTTCATGAACCGATATATGTATTTTGGTTTCTTAGGGACTGAGAAAGTTTTTGGATGATTTCATACACATTCCCCTTTTGGTGTTTGGGGTTAGGTATGGCTCATTCCAACAATGGTGGATCCCCTTGGGTATGTTTCCTCACCTATTCTTGTACAATGTATTTTTCTCACCTATTTGTAAGGTGATTTTATTTTTATAATTTAAAATAAGTAGTTTTATGTGAGGCCATCCTTTTAGAACCTAGTGTTTTTTATTTTGATGAGTTTAAATCCCTTTGGCGATATGTACATATATTTTTTTAATTATTCTTATGTATAGTTATAAATATGGGGTTTTTTGATTTAGGGTACTATTAGGTAATGTGTGAGTTAATATCAAGTGATATATAAATTTTGGGTTGTATTATTAGTTGTGCACCTCCATTTTATGTTTTTCACTGGAGTCCAAATAGACAATTAGGGTTCAAATGAGCATACAACCTAGTGTCGAGTGTCCTTCCTAGGGGTGGACCCAGTCAAACCGAGTGAACATATCAGATGTTTTTATAGTCCTAGAATATCATATAATATTCTTATGTCACTTTTTATATCGTATTATGATATAGCTTGCTGTGTTCTGTAGGAAAAATAGGACATGAAAGGTCATTTAGTGTCATCATAGTCTCATTATCATTCTTTTAGGATCATGATATATGAGTAATATGAAGAATCCTATGAATCATATAATCTATTACAGGATGAATTTTTTTGGAGTATGTTATTTATATAACTTCATTATATACCCATTATTATATTATTAGAACCATTGATCTATTTATTAACATTGGAATGTTTTTTTGTTTGTGGATACCAATTATATTTTTTGTATTATGAGAAAAATTACATTAGAAATTGATTTAAAGAATAATTTTTAAGTTGTGTTTTTTTATTATAAATTTTAAAATAATGGTAACACTGTGAATGTATTTTGGTATAAAAAATTGGTTGGGAGGAAGGAATGAAATTTATTTTAATTGGATTTAAATTTTCACTTTGTATAGAAAAATGAATTTATAAAAAGAAAAAACATTATTATTATTTTGTATTAGATATTATTGTTTTATGTCAGAGAGATTCATTTTTTTCAATGGGTTTTATCGTGGTCAAAAAAGAAGTTTTAACTCTAACCTTATATTTCATTTTTTATAGATGTGAGACATTTTTAAAATTGATTAATTGAATGGTATTTGGTATTATCTAAATAGGGTGTGAAAACCAAATTTTCTACCCATGATCATAATAAAATGAATGAAAGGGTATTTTAAAAGTTAATGAAATGAAATATTTAGTGAAATACTTATAATAATGTTTTCATAACATCATATATACATCAGTTGATCTATACAACTATGTTTTTTTTCATGTTACGAGACTGTGGTTTATTCCTTTTAGGGTTTTTTGGGTTGTAATTTCCTTTTTGTTGCGATATATGAATGGTGAAGGATGGTTATATGATGGTTTTAGTGGAAAGGTTTTTTATTTTGATAATTTATTTTTGGTACCGCTCAATTATTACCCTTGCAGGCCTTGACCTATCATTTAGATTATTTTATTGTTGGATTCCTATATGTTTTATGATTAGTTTATTTATTATTTGATGTGTTCGTATTAGATTAGATTTTATTATTTGTTTATGTTACAATTGTGAGTTTTTGTTGAATGTGTGTATGTTATCTATATTGGTAATTCTTGATTTTCCAAGTGGGATAAAATTTTAGCTAATTTTATTGGGGAGAGGAAATCATTTTCAAGTTCTATTTCTGAGTTCCCTAGAACATTATTCCAACCCTTCAAGATTGTTAATGTCCTTCATGCCATATTGATATCTATATCGGGTTAAATTCCTTATCATAATAAGTTAGTTAATATTAAAATATAATCATAGTATATATCTATTGAGTGACCATAGTATTATGAAGGGAATGCAATGTTATTATGTTAATTTTCATGTAGTGAATGTGAATTAAGAATGTATTTGGAAAATGGGAGTTAGGTGTAGGGTGTCTATCAAGAAATATTTCTAATCCCGAGCCATGAGTTACCATGGGTGGTCTAGGATTGGATCTTTTATTGAAGATTTATTCTATTTTTATATTTTTTAAATTATATAGTGATAACTTGATACCTCTTGAATATACCATTGATTTTTGGGGTATTAGGATTATTTTAAAGAAAAAATCTTAGGAGGAACCATTATAAATGAATTGTTCACATAGTCTAGAAACCCATGTAGAGTTCATATGGATGAGTCTAAAACCATGATTGTGGATTTATACATAGTTGGCTAATTTTCTTCAAAATGTGTGGATAAACCATGCACAATTCATCTTTAACAATACATTTGTTGTTTTTACCCCTTTCGTTAATATTCTTCTTTTATGGTGATAATCATTGATGTTAGGAAATTTGATGGTTCTATGGTGGTTTGATGTTTTTTTGATGATGTTGGATTGGTGACGTGTTCCTTTTATTAGCATGGTGTTAAAAAAATGATTATTTTTTGGTCCAAAAATTTCTTCTTCAACATAATGGTTATCTTTTTGGAGTAAGTGTATTTCCTATAAAATATATAGTGGGATGATAAATGGAATTTTATAATTGTTAAACTTTTCAAATATTGTTCCTCTTATCATTTCAATTTATCCCAAATTATCGTTTGTGGATGAAATGCAGATTTTATAAAATTTAATGATTTTTGAAATTTGTTATTATGGTTTTTGTGAAAGAAGAATATAGTTTAAATTAAATCATTTTAGATGTGGTTGAATTTTTTTTTGATTTTTCATAACATTTTGAACATATTAAGAACATTTGGAATTGAAAATTGTGGTTTTTATGTATGTTGGTTTTTATTACAAGGATGTGGATGTGTTTTTAATCCTCTTTTTACTAAATATTTAAAAATGCATTTAACATTTCTATAAAATTCCTTTATGAGTGCTAGAAATGTGTTGATAATCGAAGCATGGCTAAAATCCTGAAACATTAATCGGTGAAAAAAAGTGATGTTAAAGGCACCCTTTAAAAACACTAAAAAAGTACTGTTAAAAGTGTCCTTTAAAAATGATTTTTATCATTTTAAATGTAAATTTTAACATTTCTTTTTTAGCCATGTTAATTGGATCTTATAACCATTATTTTTTAGCACTAATATTGGAAACGACGTTAAAGGGGGTAAAAAAACATTTTCTACCTATTGGCCCAACCCCTTAATCACTACTTCCCATGTCCCCTTTATTAGCACTACACACATCCTTTATCTTTTCGTTTCACCCCCACGACCACTTTTATCAGCACATTGTGAATTTATAGCCTTATTCATGCTCGACAAGCTTCAAACCATGCACCTCTCCTTCAAAGATGAAATGCCATTACTACAAGACCATGTTGTTTTGGGGTTTGTTTAATGAAATTTATATATATATATATATATATATTTAATTTTATTATTTAATATATTAATATAAATATTTTTAAATATATTTTTAAAATATATGTGATTGTGTTGTATATTTTATATTATTTAAATATATTAATATTATTTTCATTTACAGATACTAAATTATAAAATATATATTTATTTATTAATACCCACACATATGTATATATATAAATTTTAAATGTATTTTTGTAAACTAAAAACATGTTAGATTTTGTATGAAATACAGTTTTTAGAGTATGTATTTATTTAGCTATTTTAGAATATATATTTTTATGTAAATATTTTGATATAGGTATTTATATGGGTGATTTATTATATGTAAATACATGAAAACATGCATATATTTAATTATTAATAAAATTACATTATAAAAAATGATAAAATATAAAAAACATAATATCAATTTTAATGTAATTCCTGGGAATATATTCAGTTCCCAAAAAATGAAAAAAAGACCCCTTTAAATATTGTTGAAAATTCCTTAAATTTTAAGAGATCTAAGAAGACTAACATGAAACTCAATTTTGAAGTCCTTTTGAACATTTTTGAGCCTCAAAAAATGTGAATGATGTTTACCCCATTCACTGAGTGAAAAAATCTCAATTAAAGATTCATTTTCATATATGGTAGAGAGAAACATACACCTGGATCAAATGTTATGGTCATATGATGTTGCAGTTACTTTATCAACTTATTTTAGTACTTATATTGATTTATTATTTTTTTAATCTTCAAATTGATATTAAATTACTATTAATCAGTAATAATAAGAAAATTATTAATTAAAAATAATTTTTAGTTATTTTATATGTAATTTTCACTAAATAGCGTATATATTAAGTGTAAATTCCAGTTTACCTTACCTAAAACATCTGTAAAAATATATATATTATATTTATATCAATATAAATATATAAATTTATAAATATATTATTTCTAATGAAAAAATTTTTTTATGTATACTTTTATCAATGCTTGTAAAAAAGAACTCATAAAGGGGGGGGGGGGGGGTTCCTTAGTGATTCTAAAAAGCCCTGATAAAACCACACCTTTATTAGTGCCTTTTTACAAGCATTGATGAAAGCCCGCTTTTATCAGCACCTTTTTCAAAGAGCTAATATAAGGTGGGCCTTTGTCAGATCTTGAAAAAATTCACTATTAAAGACCCCCTTTAACAATTTTATTTTTATCACTAACAAAGTCAGTATTTAAGAAGGTTATTAGCTAGTGCAGCAAATCCCTAGAGCTGGATAAATCCAGTTTTTATGTAGTGATGTGAGTTTTTTTATGGATTGGGTGTTCTCATAGATTTTATAAATTATGTGAAAATGTTTTTGAAGGATATTGGAATGTTTTATTACTATTTATTAATTCAAAAAATGATCTAAAAACACTTTTGAGAGGGGTTTGATTTAAAAGGGGATATATTTTTTTAATGATTTGATTTTCTGTTTTTTCCCTTATGGATAATGCCTTCAATTGTTTTTCCAATTGGTGTGTATTGGGACTATGTGTTTTGAGAGGATTTTGAATCATGGATATGATAGATACATATTCAGTTTCATCAATTATCTATCAGGGATATCCCATTATTTTATGGGATGTGATTAAGAATTGTAATCTCCTTGATAGATTACTTTTTACAACATATTATGCTTAAGAAAATCTAAAATATTATTATTTATTTGTGATTGTTATAATATAGTCACTTTAATGGAATAAATAAATTATATTAACTAAATCAAGAAAATATTGTTTACACATGTTTATAAAATTAATTTCGTAGTAATCAATTAATTATAAATGTAAATAAAATAAAATTGAACATAAATGAGTGTTTTTATAAAAAACTATTTATATGCCGACAATGGATTATTATAATAATAAATTAAATTAATCAATATTAAATAAATATATTAATTAAATATATACATTATATATTCAATAATGATTTTTTAAATTCTACAAATATGTTTGATATGATTAATATAATAATAAATCAAATTTTGAGCATAAAAAAGCTATATTTTTCTAAAAGTTAATGTTTTCCCCTTTTAATTGATAACATAATTTAAAAAATATTTTTTCCATTTTGTTAGATTTTACTTGAAAAAATAATCTTCATTTTTTATTGAGGAATATCAAAATTTACATAGGGTTAAATGTTTGTGTTTTTATAGACGATTCATTTTTATCGAATAGTGAAATATACATAATTTTAATTGAAAAATACTTTTCATTATAATTTATTTTTATATATTAATGAAAATTTAAATTTTATGAAAAGTATAATTATATTATTTATACACCAATAACACCAATTTTGTTCACCATAATCAAATTTACATTGAAATTGGATATAAAAATATTTCAAATTTTGATCTTTTCACTTTAAAAAACATCTTTCTAGTTTTTTCTGTGAGATTAATTTAAAATAAAAATTTTCAAATTATGTGAATTTAATTAGTAAATATGTATTAGAAATTTTTGATCCAATGTTAAAAATTATATACAAGGTTCATTTTAATTTTTATGCCTAAAAAGACACCGTGGTGAAAAAGTATACACTGCCGTATAGGTAAAATAACGAAACAGGTTAATGTTAAAATGTAAAAGAATATAGAAAATAAAAAATAAAAAATTTAATCGGTTTTTAGGTATTTATTTACCATGAAAATACTTTAAAACATTAATGTAAAATATAATTTGTTTAAATTAATTCCACCTCAATGTGGTTGTCTTTAAAAATAAAACAATCTTCATTTAATCTCTTAAATCAGCCCTTCTCAAGTATGAATACCGCCCCTCACCATACCATTTCTTCTAACAGGCCATGAATATCCTCATATATATGAAAAAACATATCGTCCTTAAATTACCCATGTACGATTTCTTTTTTTCTCACAAAAGACCAATTCCAATGTTCTTAAGGGTTCTTCCAAAGATGTCATATTAAAGAGGTAATTTTCTCCAAACACCTTGCTTATTTTGTTTTCTTATTATGATTTATTCTCAAATTATTCATCCATAAAGTCATGATAACTTCATTTTGATGTTTATAATAGATTACTATGTTAATAATAGAATATCTCATTATTATTTATTTTCTCGCATCGCCTTATTTAATTAAACGAAACCATAGTCCAAATTATTCTGATTAATCACCTTTTGGATAATGATATTTTTAGATTTACACTACCAAATTAATGGGTGGTAATAATACTCTAATTATTGTTAAATTAGTTTTTAATTAGTATATAATAATATTTTTCATTTTTTTATCTAATATATAGATAAAATATTTAATAAAACAAAAATACTTCATGATTATTGTAGAAACTACCAATTTAAACAAAACATTAATCATTAAAATTTTATAAATTTAATATGTTTCTTGTAAGAAAAAAGAATGACATGTGGGAAAATATTAAAATATGGATGTTCATGAATATAATTTCATTTCACTTCTAGATTTTTATTTCCATTATATAAGAAAATCCTTAATTTTACCACAATGAACTGATCAAGAAACCTAGGAAGGAAAAAACCTAAAACCCTAAAAACAATGAAATATTATTACTAAACAGGTCATAATATCTTATAAAATTATCACTTATGATATTATTAATATTATTATTTTTCATTAATTAATTAACAATATACTTAAAAACTTTATATAGGGGGATAAATTATGAAAAACGTAATGGAACCACAAGGTAAGGGTTTCTCATCTAAAATTATCTTGCGTGAGATATATGTCTTATTCACCATTTTTATGTTGATTACATACTACCCTTTGATATATAATATCATTTATCTAATTATATAAATTTCATTCAATTTTAATTTGATAAGTATTATATTTATGGGGAATACAATTTGGCTAATTACAATTTTTTAAAAGAATTCTAAACCCAATTTCCATTCCCTAGGTTTACTATCTACTTCATTTATATTTTTAGGATATGATTATGCATCATATGAAAATTAATTTTCTTATTATACATCACTATTTGTTCTATTTTAATTTATACATAATAATCATAATCTATAAGTTTTATTATTACCTTAATGATATGTTATTTATGATTTATTTTCTTTTAAAAATTCAATTTTACAAAATTTCCCCTTAAAATCATTTTCTTTCATGTCTATGTTTCTAAAAATTGTTACCAAAACTTTTCTTACAACCATATTATGACAGATTAATTTCGTTTTAATCATTTTTTACTTAAAAAAATTTCAGGCATATTTTTTCATTTTCTAAACATGGTTCTTTTTTAGTTTTTTTCAAAAAATATGGAATGAATGATTTTTTTAACTAATAATAAATGAGCATATTTTACCACCATAATGATGCCTTAATGAATTGAAGATTACTTTACAGTATTATAATGTAATTTTAAAATAGAATTTTTTATTTTATAACTATGAAAAATTTAAAAAAAATCAAAATTGAAAGTATATTTTCCTCATGAATTATTTCATGTGATATCTCAAAATTATATTCCATCTATGATAACACTAAATGATGTTACATATTATTTACTAGGGATATTATTCATGGAAACAATTCCTATTCCATTTATTATTGGTTCATTTTAATGATGAATTGATATTTCGGAATCCAATTTTATTTACATGGGTTATACTATGATGAAATGTTTATAAAACCTATTAGTTTTCATTGGTTTTAATATGATGAATGATTTGTTTTCTTATAGAACATGTAGGTATGATTTTCATTATTTTAGGGATATGACCTATATCTACATCCCATGAATTGTGTAATGATTTTACATCTCACGAGATAGATAGTTCTGAAATGGTGGTTGAAATTGGATTAAAGAGGACTTGAATGGAAATAGAAACTGATTATGTAAATGACATTTGCTTCTGATTCTATCTATCGGGAGCCACATCGTATCCTTGCAATGCACTGATCTTTCCCTCATTACCACTTTACAAATTCAGGCACCATTCATCACATCTTTATATATTTTTTCTCCGTGATCGAAACAACATGATGGGATGTTAGTGCCTCCAACCGTTGATTCCTCCATGGAATTAGTCACCTAGTTTGGGACTCCCTTATAGATTTAATATGTCGTAGGTAAAACCCATTCCTGGATCTGTATTGTTGTGGACACTAGCTAATTATGATACATATTTCAACACATTCCAAGGGGTCAAGACATGACAACTGTAATGTCCCAGTTCCGGGTGCCCCTCAACGGGTGCCCTGAACCCGGTTCACCACGTGACCTCAAGCGCATTTCCCCAAATGCCAGAGGCTACCGACTAGCAGTGAGGGCCCATGTCTGATAGTGGGGAAACTATAACCTCATTTCTCAAAGGGTAGCACAGTGGAATATAATATAAACATACAACAACATTGGAAGAAATAAACCATACACATTTAATATAACAACTGCAGTAAAAGATAACCAACCAGATATATAGATATGATGCAACATGTCTCATGTTTTATGAAAACATCTAGAACATGTTACATAGAAGTAAAATATAATAATAGTACCACAGAAGTACATGTATATAAATAGAAAACAGAGCAGTCAGTGGCATCGCGAACCAATGCTCGGTCTCATGCTCTCCTACACCCCAGCAACAATCATGTATCTACATAGGGACCCTTTCCCTTATCTATACCAGCAGAAACGTAATCAGTTTGGGTCGAAAAGAATGACCCAAATAGGGTGTGGGAAATATATCTCAGTAGGCACCCCCCAAAGGCACATTCTCCACTGTGTGTAAACATGCAACAACAATGTACAGTAGTAAATGCAACAAACTAAGAAGTACTCAAAAGAAAATAACTTGACCATTTATATTGCCATTTTAATTATTCATTTAACCCTTCAATTTAGTAACATTCTGTACTCAACATCACCGAGCCCTCAGGCCAACCAGAACCTTGCCCACAGGAGAATATAGTAAAACCACACCCTCAGTCTTTCCTCAGACTATACAGAATCTCACCCTCAGGCCTTACCCTTAGGCGTATCAGAATCTTTCCCTCAGGCATACGAAGTGTCTCCCTCAGTCACAGAAGTGAAGCCCTCAGGCACAAAAGGTTGCCCTCAGGAGAAATTGAACATTTCCCTTAGGCTAATACAGTTACCCCCTCAGGCTAGAGTAAAACACCACCCTCATGAATAAGTACCCGGGCCCTTCCCAACATATAAACATGCAATTTACATAAAATTCCTCTCAAGGAAAAAGTAATGCATATTTTAAACATGGCATACCCTCAGGTATCCTGGACAAATAGCTAAATAGAGGAATGAACCCCAGGGGTGGTCCTGGATCCAAGCACTGATCCCAAACAACAATTTTACAAATTTACTTAATTACCTATACAATTCTAGGTAGTTAAAATAGCCATGGCCTTAGCCACACGACTCCCGAAATATTGGTTTATAGCTCAAAAACACACAAAACACACAACAGTTGGAAAATAAACACCAAGCCACCTACCTTAATCGCCTAATAACGGTATACATGAACGTCGATTCCAGAAACACCCATGAACTATGTAGATATGACGTAGAAGAAAACAATATTAAACATAAATAACTTATCTATGGGAAATAATTTGAAAGAACTACACCAGGAGAAGTGACAACTCACCCGTACGGTTCCATGGAGATCGACAGTGTAGAAAACGGATTCCCGACGTGCGCTCGGCGGATCTCTAAAGCTCTGACCTCCCTTTCCCATTTCTTCTTCCCATTCTAAGACTTATCTATGAATAGGGGAGGATACTGCCCATTTTAAGAAAAAAAAAACAAATTACACGGCGTGTATTTGCAAGTACACGACGTGTAATTCCCATTTTTTAACTGTTCCTATGGCGACTTCCATCCAGCTTCGCACTATTCACCTGCCGACATGACTACACGACATTTCTGCATTATTACATGGCATGTGCTATCGCAAATCTGACCACCACCTTACTATTCACCTGCCGACTAACTACACGGTGTGTAAAGGACCACTACACGACATGTAGTCGGTTCCTACATCCTTCATCGCCGACATTTCCACACGACCCGTGTACTCATCCCATACATCCAAAAGTACACGAAGTGTGGAAAAGTACACGACATGTACTTTAAAAATTTATGATTTTTCCCCATTTTCATTTTTTTCTGAAAAACACTTAAGGAAAAGAGAAAAGAAGAATCTCGTACGTCAAAACTACAAACCGGGTTCTTACAAACTTCCCCCCTTAAATAAATTCGTCCCCGAATTCCCTTACAAGGTGAAGAAATAGTCGTGAATAACTCCGGACACTGAGCACTTACATCGGTCTCCCGCTCCCAAGTTTCATCCTACACTTGTCCATGCTGCTATAGCACCCGTACGATCGGAACTGACCGGCCTCAGAGAACCTTTGTGCTCCTATCAACGATACGAATCAGATGCTCCTCAAAGACGCATCAACCTCAAGCCCAACCTCCCCTGGCTGAGAGATTTAAGATGGGTCTGAATGATAGAGGCATAACTGAGATACATGGAAGATGTCGTGAATGGCCCAGTACCTGTGTGGTAATTGCAACCTATAGGAAACCGGCCCGAATCTCTCCAGAATCTCAAACGGCCCCACATACCTTGGTGAATGTTTACATGGTCTCCTGATCTATCTGTGTCCTAGCCTCGGCGAAACATGCAAGAAAACTTGATCCCCGACCATGAACTCCAAGGGTCGTCTACGGTGATTAGCATAAGCATTCTGACGAGACTGTGTAGTAGCCATCAACTTTGAATCAACTGGACCTGCTCAGAAGTCTCCTGTACGAGACGTGGTCCCAGTAAAGCTGCCTCACCTTCCTCTAACCAGTACAAGGGTGATCGACATGGCCTACCATATAAATACTTGTAAGGTGCCATATCAATAGTTTCCTGAATACTATTATTATATGAAAACTCAACTAGGGGTATATGCTTCTCCCAAGAGCCCCCAAATTCTAGGACGCATGCACGCAACATGTCCTCTAGCACCTGTATCGTATGCTCTGACTGGCCATCTGTTTGAGGGTAGTATGTTGTGCTCAGAAGCACCTGTGTACCCAGTGCCCTCTGAAAACTCTGCTAGAAACGTGACGTAAAGAGGGTGTCCCTATCAGAAATGATAGAACGAGGGACCCCATGAAGACGTACGATCTCTCGGATATACAACTTTCCGAGCTCGTTAACCCCGAAGGTCTCCTTGATTGGAAAAAAGTGAGCTACCTTCGTGAGTCTGTCCGCATCAACTCACATGACATCATTTCCTCAAGGTGACCTCGACAACCCACTCGTGAAGTACATCGCGACATCATCCCATTTCCACTTCGGGATGGGTAACATTTGTGACAGTCCAATTGGTCTTTGATGCTTCGCCTCCACCTGCTGATAGGTGGAACACCTCGTAACAAAACCAACTATCTCTTTCTTCATACAAGGCCACCAGTACTAACGTCTCAAGTCACGGTACATCTTGGTAACCCCGGGATGAACTGCCCAAGCTGAAGCATGAAACTCCCGCATCAGCTCCTCGTGTATATCCCCTAGAACCCACACTCATCCATGGAAACACACAACCTCATCATCACCTATCATCCAACCGGGAGGAGGGTCCTCACTTTCCACAGACTCCCGTAGAAATATTCCTTCTCGATCAGATAGTTGTCTCATCCTCACTCTATCCAGGAGGGTAGAAGTCACAACTAATGAATAATGATAGGTCTCCCCTTACTGCCATGCCCCTCCAAATGCATCTCATAGAACAACGCCATAAGCTACCACTCATCACTGGCCTCCTGCACAACCTGTATCTGAGTCTTCCATCTCAGTGCATCAGCTACTGCATTTCCTTTACCAGGTGTATAGGAAAGATCAAAATAAAAAGACAGTAGGTATTAGACCCACCTTCGCAGAATCAGATTCAAGTCATGCTGAGTAAAGATATACTTGAGGATTATTTGGCCGGTGAAAACCACAAAACTTTCTCCCAATAGATAATGTCTCCAACAGTGCAACACATGCACAACTGCAGCCAACTCGAGATCATGCGTCAGGTAATTTCTCTCATGTGGCCTCAACTACTGAGAACCATACGTAACAACTCGATCGGCCTGCATCAACACTACTCCTAGCCCAATACCTGATGCATCACAATAAACTGTATACCTCTTCCCTTGCTATGGAAGTATCAGGACTGGTGCTGATGTCAACCTTCCTTTCAGGTCCTGAAAGGCTATCTCACATGATTCTGACCAAAAGAACTTCACACACTTCTTAGTCAAACCCATCAACGGCACTGCTAAGCGGGAGAAGTCTTGGATGGAGGGCCTGTAGTAACCAGCCAGCCCCAAGAAACTCCGTATCCCAGACACGTTCTTGGGTTGCTAACAAGAAGCTACTGCTCTCAGCTTCTCTCGGTCTACTGCAACTCCTGCCTCTGAGATGATATGACCCAGGAAGTGAATCTGGTCCATACAAAAGTGGAACTTTGAGAGCATAGAAAATAGATGATGCTCTCTCAGTGTACTCAATACGATCTCAAGATGGGTGGCATGGTCATGTCGAGTGTGAGAATACACCAAGACGTCGTCCACAAATACTACCACAAATGAATCCATATAAGGATGGAACACACAATTCATCAGAGCCATGAAAACATCTGGCACGTTCGTGAGTCCGAACGGCATAACCGTATACTCGTATAGACCATACATGCTCCTGAAGGCTGTGATAGGTATATCCGATGGTCTAAACCACAACTGTTTATATCCTGATCTCAAGAAAATCTTCAAGAACACTCGTGCTCCACGAAGTTGATAAAAAATATCATCAATACTTGGAAAAGGATATAGGTTCTTAACCATCAACTAGTTCAACTTCTGATAATCCACACAGAGTCTGAGGGTACCGTCCACCTTCTTTGCAAAAAGGACCGGAGAACCCCAAGGAGAAGTACTAGGTCGGATGAAACCCTTCGCCTGTAACTCCTCTAACTGCCTCTTGAGCTCCTGAAACTCTGGTGTAGCCATCCTATAAGGATGAATGGACACCAGTGCTGCTCCTGGCCCAAGATCAATAGAGAAATCAACCTCTCGCTCCAGAGGTAGACCTAAACATTTGTCCTAGAAGACATCGCAGAAATGATCAACCACTCGAGGGAAATCTGTCTGGTAAGTCCCTGATCATCCAGATATATACTCACAATCTGGGAAGTGACTCCACCTCGCCCACGATGCTCTGGTCCAGCTCGACTCACCTAAACATCCCATTATCCCTTGTATAGAAACTCACTTCCATCTGGTGACGTGAATGTCACCCACCAACGATAGCAGTCTACAAAGGCTCGAAAGGGGAACAACCAGTCCATACCTAGAATGACGTCATAAGTTTTCATCTCCAAGACATAGAGGTCCCAAAAGAAGTGACACCCACCAACCTCAAGGGGTACTCCTTGCACTAATGTACACCATCCGTTCTAGTCTTCAACGGAGTGTCTAGCGTCATGATATCAGAAGAAGAAGAAACACAGAGTCCAAGGCTATCCACAACGGTCACATATATGAAACTATGTGTAGCACCCGTATTGAAAAGATCAAAAGACAAGACAAAAGCTACTAGAATAGTAGCTCTGACTGTAGAAGGACCAGGAACCTACTCTAGTTGGGTTTGCTACACTATATATGCCTGCCGAGTGCCGCGGCCCTATGACATAGCCTGACGACCCTGAGCTGTCCTGCCCTGCTGCCTCTGAGATCCTAGCGTCTAGCTACCACGTCCACGACCACCATCTCTCCCTGCACGCCCTGACGTATTCCAGTTTCTCGACTGGTAAGAAGCTACTGGTCCTGCTCCCACACACGAAGTCTGCATAGAACCCCTCTCACTAGCCACTGGTAGAAACGCCCTGCAAAAGTGCTGCTGATGCCCCTATTGCTGCAAGATCAACACTCCACTAAATCACGTGGACACTGCAGCCTCTTCTTCCACTCTTTACCACACTGGTAGCACCTGACCGGGTCACCTAAAGAGACTGCCTGGATGGTACTACCACCCTGATAGAAATCCATCTGTCTCTTTTTCTTGCCCGTAGAAATAGTTTAGTAACTGGTGATGAACCGCCCGGGCCCACACCACTAACTTCTTGCAGGTTCCTCTCTGAAATCCGCACCTGGTTCACTATATCTTGTACTAAATGCAACCTAAAAACATTCACCAACACTTGGATGTCATACCAAAGACCATACTCAAAGCGTCTGGATCTTAGCGTCTCATCGCCCACCAGAACGGGTGCAAACCGCTGAATCTTGGTGAAACGAGCAGAATAATCCATCACCGGCATTGTGCCCTGCTGCAGATTCATGAACTCTCGATCTATATCTACCCTCAACGTCTCTAGAAAGAAGAAGTCATAGAAGACTGCCTAAAAATATCCCCCATGCTATGTCTCTGTGATGTTCTGTCTGGGTGGTAACATCCCACCACCTCTTGGCAGAATGATGCTGCATATAAGTCGCGAGATTGACCCTCCACCCAGGAGGCGTCACAAGATGCTCTAAAATAGTCTCCATCGACCCCAGCCATGACTCCGCCGCCTGTGGTCCACCATCCCCTGAAAACGTTGGCGGATGCTGCTGCTAGAATATACGTGTTAGCTCAGCAATAGATGTGGCATCTTGTGGTGCTCCCTGAACGTTCTTTATGAACCGCATAAAGCCTTCACGAAACTGTGCCTCTGTGCCTGTGTCCGGTATAACAGCTGGCGCCACATCTGGCTCTGTTGGAGGATCCACTAGTAGCCCATGGCACACCATCTCTGGAGTATACTCGTTGTTGCTCTCTTGGAGAACAACGCGTGGTCGTCCTGGTAGCATGACACTACAAGGTCAAACGCACACCTTAGAACAAGATTAACAAAGACCGAAAATGAAGAAACCCAAAATAGAACGGGAGGAAGAAGGTGTTCAAAATTTTCAAAACAAGACTACACAACGTGTATACCGACTACACGCCGTGTAATTGACTTCTCTTCCCATGCTCGGGTCCTTCTACATGGCTAAGCCACACAGATCCCATTGAAAAAAAACTACACGACGTATAGAACATCTACATGGAGGGTATGGTGAAATTTCCAATAACCCATGTCGTTTGTGACACGGCTGATTAATTGGATTGACACTACACGACATGTGACACCCGAACACATCGTGTACACCACCCTGTTTCCCAGCCACACGGATAACACACATGGTCTATCCTCAGACAAGACTACACAGCGTGTCCCATAGGTACACGACATGTACTAGACGAGCTTCACCAAACCATGTTGTTCGTTACACGTCCGGACACATGGCTCACACTACATGGCATGTTCTTTACACATACGGCGTGTACACGAAAGATTACCCCGACCCGTGTTGTTAGTTACACGGTCGGGTCCCCAGGTCTCACTACATGGTGTGTTCTTCATTGACAAAGCATATATGTCTTAAGGTTTCCTCTTCACGTGTCGTTAGTTACACGGCCGACACCGGGTCAACACTACACGGCATGTACAGAAGCAACACAGCGTGTTCTTCCCAAGCATTTCCCTTCCTCGTGTCCCTTCCCACATGGTCTATGACATGGGACGAGACTACATGGCGTCTACTTATGGTACATGGTGTGTACTCAAAAAGTTTTCTTTTCTTTTCCAACAGAATACCATACACGGCATGTGGAAGGTACTACACGGCGTGAATACTGGGTTTCCGTATAGTATGCCTCAGAAACATCCCCAGAACCCAGAAAATACCGATAATCAACACCTACGTGTCAAATTCCGATCTGTGTGGGTCCATACTCCCAACTAATTAAAGTTTGACATATTATCTGTGTTATAACATAATAAACATTCAATGTTCCACCAAATTCCAGTCAATGCGGGCCCATACTCCCCAAAAACCAAAGTTTAGAATTCATTATCTAAACCAGCTCATACAAAATACCTGATAACATAGTAGGTATTTATCAAGAAGCTATCACAACAACATGATTTTCTATCACAAAAACTATCAAAACAACATGCACTTTCTAATGCACCTACATGGCATGGAAACTATGCATGGCATTTGATTTCTAGTATGTGCCTAAATGATGCATGAGATGGAATACCCTTATCTTATAGGGTTTAAACTAAATAGAACCCAAGGATAAAATATAAACAGCACAATCACAAGTGGGTCACCCAATGGTGAAATCATATCAACTGTAAATTTACAAAATCAGTAAAATTTAAATATGAGGTAAATTGGATTTTCCCTGTACACGGGTTAGCTATGCCCGAGCACATCTTATTACAAACTACCGTTCTCATCCTATTGCTGACTAAGGCTCCAAATAAAAAGTCAGAGAAAAGAACCCCTCTGTTACCACTTTGTAAAGTCCCAGTTTCGGGTGCCACTCAACGGGTGCCCCAAACCCGGTTCTCCACGTGACCTCAAGCGAATTTCCCCAAACGCCAGAGGCTGCTGACTAGCAGCGAGGGCCCAAGTCTGATAGTGGGGAAACTATGCCCTCATTTTTCAATGTGTAGAGCAGCGGAATATAATATAAACATACAACAACAACGGAAGCTATAAACCATACACATTTAATATAACAAATGCAGTAAAAGATAACCAGTCAGATATATAGATATGATGCAACATGTATCGTGATCTACGAAAACAGCCAGAACATGTTACATAACAGTACAAAACAATACAGAGTACAACAGAAGTACAAGTACAGAAAAGAAAACCAGAGTAGTCAGCGGCATCGCGAGCCAATGCTCGTTCCCATGCTCTCCTACACCCCATAAGCAATCAAGTACATCTAGAGGGA
Organism: Viscum album; assembly: GCA_963277665.1. Classification (NCBI taxonomy): domain Eukaryota; kingdom Viridiplantae; phylum Streptophyta; class Magnoliopsida; order Santalales; family Viscaceae; genus Viscum; species Viscum album. The sequence continues at coordinate 269,543,544 of OY728155.1, forward strand.
CACTTTCCATTATCTATACATGCAGAAAAGTAATCTATTTGGGCCGAAAAGCAGGACCCAAACAGGTTGTGAGAAATATATCTTAGTAGGCACCCACCAAAGGCTCATGCTCTACTGTGTGTAAACATGCAACAATAGTGTACAGTAGTAAATGCACAAAAACTAAGTAGTGCTCAAAAGTAACTAACATAACCAGTTCTATTTCCATTTTAATTATTCATTTAACTGTTAAATTTAGTAACATTCTGTGCTCAACAGCACCAAGCCCTCAGACCAACCAGAACCTTGCCCTCAGGCGAATAGAGTAAAACCACACCCTCAGGATATACAGAATCTCACCCTTAGGCCTTTCCCTCAGGCATATCAGAATCTCGCCCTTAGGGATACTAAGTGTCTCCATCAAGCACAGAAGTCATGCCCTCAGGCACGAAAGGTTTCCCTCAGGTGAAATCGAACATTGCCCTCAGGCTAATACAGTCACGACCTCATGCTATAGTAAAACACCACCCTCAGGAATAAGTAATCGGGCCATGAACAACATATAAACATGCAATTTACATATAAATCCTCTCAAGGCAAATTTAATGCATAATTTAAACATGTCATACCCTTGGGTATCCTAGCCAAATAGCTAAACAGAGGAACACACCCCCGGGGTGGTCCTGGATCAAATCACTGATCCCAGACAAAAATTTTCCAATTTTACTTAATTACCTCTACATTTCTAGGTAGTTAAAATATCCATGTCCTCAGCCACAATACACCCCAAATATGGGTTCATATGTCAAAAAACACACAAAATTCACAATAGTTGGAAAATAAACACCAAGCCACCTACCTTAAATGCCTAAAAACGGTATATGTGAACGTCGATTCCAGAAACGCCCAAGAATGACGTAGATCTGACGTAGTAGAAAACATGCTTAAACTTAAATACCTTCTCTACAGGAAATAATTGGTCGTAACTACACCGGGATAAGTGAGAAATAACCCGTGCAGTTCTAGGGAGATCGACGGTGTAGAAAACGGATTCCTGACGTGCGCTCGGTGGATCTCCAATGCTCCGGCCTCCTTCTCCCATTCCTTCTTCCCATTCTAAGCCTTCCCGGTGAACATGGGAGGATACTTCCCATTTTAAGAAAAACAAAAAGAAATTACACCGCATTTATTTCCAAGTACATGGTGTGTACTTCCCATTTTTTTAACTGTTCCTCTCCCGGCGTCCCGCCAGCGTGGCACTGTTCACCTGCCGACATGACTACACTATGTGTCTGCATTAGTACATGTCGTGTGTTGTCACAATGCTGGCCACCATCTTACTATTCACCTACCAACTGACTACACGGTGTGTAAAGGACCACTACACGACATGTAGTTGGCTCCTACATCCTTCATCGCCGACATTACCAAACGACCCGTGTAATCATCCCACATGGCCAAAAGTATACGGAGTGTGGAAAAGTACATGTTGTGTACTTCTAAAATTTATGATATTTTCCAATTTTCCTTATTTTTTGTAAAACACTTAAGGAAAAGTGAAAATAAGAAGCCCATACCTCAAAACTAAGAACCGGGTTCTTACAACAACAACCTTCAATCAAAAGAGTAGTCACGCTAGTCATCAACGACATGTCTGTATGCTGATACATTGGAAGACATGTATTCTTCTTCATCAAGGGGCATCTCAACAATGTTTAATCCTACTAATTCCCGCAATTATATTGAGTTATATAATGCCATAAGAATATCTACATGGTTTCCATTTGCTTTCAATGTTTATTACATGGCATTCCATGAGTTAACATATAGCAGAGACATATCATAATGAGTGAAAACCTTATGAAAATGGATCAAATCAGTACATCCCTATGATGGAAAACCTGAAGGGTTTATAGATCATGTGGACCATAATTCCTAATGAGGGTGGACATGGGAATGTTGTGTCCCATAAAATAAAAGGATTCAAACCCTGAAGGATGATCTAGATTACAATACGTCCCGATCAGGGAAGGTGGACCCCAATAAAAGGGACAACAAGTTTTACCATTGTCTAAGAATGAACCTTATGAAGGTGTCCTACCTACATTGATAAAGGGACAGGGATCAAAACCCACATTTTTCAGAATGTGACATATAATTTGGGGTGAACAAATGACATGTGACTCGAAGACATGATGTATATTACGCATGGTTACAAGAGGAGAACACATGGTTGGATGTAAATGGATTTTTCCGGGCTTATGAATATTAGCTACCCATGTTCTTCTAAGAGTATAATTTGGGATGAATGGAACGATATTAATGGGATATGGTATTCTGGGAATGAATCATGATGGATATGGTTGATGTGATGAAATGAATGTGATGAATGATATGAATATGATATCAAACTAGAATATTTGGGATCGAACCTTTCGGGGGCTTCCTACGTATCCAATTTTCTTGAGAATTAGAGTCCAGGAAGTTATTATGGGGCATTAAGATACCTAAACAGGTGAATCATGAAAATGAAACATGTGGATGGGGACATAGAGGAAGAGAAACCTCCAGGTTGGGTCATAACCTTCCCTAGACATAGAGACACATGGGAAAGTTAATGATGGAGGTGATTTATGGGTTTGAAAGTTAGGAAAGTTTCATACGTATACCAATGTCTTGGAATCCAAGTCCACATAGTCCATTAAGAGGAATAGAATCAAGTAGTATATATATAATGTGACGTGGAGACATGATGGGGGTTACGAATGGTTAGTTTCCTAAGAGGGGGGTTCAGAACATCTGAGAGAGGTGGATCTGGGAGATTATCCCTGAAAAGGGATGATGTCACATTAGAAGGGAGCACTCCTTGGAGGGAGAACCACTATATACCATTGGATGGTATTGAACCTCAGATAGGATTCATATTTTCCCAAAAGGGATCAACACCCAAATAGTTTTTAGGAATTAATTTTAATTTCCTATAGGATGAGTGAAGTGAGGTTAAATTGATAGAACAAATGGGTTATGTAGAGTGATGGGATTGAACCTCAAATATTCTTCCTACAAACCCAGTATAGATGGAAGGGATGAAATTCCACATAGTAGGGTAAGAGACATAGAATCGGGGAATATACATAAACATCGACTAGGGGGAATTATGGGGTATATGCTTGGTTAAAGTACCATGAGGATGTCATGGACACCATTACATTCAAAGCCCATGTGAATCATGCTTGGTGTGAGAATCAAGAGGCAGCTATAGACCAGATGGTCGCATCATGAATGATTCTTCAGTGAGTAGTGGCACGAGGATTATTTATTAGGAAGGCCCAAGGATATGGAGATTGGGACTTAATACCGGAGGGATTCCCAAGATTATTGTTAGGGGCTTACGTAGAGACTACCCAAGGCACCTATTGAAACAATGCACAAAGGTAAAGAGAATGTGGATTTAAATGGGGGGAAGAAAAAGGTCCCTGGTCACATCCCCTTTTTGATTCCCTTAGGCATATGATGCATACCGAAGTAAGAATTTAAAGTCATGTATTAATGATGTGGAATTCTAGGATGTTTAACATCCTGCAGCTCAGATGGTGAGGACACACTCATCAGCCCTTGGACATGCATGACTGGTACCATCCCACAGATGGGGAAAGGAAGGAACTAAAAATTTCATGGTATAACGGGGTAAATGAATGGTTCATCGAGGGGAACATGAGAGAAAAAATATACAAAACTCAATAGATGTTAGAATACCTATGTGATTAAGCCTTATGTAGAGCATAGAAACATGATACAACACATGAGGATCTAGGAAATAAATACATATGTGCTTGGAGGGCCACATAAGAGAGGGGTTCGTGAAGGATAAGGCCTCTCTTTTAGGGGATTCATGATACTCTAGTCCTTCGTGAAGTGTAGGAGCCTTGATATTGAATGTGATTCATAAAGCATATTGTAATGGGTCTCCACAAAGGAATATGCTTTATGAAACATGTTGATACTTCTAATTTGTGGATACAACATGGGTTTGGAGGGTGGTTTGATAAGGTTAAATTACTTACAATGTCCTCATTGGGAAAAAGGGAATCCTACCGCCGTGATAGTTGTGGTGCTTCATGAAGGGAATCCCCACATCGAGTTGAAGTAAATCAGAACAAAAGGAATTCAGGTTCACAATGACCAAATAACAAGTGTGATTCATTTTCTCAATGGTTCAATAAGACAATGGAGATTCGAAAAATGAGATCTCAGTAGGTTAAAGGATTGGGTAGCGATCATCATGGTTGGTGGTGAACCACATATTTATCGGCATCGGGTATCGCGATGAACATAAATGCACCGCAAAAGAAATCGTGCTTCACGAACAGACACAGATATGTCAGAATTACATAGTGTTCCATTATTGCTTCATTTTGTTCGTGGGGCATGTCCAACTCACAGAGGCATCCATTAGCTGACATCACCGTGTTTGTGGTGGTGATGGGCTTGGTGATGGAGTTTTGCGAAGTAGACCCCTTTAGTTATTTTCGTTGATTGTAAGGGATAAATGTTGTCCCAAACTATTTTGACCATCCTTGATCTATCTGGTACATGGATTCAGTCACCAAAAAATGCCCCCCCTCAGAATGCGAGTCGATGAAAAAGGAGGGTTGGATTCAGAGTGTAGATTGAAAATATTTTGTTTACATCAAATCAGTCTCAAAATAAAGGCACGTAGAGTGTGGGGAAAGATCACTATGAAGCTCATGGTAGGTGTGGGAACCACGACGCTCCCAAGTACACCACCTATAAATTTATTGTAAGGGACCCATTTTTCCTACATCCAATCTCCTTGAATTTGTGATTGAGATCATGAAGCGTGAATCTCTTGCACCCATTTGAACTCTCGTTCAGAATCAGGTACCTCAGATTGGTGTTGTGTGAATTCTACTTCATAAACCGGTGCATTATGATCCTTCATTTCTCTATGAAGAATACAGAGTCCTATGCGTCTCTCCAATCATGATCCATTATCATGTGTTCCATTAACATTCTTAAAAAATAGAGAATAAAAATCAAAAATGTATTGGAACAAATGGTAAGTCAAGAATCTCTTTAGGAGGTCCTTCCAGATGCTATTCAAAAGGTTTATTTGATGAAAAATATCTTAATAAGGGAATGTGTGAGGAGTTATTACGACCAAAAGACTTTAGTGATGTTTCTATTGGATGCTAAAAAGGATTACCCCCTCTACAAGTGGTTTCTATTTTCTTTATTTGGCATGAGGGATGCGCTTCTTATCCCAAAATGGAGTAGGGATGAAATCCATTTTTGGTTAAGAGGAACACCATGTTAATACCAGTGGTTTAGAGATGCCGATGGCCAATCCTTGAAGGACCATATGCCAATCACCACTGACTTCCATTACAACCATTTCCATGACATTGATGGGAAATAATTACAACCAGAGGTATCTCTACCATAATATCACACTATTCTCATGGTGGGTTTAAGGATCCCAGAGAAAGGATGGACCAATTATTGGTATCTAATCTAGGGAGACAACTTCACAGAGGAATGGTCCTGGGCCTACATGGGATTCACATCCTTCATGGGATTTGTTGCATAGATTAGGTGGGTAGGTCTGTGTGATGATGTGTGGGATTATCAATTCCACATCTACCAATCAAGAGAAATTATTCTAGAATAGTGTAGTTGGTTGTTGTCATGGAAAAAACATTCCATTTTCATAATGGGGAGGTCAGCTTCAACCTATGGGACCTACACCATATTTCGAGGATTCCAATTCCAATGGAATTTTAAGATGAATTTATCCCTGTGGAGAATACATGGGAGGATCCGAAGTTATTTACATGGCTAGAGAATATTTTTTTGGAACTACTTATAGGGAATAAAAATATAATAATATAGTGAGGTATTTTCACATCATGTGGAGGTTTAGTTATTTCCAAAATTTCCCCAAGAGCATCCTTTTGAGGGAGTGGGGGCACGCAAGAGACTGCTTGTGAGGCCTCCTACCTGAACATGACGGGATGCATGAAACAAGGAAGCTTCTTATTGGAAACTCCTAGAGAACAGACAATGGTGGCTATGGGGTACATCATCAACACCTAGAATCAATTGGTGGCATGGTTGTATGAGTATATCTCCACATATATTTTTGGATGAATGTTGCATGTCAGGGATGCACTCATGGGTGCATGGATGAGATCATTTATTGGGGTGGTGATGAAGGAGATGGGTTAGCGAGACATCCATGGGATTCATGTGTTTAAAGAGATGTAGAAGGTTCTTTGGAAAATTAGTGAGTGTATGAATCCATAACATGTATACAGACCACTCCACTTTCTATACAGTTGGGAGGCAGTGCACATGATTGAATATGAATATCTGTACCCCACTTCCCCTCATGATTCAGACTATTTATTGGCCATTATTTACATTTTGGGGAGTTTCCCAGACATGATGAACCCACCAATGGTTCTGAAAAATTTGTAGAGAGTAGAAAAATTTAATTATCATCCTTTCCTGCTGCCAATGGGGGTGTTCTCTAATGATGGAAGGTAATCTGAGGTGTAGTGCTCATATATTTTGGCCATATGAGGTGGTGTTCCAGTGGTGGAGTTATATATTGAGACTATCTGTTATCTATATAATCCACAATTTTTCAAAAGGTAGTTTTAATGTAGGCATAGGGTAACCCCTAAACTATACCTGGGGGGACACCGTGAGGATCACGAGTGTGTGATGAGGCAGTTTTGTCTCATGTTCACACGAGAAGATGGGATGAAGTAGAATGAGTTGGAACCACCTACTGTCGCATAATGTATAGTTGAAGAGTATGTGTATGTCGGGGAGGTAGACTACTTGGGGGAGAGGATAAAGAAATTGACTACTCAAACCAATGATGGGATTCCCACTCAACATCATGTTTGGGGTCAGACATCATCAAGAGCGCAGCACAGTGGTTTGGATGATTCACATCATGGTGGTAGTGATATTGTATTAACAGGGATAATAGTTCCAAGTCCCTCAATGATTAGTATTGATGGATGAGTGGAAATGATGACCCAGTGGATCCAACTGGGAAGAACCAGGGGGAAGGGGATCATCTATAGGGTTTCATAGGAAGCTTACTGAAGCTCCTGAGAAATAGCTTCATTATGTAGATATACCTGAGAATGATGTCTATCCTGAGGCATGGTCATAATAGGACATCAAAAATAATATCTTTATCCTTGGAAAAATGTACAATAACCTTAACTAGTTTGTAAGAGAACATCAAAGAATTGGTTATGTCAGCGTTGACATTTTGGTTTCTCAGGAAGAGGGGGAGCGATATGTACCTCGGTTGGAGGAATTAGTGCACTCTTGGGGAACTGCACATCCAATGATGGATTGTGTGAAATAATTACATAACCTAAAATATATACCCCAACTATTTTCTATTGAGCTGGAAGAGTAGTTCCCTCTTCTATATAGATTGGAAGCATCCTTGGGAGAAGATACTAACAAAGAGAGTCTTCTAGGGGAAAGTGAGGTTACGGCCTTAGAGCTAGGGTAATTTTCCAAAAATCATGTGGTAAACACCAAGAAATTTTTTTATTTCATGATTTCACTCATCATATCCCGTGATAACAACTGAAAATTGTTCTATATAGAATATCCTCATAGAAAAGAACCATTCTAGAGTGTGAACAGATGTAAAAGGAAAAGCTCCAAGGCTTGTGCTTGGAATGATGGTGAGAATATGGTCAAAAGGTGTTATGGACACTAAGGTGACCTTTGCAGAATCTTCTGGGATAACAACCATATATAGGGTTCCATATCTGAGGATTATGATAGTAACAACTTGAGGGATTGAGAAACTATCATTTGATATTTTTAATTATTCTTCCTCAAAGAGTCATAACTCTTGTTTTCCAACTAGGAAAGCTAAAATAATCATTGTCTGAACTACCCTTGATGTTGAGGGAATAATATTAGTGAGGATGGTCGAGGGTACCATGACACCTTTTTATGGGGAATTTCAATTGACCTAAAATCAGGAACCCAAGTTGACCAGATGAGGCTAATCATGGATGTGGGTAGAACCATTGACGGGGTATATCGTAAAGATAACAGGGACAATCATAACAAGGTGGGATCCAATTATGAAGATCAACTTCATAATATAGACCCCAACCCATCTAATAGAACTGAAGAGGAGGATCCTACAGTTGAAATTATGGACATGTTCCCTGAATATGAACCCACTTACCCAAAGGAGTTGGATGAGTTGGATACTAATGTGGAGGATAGTCAGGTTTTCCATCTATAGTCATTAAACCTAATCAAGGGCATCATCGAAAATAACCCTGAATGAGAGTGGAGAAGTCAGATGGGATCAATTCTCCCTCAACTATATGTACTACGCCCTAGGAGCGGGGTAGATGCATGGGGTCCTCATATTCTCATCTAGGACTATCTTGAAGAGATTGTACGAGAGAGATACCATCACTTAAGTATTTCTGGAACAAGAACATGTCTCCTAGAACCCAAAAACATTAGGAGACTGAACAAGATATCCATTTCCTAGAAATGTGGACGAATGAGAACTCTTCCTTCATGAACTACCTATCAACACCCATATCCCTATTACAGGTTTAGTTGGTAGAATCCAAATAGATGTTTAGGCGAGTATCTCATGGAGTGGATTATCTCCAAGGTGAGCCAAGTTGAGTACAGATCTGGGTTGATGAAATTCCCCCAATGGTCAATGGAGAAGGAAGGGATCTTAGGCAACAACAGCAAATTCTAGATTCCATTGGCCAAAGTGTGGAAGAGCTAAGATTCTCTATCGAAGGGGATAATACATAGGGGATATGTTTTTACAATCCCAAAAAAATATTTTTATGAATTATTGTTTACTTGAAGATACATATACATTTATTTCTTATTTTAAATTATTTAACATCCATCATATCTGGGAAATAACTAATGGTCAATCCCTAGGATCTAATGGGTCGTGCCTAGTGTGAGAAATACAGGGCGACCACTTAATTTTTCTTTCTATATGAGAGTTTCAAATAATAATTGATTACTCAAGGTCTACAATTATTGACTAACCCCCTGAAGAATTTTTAATGAGTGAGATCATGGATAGAGAACATGGTTCTTCAAAAAGCGAACTTGCATTCCCCTTTTTTCTCTACTATAATAGTGGGGAAATGTAGCGGGTGTTGAAATCGATTCTAATAAAGGGGAGATGAGATGTTTGAATTACATGCACAAAATTAAGAACTCAATGAGGGTGGAATGAATATAGAATATAACATCTTACAATATTTGAGACACATCATCAGCACCGCATTAGCCTAAAATAGAAACAAAAAAATTATGGGTAACTTGTGATGATATTTGAAAACATGCATCCAAACTCAAAGTGTCATCCAAAAACTTTTAGGAAAATAGTCCATAATGGTAGGTGAGTTGAAGAGACTTGGTACTAGGCCATCAGGTGTCCCTTATGACATGAAAGAATATGAAGATCCAAATAAGGGGAACATAAAGCATGAGGTAGATTGGTGGAATGTTTGATTGGATTCTAATAATCTTGGAATTATGCCACCACAACTAAGAGAATATTGGTAAAGGTATACTGGTCTGAACAAATATGGAACATGGATCCAATGTAAATACCAATATATCAAGGCCCTAATGTTCCGTTCAATTTTACAACTTGAAGATCAGGATAGTAAACACATAGTTTAAACATCGTACGGCAAAGATGATACATAGGATAGTTTAGCATCATTTGATCAGGATGTTCCTCATAGTTTAACTCCACGTGGTAAGGAAATTGCTCATAGTTTAACGGTTATATATCTTAGACCTTTCCAATTAGTTTAAATTCATTTTTAATGAAAAATAATTTCTATTCACATGATGTTTTCATAGAACAAATGAGATAAAACCAACATGAATAATCCAAACGAAGGATTCTACACCAAACAAATACCAATGAAAAAATGGGGATGAGGCATATGTGATGTGGTGAGGAAAAAAACCTGACATGAACAATGGCCAAGGGGACCTTCCTCCACCCCAAAAATCCATATGAGGCTCATAGTTTAATGTCATAGAGTTCGGACCAAGGACCCCCAGGTCGTATAAACACATCGGTACCCACCCTATCAAAACTCTTAAGCCCATGTGAGTAATTCTTGGTGTAGGAAGAAAGGAATGGAACATGGGGATAACTTGACATGGGGTTAGCCAGACATGTTGAAGTGAATATTTAAGGTGGGAGTGTACATTCAAGGTGAAACCAAAAATGGAATCCAACTGTGATACAGGAACATGGAAAGGAGGAATGTCAAGAATATTAGGTCTTGGATTATATGGAAACTAGTGATTTAGGTTAAACTATTGATCATATATGAAACATAGGGACCATAGATACACGATGATAAAATTGAGAGAAAAAAATGGGATCAATTGTTGACCATTTTTGAAACAACAGACTCGTTGCTTGCTATAGAAAAAAGAAGTACTCGAAGTTTGGACTGAATATATCACCATTGAGAGGGATTTAAAATCTTGTGTGAGAATAGTTTAATTTCATATGGTATGGAAAATTGTAAATATTCTAATGTCATGATTCTAGGACTATGGATAATATTTTATAGTTATGGCACTTAGAATACCAGAAAACACTCAGTTTCATGGCATATATGGATGCATGAATTAAAACCCAATGAGATAGAGGCCAAAAGAGGATCACATACTGTATAAACAGCTTATAACAAACAAATGAAAAAGGATTGGAAAGGTTTGATGAAACCATGGATGGACCTAGGATTAAATATTTGGTTCTCACTACATATAAATTTTTTTTTGGATTCAAGCCGCATATAGATCTAGAATCGCATGCAAAATAACATCATGCGGTAAGGATGATGATGGTTTGACATGAAAATGGGAAATAGAATTGTAGAGGAACCCAAGATCTATGATCCAGACATCACTACATATATAATAATGATTAGAATCAATCCATACATAGTTCCTGAGGGTAAATTTCCTTGTGCGGTTCTGACATATTCATTGGGAGAAGAGTCATTAGATATTTATTGTTTGTTATTTTGTTGTGTTTTTTTTAGATAAATTGGTCTAGGATAGAAAGTATGGTTGTCTCTTTAGGAATCAAGTTGTATGCCGGTCTTGACATGTTTCATGGTGGATAAATAATGCTGAAGGCGATGTCCTCTCATGTGGAAACATAACAATGCTGCATTGTGTTTCATTGTGTGTGCAAGACAATGGTGATGTAGTTTAAGGTTGTATGACAGGACCGGCCCACACATTTTACTTTCATAGAGTAAGGATTAAATTGTTTTATGTCATGTGGGAAATCTTTTCATAGTTCAACATCATGTTTCTTAGATGTAAAATATCAATGTTAATGTCGTCAAGTATAGAACAAGAGGTTGTGAACCATCTCTATGTGGGGAAGATCCTACCAAGACCCCTAATCCCATGTGAGCCATGCTCAGTGTGGGAAACAAAGGTTGATATTGGGATGTACCTATCATGTGAGAGTGCAAAAAAAGTAAAGGAAGCACCGGGTGGTAAAATCAACAATTCCAACATTCGTACTCGTTTTGTGTTGGTTCACAGAGGACCAACACCAAATGTAATAGAGATCCATAGGAACATGAGAGGGAAAGAATGATTGAATAATAATATCTGATGTTTTGGACACGATGAGGGTGTCATAATGATTGAAGATGAATGGTGACCAAATTATAGATATAACTACAATATCATGTTGCTTGGGATGGGAATAGACAAATGAGGTTCAGATGATGACCATATTCGGTACGCAGAGTCTGTCTCAAAATGTCAATCAAAACCTTATAAGCCATTGGCCTGTAGAGTTAATCAAGCCATAAGGCAAAAAATTCTACCATTAGATGTTACAATTATATTTCAATGACGATGGAGACCCAAATAAAGAAACACATGAAACATAGAAGTGGAGTCAATAGAATCTTCCTGTGAAATCGAAAATTTCCTATCTAGTACCACCACACATTCAAACAAGCTGGAGTGATATACCACAAAAAATATCGTTCCTTAAATCAATGTTTTTGTTGATATGGAGTGGTGAGAATAATTTAATGGTGGTGTTTCTCATGTCAAAAGAACTCAGTTTAAGGTCCTAGTGTGTGGACTATAGGATCTCAGTTTAACGTCATGTACATGGGACATACCCATGTAGTTTAACATCATCCAGTATGGATGAAAATTTCATGTAGTTTATCATCATGCAACTAGGACATGTGTGTTGAAAATTCGATGTTTTTGGAGGTAAAAATATCGCTACATGAATGAGTACCAAAGTGATTCACAACAAACCTCAGATTCTCAAAGGGGATCCCATGCCAAAAAGAAAAAAAACGTGAGTTTAGGATTTTGTGGCTGGTCCTGGGGATAAAATTTCTAGGAATCACTACATATCCCATAAAAATGGAATAAATCCATACATTTTTCATGAACATGGAATGGTGATTGGCTAGTGCCATGCGGGGCGATATCCTCTCAAATGAGAAAATAATTGTTGTTATGCAATTTTGTGTCATGAGAACATAGAAACTAAAAATCATAGTTTATGTCCATATATTTTGGACCTGAAAGGGTAGAGATGCACAATGTGGAACTCGGAGGAAAATGTATGTGAATTGGGAACTAATAGATCCATATCACATGGCACACTCAAAGATGATACCCAATCCAAAGGGTCAAATGGGTGGGATAATGATTCAACAGTTGGCCCCAGAAACAATATTTCTGAGTGTCACTATGCATCCCACACAGATGGTAATGAAGGAAAATATAGTTCTAGAAAGGGACTATAGATTTCCAATTCTGGGGATAAGGTCTACTCAGCTGAAAAATTCATAGTGATATGTTGTTTATCATCACTCATCTTGGATGAAGAATACATATTTTATCAGCATATGATAATGATGAGTGATATTATATAGTTTAATATCATACAATAATGACATTGTGGATATTATATTATGTTCGAGGATCTTGGACAATAAAATGAGGCTTCAAAAGGGTAAATGTGTAGTCTGGCGCTATGATGTTACATGATGTGAATGAGGACTATGTGGATCCACACCACAAATTCTGAAAGGAAAACCTACAAATAGATTAAATTCATAAGGATTAGACTTGGAATCCCTCTTTAATGTCATGTTCTTGGAATGTAAACTCCATGTTTAAGATCATAGAGTTCGGACCAAAGGATCATAGTTTAAGCTCATAGTGTTTGGACTAATCCCCATAATTTAGGGTCATGTGCTATGGACCTGGCACATGCATTCCAAAGAGGACGTGCATGGTGAAATGACTATAAAACGATGTGAATGAGGTCCATGGAGTCCTATTTCTCACCACACACTCTTGAGGAAAATATATATAGTTTAATATCACGATATTTGTCATTAGAACATAGTTTATGTTCACAGATTTCTTACCATTAGGAAGGTACTTTTTCAAGGGGTTGCATGCAAGGTTTAGAAGTTGCAATACATGTCGTGAATGAGGGACCAGTATACCTTTCACCTTAAGAAAAGTTACGATGAAAACAAGAAAAAAGATTAATGGAATAAGGATTGGACACGTATGATCATTTTAACATCATTATATTATGATGTAAACTCCTAGTTTAAGGTCATAGAGTTTAGATCATAAGGATGGTGCAATTCATCCATCCCAGTAAAAACACTATTAGGACCCCTCAACCAATGGTAGCCATGATTTGTGTGTGATAAAAGGGTCATATAGGATTATAATGACATATAGAGACACATAAAAAGGTAATGGGAAATTTGGGTTAATAATATACCTAAAATTCTTACCAGCTTTCTCAACACACAAATGTTGAAGGAGGGTTAACACCTCGGGTGTTGAAGTTCTGCCTGGACATAAGGATGTGGAAATGGGATGTGAATCATTTTTTCTGATATATAGAAAAATAATAATGCGGTGAAATAATGGAGGATAACTACTGACCTAATTCATGATACATAATCCGTATCATGTGACCTTGGTTGGGAAAAACAAATGAGGGTTAGTTGATGACCATAATCAAAACAAGAAACCTACCTTAACATTCCAATGTAAATATTCTAGAACATTGTCTTCGGATGTTAGCAATCCATAAGGCCAAACATCCTTCCATTAGGGGGTTTCATCAGATTAGGGGTGGGGGTTTCTATAATGTTTTGGGATGAGCGGATCAGTGTCCTTTGGTGATCGATGCGCGGGATGATTCGATGTCCTCCTGTGAAGACAATTATTTGTTTTTCAGATCAATTTGGTGATTTTCCCGCAATGAGTTCAGTGACGTCCTGTAGTGATTTTCTACGAATGATTGATCTTTTTAATGTTCACTCAGAGGAAAAGTCGTATTGGCATCTTGTTTTGGAGTTATTAATTACTGTTTCACTGTTCGATGTCAGCTTGGATGGTGATGAAAAGTGTGAAGAAGATTTTGTGGATGTTGAGTATGACGACCGCACCAATGGTCTGTGGTGTCTGGTGGTATCTAGTGTCTTGTGTGGTAGTAGGACAGCAATAAAGACATGTTGATTGATGAAGGTGAAAAAGAGTTTCTCAAGGTGATGACTACTGGAAAACAACAATGGTACTCATGATAACGACATAGATCATCGGGTTTGCTGATGTATTTTGAATTTTTTAATGTTTTCATCATGTTTTGCAGAGGTTTTTAATTTTGAAATGTGTAATGGGTTACTTTTATTTCTAGTTCCCTCTCACCTTTAATGTGGATTTTGATAATCCAATAATAATGAATTTTCAGTCATTCCATTAAGAATCCCACACACTAGGTCCTATTCCACAATGCATCTGAGCACACAAATAAGGAAAATTAGATAGAGTGATCAAAATCCCATATCAAGGGGAGATTCCTTGAGAGGGATCCTAAATATGTCATGGTAATATAACAATTATAAATGAAGGGGGTCAAAAGGAATACAATAGGGTAAACAATGTGGAGTTGGACCCGAAAAAAATATTTGTTTATTGCTAAAAATATAATAAGGATGGGAATCAAGACACATGCTTCTACTGGATATCATGAAGTTTAACGTCATTTAATAAGGATGAAAAATACATTAGTTTGGTGTTAAATAACATAGACTATAAAATAAATGTGTAATGGGTATACATGTCATGGTTTTGTGATAAAACCAATGTGAATGAGCAAAAGGTGTATTGCGCCACACCACAAATTCCTATGCCGAAAGGGGTGATGAAACTAGGATGGAATAGAAAAAAATGTATTGGAATTCCAATATACCCTACAAGTATGGGAATCGTTCCATACATATTTCATAAAATGGCATGGTGTGTGTCCAGTGACAAAGGTCATGCCCTTTTAGATGAGGAAATAGAGGTGATTTGTAGTTTATTGTCATTAAACCAGGATGATATAGCAGTATAATGTCATGTGGGATGGTGGAGCATTCCCTTTAAGGGATTGTGAGAAGTAACACATTCTCATTTTAATGTCATACGGTAAGGAATAAATGGGTTAACATCATTTGGGATGGGGAATCATAGTATAAAATCATGTTTATTTGATGAATGAGACATTAGTTTATGGTCATATAACCTAAGACAACTTGAGGAGCTTCCATCCTAGGGGTGTATAATATGTTTCCCTAAAACAATCCTACATTAATAAGAACCATGGAGGTCTAAAAAACATACCATGTGATTCAAAGGAATAACTATTGGTGGATGGATGAAAAGTCAAATAGGTGACTAGACCATAGATGAAATGACTAGGGATTCCTAGATATCCTCTAAGGATGTGATTCAATCCATACATAGTTCTTGAGTATTCCATTCAGTTGAAGGTCATGTGGTATTTATGATGTTGTGCAATTTTTCATCATGTGGGATGAAAAGGGATCTTAGTTAAAGGTCATAAAGATCGGACCATGTGCAGTTTATCATCATGCGGGATATAATAATAGTTTATCACCATGCATGACACAATTGAAGTTATTGATGTTGTGGTTGGGCCCGAGACAAAATTTTGGAGAATTACTACATATTCTATGACAAAGGGAACAAAGCCACACATTGTAAATGAATCCTTTAGAGTTTAACATCTTGTTGTAAGAATGAAGATGTGTTGTTTAAAATCATGAAGGATGTTCTAGCCCCACTAATGTGAAGTACAATTTTAGGAACACATCACATGTGAGATGAGTGAATCGATCTTTTTTCAAGGTGACCAAAGAGTATGTGCCATTAGGGTAAACCATGTTTTTGATATTGGGTCCCTCTCATTTGGGCTCTGACATTGGCAGCTTCCAACCATGTATCATCGACATTCTAAAATCTAATATTATGTCTCCATGTAGTAATGATAGGAGATGAACATTCTGAAAGAAATATCATGATATCTTGTATTGGTGCCTCTCCAGATTGTGAGAGGCCCGAAGCTTATGCTCTTTTAGGGATTCTAGTTGAGAGAGACAGATTTATACTACTTTTTCTGACATTGGTTGGACATAGACATCTATACGGTGTTTGGGAAAATAATTCTCGATATAAATAACATCTTCGGTTCTGTACAATAGAGAATATGGGGTCACCTAGGTGAAATTCCAAGATGTCATATGATAAGACCAGAGGGAGTTTGGGAGCTTAACTTACCATCATTTCCTGTTTTGGCCTGCCATCTTATACAAAATGTTATAGAGGGTCTTGTTGAATTCCTCAATCTATTCATTTTTGGGGCTTTGTATCCAGATGTATGGTTGGACCATATGTTGCATTTAGAATTCAATTCCTTCATGATATCTTTACAAAAATCGGTGTTATTATAATTGATAATAGTGTGATAAACTCCAAATTAGTGAATGGTATTGAAGATCACAATATTAAGAAAAGAACGAGCCTTCAGGTCATTGAGATGAATCAAATCTTCCCAAAAAAATTTTTTGTGGTTAGAACAAACCTGCATTGGATAGCTATTTCTGGTGGATAAGGCCCACAAAATTGAGTACCCATACTTCAATAGACCAATAATACATGTGGTTATATAGGGACTCTGGAGGTTGACGCAAAAATATAGAATGGATGTGACATGTGGGGATCCTCAGGGAAAAATCAATGCATTCACGGACCATTGTTGACGCTCCATTCCATAACATTGTCTATAGGAATGGAAAGGAAAATGACTTAGCACAAAGTGATTCACCCTTCGAAGAAAACATCAAAAATCAACAAAGGCATGAACAAGGCTTCAAATGCACATGCGCCGCACAAGTTCCATCACTGTCGCGCAAGTACACTTGCGCGATGCCTAATGGTCGCGCAAGTGACTTGCGCGCCCTAAGTGATAACCGCCCGGGGTCTTCTCCATCCTATAAATACCCTAGGTGGGCCCCCCCATTTCGGGGAGGAATTTTTTCCAGAATTCAGATACAGAGCTCTGAACACCCAAGTATGTTCTTCAGGTCTTCTAAACACTTCTATGGTAATTATTTACCTAGAATAGAAGGTATAAACAATAGGAGTAAGGTCTATGTGTTAGCATTCACTAACAATTGTGCGCCTAAGTGTTTTACCCTTAAGGGAAATGGACACATTTGTGCGACGCCCTACTTCTTCACCAAAACTTGCGCTCCCCTCTTCTGGAAGTACCTCAGGATAATTCTAAAGGCTTTGGTCATGGATCACCCAAGTATTACCATACTGGTTAACAATAGCGCAGGTACCCATGTGCCGCAGAGGTACACCTACGCGACCAGGGACTTGCGCGCCCACGCAGTACATACGCACATGTCAGGACTTGCACGACCCTATCCTTTTAGGTGCCTTTTCTGCCCATTTTACCCTTCTTATGACATTCCACCTCTCCTATTCATGATTCAGTCTTCAAGACACTCTTCAAAGCCATTTATGGCCTGATTTTTTGATTTGACATATTTATCTGAAAGGAACTCCGTGGAACATCTCTCAAAACCTAGTGATTTACACATCTTTATTTCACTACAGATTGAGATTTCATTCATTCAACCTCATCCTTTAAAGATGAGAGAATCTTATTACTAATAATCCTCCTTAGGAGTAAGCCCAAATTCGTCATTAACATGGGCCTCCTTTTAAAGAATAATCCCCAGTCATAATTCCCATTAATATGGACATCCTCCTTTGGAGTAAGCCCCAACCATAATTCTCTTAACCTGGGCTTCCTTTTCAGGAGTAATCCCCAGTCTCAAATATGGGCCTCCTCCTTAAAAGTAAGCTCCAAGTCCCTATAATTTTCAAATCCCTTTAAACATGGGCTTCCTTTTCAAGAGAATGCCCCAGTATTAATTTTATTTTGATCTGGGCTTCCTTCTCAGGAGTAAAACCCAATCATAAGTCCCCTCCTAACCTGGGAATCTTACATAGGAGTAAGCCCGAAGATTAGAGTATCCGAATCTACATGAAGCACATATACCTATATAGACCCTGTTTCTGGATTTCTTTCCTGAAGTAAATATTTATCCTCATCTATTTGGGCAGTCATACATACATAATCCCCACATCATTTCTTATGATTGCATCATTCATGGCACAATTTTCTGGCTTTACCAATACATCTTGTTTCTCACACTGAGCATGACTCATGTGGTCTTAGAGTGTAAAAGTAATAATGACATCTATATTTGTGCCATCAATCATAAACATCATGCTCCCTTACTTGAACTACGTCGGTTCTAATTCCTTTTCCAAAAAAAGGATACGTAAGTAGCCCATCAGTGGGTACGATCCCAACTCTAAAATAATCCATGTCTTTATGAATGACAATAAACTTCAAGTGCCCCACTGAGTGGATTTAAAACAAGTATGGTTATCATAATGACCAAGAGACTTTTATGTACCGAAGGATACCATTGACTAAGAATCTTTAACAAATACAGATGATTCTCTATCGATAAAGAACGTCGAATACATATAAAAGATTCTCTAAATTTTCTACATATCAATTATTGATAGTTAGATCTAAAGGAAATCTCATTTTACACTACTGGAAAACCAGGTATTTGCGACGGGCTATTTGCGACGGGATCCCGTCGCAAATAGCCATTTGCGACGGGGTCCCGTCGCAAATAGCCCGTTGCGGAAAACGCCGTCGCAACTAAACTTATTTGCGACGGGACCGTCGCTAAAGCCCTTTTTTGCGACGGGCATTCTCCCCGTCGCAAATAGTATTCCGTTTTTTGTAAAAAACTTTTTAAACAGTTATTGCGACGGGCCCGTCGCAAATACCTTTTGCGACGGTTCCCGTCGCAAATTGTTTTTGCGACGGGCCCGTCGCAATAACGTTTTTTTTAAAAAATAAAAAAAATAATAATACTAGTATTTGCGACGGGAACCGGGACCCGTCGCAATTACTATGAATAGTATTTGCGACGGGACCCGTCGCAAATACTCTTTTTAAAAAAAAATAAAAAAATATTAATAATACTAGTATTTGCGACGGGCATAGTATCCCGTCGCAAATACTATAAAAAAAATAAAAAAAAATTATTAATAAATTATTTTAATTAATATAATAATAGAATTATAATTTACAAATGAAAATAATAAATTATTTTAATTAATATAATAATAGTAGAATTATAATTCAAAAATAAAAATAATAGAATACTAATAAATAATTTAATTAATATAATAATATTATAATTATAATTCATAAATAAAAAAATATTAATAAGTTATTTTAATTAATATAAAAATAATAGAATTATTTTACATTCAAATATTAAAATAATTCAAGTATTACCAAAAAATAATTAAATTATAATATTATAAAATTTTAATATATATATAAAATTTTAATATATATATAAAATTTAATATTATAAAATATAAATATTATTATTATTCATATTAATATTGTTATTTAAAAATATAATATTATTAATATTTTATAATGAGACAGAAACTACGAATAGAAAAAAAAAATATTTTGATTTCACAAATTTTATAACAGAAATACAAACTCTAATCTGTAGGAGGGGGGGGAGGTGGGGGATCTGCAGATGGTGGTGGAGGAAACTCCATCCCTAAAGCATGAGTGAGTCGGCGCATGTACTCCATCTGCTCCTGATGCTGCTGCTGCCACCGACTCGTCTGCTCCTCGTACAGCTGCTGCTGGCGTCGACGCTCCTCCTCATGCTGCTGACGTATCTGCTCCTGCTCCTGTCGGAGACTCTCTATCTGTGCAGTCTGAGATCGCAACTGCTCCTCATACTGTGTAGAAGAAGATGCACGAGCTCCCCTCGAGCTGGACGCCGACATCGCAGCACTGCCATAATAATCTCCGGGAGTCAGTCGAGAGCCGATACCAACTACCCGGCCCTTCTCGAAGGCATACTGGGTGGCCTGCATCCATGCCGCCTCATCAAACTGACGGGCAGTGGTCTGATCTGATGACTCGGCCTGACTCTCAGGCCGGGCCTGTGCCGCTGCGGCCTCATATGACTCCTACAGTTGCAATTTAAAATTAAAATTGTGAATATATTATATGCAGTTAATTTTTAAACTTGAAAACAAATAATTCTGTTTCGTTGCAACATCATATGTACTGACACCAGTACTCCACAATAAATTTAATTCATCAATCAATGGCTTCAAATAAACATCAATATTTTTCTTCGGATGTCCTGGAATTAGTAAAGTCAAAAAGATATATGGCTCCTTCATCAACATCCATGGAGGTAAATTATACGGAGTTAAAAAAACAGGCCAACATGAATATTGACTACCATAAGATCCAAACGGACAGAAACCATCAGTGGAAAGGCCCAGTCGAACATTTCTAGCTTCTAAAGCAAATGATGGATGCACTCTATCAAAATGTTTCCATGAATCACCATCGGCTGGATGATTCAAGCTTTTATCGGTTGAAATATTCTCTTTATGCCATGACATCATTGTCGCTGTATTCTTAGACATGAATAAACGCTGAAGTCTGGATGTAAGCGGAAAATATCTCAACTGTTTTACAGGAATCAAACCAGACTTCCCGTGTTGTCCTTCTTTATATCTCTGTTGCCCACATGTGGGACAACTATCCAACGACTCATTTTCCCCTGAATATAAAATGCAGTCATTTGAACATGCATGAATCTTCTGACAAGTAAGCCCCAAATTTCGAACCAACCTCTTACTTTCATAGTAATTTGCAGGTAAAACATTTCCTTCGGGTAACAGTGTTTTCAGCAAAGAAAATATCTGGTCAAAACATGTGTTTGACATTCCGTTATCTGATTTGATAGCCATAAATTTTGCAACTGCTTCTAATTTGCTCATCTTGCAGCCAGGATATAATGCATCCTCAGCAGACTTCAACAACTCATAAAATTCAGACGGTCCCAACTCAGGATTTGAAGCTATATCAGCCGGAGTTTCTGTATGTTGAACAGATGAACCTGCAACATCATGTACTAAATCTTGAAACTGGGATGGATCCGGAATCAAGTTGGTATCAGCTGCTCTGGAACTGCGTTCACCGTGTTGATACCAAAAAACATAATCAGCTTGAAAACCAAAACGCAAGAGATGTTCCCCCACTTTGTCAAACGTGTCAAACGTTCTCAATGCACATTTTCTGCAAGGGCATTTTATCTTTCCTTCTGAAACAAATTCTGAATTTGATGCCGCAAATGATAAAAAAATCTCCACACCCTCTATATATACTGGATTTAAACCAGAACCATTTGGATTTCTGCGTTGATTTATCCATATGCGGTCATCTAATAATGACTGTTGACGACCTCGCTGTTCCATATTTTTCTATAAAATATAAAAGCATTACTGGTTTTGAATAATTTGTTAGAAAAAACACTCAAGCAAGGATTACTAATTATTACAATTTATTACTAATTATTACAATTTATTGCTAATTATTACTATTTATTACTAATTTAGCAATACTTAGCAATACTTAGCAAAAGGAAAACTGCTTGAATAATGAAAGGAAATTTGATAATCATCGTTGTGGAGATGGTTATAAATTTTCCCTTCATTATCCAAGCAGATTTCGTTTACTAATTATTAGTAATAAAAAAAATATTATCAATATTTACGAAAAAACAATATTAATATTATTAAAATAATAAAAAAAATTAAAAAATATTAAAATTATCAATATTCAGAACAAACTTTGTTCTATTATTAACATGTTCAAATCTTAAAGGGTCGTCAATTGTCAATTTTTTGCTAAGTGTTCTTGAGTATTCCTGAGTATTCCTGAGTATTCCTGATTATTTGTGAGTATTCCTGATTATTTGTGAGTATTCGTGAGTATTCGTGATTATTCGTGAGTATTCGTGATTATACGTGAGTATTCGTGAGTATTCGTGAGTATTCGTGAGTATTCCTGAGTATTCCTGATTATTCCTAATTATTCCTAATTATTTGCAATTATTCCTAATTATTTGCAATTATTGGTAATTATTGGCAATTATTGGTCATTATTGGCAATTATTACTAATTATTCCTAATTAATCCTAATTATTCCTAATTAATCCTACTTATTCCTAATTAATCCTACTTATTCCTAATTATTCCTAATTATTACTAATTATTCCTAATTATTGCTAATTATTACTAATTATTGCTAATTATTTCTAATTATTGCTAATTATTTCTAATTATTGCTAATTATTTCTAATTATTGCTAATTATTTCAAATTATTGCTAATTATTGCTAATTATTGCTAATTATTGGTAATTATTTCTAATTATTTCTAATTATTTCTAATTATTCGTAATTATTACTAATTATTAGTAATTAATACTAATTATTGGTAATTATTGCTAATTATTGGTAATTATTGCTAATTATTGGTAATTATTGCTAATTATTGGTAATTAATACTAATTATTGGTAATTATTACTAATTATTGTTAATTATTACTAATTATTGGTAATTATTACTAATTATTGATAATTATTACTAATTATTGGTAATTATTACTAATTATTCGTAATTAATACTAATTATTCCTAATTAATACTAATTATTCCTAATTAATACTAATTATTCCTAATTATTGTTAATTAGTCCTAATTATTACTAATTATTGTTAATTATTCCTAATTATTACTAATTATTGTTAATTATTCCTAATTATTACTAATTATTGGTAATTAATACTAATTATTGGTAATTATTACTAATTATTCCTAATTAATACTAATTATTGGTAATTATTACTAATTATTCCTAATTAATACTAATTATTACTAATTATTGTTAATTATTCCTAATTAATACTAATTATTACTAATTATTGTTAATTATTCCTAATTATTACTAATTATTGTTAATTATTCCTAGTTATTACTAATTATTGTTAATTATTCCTAATTAATACTAATTATTGGTAATTATTACTAATTATTGGTAATTATTACTAATTATTGGTAATTATTACTAATTATTCCTAATTAATACTAATTATTCCTAATTATTGTTAATTAGTCCTAATTATTACTAATTATTGTTAATTATTCCTAATTATTACTAATTATTGTTAATTATTCCTAATTATTACTAATTATTGGTAATTAATACTAATTATTGGTAATTAATACTAATTATTGGTAATTATTACTAATTATTCCTAATTAATACTAATTATTCGTAATTATTCCTACTTATTGTTAATTATTCCTAATTATTACTAATTATTGTTAATTATTCCTAATTATTACTAATTATTGGTAATTAATACTAATTATTGGTAATTAATACTAATTATTGGTAATTAATACTAATTATTGGTAATTAATACTAATTATTGGTAATTAATACTAATTATTCCTAATTAATACTAATTATTTGTAATTAATACGAATTATTTGTAATTAAAACTAATTATTGGTAATTATTACTAATTATTGGTAATTAATACTAATTATTGGTAATTAATACTAATTATTCCTAATTAATACTAATTATTCCTAATTATTCCTAATTATTACTAATTATTCCTAATTATTACTAATTATTCCTAATTATTACTAATTATTCCTAATTATTACTAATTATTCCTAATTATTCCTAATTATTACTAATTATTCCTAATTATTGTTAATTATTCCTAATTATTACTAATTATTGTTAATTATTCCTAATTATTACGAATTATTGGTAATTAATACTAATTATTACGAATTATTGGTAATTAATACTAATTATTGGTAATTAATACTACTTATTGGTAATTAAGACTAATTATTTGTAATTAATACTAATTATTTGTAATTAATACTAATTATTCCTAATTAATACTAATTATTTGTAATTAATACTAATTATTCCTAATTATTCCTAATTATTGGTAATTATTACTAATTATTCCTAATTAATACTAATTATTCCTAATTATTCTTAATTATTACTAATTATTCCTAATTATTCCTAATTATTACTAATTATTGTTAATTATTCGTAATTATTGTTAATTATTCCTAATTATTAGTAATTATTGTTAATTATTCCTAATTATTACGAATTATTGGTAATTAATACTAATTATTGGTAATTAATACTAATTAATGGTAATTAATACTAATTATAGGTAATTAATACTAATTATTGTTAATTATTGGTAATTATTACTAATTATTCTTAATTATTGATAATTATTAGTAATAAAATGAATAATTATCAATAATTAGAAATAATTACCAATAATTACAAATAATAACATTATTAATATATTTTATTATTAATATTAAAATAATATAATTTTCTAATTTATATACAGTTCTTTTTTCATCTGTGCGTTTTCTATCTCCACATACAAATAATACATGTGAAGACAGCAAACACACAGATGAAAAAAGAACTGTATATATATAAAAAATTATATTATTTTAATATTAATAATAAAATAAACTAATAATGTAATAATGTTCTTATTCCTAATTATTGGTATTTATTACTAGTTATTAATATTTATTCTTAATTATTAAAAATTATTACTAATTATTCCTAATTACCATATAAACAATACTAATAATTTAAATTTATTAAGTAATAAAACAATGTAAACAAAATTAAATTACAACTAATTAATAATAATAAAAACTAATAAAAAATTAAAAATAAATAAAAAATTAAAATGAAGATAAATACCTTGAAAATTGATCTGTTCTGATCGTTCTTCAAAACTTTAATATCAGCTCCGGAGAAAAAACTTAAACTGGAGAAAAACTAAACTCTAGAAATATGATTCTGAGAGAGAGAGAAGATAAAGAATGAGAATGAAATGAAAAAAACGGATGGGGGTATTTATAGGTTAGATTAGTTGCGACGGGTCCATTTGCGACGGGATTCCCGTCGCAAATAGTATTATTTGCGACGGGTCCCGTCGCAAATACCTTCGCCAACATTTTTTACGGTCAACCGGTAAATAGTTATTTGCGACGGGTCCCGTCGCAAATAACCCTCTGCCGACATAGTATTTGCGACGGGGGAATATTCCCGTCGCAAATACCATTTACCGCCGCCGGCTATTTGCGACGGGAATATTTCCCCGTCGCAAATACGTTTCCCGCGATTTGGCGCGCATCGCGGGAAAACTATTTGCGACGGGGAAAGCAATCCCGTCGCAAATGCCTCATTATTTGCGACGGGGATGTACCCCCGTCGCAAATACTTTTTTAACATGACTATTTGCGACGGGATTTAATCCCGTCGCAAATAACCCGTCGCAATTGCTCATTTTTCCCGTAGTGTTATACTTGGTAATGTAATAAGGAATCATGAACAAAACTTAAATCTATAAAAAGAGTCCCGGAGTAGACAATAATTTCCCTAAAAAAGGTGTGATGAGTCCGACCTCTCATCCTCTCGACCAATGCAAATTCCTAAGCCCCATCAGTCCACAACTAATGAGCACCTACCTTTGGAAAGTATGTTAAAAGGGATATGGAATCATTGGATGTTTCCGGTTCTACAAACAAACCCATTAGAAGCCGCTTGGAATGTTTGAACCTTAAATCGATGAGATCATCCCCAATTCTAGAGGGAAACAAAAAAAATGGTGATCCCGACGTGAATTCTTAACCAAGTTAAAATAATTCCTTTCTTATTTGTTAGGATCCTATTTAAAACTCAATGAGAGGGCCAAAAAAATAATCATTGACATATTTTCTCATCCAAAAGATAGATTGGCTGAATTTATCTTTCATACATCTGTTATATCAAACATGCACTCTTTTCCATGATTTTCTACGTTCTAAGAAATGGATTCTCTCAAGTTCACACCTGTGAATACCGTTACTGCGAATGCCACTATTGCTACTCCTGCTGGATCATCGTCCGTTTTGAGGATGACATCTCATACTCAGCGTCTTCAATGCTGGGTATCAAATGCACTGGTTAAGGATTACCTTCAACATGGTACCATTACAACTTTGGAGGCTGCCCGACAAGCCCTCCAAGTGAACAATTCACACCGGTCGTCCAGAAAACAACAACCAGTGATCAAGAATTAGGCGGTACTAACCACCGTCTCCAACCGTTTTAGGTCAATATCCCCGGAACACAATCAGAATTCACTCCCATATTCTTTGGAGGTGAATGAGCAGGCCCCTCTGGGCCTTAATTCAAGGAGGCAAGAGTCCTTCCCGAGGGATCCCACCAACAATCACTGCTAGTCTCGTGCGGCAGTGCGCCATCAACATGATGAGGGTACCAACTCCAGGCATTCAGCTCAGGTTCCTCGAACCCGACCAGGCAAAAAGAATCACCAAAGGCAAAATCCGGTTAACCGCGAGCAGGTTCTCATCTCTACCATCTTCGGAGAAGTCCACCAAACTAACGTGGTGGCAAGAAACGAGCAGGAACACACACCTGCCCGTTTTAATTCCGTTGTCCAGAAGACTCATCTGGCAGCATCACGCCAATCCCACCAGGCAATTCAGGCAGAGTACTATAGGAAGGAACATACACCTGTTTATACATCACCAGCTAGTCACCAGGCTCGTCTGACTACATATGATGGAGCTCATCAACCACGTTCGGAAAAGTGCAATCAGTAGGCACATACAACTGCTAGTATTAATCAAGCCTACCAACAGTCTCTCTTGGTAGAACACAGAGAAGTCAGTCAGGAAGCTCCAGCGACAAACAGGAGGCATACTCAACTCTCTTCCCCCACACATGAGTACTGTCAGGATTCATTGATAGGAAAAGGAGGATTGGAGCAGAAACACACACCTACTCCAAGCATGGAATGGACGTATATCCCCGTTCCGGTATCTGAAGTCACCAAGCACATTATGTCAATGGTGAAAGAGTAGAAGAAAATCCCTGCTCATATCCTGGATGCTTGTCAGGATATTATAACAGCTTCAACAACATCTCTGGGAAAGACACATAAATCTATCCCTACCAGTGGAGTGACACATCAAAATTTCACTCTAGAACAAACACACACATCTGTTCCAGTCCAAGAGGGTTGTGGGGAATACTTCCCCATATCACACGGACAACAAAGTCAGGCACATACGCCTGATTTGAGAGGAGATCATCAGCCTAACCTAACCATCTCTACTGATCAAGCACATACAGCTTCTCAGAGCTTCCACTTTCGTCAACAAGTGGTTTCCATGGCGAGTAAAAAGGTGTCAAAGAAGAATATCACCCCCAGCACAGTTAAGAGATCAAGAGCCAATATGGAACAAGGCCTTGCTCAATGCTAGAGTTATTGAAGCCCTCAGACAGTTATCTGTTGGAATTCAAGATTCTACTCCCTCATTTCCCAATAGTGGGAACATTAATTCTGAAGGTATTCAACAGACACTTCCTCATGAAGGATTTCTTCAAGACAGTTCGGTCGATCTTGAAGTTTCATCTTTAGATGAGATCCACAAGAACCCTCTGTGTGGTCAGAAGACCAAGGAGAATGAGATCTCATCTTCTGTTGTAACCCACCATGGTTTTCCTCCCCATGATGATGAATTTCACTGCGAAAATCCTCTTCGCAGTATTGATGCACATTGCCCAGGAAATGCTCTAGTGGACAATGTAGTGCTGAGAAATGCCTCTTATCTTGAGGCACATGCAAATGCAAAACCAGTAATGTCTGATGCTTCATCGCTTGCAGGTGAAATACTTTCTCAATCGGAAGATAGACCAGGGTGTATGTCATTCTCCGATCCACACCTAAGTCATGCATCTTCAATTTCGATCAGTGATTTCTCTACCAATATTTTTGAATCTGATAAAGAAATAAGGAAGCACCAGATCTGGTCAAATCAGGTAGAATAATCTTCATTGAATGATTAAGAGGAAATTCTGAACATGAGAAAACAACTGGTGAAAGGTGAAGTTCCAGTCATGTTTCGGCCTCTGGATGACTCTCAGTTTGACATTCCAGAGATGTTGACAGAAAATGGAATTCATGATATCTGTCACAACATATGGAAAAATCTTTGTCTATTGAAAAAGAAAGTATTATCTTATGATGAAAATGAAAATAATGTTATGATAATAGAAGGGTTACAACGTCATATTGATTTGGCATCTCTATCAGTCTCTCGATATCCAAAGGCTGAAAAGCAGTAGAGAGCCCTTCAGTGTTCATGCCTTGGCGCACTAAGAATATTTCACCTGTTAATTGCCAATGCCCCATCTGGTATTCATGTCGGAGGATGGAGTGTTCATGGATCACTAAACTTCACTGTGCTCTCCAGCCAGCAAAGCCCGCTGAAAATGGTTTCATGCAATGTTATTGCCCGTGGCCGGCCACAGTCAATGGGTTTTGTTTGTAATAAAAGGCTTGCCCAAGAACAGGATTCAACTAGTTCTTCTCAAAATCAATAATACGGAGAACAAGTTAATGAATTACTCCTGCATCAAGAAAACGAGAATATTGAACATGCCTCTCGTATGGAGCAAGCACATCATGAAGTGACAAAAGTGTCGGAAATCATCCAACGGTCTTTCGAGCAGGGTGATAAAAGTGGATACAGGTTGATGCATCCAGCTAAATTCCAGACTAAGGTCCACAAGATCAGGAGAGCTTTTAAGAAAGTCTCAGACATAACATGTCAAGAGCCACCCAAGCTCACTAGACTGGGTAGTCTTTTAACTAAACCCTCGTAATCAACAAATAAGATTCAAGGAGTTGATCAAAGACAGCAGGAACAGCCCCAGTCCACTGGACTGGGGACTTTTACAAATCATCAATCCCCTCCTCAGAGAACATTGGTATTTTATCGATTGGGGAAGAAGCCTCAAGAGGAACGAAGAGCCAAATTATCAAGAGATTCCCTCTAAATTATGGTTCGTCAAGAAGTCCATGAGGGATCGAATCAACAAAAGGAAATGTCTCATCAATGACATGGAAGAAGAAAATATCACAGAAATGATGATAGAAGGGATGCAATGCATTATGCATCAATCAATGTCATCAATGTCATTATTGCTGATCCACCAGTTGAGGCTCACTCAGGGGATTCAGATGAAGAGGTTTCTGCTCAAGAAGTTGTACGCACAGACACAAATGAAGAAGGTGTACGTACACAAAATCAAAGGATTACTCAGAACCTAGATATTCCTTCAAATAACCCACTTCCACCTCTCCGAAAGGGATCAAACAAGGGGAAGGGAAAGAATCAGGTTACACATCCATCCTCTAGAGAAGGAAAATCGCTATCACTAGATCAAAGATTTGTGCAACATGTGGAAGAAATTAAGGAATTTAGGGGGATGAATGCAGAAGTACTTCAGGGTAGTCTTCCTCCTAAACGTGCTGGAGTCAGTTAGCCAAGGGAGTTTGTTGCAGCTACTGAGATAGATCAAGAATATCCTCCTTTATTAGTACACCCCCACAGGTCTAATTCTACGGGTCAAGTGCAACAACAACTAGTAGTGCCACCATCAGTTGCAGTACCAGCTGCCATACCTATCCAAGCTCCATTCATTGCACCTGCCCAGGACCAACTTCAATCGGATGTTTCTCAATGGTTAATAACTATCCTTGAGTCATTAATAGCTCTATTAGAGACAATGGAAGGGAACCATGCTCAGGTTAAACTAGAAAAGAGAGCTTACCCTAAATGGGTATATTCAGTCTCTCCCCTATCAAGTTTTGAAAACCCTATATTCCCTGTTTTCAATGGATCAGGCGATCTTGAACAGCATTTGACACATTACGTGTCTTTTTGTGACCCTATGATGGGAACTCCGGACCAGTAAGAAGCAGTGAAAATCAGATGCTTCGTGCGAACCTTGCAAGGACCAGCCTTTGTCTGGTACAAAAGCTTGCAATCCCAGTCAATTAACGGATGGGAAGATCTCCGTCAACGATTTCTTCTTCAATTTAGCTCAACATTACCAAAGACAACAGTTTTTTATCTTAAAAACTGAAAGCAAAATGAGAATGAAAGGGTTTCATATTTCATTACATGCTAGAAGGGATTAACATATTCCCTAATCTTAGCACTCCCTCAAGAGGAACTATTTCCAATCTGTGTGCCAAATATGCGTGATGAATTACGTACACCGCTGATCCCTGTGAAATACACAGGAGGGTTTTGAGACCTTACTTCAATCGCTCAATAGATTGAAGATTCTCGTATATAGACTAAGGCTAAATCTCGTGTAACTCCATCAGCTCCAGGAAGGAGAATGGGTAAAGCAGAAACTGCAATAGTTATGCTTAAACAAGCACCTGTACCTTCTTATACCTCAAAAACATCATCTTCTCGAAGGGATCCACCTCCTGAGCGCCAAAAACAGAGGCCGTTTTGTCAATATAATCAAAGAGATCAAAGACGAAAACAATTTGAGTATTTGAAAAGAAACGTTTACTCTTTCTGAATGAACAAGTTCCTGGTTATTTCATTTTAGATCTGAGAAATAATTTGGTTCAATTGCCAATGCCCAAGAGGCCAAAAAAGGAAGGAGATGAAGACCATCCCAACTATTTCCTATTTCATTAAATGTTGGGGCATCCCATCCAAGATTGTTTTGTCTTCAATGTAGGGACCCAAATCTTGACGTACATAGATATTATATTAATTTTTAGGAATAAATAATACATAACAAAAACATACACACAAGGACCGTAATAGTTTAGTGTCTTTGGAAACTTGGAACGTAATCTTCTAATCGTGGTGGAAGATCTTCAACATCTCCCATAAAGATCTTCCACTTTTTGTTTCCTTACCTAAAACCTTTCTTTTAATCCTAGGGGAAAATAAAACATTAAAAGGGTGAGCTCAAATGAATAGTAAGGGTATTCATGGATAAAATAAAACATACCATACACATTTGAACCTAAAAATATGAACATAATGTTTAAACATCAAAATATTGAGCAACGACTTAAAACATGGAAGTACATAAGGCATAGATCATAATGGAACATAAATAATGATAATATAGCATGGGAATAAAACATGTAATTGTGGAATACATTAAGCACATGTAATGATTTCCATAGTATCCAAGGCATTTCTTCAAAGACCATCTTAGTGGACAAAGTCCCTTTCTGAATCGAGTTCACTCCTCGTTTCAGCCCTGTAACATTGAACTGGATTAACATACTATTGCAGCCATGTCTATCTCATGAGATATAAAATCTTTACCCAATGCATTGGAGAGATATATAGGTCCCACCCATATCATAATGAAATCATTCTTACCTTTTCCACAAAATAAACATACATCATTCATAATAACCCAATAAATAAAATGGGTTTCATAAACATCATCACATAATCCATATAATCGAAATGGATATCATTTCATAATAAGAAAAGCGAAAACATGTAAATCATAGAGACATTAAACTTGAAACATACACATATGAAAATAATTTCATCTTAGATGGAAAATTATTTTGATAAAACACTTGAAATGAATTCTTGAGGAAAATATCCTTTCTTCTTCAAAATCATTTTCTTTTCACAAAACATCATGAAATTTTAAAAGAAAAGTATTTTGTTGAAAATAGTCATGAAATCTTTTGGCGTAAGCTTCATGAAAATAAGGCTTTATAAAACCGTAAAAATCCTTTCATGCTGTATAAGTTAAAAAACATTCTTCTCATACTTTTGTCGGAAAAGTCAAAAAAGTACCTCGTAACGTAAACAAAAGAATGATTCCTTACATACCATGTAGTAAAAGTAAAAAATGGGTAAAAGGGAATTTAAACATACATGAAAACTCTTTTATAAAACATGGACATGGATTATATAAATAATCCCAGTAAATACTTACGAATAAGTAATCCCGGATAAAAATGAGATTTGCAAAATTATCCCTTACCTTAGGTCCGATATGCTTCGTACATATCCAACACTCCTGTATAATGATTTAAATAATGTCATTAACTAATTACAGAATCATATTCATTACTATGATATCATATATGGTTCACTTATTACTTTATATTACCCGTTCTTTTTAAATTCCATGTTAAAAGCGTTTTGGGTAAAATCGTTTAATTTGTCGTCCGTGTTTTGACTTGTAATTATTAATATGATTACATAGATCATGATTACTTAATTCCAGAATATAAAACATGATTTATATATAATATATATTCAGAATATACATATATATAATAGATCGATAAATGGAAAGAAATACACCGTTCATGGAGACGGTAGGCCCTACGTACGCATGAACATTGTTTTCGTTTCCTCATATATATATACATAAATATAGTATCATTATTATGTCATATATTTCATGATTACTTATTATATATACTTTATAATCATTTATTAATGGTTAATCATTGAGAATGAATATCATCGCGTCGTGGAGACAGTATTCCTTACGTACGCACGAGCGATGATATCATTCCCATGATCGTGGAATTTTATTGGAGTGTATGTATACTATTACAGAATCAATATCACATTACAATAATCATATATATTTATTATTTACACCATTATACCCATCCAAGTACGGTGGTGGTGGAAAATAGATTACACCACGACGTGGGGACGGTATTCCGTACGTATGCACGTGCGGTGATTTCATTTTCTGTAGGATGGATAGGTGGTGAAATAGGGTTGTTTAATACTTATAATAACATATAAGTATATGAGTGATAATGATGTTATTACTTCATAATTAAACAACCTAAGAAGAAGAAGTGGAAGAAGAAATAAAGGTGAAAGAATCGGTAACAGACGTTACATCTTCTTTGAAGCGCCTCATTGAGACCTTCTCTTAGGGCACAAAAATTGGTATTTGAAGAATACCAGTACCTCTAGGATGTTTCTAGGGAAGTGGAGAGGAGATGTTTGGCAGGGGTTGGTCGAGATTTAATGCTCAAAGTGGTGTGAGGAAGAGAGGGAGGAGGTTCCCTTTTATAAGGGAGGAGAGGGGCACCTTTGGAATAACTAAAAAAATTATTTTATTATAAAGTCATATTCGGTTTTTAATAGCTCCAAATTGATTTATTTAGAATCTAAGACGGGGATATGTCGAAATACTCTCATCCAATAGAATTTAGACAAGTTTAGGTCATTATATTAACCTTAACCTTTAGTTTTAACTCTTAGTTAATTAGATTGACATTTACCATGTCATTTTGTATTTTTATATTATATAGTTAGTAATATTACCATATACATCCAAGCGTCCCCCAAGTGGTCCATTAATGATACACCTATCATGATATAAGTATATTTTTCAATCCTTATATTTTTAGGAATATAATAACAATTTCTAATATAAATTTTTTTTAAAAACTATTTTATGTCAATTTTGACACTATTTGGTAATTGATTTTTGTGAAAATCCTAATAGAATGATTAGTTCGAAACAAGATAATTAAATAAATACTAACATGTTATATTAACATAAAAAATTATTTTAATTCATAAAAAGTCTCAAATTACATTTATTTGGGTATTTACAACATCAATTATGTAAATATTTCTTTAATAAGATAATTACGGCATCATAATTGTTTCATAAATAAATAAAATTATTTTGAGTCTAAAAATTATAAATAAAATACCATTATGTAGGAAATATTTTTATATTTCTAAATAATTTTTATAGTCTAATTTATCTTATGTATAACCCTATATTAAAAATGAATTAGTTATTAAATTTTGATTTTAACTATTTTAACCCTTCTTTAAATAAATTAATAATAAATGTCCTAATCTAATCCAAGTGGGCCTAAATGGTTATATTTTATTCCTAAGGATGTTTTTGGCCGAATTACACTTATCCAATAGAATTAGGACATGTGTTAGGGTAATAATAATATCATTTTTACCCTTAATTACGCTATTTATTTGTAACCGTGGTAAAAAAAAGTAAAAAGATAATATTCACCAAAAATTATTTTCATCTCATTGAACCACATTTTAGTCTTTCATATTAACCGTGTCTCTCGGATTTTCGAAATTCCACTCATAGAAGCGGTAAAATTAAGTTTTATGAAAAATTCAGTTTTTTTAACTACCACTTAGTGGTTTCACTATTCATCAAAAAATGAAAGTTTCCATAAAAATACCAAACATTAGGCCTAAGCTATATGTGATATTATGAATTCAAAAATGATGTCAATTTTACCAAATTCAAAACATATCAGTTGCATTAATTAATTTAAAAATTAGTTCCCGTGGTCAAAACAAATAGCGTGTTCTTAAAAGATAATAACTATCAAAAGATTGACACTTGTTTATGTTTAGTTTAAATGTGAAATTTCATCCAATGACCAACATTGTATTAAATTGTAAAAATATATTCTAAATATACTTTAAAACCACTCAAATTAATAATTTATCACTATTAATTATTTCGATTAAAAAAGTTGTTTTTAATTAAAATTTAGTAATTTCTACTATTCATAGAATATGAATGTTATCCGAAAAGTACCAAAATTTCACCCTAAGCTAATTTCGATATTCTGAATCCAAAAATTAAGTCTACTTTGAAATATAAAATTTATAAAATTTCAAAAAGTGGGTATTACTATTCATAATGGCTAGTTCATAATAATATTATAATAATATCTCGTTTAGTGAAACTTGGTATTGCATACTACACACACTATCGAGGAAGGTCGCGATCACGTGTAATGCAGCCAAGTTAGGGTTGCATGTTGTGCAACACTCCTTTGTTGTAACGTAGAACAAAAGACATCAATAAAATTAAAAAGAATATTTCTCATAAAATTTCGGGGTGTTACATTCTACCCCCCTTAAAAAATGAATTTCGCCCTCGAAATTAATCGGGGTTATAAATGGTTTACTACTCGAAAGTTTCTTTAATAGAAACTCACATCGTAAAAAGGAATACCAAAACCTATCTTTATAAACTAAAGTATGAAACATAACGGTTACCCAAATTAACTAATCCCTGGGTTTACACATAGGAGAACATAGGTGAAAATATGGATATGGAAGAGAAACCTAACCATCATGTTCTGATGGAGAGTGGTAGAGAACATGGATATGAAAAAGCCAACAATCACAAAGCTGTAGATTTGTGATGATCTAAGGTACCATCTGATTCACCGGATATAAGGGAACCATGACAACATTTTTGGTTTTCAAGATCATTTCCCTAAAGTTGATGAATTAAAAGAAATACATAAATGATTTTGGTACAATCTCACTGTTGTTCGTGAATTGAAAAATTTCCACTTCATCCCTCAAAGAAATGAAGTAGAATTTGTTATTCGTGATGTGTTAGCAGATCATGTGATAGAATGATGGGTCATTCCATCTATTTCAAACAAAAGGTTAGAAAAGTTATAAGTCCATCTTATGGTTAGATTAACCATATATGGTTCCAAAAATGAACTTATAATTCATATATCATACCACAAAATAAAATAAAACTAGTTTCTACTAACCAGGGACTTCCTGTAGGCCAGTGGTAGGTGATGAAGGCCAGTCACACTTCGGTTGTGGGTTTGATTCCCACAGCCTTGTCCGACGTGATGGGTTGTCGCCTGTACTCTAGGTTGTCCTTTTTCTAAAACTATATTACTATAACATCCCATCAATAATATCGAAAAAACTTCTATCCTTAAACAATACTAACTTATGTCCAACATAATCCATTCCAATCTTTAGGCTTATCTATAATACTGCAGTCCAATCTCATAATATAGTGAAAATGATTACCAGAGATTTAATACTATCGTTGATTCCCATATATCATAATATATGTCTTTTTGGTCACATTATAAACATTCTAAGGCCTTAATCATGTATTCTCTTGAAAAATGAATACCCATTGAACCTTAGTGAAAACATGAATGCAGTTAAATGTTAACACATTCCACATACCAAAATCCTAAAAATTCTATATACTCAAACCATGATATCACTTAGTCCTTATATCAATCATGAGCTCATGAATACAATCAAACATCTCATTATCTTCTTTATTCCTTCATTATGCGCATATCTTCTACTTTAAAAATATCTGAATAACCTTCCATGGTTACGGGTACCATTCAACATATAAATTCAAATAATTTTAGGAAAAACAATAGTGTAACAATCCTTAGATGATTATTTATTCCATAGTACCATTTACTATACAACATAACTCTCGATAAACATACAATCATGCCACTACCTTCTAAAACAACTGACTGAGCTTCAACACTTCTTTCAGCTCATATATCATTTGTAGTCTCCTCATCATCATCCACATGAATACTACCCATATGACCATGATGATTCTCTTCATGAGATTTTCCATTAGGGAATTGGTTTTCATAATGCCCGTACATTCCACATTTAAAACATATAATCATTGTTGATGTCTTAGTAATACTATTATCCTTGTCCATGGTGTTAACTGAACCTTTTCCTTTGCACTTACTGGCTTTGTTTCCTTCTTTTCCACACCCATAGCATCTTCCAGTTCCTTTGAAACAATCTACCTGATGCCTCTTCCCACATGATTTACATGAGGGAAATTGAACTTTCTTTCCTTTATGATCATCATGAAACTCTATCTTTATCTTATTATCAGAGTCGGGAAACATACCAAAGTTGAGATTATTGATCATATAATGAGATTTCTGATTAGGAATAATAATGATGTTTGGACTTCCAGATCCCGTTTCATTTGGTTTCTCATGAAGAATATCATTCCATTGTCTGTCATATCCTCCATTATTGTGAATATTCCTGTTTCCAGCCATTTTCTAAAACCCAAAAAGAATAGTGTGAGAGGAAAAAATCATGTTAGGGAAAATAACATTGTAAAGGGGGAGTTACCTCAATATCTAACATCGTAGGTTAAATTATAAGATCGTTACTGTAGTTCTAGGACTATATCCTATACGTATACTTATCCTTAGGGACATCCCTAGACATACCTTAGAAATATCTCTGGGGATCTCACTAACGTTTTCGCATCCTAGTTTCCAAAGGTTGAATAAACCTCTCCTCTGATACCAACTGTAGAGACCAGAAGCTTGACGTACATAGATATTACATTACTTTTGCGGAATACATAATACATAACAAAAACAGACACACAAGGACCGTAATAGTTTAGTGTCTTTGGAAACTTGGAACGTAATATTCTAATCGTGGTGAAAGATCTTCAACATCTCCCATAAATATCTTCCACTTTCTATTTCCTTACCTAAAACATTTATTTTAATCCTGTGGGGAAATAAAACATAAAAAGGGTGAGCTCAAATTCTCAGTAAGGGTAAGCATGGATAAAATAAAACATACCATACACATTTGAACCTAAAAACATGAACATAATGTTTAAACATCAAAATCTTGAGCAATGAATTAAAACATAGAAGTACTTAAGGCATAGATCATAATGGAACATAAATAATGATAACATAGCATGGGAATAAAACATGTAATTGTGGCATCCATTAATAACATGTAATGATTTCTATAGTAGCCAAGGCATTGCAGCCAAGACCATCTTAGGGGACAAAGTCCCTTTCTGAATCGAGTTCACTCCTCGTTTCAGTCCTGTAACACTGAACCGGATTAACATACCGTTCCAGCCATGTCTATCTCATGAGATATAAAATATTTACCCAATTCATTGGAGGGAGATATAGGTCCCACCCATCTCATAATGAAATCATTCTTACTTGTGCCACAAAATAAACATACATCATTCATAATAACCCAATAAATAAAATGAGTTTCATAAACATCATCACATCATCACATAATCTATATAATCGAAATGGATATCATTTCATAATAAAAAAAGAGAAACCATGTAAATCATATAGACATTATACTTGAAACATACACATATGAAAATAATGTCATCTTAGATGGAAAATGATTTTGATAAAACACTTGAAAAGAATTCTTGAGTAAAATATCCTTTCTTCTCCAAATTCAATTTCTTTTCACAAAACATCATGCAATTTTAAAAGAAAATGATTTTGTTGAAAATAGTCATGAAATATTTTGGAGGAAGCTTCATGAAAATAATGCTTTATAAAACCGTAAAAATCCTTCAATGTCGTATAAGTTAAAAAAGCATTCTTCTCGTACTTTTGCCGGAAAAGTAAAAAAAGTACCTCGTAACGTAAACAAAAGAAAGATTCCTTACATACCAAGTAGTAAAAGTCAAAAATGGGTTAAAATGAATTTAAACATATATGAAAACTCTTTTATAAAACATGGACATGTAT
This sequence comes from Viscum album, assembly GCA_963277665.1. Lineage (NCBI taxonomy): Eukaryota > Viridiplantae > Streptophyta > Magnoliopsida > Santalales > Viscaceae > Viscum > Viscum album. Next base: position 269,582,283 of record OY728155.1, read on the forward strand.
GATATAAATAACCTCAATAAATACTTAAGAATAAGCAATCCCGGATAAAAATGATATTTGCAAAATTATCCCTTACCGTAGGTCTGATACGCTTCATACATATCCGAACCTCCTGTATAATGATTTAAATAATGTCATTTACTTATTAAAGATTCATATTCATTGTTATGATATCATATATGGTTCACTTATGACTTTATATTACCCGTTCTATTGTAAATTCCATGTTAAAGAGCGTTTTTGGTAAAATCGTTTCATTTGTCGTCCGTGTTTTGACTTGTAATTATTCATATGATTACTTATATCATGATTACTTAATTCCAGAATATAAAACATGATTTATATATAATATATATTTAGAATATAAATATATATAATAGATCGATAAATAGAAAGAAATACACCGTTCATGGAGACGGTAGGCCGTACGTACGCATGAACGTTGTTTTCGTTTCCTAATATATATATACATAACTCCAGTATCATTATTATGTCATATATTTCATGATTACTTATTATATATACTTTATAATCATTTATGAATGGTTAATCATTGAGAATGAATCTCATCACGCCGTGGAGACGGTATTCCGTACGTACGCACGAGCGATGATATCATTCCCATGATCATGGAATTTATTGGAGTGTATGTATACTATTATAAAATCAATATCACTTTACAATAATCATATATAGTTATTATTTACACCATTATACCTATCCAAGTAAGGTGGTGGTGGAAAATAGATTACACCATGGCGTGGGGACGTTATTCCGTACGTACGCACGCACGGTGATTTCGTTTTCCGTAGGATGGATAGATGGTAAAATAGGGTTGTTTCATACTTATAATAACATATCAGTATATTAGTGATACTGATGTTATTACTTAATAATGAAAAAACCTAAGAAGAAGAAGTGGAAGAATAAATAAAGGTGAAAGAATCGGTAACGGGCATTACCTCTGCTTTGAAGCACCTCTTTGAGACCTCCTCTTAGGGAAAAAACATTGGTCTTTGAAGAAGACCAGGACATCTAGGATGTTTCTAGGGAAGTGGAGAAGAGAATTTGGTAGGGGTTGTCCGAGCTTGAAGGCTAAAAGGGGTGTGAGGAAGAGAGGGAGGAGGTGCCCTTTTATAAGGTAGGAGAGGGGCACCTTTGGAATAAATAAAAATATTATTTTATTATAAAGTCATATTCAGTTTTTAATAGCTCCAAATTGATTTATTTATAATATAAGGTGTGTATAGGTCGAAATCCTCTCATCCAATAGAATTTAGACAAGTTTAGGTCATTATATTAACCCTAACTTTTAGTATTAACTCTTAATTAATTAGATTGTCTTTTACCATGTAACTTTGTATTTTTATATTATATAATTAATAAAATTACCATATACATCCAAGAGACCCCCAAGTTGTCCATTAATGATACACCTATCATGATATAAGTATATTGGCCGATCATTAGATTTTTAGGAATATAATAACAATTTGTAATATAATATTTGTTTTAAAAACTATTTTATGTCAATTTTGACACTATTTGGTAATTGATATTTGTGAAAATCCTAACAGAATGATTATTTCGAAACAAGTTAATTAATTAAATACTAATATGTCATATTAACATAAAAAATTATTGTAATTCATAAAAATGTCTCAAATTACATTTATTTGGGTATTTATAACATCAATTATGTCAATATTTCATTAATAAGATAATTATTGCATCATAATTGTTTCATAAATAAATTAAATTATTTTAAGTCTAAAAATTATAAATAAAATACCATTATGTAGGAAATAGTTTTAGATTTCTAATGAATATTTCTAGTCTAGTTTATCTTATGTATAACTCTATATTAAAAATGATTTAGTTATTAAACTTTGATTTTAACTATTTTTAACCTTCTTTAAATAAATTAATAATAAATGTCCTAATCTAATCCAAGTGGGCCTAAATGGTCATATTTTATTCCTGAGGTTGTTTTTGGTGGAATTACACTTATCCAATAAAATTAGGACATGTGTTAGGGTAATAATAATATCATTTTTACACTTAATTACCCTATTTAATTTTAACCGTGAAAAAAAAGTAAAAAGTTACTATTCACCAAAAATTATTTTCATCTCATTGAACCACATTTTAGTCCTTGATATTAACCGTGTCTTTCGGATTTTAGAAATTCCACTCACAGAAGCGGTAAAATTATGTTTTATGAAAAATTCAGTTTTTTTAACTACCACTTAGTGGTTTCACTATTCATCAAAAAATGAAAGTTTCTAGAAAAATACCAAACATTAGGCCTAAGCTATATTTGAGAATATGAATTCAAAAATTATGTCTATTTTACCAAATTCAAAACATATCAATTGCATTATTTAATTTAAAAATTAGTTCCTGTTGTCAAAAAAATAGCGTGTTCTTAAGAGATAATAACTATCAAAAGATTGACACTTGTTTATGTCTGGTTTAAATGTGAAATTACATCCAATGACCAACATTGTTTTAAATTGTAAAAATATATTCTAAATATACTTTAAAACCACTCTAATTAATAATTTATCACTATTAATTATTTTGATTAAAATAGTTCTTTTTAATTAAAATTTAGTAATTTCCACTATTCATCAGAATATGAAAGTTATCCGAAAAGTACCAAAGTTTCACCCTAAGCTAATTTCGATATTCCGAATCCAAAAATGAAGTCTATTTTGAAAGATAAAATTTATAAAATTTCAAAATGTGGGTATTACTATTCATAACGACTAGTTCATAATAATATTATAATAAAATCTCGTTTAGTGAAACTCGGTATTGCGTACTACACACACTATTGAGGAAGGTCGTGATCACATGTAATGCAGCTAAGTTAGGGTTGAGTGTTGTGCAAGACTCTTTTTTTGTAACTTACAACACAAGACATCAATAAAATTAAAAATAATATTTCTCATAAAATCTCGGGGTGTCACATTCAAAGACATTCTGCAAAATATGGTTGACTCGGGACAAGTCAAACTGAAAGGTTCTTCAGCTCAGATAGCATGTGTTACTGCTATAGTTCCCGAGGGGGAAGCCAAGTGGCAAGAAGTCAAAATAAAAAATGCAGAGAAATATGATGATTAGATGGTCAGAAAGACGATAAACCGAACTCATGCTATTTTTGCGAACACAATTGAAGAAACTAATTGTATCTTCTGCCATGAATGCTGTAGAAAAACCCTCTTCATCAGAGGGAAAATCCTCAAAGAAACGGCACAGTTCCAAGAAAGAGGAACAATCAGAAGAAGATGAGTATGTGTCAAAGCCTAAGCTGTCTTTTACTCTGGAAAATTTCTTGCCATCTACGTTGATGTCAAGGGAACTGTCCCAAAAAAAGGCACAGTATAAACAGGCTAATCAGGACGAGTCTTCATTGAATGAAGAGTTTATGTTCTATTTTGTTAATATGATTCAATTAACAGATCCATATTCCAGCTGTAGTTTCAATTTTGATGAGCCTGAATTCCCTATATCAAATAGGGGAATCAGAGGAAGTTCCTGGGGTCTGGGATACAAAGGAAGACCTGGATATCCCAGAACCCATTATTCCAATTCCACCCCTTCTAGAACTATGTATGCAGCAGAAACTCGTGGAAAACCCCTTCAGTGATCTCAGCCAGAACAAGCAAGTTCTTCCACTAATAGCCAATTTAGTTAGGGAATAGTTATTTTTTAGGATCGGATGGGGGTTCCACCCTCATCCCCTCAACAATTAAATGGATCTAATTGGTCTAATATTCCAAAACCAGGAATATTACCAACTCCTATCCCGTTACAAGATGCATCATCTTCCAAAGCATCAGCTTCCAAGGCACCTGCTAAACCACATGTTCCTGTTGGGAAACACAGACCTTTAGATCAAAAGTATGATGTATTGAAACACCTGGCCCATGTACCAGCCATGTTATCAATTCTGGATGCTTTAAATTTGTCAAAGGATCTTCGGGAGGCACTCATCGAGGCTTTGTCAAGTCCTCGAGAGTTTGAAATAGAAATTGATGCAGCTGAAGTCTATCACATAGAGAATAATCCTGCAGAGTGCCATGCAGTAATATCTTTTACTGATGAAGATGAAGATAATGTCATGCATGGACATATTAGACCATTATACTTTTCTGGCAAGGTCAATGGCGTAGACGTCTGGCGAGCTTTCATTGATAATGGTTCCAGAGTCATCTTCATGCCCATTCGTACACTTCATCGATTGGGCCTCACAGAATCTGATTTATCTCCTTTTACCATGATGTTACAAGGATATAATAAAAATGAACAAGAACCACTGGGCGAAGTTACACTCAGAACTCAATTTGGGGATCTTGTATCCAATTCAGATTTCATTATTGTTGATCAAGACTCGGCCTTTAACATCGTGCTTGGAAGACCATGGCTACATAAACATGCGGCTCTCCCTTCATCATACCATAAATGTCTCAAGTATTGTTTCGATGGTCATGTTGGGACATTTTATGGTGATAAGGCCCCGTTCAAGACATGTGAGTCTCAATACATTGAGGCAGAATTCTATCACATGAAGGGAAAAGATAAATCCACAACCAGGGAGATTACCAAAGTAAATGCTACATATGGTTTAGAATAGATTCCAGTAAATCCATTTGCGCATGTGATTACAGATTATGTGTTGCCTATCAGTCAAATTGATATTATAGACCCAAATCAAAATACTCTTATGGAAAAATCCATAATGTCAATTACAGAAATCGAGCCAGACAACATGGGAAAAATTGGTGATCCTCCAGGAAATGATGAAAGCTCAAATGGAGATGTCTTCATTTCATCTGCTGAAATCCAGCAAGTCTATACTTCACCAACCAGGCCAGAAGAATTTATAGAAACATCAGAGGTGAGCAAGGATGTTGATTCTCATTCAATCTTCTCCTATTTATTTTCCAAGGAAGACCCTTCATCATCAATTGGGTCAGAAATGGTAGCTTCTTCTTCAAGATGTTCAAATTTTAACATCTCTTCCGATTATGAAAATTTTGCTTCATCATCTACTATGAAAGTAGAAACAGAATGAATAACACATGATGACGAAGAAGAGGAATATATCAGAGAGGCTCCTCCATCATTTGAAGAGGGTATCTCTACCACCGTGGATGAAATCAGAAAAATAAAACTGGGTACAAAAGAAGATCCACACCCCATTTTAATCAGTGCAACTATGAATCTTATAGAACAAGAGATGTGTATTTCCTTTATAATGAAAAATCGAGTCATATTTGCTTAGAACTATACAGAAATGCCCGGTCTTGATCATGATGTTGTTACTAATCATTTGGGTTTACTAGAAGAACATCGAGGATTTAAGCAAGCCGCGAGAAGAACACACCCGACTTATGCTTCCAAAATTGAAGCTGAAGTGAAAATATTATCAAAGGTAACTTCGTTAGAGAAGTTAAATATCCCAAGTGGATGGCTAATATTGTCCCTATGAAGATAAATAAATGAAAAATTTGAGTTTGCATCGATTCCAGAGATCTTAATCAGCATTGTCCTAAGAATGATTTTCCAGTTATGATTACAGAACTTATGATTGATGCAACAGCTAGATATGAAGCACTTTCCTTCATGGATGGATATTCCTGATATTGTCAAATCCGAATGGCTCCAGAAGATGAGTAATCTATTGCTTTCAGATCCCCTTAGGGTGTGTTTTGCTATTGGGTAATGCCCTTTGGCTTAAAGAATACAGGTGAAACATATCAGTATGCCATGCATCATATCTTCAAAAACTTTTTAGGGAAGTTTATCTAATGTTATGTGGACGATTTGGTGGTCAAATCCAAACGATGTTATAATCAATTGGCTGATTTGGAAGTCATATTCCTTAAGCTTCGACAACATAATTTGAAGATGAACCCCTTAAAATGTGCTTTTGGGGTAACCTCAGGGAAATTTCTCGGCTTTGTTGTTCGCCATCGTGGTATTGAAGTCGATCCTAAGAAGACCAATTCAATCCTTGGTATGTCACATCCTCGAAATTTTAAATAATTTAGAGGGCTTCAAGTACATTTTGCCTATATTAGGCGTTTCATCACCAATTTGGCAGGAAAATTTTTACCCTTCACCAAATTGATGAAGAAGGGAGTCACTTACCAGTGGACTAAAGAATTTAAAGAAGAATTCGATATTCTCATGAAATACCTCTTGAGTCCACCAGTACTCATGCCACCTGTTGAAGGAAGATCACTTATCCTCTACATGACACTTCTAGAGCAATCATTTGGTGCCTTTCTTGCTCAAAAGTATGATACTGGGAATGAAAACAACCTCTACTACCTCAGTCGGACTATACATGAAACAGAAACCCAGTATTCAAGTATTGAGTAGTGCTTCCTGGCATTAATCTTTCCAGTTCATAGGTTGAGACATTACCTGCAACATCATGAGGTCCAATTGGTATCTCGCAATAACCCGCTCAAATTCATCCTTAGTAGTCCAATGCTTACAGGATACCTGGCAAGGTGGGAAGTTATTTTGCAGAAATTTGACATTCAGTATGTGTCTCAAAAGGAAATAAATGGCCAAGATCTGGGTGACTTCCTGGCTGAACACCATTCAATGGAAGAAACATCTTCAGATATTGAACTACCTGACGAGGAAGTCTTTTCTATTCAAGAATGTCTTCAGGCATGGGGAATGTACTTTGCTGGTGCTTCCAGAAGTCCAACAGGGAGAAAAATGGAAAATCCTATGTTCAACAACGTTGGCTTAGGAATTTTTCTCATTTCTCCAGAAAAGGATGTGTTACCATACTCCATCATATTGTGGGAAGGTGGTACCAATAATGAAGTAGAATACCCAGCTCTCATCGCAGGCTTGGAATTGGAACTTCAAGAACAGGTGAATCACTTAAAGGTGAAAGGTGATTCATACCTGGTAATCAAACAAGTCAATGGGGATTAGGCCATCAGAAATGAAGAACTAATCCCTTTGTATGATTACATCAGAGAGTTAATGGCATAATTCCCTTCAGAAATGACATTTTCTTATGTCCCAAGATCACAAAATGCTTATGCCGATGCACTGGCTAATACAGCCATAGCTATCGAAAATCCAAATCGGGATGGGACAACCATCAATATTGCCCACCGTCGTGCAATTTCACCTTATGTTCGAATTAGAATAGAGGAAATTAATGAAATCAGTCCCATTCCTGAATCGCATGGTCATACTACAGGATGGATGTCACCTATCAGGGAATACCATCAAAATAGAACACTTCCACCTAATAGAGCCGAGAAAGAACAAATATGGTGAAGTGTGGTCAATTTTACTCTTTATGATAGCTCAGATCACCTAGAGAAAATTCTCTACAAACGTGGTTTTAATGGAGTTCTCTTCAAATGCATTGATGGTGAAGAGACAATGGCTGTCATGAAAGAAGTGCATGTAGGAGTCTGTGGTGCCCACCTGTCTGGACATAGATTGTCTGATCAGATTCAAAGGCTCAGATACTGTTGGCCTTCAATGATACAAGATTGTTTTGATTTCACAAAGAAGTGTCATTCATGCCATGTACATGACAAATTCATTCATCAAACTCCAGAGTTTCTTCATACAGCTGAATACTCATGGCCATTTTCCACATGGGGAATGGATGTTGTGGGACCTTACCGTTCAGCTACGATCAAGCTGTTTAAGTATATTCTTACTGCTACTGATTTCTTTTCCAAATGGGAAGAGGCAATACCTTTTAAGTAATTATGTTTTAAATGCATTGTTAGATTCATCAAGTCTAATATCATTACTAGATTTGGTGTCCCTCATACCATATTCACGGATAATGGCACCAACATCTGTTCATCCGAGATGAAGAAGTTGTATCATGAATACAACATCAAGTCCAATCATTCATCTCGGTATCATGCAGCGGCTAAGGGCCAGAAAGAAGCCTTCAACAAAACTCTATCAAATATGCTGCAAAAGATGGTGGATAACGATATGATATCATGTCCTGATAAACTCTTTCATGCTTTATGGGCTTATCGGACCACCACCCACACTGCAACGCGGTCAACTCCATATTCACTGGTATATGGAACAGAAGTCTTCTTGCCCATTGAAGTTAAACTACACTCTCTCAGAGTAGCTATTTGTGATTAGTCATCTACAGATGAAAAATCTCAAAAGAAATTGAATTAATTGGAACGGTTAGATGAGAAAAGATTTTTCACTTTTCACTACTTGGAAGTCTATCAAAATCGAATAGCACGAGCATTCAACGAAAAAGTTCGTCTTCGTTCATTCAATAAGGGAGAATTGGTATTAGTTCTCAGAACTCCAATGATACCAGGAAATAAACCTCCCATGCATGAATCAAAATGGGAAGGACCTTATTCAATACAAAAGGTCTATTCTAATGGAGCTTATTCTTTAATCTCAATGGATGGAGAACTCATCACTACTCCAACCTATGCCAGATTTCTGAAGAAGTATTTTGTATAAACACAAAATACATCATCCAAGATCCATACATATGACCTTAAACTATTTTTATTACTATTGTCCCACACGACGTTAAACTATGACGTCCTAACTACATGATGCTAAACATTACAGAAGTCTCTTATTTCCAGCAAGATGTAAAACTGCATAACCAACGGTCCAGCATATGACCCTAAACTATTTGCAAGTCCCTTACATCCAGCAAGATGTTAAACTGCATCATCTATGGTCCATGCATATGACCTTAATCTATTCAATCTTTCGTCCAACATGATGTTAAACTGTGTCCCCTTCATCGTCCTTGCTATATGATGTTAAACTATACAGAAACGGTCCATACATACGACCTAATACTATTGGCACTTATGTTCAACATGACGCTAAACCATATCATCCCTTTTCCGTACAACATGACGTTAAACTATGAAAAAGTCCCTAATACATCTAACATGACGTTAAATGGTGTACTCTTTTGTCCTCACTGCATGACATTAAACTTCACAGTACTCTTTTTGTCCAACATGACATTAAACTGTATTGTCCCCATCGTCCTAACTACATGACACTAAAATGTACAAGAAAGTACTTTAATACGTCCTACATGACATTAAACTGTACTTTGTCCCTGCTACATGACACTAAACTCTGCAACACCAATAATCCTAACAACAAGAATTTAAAACTGCATATGCCCTTCATATGTCCTGCATGACATTAAACTATGCATCGTTAGGGTTGTTGCTACCTCTTATTGCTCACACCGAGTATGAATCACGTGAGCTTAGAGCAAAATTCTACCATAACACTCTTTTTGGGCTACAAACCATGTGTAAGTCCCAACACTATTTTTCAGGTCTTTCTCCCCAAGAACATCTTCATCACTAATTCATTCTTTAATTGAACTACGCAGACTTTGATCCTTGACTTCTAGGCTGGGTACGTAGGAAACCTCCTAAGGTTTAAGCCCAAAAAAAATCTCTTCACATCGGTTCACCTCCATCTCATACGATGTTGATTTGTGAAACTGCCCCTAGAATCAATATCAATACATTGGTCCACTTTCATCCTTGCTATATGATGTTAAACTATACAACACTTTTGTCCAGTATGATAATAAACTAATACATTCTTTGATACCCTCACCTGAGAGAGAATCATTATTTACATTGATTTCCAATCATTTTTCATTTCAAAGACTACATGCATACATGGAAATGCCAGAACCTTTTATCTTGGGTTAAACCATCATTGCACTAAAGTCCCCTTTCACCCTTCACATGTGCGATCTATATTTGTACAGAGGGTATTTCTAGAACTATGTGGGCTTGATTCCCATCATTTTGGGATACATAGGAAAGATCGAGTGTCCCTCGAATATAGCCCCAAGTCTTTTGGGCCTAACCCCAAATTTCTCTTTCAGTCCCCTGGCTGAAAAGTCCCCATGAAAACACACACTGTGTATTTCTTATAATTGTCACAGATCTATGACCCAAAACTAAGATCTCTAATCCTTTTGTCATGCACGATGTTAAACTGTAGTTCAAGAACTATGTATGGCTTGATTCCCATCTTTATGGGATACTTAGTGAAGTCTAACATTTCAATTCAGGACCCAACCACTACATGATTATGGTTAGCATTGATCTGTGTATCTCTGCATACATTGGAAAATACCCATATTTATGTGTCATAATCCTAACCTTAAATATTTTCAGATCTTTATAACCCTTTTCTTGACTTCTAGTCACAAAAATGTCAAATTTCTGAGAGTTTTTTTCCTAACTATGTAGTATGTGCCCTTAGGTGGCCCTGCATAAAAAGTCTCGATAACAGATTTGTCAGCCAAAAGATACTATTATTTGACTATACAGCCAATTCCCTTAGGTGGCCATGCATAATTAAATCCCCTAATGGGTTTGTCGGATACTTGTAACATCATTATTGGGAAGAAATCCTCTTTTGTCCTTATTTGTCTTAAATGAAAATATGTAGGGATCTGTAAAAATAACCATCCTTAACATATTTGCCCCATATCCTTTTTCATGATCTGAAAGTATTCAAGTATATGGTTTATATTCTACATCCCTATGTTTGGGTCGGACCTTTGTAGGAGTGATATCCGTCCAGTTCTTTGATAATCTTGTTAGAAAATATCTTCTCAATATTCAAGTACCTCTTTCCAAACAGCAAACTCTATACTTTGGAAAATTTGAATCTCCATAAACATTCACTGGCTTTTTAGCACTAGGAATGTAAATTTATGAGAGTTCTTTTTCCTGAATATGCAGCACATTCCCTTAGGTGGCCTTGCATAAGTATTCTACCTAATGGAACTATCATCCAAAAGATGCTATTTATTTGAGTATGCAGCCAATTCCCTTAGGTGGCCCTACATAATTCAACCCCCTAACGGGTTTGTTAAATAATGGTAACTTCATTCTTGGGAACTACTTCTTCTAATGCCATTTATCACTTTTTGATATCATTCCTCAGATTCAAATATTCTTAAGTCATGTTTACATATTTTCCCACATACTTGAGTATGCTAATATTTTTTCAGATAAATTTTCAAGGAATTGAGCAATTTTAATCCATTTCGGTCAAAGATATTTTGACCTTAAACATTAGCCACTTTACGTCCAACGTGCATGACTTTAAACTACCCACAAAAGACAAGTGAAATCTGAATAAAAGTCATGTTCCAGCTCACTGAACATACATTTTGTATGATTTAGGTAATATTGAGCAATTAAAAGATTCAAAGATTGTAGGGTTATTTATAATAATCCTAGTAAAAATCAAACTATGCTTACTAGGCCCATTGGCTTAGGTAAAATTTAAAGCAGGTAGAAAAAGAATACAAGCATAAATGATTGAAGATAAAAGTACTCACCATTGATGCACAAGAATTAGAAGGACATCCACAAATTGGAGTCTCTTCTCTTTTTCAGGAAATTACAAAATACTGTCAACATAAGCCTTCACTTGATATACAGTATCCCGAGCTTCATTAGCAGCTACTTGAAGCTCATGCACTCGACCAACTTCACTCTTCTCCGCTTGATGGAGTGCCTTCTTGGCATCTGCAATGGATTTCATACCATTCGTTTGAGATCCCTCCAATGAATTATTGAGCTGGTCGAGTTCCCCAGTAACAACATCTAACTGCTGCTGGAGTTTCACCTGTTGGAAAACTTTTTCTTTGATCTTATGCTTCATCTCCTTCATCTTGGTAGCATAATCAACCTCAGATCGGGATACTACAGCCTCAAATTCGCCAATATTGACTGACAGTTTCACCCTGGTCAGATCTTCACGACACTTTTCCTCCTGCTCCCTCCTGAAAATGACTTTTTTCACCGCGGTACGGATCTCTTGGTATCCAAAACCGCCAAGTCCTGGAATGAATAATTGAGATGAAAACCGGGAAATATTTGATGACAACTCTTCTAAAGCAACTCAGATATGATTTTCCATATATTATTCCATGCCTTGCATCATGAAAAGTCGAGCGCCTTAAGCACCTCTGGGTCTAATTAAACATCATCATCACAGGGGGGCATGTAATCTGGGATTAATACACTTAAGGAAGTGCCCTGTTCTACTCCTTCCCCCCTGACCATGGTTACTACATCTTCTACTGCTGTTTGGGTGGAGGTTGATACTTCACCTCCAGTTCTAGACATTGAAGTTGAGAGCCCTGTTTGATCAATTAAAAGTATGGTTAGTTTCATAGAATAATTGAAGTTAGTTGTCTATCTTGGAAACTCAGTACTATCATTACCTAATAGTAGATCATCAGCTTGAGAAGACTCTTCCCCATCTTTTCCAGTTTCAATAGGATAATCAAGATGGGTCATATGAGGGTTTACTTGGTTTAGCTCCACTTGAGCTAATGTTTCTGCAATGGTAGGGTTGACATCAATGTCCACACCCTCTTCTGGCATTTGCAGTTCAGCAGCTTGTTGGGATGGAACTGCATATTATTTTTTGTCATGATTAAAAGTGTAAATTATGAGAAAATTTACTGGATGAAGGATAATACTCATATCCGAGGTCTTCTAAATCACCTGATACTTTAGCATGATCATAAAATTCTTCAAAATACATGCCATGATTCATGATTTCATCCAATGATATTTCAAAATCCTGGTTAGTCTCACTAGTAGGAGCATTTGATGTGTCCTCTTGGCGACCCTCATTCTGCGGCCCCTGACCCTGGACAGCTTCTTCAGGAAGGATGGTAGATTCAGTTGCTGTGGCTACCAATGATTCTAGTGCAGGTTCTTTCCTACTTATAGCTACACCAGGAGTAGTACTGGGAATAGATGTTGGCTCCTTTTCAGGAGTAGCCAAGTCAGCCTGAATTTGCATTAGTTCTGCAGCACCCTCCGTGGTCCTTAAAGGAGGACCAGTCCTTTCCCTCATAGGGGAAATTGAAGAAGCCCCTACAATCCCAAGGAAAGTGAGCAATATTTTTCATTATTTAAAATTCATTATTATCAGAAGGACCTACCACTACTGATAAAGCATTTAGCAGTGGAGTTCCTCCTTCGTCGCCTTTGTCCTTTTGGATTTTTGGGAGTCTCAACAGTCTCCCTTATTGGCACTTGAATAGGAGAATGGAAGTCCATGTCCAATGCCTCATTCGTGGCCTACTGGCCTGCAGATATCTCGTCCAGTTCACGAGGCGAATCAGTAGTAGCCTCGATGGAAGTACCACCATGGCTATACTATGGGGAAGGGACCTCAGTAGTTCCTTTCATTGCAAGCTGCAAGATGAAGAAAAAAACTCCCTTAAGTAAAAAAGCTTCGACTAAAATCAAGTTTCAAAGGAAATAAGGAATGAAAACTTACATCTTCAGGAGCCACGTAATCGTTCCACTCCTCATCAGTCACCTCAGTGGCTCCATGATCAATCAATTCTTTCACCCGCCTGGTGGCTGGAACAGACTCATCAGTGGCATATATGAGCATTTTCATCTGTCTGATGTAACACAGCAATTCATTAGAGTTATCCTCATATTGGATATCTATAGAATCCAGAAGATTCCCTATTCCAGGAATTTGTAGGCCCTCACACAAATCCAGACAGGCGGTCCCAGTATCACATTATAAACTCTTCCATGTATAGACAACCTCTGGTCTTAGATATGAAGGCTGCGAGGAAGGTCCTAAAATATTTGACATGAATTTCTTCCCAGCTCCTGCAACTACAGATAGTGAATAATAAAATAAGACTTATTAATTTATAAAGTAGCAGTGATTAAATTACCACAATGAAGTAACTCAACAGGAGTAGATGGAGTAGGTCTCATGATTCTTACCGGAGGATTATATCGGGCATGAGGCCACTTTGCCACTTGTTGTGCCTCATCATCCCCATCATGGAAATCCGGTGAATCAGTCCTAGAGGAGGAATCTGGCGACTCAGCTTCTAGTGGGGAAGCACCACCTTCATGAGGAAGGGTTTCTTTCTCTACAGTCCTCTTCCTTTTCCCCACCTGATAAAATGAGTGGTTCAGCACCCCTTTAGGGTATGATTCTATCCAGTTCTCAACATACCATGTAGTCAAGTTATGTTCCGCTTTTTCAACTGGTAGATCAAATACTTCCCTAGTCTTCTCCCTTGACGTCAACAACCACAATTGCAGATCAACCATTAGATGTTTCTCTAACCTGACATGTACTGGGGGAGATACAGAAATATATTGTAGACAATTGAATTGACGTGAAAATATATATGGATCATAGGCCTTACATATAATTTCTCCGTCAATCCAGGCAACTAGCACTCCATCTCTGAAAGCTAGCATGTATGCCCTAAAATCCAAGTGGTTTGTTCCATAATTAACAAACTGCCCGGTTGACGGATTTCCATAGGGAAAGTAGTTGAATTCCTTAAACATTCTCAACCTTAGATTCATGTCATAGGAATTAATATATAAGGGAGAAACTCTAGATAATTCCTGCACTGACGGCCTGAAAGAACTTCCAAGAATTTTTAATCCATTATGTACATTGTATGTCCTGAAGTCAGTGGAAATCCATCCCCATAAAACTTGGAATGGTCCCACTATTCTTAAAGGATATTTACCCATGAAGACATGAAGTATACTCCTGTGAATATTTTCTAAAATGGGGGTAGCTAGCCCAACCATTTTTCCTTCAGCCAACATTGCGGCAATAACGAAGGTCCCTGGCCTGACGCCTCCTTTCGAATCCCTGAATGGTAAGAGATAAATGCTGAGCCATAAAGCCAAGAAGCCCGCTAGACGAGCCTTCTTCAGTATCCTTTGATTCACCTCATATCCCCATTTCTCAATCTCGACTGCTTCTAGAGTTATCCAGAATGTGCCATGATCACCCCTCTTCTCTGGTTTTGGGCAGGTTGTAGGACGTTTGTGCCTCTTATCCCTGGATTTCTTTTTCTTGGATCTTTTCTCCTTAGGCTCCTTCTCATTTTACTACTTATCTTTCTTCTCAATAATAAATATATTCATCCACTCCTCTGGATGAATATCCTTTCTAGAATGAGTTAACGAGGTATCTAAACTCTTGAGCCTGTGGAAGATTTTATATAATTCCTGAGATAAAGAAGGTGTCTTCTTTGAATCATTCCAAGTCACCTTGGGTGGAATGAATTCATCATACATGTTGCCCAAAATTGGAGCCTCTGAGATCTTTTGTACATCCCACATACTGATGCCTACTTCTCCATGAGTCAGATGGAATGAATTAGTTTCTAGGCTCCAGTGGCTGAGTATCTCCGGCATGAAGTTATCATGTCTGTATACATATGTTTTCCCAACCCAAACAACTTAATATATAACATCTCCTTTCAGATCCTCGATAAACTCTGCACAGGTTTGTCACACCCAGTATGCCCACATCCATGTTGAATTCACACCTCCCCCAGGATGGAAGTCCCAACATTTCTTCCAGACTTTGGATTGATCCATCTGAGCATTTCGGAAGATTGAAGGATGAAAATGTGGTTGCAACTCAGGTTTATGACGTTTACGATCTGGTGTACAATGGATATGATGTATCATGTGGGCCTTCTCCACTGTTTGAACACTTATAAATACTCCTCCACATGAGATATTTTATGAAGCAAAGTTGGTGTAATTCTGAAACAACGAAAATGGGAGATAGTTCGTTGCTTCTGGAATAGTGACTTCTCGCAGATAACCATAGCCATTCAAAGGAAGATAAATGCTTTGGGGGATGTCGCGATGATATTTCTTCAGATACATAGCCAAATATGGATGAGTGCTATTTTTGAAGGTATAATAATCATGGAAAATGATATCCATCATATCATCATGATGTATGACTGCCAGTTCATTAGCTATTCCGATTCTCCTGAGAGCCATTAATTCCACCCAAAAGTTGAATAATTAACTCTTAAGTAAGTTGATTTGTCATAATTTTTTTGATGTAATTCAGAAAAATTGGCAAAGGCATTAAGGTGCGCAATTCTAAAACATGGAGCGTAAGTATAATGTGTCTCGCAAGTATTTGGCGTGCAAGTATCACCGTGCAAGTCCAGATACCTTGACAGGAGCTCGACAACAAAGAAAAAACGGAAACAAGAGAAACTTGCATGGTGACAGTGACTTCTGCGGTGATATCTCGAAAATCCGGAAGATAGTGTTATTCACGCCAAATGATAGCATATTTATAGGCCAGGATGGCACCTGTGCGCCTACAGCCAGCCCCCTCCAGCCCTGTGCGACTCGCACCTCCGTGAAGAGTGTTGCGTGCTGAACACTTGTGTGCCTCTTTCCCTTTGGTTTTCTTCTTCTCCTCAGAGTCATATCCTTATTCATTCAGATCCAACTCTGAGGGGGGAATTTTGTTGATTCTCCTTTCCATTACATTGTCTAAATGAATGGAAAGGAAAATGACTTAGCACAAAGTGATTCATCCTTTGATGAAAACATCAAAAATCGATAAAGGCGTGAACAAGGCTTCAAATGCACATGCGCCGCGCAAGTTCCATCACTATCGCGCAAGTACACTTGCGCAACGCCTAATGGATGTGCAAGTGACTTGAGAACCCTAATTGATAACCACCCGAGGTCTTCTCTAGCCTATAAATACCCCCGGTGGGCCCCCCATTTCGGGGAGAGATTTTTTTCAGAATTCAGATACAGAGCTCTGAACGCCCAAGTCTCTTCTTCAGGTCTTCTGAACACTTATAATGTAATTATTTACCTAGAATGGAAGGTCTAAACAGTAGGAGTAAGGTCAATGTGTTAGAATTCACTAAAACTTGCGCTCCTAAGTGTTTTACCCTTAAGGGAAATGGACACATTTGCGAGCCGCCCTACTTCTTCACCAGAACTTGCATGCCCCTCTTCTGTAAGTACCTCCGGATAATTCTAAAGGCTTTGGTCATGGATCGCCCAAGTATTACCCTACTGGTTAACGATCGCACAAGTACCCATGTGCCGCACAGGTATAGCTATGCGACCAGGGACTTGCACACCCACGCAGTACCTGCGCGCCTGCCAGGACTTGCGCGCCCATATCCTTTTGGGTTCCTTTCCTGCCCATTTCACCCTTCTTATGCCATTCCACCTATCTTATTCATGATTCAGTCTTCAAGACACTCTTCAATGCCATTTATGGGATGATTTATTGATTTAAATTCCTTATCTGAAAGGAACTCCATGGAACATCTCTCAAAACCTAGTGATTTATACATCTTTATGTCACTATAGATTGATATTTCATTCATTCAACCGCATCCTTTAAAAATGAGAGAATCTTATTACTAAGCATCCTCCTTATGAGTAAGACCCATGTCCTCATTAACTTGGGCCTCATTTTCAGGAATAAGCCCTAGTCATAATTCCCATTAATATGGGCATCCTCTTTAGGAGTAAGCCCCAACCATAATTCTCTTAACATGGGCTTCCTTTTCACGAGTAAGCCCCAGTCTCAATTATGGGCCTCCTCCTTAGGAGTAAGCTCCATGTCCCTTTAATTTTAAAATCCCATTAAACCTGGGTTTCATTTTCATGAGTAAGCCTGAGTCTTAATTTCCTTTTGATCTGTGCTTCCTTCTCAGGAGTAAAACCCAATCATAAGTCCCCTCCTAACTTGGGCATCTTCCTTAGGAGTAAGCCCCAAGATTAGAGTATACAAATATCCATGAAGCACATATACCTTTATAGACCATGTTCCTGGATTTAGTTCCTGAAGTAAATCTCAATCCTCATCTATTTGGGCAGTCATACCTACATAAGCCCCACATCATTTCTTATGATTGCATCTTTCATGGCACAATTTTCTGGCTTTACCAATACCTCTTATTTCTCACACTGAGCATGACTCACGTGAGCTTAGAGTGTAAAAGTAATTATGAAATATTTCTTTGAGCCATCAATCATAAACATCATGCTCCCTTACTCAAACTACGTGGGTTCTGATTCCTTTTCCAAACCAAAGGATACGTAGGTAGCCCATCAGTGGGTACGATCCCAAATCTAAAATAATCCATGTCTTTCTGAAGGAACATAAACTTAAAGTGCCCCACTGAGTGGATTTAAATCTAGTATGGTTATCATAATTACCAAGATACTTTTATGTACCAAAGTATACCATTGTATAAGAATCTCTAACAAATACAAATGATTCTCTATGGACGAAGAACCTCGAATACATATAAAATATTGTCTAAATTTTCTACATATCAATCATTGATTTTCAGATCTAAAGGAAATATAATTTTATACTTGGTAATGTAATAAGGATTCACAAACATAACTTAAATCTATAAATACAGTCCCAAAGTAGACAATAATTCCCCTCAAATAGGTGTGATGAGTCCGACCTCCCATCCTCTCGACCAATACAAATTACTAATCCTCGTCAGTCCACAACTAATGAGCGCCTACCTTTGGAAAGTAGGTTCAAATGGATATGGAATTATTGGATGTTTTTGGTTCTACGAACAAACCTGTTAGAAACCGCGTGGAATGTTTGAACCTTAAATCAACGAGATCTTCCCCAATTCCAGAGGAAAATAACCATGGTGGGTCAAAAGTAGACAAGACTTCAAATCTAGAGAAAATTTTGACCCTACCTGATGGGCTCCATAAGAACCAACATGAACTTCCCGCATAACCAAGGTAATCTCATATCATTTAATTATATGGAAGTTATAGGACCGATTTGAAGGGTGAAATGTGATGTTTGATGACGGACTCGCTCACGCTCGAATATATCTATCAGGATAATTCCATGAAATATATACTCGATGAAAGAAATTTTTAAATAAGAGGATTCTTCTACTATAGAAGGGTAATTTTGAGGTCGTTATGTGGATACGTTGGAGGTATGGTGGCTTATCTATGGTTTTTCATCATCGTCTAGGTAAATGGGAGTGATAAACCTTTCATAATCCACATGGATAAATAGATATTCTGGTTTGGGCTCTATGAGACAAGAATATTAATGGGCCAGGGCATCATCCCATCCATTATATGATCAGGGAACATGAGTAACCACTTATTGATAAGGGAACTAGTCCATCTGCTGATGGGTGTGCTCTAATAGGGGTATAAGCCCTGGATTTCAGACAATGTAATCCATGTTGATTTACTTGATGTAAAATTTGCTATCCCCCATCACATGTAGTTTTTGAACATCAATCTCAACAGACGGCTTGAGACCACTAATAAAAGATTGATAGTATTATACATTGTTAGTGCATCACTCTGATAATAAGAATGAATAGGTAAAACAACATGTTTGGGTGTGATGAAGACAACCCCAAACTTTCTTTATTTCATCGGGGTTACTTGAACCTTCTTCCGATCTTACATTTTGAGGCTCCATCTGTAACACCCCAGGTAAATAAAGAGTATGACATTTTCACATTTATCCATATTTGTGAATAAAATGTTAATATTAATTTAAAGTTAACGCTATGCTTGATGGCTTACCCAATATGGAACAACGAGTTTCTTTGAAATCTTACGTTGCACTATAATAATAAAATAATATAATCATAAATAGTAGTTAACGCCTAGTCGTTGTAATGGCGGGAATGAATAGAACTAACTACAAAATGATTATATATGTTTGTCAAATATTTTTACTCTATACAATAAATATTAAAGGATTAAAAATGTGTATGAATCCAATTTTAAGCGTAGACATTCCAATATTTTTTAAAAGGTCGATTAACCGCCTTTTGATGGAGAACCTCTTTTAAATCCACTTTTTGAAAATTTTATGTGTTATATTTGACAAAATAATATTCTTCTTTTGAATCGGGACATTAAAATTTACTTTGTGTAAATTTCTGGTATTTTTCCGAGAAAGTTAAATTTTTAATAAATAGTGAAAAATGTTGTATTTTAATTCAAAACCACTTTTTAATATAATTTATTTATATGATTAGATTATCTTTTGAATTGGTTTTAAAGTGAAATTAGAATATATGTTTACCATTTAATTCAATAGTGGTCATTGGAATTAATTTCACTTTGAAATCAGACTTAAACTAGTGTCAATCTTTTGATACTTTTTGTTTCATAAAAACACGATATTTGTTTTGACAACTGGAATTAGTTATTAAATTAATTAATGAAACTTATATGTTTTTAATTTTGTAAAATAGACATCATTTTTGAATTCGGAATATCAAATATAGCTTAGGGTGGATTTTTGGTAATTTTCTGAAAAACTACAATTTTTGATGAATAGTGAAACCACTAAGTGGTACTTATAAAAACCGATTTTCCGTTTAAATGAAATTTTTCCATCTTTGGGTTTTGAATTTAAAAAATCCGACATACATGGTTTTAATTAAGAAGTAAAATGTGGTTCAATGGGATTAGAATATTTTTTGGTGAATAGTAACTTATTAAGTTTTTAATCGCGGTTAGAGGTAATTAGTGTAGTTTAAGGTAAGAATAATGTTTTAATAAACATAAATGACCTAGAAACATGTCCTAATCTCATTGGATGTGTCATGGCCGACCAAGAAAATCCATGGGACAACTTGGGGACCTCATGGATCCACTTTGGTCAGAAAATGACATAAATACCTTTTTATTTAATGTTAATGTAAAAATGACACAAACATGAGATGTTTTACTAAAACAATTTTTACATGGGGTTATACAAGTCAGATTTTTTACTATAAATAATAATTGAAAAGATAAAAAGCATTCACACATCATGATAGTTTTTTTATGATTTTTAGACATTAAATAAATTAATTTATTTATGACATAATGATGATGTAGCGATTACCTCATTAATAAAGGATTTAAATAAAATGAAATGATTATGTAAAATCTATGACCTAAACATGTCCAAAACCTGTTTTATGGGTGGATTGTGAACCCTTATCACCTTAACCTCGAATTATATCAATGTGGGACCTTTTGAATCCGAAACTCATTTGAAAATAAAGTAACATTTCTTTACTTTCCAAGAGTGCCCCTCATCTCCTCTTATAAAAGGCCCCAACCTCTACCTCCTTAACCACACTTCCAAAGCCTTTGGCTTGGCCTAACCCTACCCATTTTGTCTCTCCACTTCCCTATATTTCTCATTGAAGCCTCACTTTGGGCAGAAGTCTTCCAAAGGAAGCCATTGAGCTCAAACCAAAGGGAGTTACCCGATTTTAAGATAATGTCTTCACTTGTGTCCTTTTGTTTTCTTTTTCTTCTCAAACACCCTAAAATATTTTTATTCATTACTTTTGTAACACATAAAGTATATTAAATTTACTAGGATGTTGTTATAAGAAGGAATCGAGATACACTTACTCACAACTTCATCTAATGGTTATAGAACATAATATTTCTGTGGATGGCAATTTTCTGCCTCACGAAACAATGATTGTTCAATATTCTTTTAACACCTTTAAAGGTGGCCATTATGATGTCACTGTATTTTATATATTATATATAATATTTTTATGTTTTAATTAAGATTCTGTATTTTTATTTTGTGGCATAACTTTATGGTTTCCATTGTGGGTAAACACGATAATTTCATTTTAGGAAGTGCGGACTACCGCCCCCTCAAAGTGATTTGATTCGTTAATGCCATATGTGGGATGTATAAAGGATGGATTTAAAGTTATTATATATGATTTATATTACATATAAATGATGAATATAATTCTGGAATTAAAATATACATACTTCTCATTTGGTTTTAATTCCATTAATATGACAAAAAAATGAAAGTAGCGTTCATCCGTACGTACGGCTTACCGTCTCCATAAACGGTGCATTTCATTTCTT
Organism: Viscum album; assembly: GCA_963277665.1. NCBI lineage: Eukaryota > Viridiplantae > Streptophyta > Magnoliopsida > Santalales > Viscaceae > Viscum > Viscum album. The sequence continues at coordinate 269,604,080 of OY728155.1, forward strand.
ACCTATAAATGATTACGTAATATTATAAATACATGTATATTATGGATATATATGATATATATTATACCCAAATCATGAATATCATTCTGGATATAATGAACCTTTGACAACACGAACAACATGTAATTGTAAGAAGTCCACTTTCGACTTAAGAACCAAATATCGACAAATCAAACATCATTTACTTAAATGATTAAATAATGTTTATAACATGGAAATAAGTGATATAAAAGGAATAAGGAACTTGAAAAAGGTTCTTAAGCAAGTAGAAATTAACTCATGATTATTATTCAGGACGTTAAAGAACGATTGAGTCAAGTCGGACCCGAGGTAAGGGATCCAACTCCTCTCTTTCTTTTAAAGTACACTCTTTTATGTCATTCCTTTGAAAGATCATCTTTCTTGTTATTGGGATATTATTTTATATTAATCGTACTGTAATTTTTATGTTCATATTATGAGAGACCCTATTCTCTCTCATCAATCCATTTTGGAAGTTTTAAGTGGCGCCGTTAGGCTGTCGAGTTTTCGTAAGGGATTTTTCATCTCACTTTTATTCCCGTGAGATTTATGCTACTTTTTCCACAATTTCCTTTGAGTGGTGTATGTAATTCCCATTATTATACACTTTCTGTAGTATAATTTCATTTATGGGTATTCACATATTCATTGTATGACCCTTCTTCCATGGGGTGTACGTTTCCAAAGTTACCCAACTCGGTAAGGGGACCTTTCACCCTCCTCTTTTTAAAAGACTTCTTTTGTTATGTCTTTTAATTCACATAATATTATGTTGGGATATGTTCTTTTATATCCTTATTGATGTAAATTTTATTTCCAAGTGATTAGATTCCATTTTTATCTCTCATCAACTCATTTTCCGAATTTTTAAGTGATGCTGTTAGGCTGTCGAATTTTACCAAGGGAACTTTTTAACCCAATTTCGATTTCTTTGGGTTCAACATGTAGTTATTGAATATGTCATCCTTTGAATATGTTTGAATGATATTTTATTATTTTACACTTAATATCCACTTATATTGGGTGTATTTATATTTGTCAGAAATAATTTTGAGATTGAGTTATCCTTAATTTAAGGATACCTTCTTTATAAGGGATTTCATCACATTTGACATTTCTATTGAGACTTCATTGTTTTTATGAACCAATTCACTCTTATATGGTGTATATACTATCCTTTGGAATATTATATCATGAATACATTTATTCTCATGATATTATAAAGTTCTGACTAAATGTTATTCCTCAATTATTGTATTCAAGTGTCTCTAATTTTGGTGAAACCCCTTTAACCAAAATATCACTTTAAATGTTTTAATTATTTGTTATTATTAATATACATGTTTTCAAAATGGTTTTAAGGATTTATTTATATGGTTATTAATTGTTTAAAATTTTAAAAGCTTCAAGGTGGTATGGGACACTTTGATTAAAAAATCTCTTTATTAAATGTTTTAAATGGTTTTGGAAATGGTTTCTTTTTGAATGGATTCATTATTTCAATACACTAAAATTTTATATTGTGATTGAAATGTGGAAATGTTATGTTTCCATTATGCATGTTTTATGTGATACATTTATGTTATGGTTCTTGAGCATTGTTATGAAAACGGGTGGTTCCGTGATAAACTAAGGGCGGGTGAGCCCGATATAGCTCTCCAATGCATTGGGTAACACGAAGGGGTTAAACGTTAAGGTTTCTCTGAAGAGATTTAGGGAAGATACTGTGATGGGTATTCCAAACGTAACCAAGAGGGTTACTCCCTACTTAAGAATGTTATGAATGCCTCAAGATACCTATATGTATTATGATTTCTATGATTTATTCATGATTTTATGAGGTATGTTAAAGTTCTTATGTTTTATGAGTAAAGTATGATTTCATTGATTCTTATGTGTACATGTACTCATGTTTCCTTTCCATATTTTTATAACCCTGAATGAGATTTTTATGCTCATCCTAAGTTTTCTGAAATTTTTTTCACAGGTCAAGGAAAGGTACATGATATGATGATAGTGTCAAGGAAGTGTCAAGAAAGAATCCATGCTTTATTTTTAAATATGTTTCCGTTGATGGGAAAAAAATGAATACTATCTTTTGTGTAACGACTTTGTTTAAATGTGGAATGTAATGCAAGTTTTATGATCTAATTATCTAAAACTCTAAACCTGAAAAGATCTTCAATGTGTAATCTTGCAATAACTCAAGATTAAGTAAGCTTTAAGGATGTGGCCTTATAGTTGGTATCAGAGGTCGGTTTAGATAACTTTAGAGGTTAGGGTATTCTTTAAGCATAAGTGACATTACCATAATGGTTAGGAATTCAGAAAGAGTCCTAGTTTTAGATAAAGTGAATGAGTAAGTATATCTTAGTGTTTATCTTCCTCATTAGTACATGATGGTTTTGTTGATATACTCACTTTGACTTTTTTGGTTTTAATAAATGGCTAGATCTAGCAGGCACCAGAGTAATAGTGGATGTGAAGGAAACTGTGACAGTATTTTGAGTAAGCAACTGAATGATATGGGAGTTGCAATGAGAACTCTTGTTTTATCCTCAACCAACTATCCGGAGTCATGATTGACCACCTAAACCTTGGTGATTTCTATAAGGAATCATATATGTGAGAAACAAATCCCTACTGAACTACAGGTATTAATCATAAAGGTAAGTATTCTCAAGAACCTGTGTGTCAAGGATGTGGAAAGAAACACCTAGGAAAATGTTTCAAAGGGAAAGAAATATTCTATAGATGTGGAAATGAAGTTCATAAATCAATAACCTTCCATGGAAAAAGGAAGCATCCAGTTGACTCAAGGAAAGGAAAGAAGTTCTTTTTGAGGGATCAATTGAATGTTTTAAATGTGGTGTGAATGGTCATTATGAAAACACATGTCTTGTGAAGAAGTTTCGTGAATGGGATCACCAAGATCGTACAAATATTCGTTTACCAAAACCTAATGCCATTCCGATTGAGGATGAAGAAACTGACAATGACCAATCAAAGGTATGGATTATTTCATAACTTTTTTTTTCCTATTTTGGAATCATAGGATATGATTCATGATTTTGTTTGTAGGAAAGAAGTATTCCAGAATAAGTAAGAAAGGAATGGTTAATGGATCATTGAGAATGTTGAATGAGTAAGAAGTCAACATATAAGGGCTTCAAGAGTTATGGTGAAATTCTTAAGAGTATTAAGTCTCTTTTGATGATGGGGTTACATTAGAAGAATTTTTATAGTATGTGTAACCCTGATGTTTAATATATGAAAATTTTATTCAAGGAATAGTTATCTGTTCTTTTGTGGACATAGTTATAAAGAACCATTTGGGTTTATATGATCCTTACATTTGAGGTAATTATGGGTTACTATATGTTATGATGGAAGTGAAAGGCATGAGATTAAATTGAGGTTAAATTGTGTTATGGTTATTTTTTATGATTTTATCTCTTTTTGGGAATGATTTGAGAATTATATAGTTTTGGAAAAATGACTACACACAGACCATGTGACAACCCGTCACGTCGGAAAAGCTGCGGGAATCGAACCCACAACCAAATTGCGACTGGTATTTATCACCTAACACTGGACTACGTGAAGTCCCTGGTTAGTTTGACTGATTCTTTTTAGTTTGATTATTTTATGAATTAAGAGTAAGTTGATTTTGGGTTATCTGTAGAAATTTATTAACCTATCATAGAGGATATGTGATTAGGTTAATTACTTTTCAATACGAGACATTAAGAGAAACTGATGTTGTTTGGAGATAAATGTTTCGATTTAACTTGGAAGACCATGTGACTAAATCCTTCAACTATTTGGGTTTCAATCTTAGTTTGGTTTACTTTGAATAATTTTTATGGACAAATTGTTTATCGAATGGTCCTCGTTGAACTTTGGGTTTTGTTGGACAAATTTTGGAGATTAAGAATATATTTTCTTTTTATAAAGGGTTATCCTTTTCTGGATTATCTGATCTGGTACTAACCATTTTGGTTTTGGTTTTGGTTAAAGTCTAAAGAAATGGGAAGTATATAGTTCTCTTTTATGGATTAGGTGATTCTCTAAAATTTAATTATAGTACTCTTAATGTGAACAAGTCTTCCTAAATACTCTTCTTTTGGAGAAAATATGAGTTTGATTAAGGAATCTAGTAAAAGTTGAGAGTCAATATGATAAGTGATTATGTTTCCTTATGAATAAATTCCTCAATAAAAAGTAACTTAAAACAAAAATGTTGTCTATTAACTTTTCCTACTGGGGAATCGAATACAGTTTAACCCATCACAAGTTTGTGATTTTCTTATGGTTAACTTTCTCCTAGACATGTTTACTATCACTCTCCATCAGAACATGACCCTTTGTTTTTTTCTTCCATGTCCATATTTTCATACTTGGAATCCTAGTATGGGTTAATTTGGGTGACCTTTGTACTTATCTTTCTTTATTTTTTTAAAGTGATTGTTTTATTGACTCTTGTTCCGATGTGGGATTTCCAATGAAGTTTCCAAGCCCAATTTTAAAATTGCGAGGACACAATTCCCAAAAGGGGGGAAAGATGTAACAACCCAGGTAAAAAAAGAGTATGACATTTTCACATTTATCTATATTTGTGAATAAAATTTTAATATCAATTTAAAGGGAACACTATGCTTGATGGCTTACCCAATATGAAACAACGAGTTTCTTTGAAATCTTACGTTGCACTATTATAATAAAATAATATTATCTTAAATAGTAGTTAACGCTTAGTCATTGTAATGGCGGGAATGAATAGAACTAACTAAAAAATGATTATATATGTTTGTCAAATATTTTTACTCTTTACAATAAATGTTAAAGGATTAAAAATGCGTATGAATCCAATTTTAAGCGCATACATTCCAATATTATTTAAAAGGTCGATTAACCGCCTTTTAATGGCGAACCTCTTTTAAATCCACTTTTTAAAAATTTTATGTGTTATATTTGAAAAAATAAAATTCTTCTTTAGAATCAGGACATCAAAATTTACTTTGTGTAAATTTTTGGTATTTTTCGGAGAAAGTTCAATTTTTAATGAATAGTGAAAAATGTTGTATTTTAATTCGAAACCTCTTTTTAATCTAATTTATTTATATGATTAGATTATATTTTGAATTGGTTTTAAAGTGAAATTAGAATATATTTTTACCATTTAAATCAATAGTGGTCATTGGAATTAATTTCACTTTGAAATCGGACTTAAACTAGTGTCACTCTTTTGATACTTTTTGTTTCATAAAAACACACTATTTGTTTTGACAGCGGGAATTAATTATTAAATTAATTAATGCAACTTACATGTTTTGAATTTTGTAAAATAGAAATCATTTTTGAATTCGGAATATCAAATATACCTTAGGGTGAATTTTTGGTAATTTTCTGAAAAACTTCAATTTTTGATGAATATTGAAACCACTAAGTGGTACTTATAAAAACTGATTTTCCGTTTAAATGAAAATTTTCCATCTTTGTGTTTTTAATTTCAAAAATCCGACATACATGGTTGTCATTAAGAAGTAAACTGTGGTTTAATGGGATTAGAATAATTTTTTGGTGAATAGTAACTTATTAGGTTTTTAATCGCGATTAGAGGTAATTAGTGTAGTTTAAGGTAAGAATAATGTTTTAATAAAATTAAATGACCTAGACACATGTCCTAACCTCATTGGATGTTTCATGACCGACAAAGACAATCCATGGGTCAACTTGGGGACCCCATGGAGCCACTTTGGTTGGAAAATGACATAAATCACATTTTATTTAATGTTAAAGTAAAAAATGACACAAACATGAGATGTTTTACTAAAACAATTTTTACATGGGGTTATACAAGTCATATTTTTGACTATAAATAATCATTAGAAAGATAAAACGATTTACTAAATCATGATATTTTTTTATAACTTTTATACATTAAATAAATTAAATTATTTATGACATAATGATGATGCAGCGATTACATCATTAATAAAGGATTTAAATAAAATGAAATGATAATGTAAAATCTATGACCTACACATGTCCAAAAACTATTGTATGGGTGGATTTCGAACCTGTATCACCTTACCCTTGAATTATATCAATGTGGGACCTTTTGAATCTGAAACGCATTTTAAAATAAAGTAACATTTCTTTACTTTCCAAGAGTGCCTCTCCTCTTCTCTTATAAAAGGCTCCCACCTGTACCTCATTAACCACACTTCCAAAGCCTTTTTCTTGGCCAACCCCTGCCCAATTTGTCTCTAAACATCATTCTATTACTCCCTGAAGCCTTACTTTGGGCAGAAGTCTTCGCAAGGAATCCTTTGAGCTCAAACCAAAGGGAGTTACCCAATTTTAAGGTAATGTCTTCACTTGTGTCCTTTTGTTTTATTTTGCTTCTCCGACCCCCTAAACTCTTTTTATTCATTTCTTTTGTAACAACTACAGTATCTTAAATATACTAGGTTGTTTTTATAAGAAGGATTCGAGCTACACTTACACACACCTTCGTCTAATGGATAAAGAACATACTGTTTCTATGGTTGGTGATTTTCTGCCTCACGAAACAATGATTGTTTAATATTCTTTTAACACCTTTAAAGGTGGCCATTATGATGTCACTGTATTTTATATATGATATATAATATGTTTATGTTTTACTTAAGCTTCTGTATTTTTCTTTTTTGGCATACCTTTATTGTTTCCATTATGGGTAAACACGATAATTTCATTTTAGGAAGTGCGGACTACTACCCCCTCAAAGTGATTTGATTCGTTAATGCCATATGTGGGATGTATAAAGGATGGATTTAAATTTATTATATATGATGTATGTTACATATAAATGATGAATATAATTCTGGAATTAAAATATACATACCTATCATTTGGTTTTAATTCCATTAATATGACAAAGAAATGAAAGTAGCGTTCAAGAGTAAGTACGGCTTACCGTCTCCATGAACGATGCATTTCATTTATTACCTCTAAATGATTATGTAATATTATAAATACATGTATATTCTGGATATATATGATATATATGATACCCAAATCATGAATATCATTCTGGATATAATGAAACTTTGACAACACGAACAACATGTAATTGTAAGAAGTCCACTTTCGACTTAAGAACCAAATATCGACAAAACAAACACTATTAACTTAAATAATTACATAATGTTTATAACATGGAAATAAGTGATATAAAAGGAATAATTAACTTGAAAAAGGTTCTTAAGCAAGTATAAATTAACTCAAGTTTATTATTCAGGACGTTAAAGAATGATCGAGTCAAGTCGGACCCGAGGTAAGGGATCCAACTCCTCTCTTTATTTTAAAGTAAACTCTTTTATGTCATTCCTTTTAAAGCTCATATTTCTTGTTATTTGGATATTCTTTTATATTAATCTTACTGTAATTTTTATGTTCATATGATGAGAGACCCTATTCTCTCTCATCAATCCATTTTGGAAGTTTTAAGTGGCGCTGTTAGGCTGTCGAGTTTTCGTAAGGGATTTTTCATCTCACTTTTATTCCCGTGAGATTTATGCTACATTTGCCACAATTTAATTTGAGTGTTGTATGTACTGACCATTATTATACACTTTGTCTGGTATAATTTCATTTATGGGTATTCACATCTTCATTTTACGACCCTTCTTCCATGGGGTGTACGTTTCGAAAGTTACCCAACTCAGTAAGGGGACCTTTCACCCTCCTCTTTTTAAAAGACTTCTTTTGTTATGTCTTTTAATTCACATACTATTATGTTGGGATATGTTATTTTATATACTTATTGATGTATCTTTTATTTCCAAGTGATGAGATGCCATTTTTATCTCTCATCAACTCATTTTCTGAATTTTGAAGTGATGCCGTTAGGCTGTCGAATTTTACCAAGGGAACTTTTTAACCCAATTTCGATTTCTTTGGGTTCAACATGTAGTTATTGAATATGTAATCCTTTGAATATGTGTGAATGACCTTTTATTATTTTACACTTAATATCCACTTATATTGGGTTTATTTATATTTGTGAGACATAATTTTGAGATTGAGTTATCCTTAATTTAAGGATACCTTCTTTATAAGGGATTTCATCACATTTGACATTTCTATTGAGACTTCATTGTTTTTATTCACCAATTCACTCTTATATGGGGTATATACTGTCCTTTGGAATATTATATCATGAATCCATTTATTCTCATGATATTATAATGTTCTGACTAAATGTTATTCCTTAATTATTGTATTCAAGTGTCTCTAATTTTGGTGAAACCCCTTTAACCAAAATATCACTTTAAATGTTTTAATTATTTATTATTTTTAATATCCATGTTTTCAAAATGGTTTTAAGGATTTATTTATATGGATATTATTGGTTTAAAATTTTAAAATCTTCAAGGTGGTATGGGACACTTTGATTCATAAATCTCTTTATTAAATGTTTTAAATGGTTTTAGAAATGGTTTCTTTTTGAATGGATTCATTATTTAAATATACTAAAATGTTATATTGTGATTGAAATGTGGAAATGTTATGTTTCCTTTATGCATGTTTTATGTGATATGTTTATGTTTTGGTTCTTGGGCATTGTTATGAAAACGGGTGGTTCCGTGATAAACTAAAGGCGGGTGAGCCCGATATAGCTCTCCAATGCATTGGGTAACGCGAAGGGGTTAAATGTTAAGGTTTCTCCGAAGAGATTTAGGGAATATACTGTGATGGGTATTCCTAACGTAACCAAGATGGTTACTCTCTAGGTAAGAATGTTATGAATGCCTCAATTTACCTTTATGTATTATGATTTCTATGATTTATTCATGATTTGATGAGGTATGTTAAAGTGCTTATGTTTTATGAGTAAAGTATGATTTCATTGATTCTTATGTGTACATATACTCATGTTTCCTTTCCATATTTTTATAACCCTTACTGAGCTTATTATGCTCATCCCAAGTTTTTTGAAATGTTTTTCATAGGTCAAGGGAAAAGTACATGATATGATGATAGTGTCAAGGAAGTTTCAAGAAAGAATCCATGCTTTATTTTTAAATATGTTTCCATTAATGAGAAAAAAATGAATACTATATTTTGTGAAACCAATTTGTTTATATGTGGAATGTAATGCAAGTTTTATGATCTAATTTTTCTAAAACTCTAAACCTGAAAAGATCCTCAATGTGTAATCTTGTAAAAACTCAAGATTAAGTATGGTTTAAGGATGGGTCCTTATACAATCAAATTTCCTCTTCTAGAATGGTGTATCTTGTTCTACTAAGAGAATTTACTCATTTGGAAAATAGTGATCCATGGAATTCTCTATAGGGGATAGATGGGAAGCTAACAATATCTTAGAGGGCCTTACCCTTGATGGACTTATGTAGGAAAAACCTAATGTTGAACTATGGAAGAATCAATTCCCACCGACCTAAATGCCCTATCAACATAGGCGGCTTTAGAATGTACTTTAACAGATCCCCATGGGACACCATTTTCATCTCTTGGTGTTGCAAATAATGTCACAAATTCTATAATGTGAAAACCAGTGCGAGGAAACACTTCTCAATGCAATAATATGTCATCTATATATAGAGGAACTTTCTTCTACGGTTGTATAAATTGTTCTCACACTCCATGAAATTATAATAAGAAAGAAGGGTGCTGAGAGATCATTTTACTACGGTCAAATAATGGCCATAGACATTTCAGAGATGGGTGGCATCAAAAACTGGGGCTTCAATAGATACTGCATAAATTCCCCAAATGAGGTCTAAAACTCTTCATCCCATTCATAGATGGAAACTTTTGTCATGTGTCCTGAAAATTTATTACACTTTCAAAATGGATTCACAATGAATGGGAACATATAGCCTATATGGGCATGGAAGACATTGATCTCATGAAGGTTGATTGGAAGAAGCATATGACTAAAATACTTATTCTTCTCTCGGTAAATATGAGTTCCTCTATTTTTGATGATGATGCAATGAATCTTCCCATATGTAACCCTGAATTCACACTTCAAGGGGTTCATCTTTAGACATCAGGAGTTGAGGTAGTTGAATGCTTTCCCAAGATCTCTAAGATGGTTTAGACACTGGTGATATTTCACCACCATGTCATCCACATAACATTCCACTATAATCCAAAGAAATGGCATGAATATATGGTGGATAACAATCTAATAGGTGGATCCTCCATTTTTCATCACGAATGGAATTACCTGATAACAGATGGCATCATACGATGCCCTAATAGGGGTGGATTCTACATCTTCATGTTCCATTTGGATATAATTATATATGGAATATCTATCCATGAAGGAGAGGTCTTGGAACCCATTAGTAGAATCAATCAACAACTCTGTCATATGATGGGGAAAATAATCCTTAAAATAGTGACAATTGAGATCCTAGATGTCAATACATACCCTAATCTACCTTTTCTTCATCTGGATTGTAACAATGTTGGTTAACCATAGGGGGTACTGGACATCCATGGAGATGTTTCCTATAATGATCTTATCAACATCAACCTCATCCATGGCACCATGAGATGTGTTCATCTTCTGGGAGGTGGTTTGAACACATGATAACTTATGGAGACACCAATGTGTTTGAAAAATAGTTGAGGATCAAGTCGTAGAATGTCTTAAAAACTAAAGGAAAATACATTATTATGCTTCTTCTAGAAATCTACATACTAATTTTGTTCTTCCAAAAGCATGGCTACATTGATCAGAAATTGAATTATATCTACCACAATACATAGAATAACCTGTACCAACTATAAAAAGGTGGTAGATACACCCTCTTAGAACATGGGAGGAGCATCTTCTAAATCCTCTTCATCGTACAAAGTGAGTGGATCATGAAGAGGATGCAATTATACTGAGTTAACTGACTTTAGAGGAATGCAGTGACGGATTGAGCAGTGCTGCAATCATCATCACAAGAGTCATGCATAGTAAAAAACATTCAAAAATTCAACTAAATTGATTTTTTCAAACCTTAAACTGAGAGGAATGTTCTTGATAGTATCAATGTAGTGGCAGTAGAGTAGTCTCTGTATAATTACCTTGGCTTGGTGAAACATGAAGGTGTGATGTATGACAACCCTGCTTTTTATTACAACTTAAACATGCTTTATTACATAAAACTTCACTTGATACAACAAAGAAGATCGAGAGGTTTAGTGTCTTTGGGGCTTAGGATCATTACATAAAAACTTTAAACTTGAAATACAACATCCTTATTGAAAACTTCCTTTACATGACCACTACATTCCTTCGTTCTTAGCATTGCATGGGATAACCTGAGGACATGCATAAGAAAAGGGTGAGCTATAAAGCCCAGTAAGGGAGTACATAATGAATAACATGAGGAGTACAATACATGTTAGGCAATAGGCATATCAATAGAGCATAAGAGAGACATGAACATAAAGGCATGATAAAGCATGATAATCATAACATGGAAATGTGGCAACAACACTTAACATTGAATTAGCATGAGCCAAGGCTCATTGCACATGGAGCATGAGTAAACCCTCATTGCACTTGAAGCACGAGTAAACCCTCGTTGCACTTGAATTAGCATGAGTCAACACTCATTGCACATGACGTATCATGATACTATACTTTACCCAATGCATTGGAGCGCTATCAGGGCGCACCCTTCTTAAACATTTCATTTCATGCATAAGTGTGCCACATGGATCATAAAACATGGATTCATAAAACATAATCATTTATTCCACGATAAAGGAATGTGGAATTCATACATGAAACTTTACAATCAATAAGTAAATGTGCATAAAGGTGAATACCCTTGATGGAGAAATGGACATGGTATTCACTACACAATGATATTGGCTTAGAAAATCGGTGTGATTTCGGCAGCGTAACGGCGTGACATAAGAATTCATAAAAAAGGCTGATGAGAGAGAGAGGGGTTCCTCATCATATTTACATGTAATGGACAGTAAGAAGTTCATATAGATACATGTCCCAAAAATTGAAAAGGAATTTAGATTCATGATACAAAAGTATTGCTTGAATATAGAAGAGGAGAAAAAGGTTCCTTTCGGAATTTCGGCATAGTAACGGGTGTACATGGGAGGCATTTAATGAGAGAGAAAGGGGTCTCCCATCATTCAAACAATAAGAGGGCAGTATGGGAGAGGTGCGAAACCATACCCCAACATTCATAAATGAAATTAAAAGGGCAATACAACTTAAAGAAAATTGACAAAAATGAGAAAGGAAGAAAAAAACCCTTACTTGGAAGTGTGCTTCCAAAGGCTAGAGAGAGGCTTGTGAGAGGCTTCTTGGGAGCTTGGGGCACCTTGAGAGGATTCTAGAGAGAGTAGGGCAGAGGTTGGACGAACTTAAAGGGCTTTGAGTGAGGAGGAAGTGGGAGCTTGGGTGGGTTTATATAGGAAAGGTGAGAGAATTCTTTATTATTTAGGTTTGGGACCCCTTATATTAAAATAATCCAAACCACAAACCATCCCATGGTATTTGCCCATGGTTTCTGGAAAAGGAGAGATGAAAACAATATTTTACAAGGCCAAGGTCCGAACTTATTAAAAAATTAGGGTTGCTTATGTGGAGGTGAGTCACACTCCCATGGAAATTAATTTAAAAAGGCAAAGTGTTGAATAAGTCTTGAGGGCTCCATTAATGCTTTGAAAAGTGAGTCAAACAAACCCAAAACCTCATTATTTTAATGATAAAACATATATTGGCCGAACATATGGATTATGGTATTTTATTACATCACCATTGGGTCATTATGATGTCATAAAACACATTATATATTTAAATGGTATTTAATTTTTACCCAAAAATTTGACTATCTCAGAAAATTATGAAAAATTCACCGTTGGATAATTTTGACGTCCTGATTCCAAAAATAATATTTATTTTATCTAAATAATTTTCTAAATATGTGAATTTTTACTTTTAAAATAAAAACCGACATTTATAAAAATTTCACCGGTTTTGACAGAAATGGCTTTCAAACCTTAATAAAAATTTTAATTGCATTCATAAAATTATAAGATCATTTATATTTAATAAAAATTAATTTAATATTAATAATAATATTTCATTAAAATATTATTTAATTAAAAAATCCTTTAATTTAATAAAATATAATTCTTAATTAAATAATAACTAAAAACATCATTTGTACTTTAAAAACTAATTACAATGCATCAAAAATGACTAGAAATTATATTCATTATTATATACAAAAAAATAATGTACATGAACATGGTGCTACTTATTTGTTACATAACCCCTTAAAATAGCCGCATAAGACCTAAGGGTAAGGTGTGCGATGGTGACAGACTCTTGGGGTTGCTCGGATAACATCGCTCGAGTGGTAATCTCTATCAACTTCCATTTTTCCCGTAGACGATCACGTTCGAGCTTGACTTGATGAAGCTCAGCTTGGGCTTGGTCAAGGGCAAAGCCCAAAGACGCCACCTCCTTTCCGAGCTCCGACAAATGGGCTTCGTAAGGGGCAATTCTACTGGATGAGGCCATCGCTTCCTTTGTCTGAGTAAAAATGGTTTCGTTAAAGCCTTATATTTAAACTACCCAGATGATCAATGTTCAACGGCTATAAAAGTAACGGTCACAAATCTTAACGTAAAACTAAAGAAGTTGACATCTTATAAAAACATAAAGAAACATTTAACTGGATCAAGAGGGATTTTCCATTAATGAAATTTTGGGTCGTTACAACATTCCCCCCTTAAGAAATTTCGCCCTCGAAATTTTCCTTTTCCCACACTAAAACAAATGTGGGTAACTTAGCTTCATCATATCCTCCGACTCCCAAGTTGCTTCTTCAAACTTGTGGTTTCTCCACAACACCTTAACGAGGGGCATTGTCTTATTTCGTAGAACTTTTTCTCTACGATCTAAGATCTTCACTGGTTGCTCCTCATAAGAAAGATCGTCTTCTAATTGTACCACCTCGGAAGAGAGTACATGTGAAGGGTCTGGTATGTACTTCCTTAAGAGGGATACATGGAAGACATCATGCACCTTGGCCATAGTAGGTGGAAGTGCTAGTCGATAGGCCACAGCCCCAACACGATCAAGAATCTCGAATGGGCCGATGTACCTTGGACTTAACTTCCCTTTCTTTCCAAACCACATGACCTTCTTCCACGGAGATATGCGTAAAAATACCATGTCTCCGACTTTAAACTCAAGGTCTCGTCGACGATTATCTGCATAACTCTTCTGTCGACTTTGGGCTGCCTTGATATGCTGCTGAATGGTTTTCACCTTCTCCACCATTTCTTCGACCATTTCTGGTCCAAGCATCTTACGTTCACCGACCTCATCCCAACATGCCGGTGTTCTACACCTTTTCCCATACAGGGCTTCATATGGTGCCATTTGGATGCTTGAGTAGAAACTATTATTATAAGAGAACTCAACCAGAGGAAGATGCTGATCCCATCCTCCTTTAAAGTCCATTGAGCACGCTCTCAACATATCCTCAAGTGTTTGGATAGTCCGCTCGGATTGGCCATCAGTTTGAGGATGATAGGCCGTACTGAAGTTCAGTTCAGTATTCAGAGCATGTTGAAGACTCTTCCAAAACTTAGAGGTAAATCTTGGATCTCGGTCCGACACAATAGATAGTAGTAATCCATGCAACCGTACCACTTCCCTGATATATATCCGTGCCAGTTGATCCAAAGAGAAATCCTCTCGAATAGCAATGAAGTGTGCAGTCTTTGTAAGACGATCCACAATAACCCAGATTGCGTTGTTGCTTTTGGATGTCCTTGGAAGTCCAGTGACGAAGTCCATGGTGATGTTCTCCCATTTCCATTCTGGTATGGGCAATGGTTGCATCATCCCCTTAGACTTCTGCCTCTCTGCCTTCACTTGCTGACACACCAGGCACTTTGATGTATATTTGGCGATCTCCTTCTTCATATTATCCCACCAAAAGTTTTCTCGGAGATCTCGATACATCTTTGTGCTCCCTGGGTGAATAGAGAAATTTGAACTATGTGCATCATCCAAAAGTTCCTTCTTCAGCTCCGAACTTGATGGGACACATAGTCTTTTCCCAAACCGCACAATTCCTTCTTCATTAACATTAAACTCTGAGGATTTTCCCTTTTTGATAGCTTCCACTTTATCTTGGATTCTCGCATCATCCTTTTGAGCATCCTTTAACCTTTCCAAAAGAGATGGTTGAGCAATCATTTGTGAAAGGATTGATGATGTTCCCTTCTTTATGATTCCCACGTCCATCTTCATCAAGTCTAAGAAGATTGGATCCTTCTCAATTCTCATCATTGATAGAATTGCTGGATCCTTTCTACTTAGGGCATCCGCCACCTTGTTCGCCTTCCCAGGGTGGTAATGTATTGAACAGTCATAATCCTTGATGAGCTCTATCCATCTTCTCTGGCGCATATTAAGCTCTTTCTGTGTGAATATATATTTAAGACTCTTGTGGTCAGTATATATCTCACATTTCTCCCCATAGAGATAATGCCGCCAGATTTTCAAGGCGAAGATCACCGCCGCCAACTCCAGATCATGCGTTGGATAGTTTCGCTCATGGATTTTCAACTGTCTTGAGGCATAGGATATCACTTTATCATTCTGCATCAGCACACATCCTAAGCCCTTCTTTGAAGCATCACTGAATACCACAAAAAGCTCCCCACTTGTGGGTAAAGTGAGCACAGGTGCAGTGATAAGCCTCCTTTTCAACTCCTTGAAGCTTTCTTCGCATTCATCACTCCAAGCAAACTTTACTCCCTTTCGAGTTAGCTTGGTAAGAGGGTTGGACAATCGTGAGAAGTTTCTCACAAATCGTCGATAATATCCAGCTAACCCCAAGAAGCTACGGATATCAGTTACCGATGTTGGCCTCGGCCATCCCTCAATTGCATCTGTTTTGGAGGGGTCCACAGATATCCCATTGCTTGTGATGATATGGCCCAAGAATGAGACCTCCTTCAACCAGAACTCACACTTGCTGTACTTGGCATAGAGCTTCTCCTTGCGCAAAGTCTCCAGTACAGTTCTTAAATGCTCCTCATGGTCCTCCTTGGTTTTGGAGTATATTAGAATTTCATCTATAAAGACTACCACAAATTTATCTAGGTAATCTCTAAAGACTCTATTCATCAAGTCCATGAATATTGCTGGAGCATTGGTGAGTCCAAAAGGCATTACTATGAATTCATAGTGCCCGTACCTTGTACGAAAAGCAGTTTTGGGGATATCTTCCTTCTTCACCCTTACTTGATAATATCCCGACCGCAAGTCGACCTTGGAGAAGTATTGTGCTCCACGCAGCTGATCAAACAAGTCATCGATTCTTGGGAGAGGATACTTGTTCTTTATCGTGATTTTGTTAAGTTCACGATAATCGATGCAAAGCCGCATTGACCCATCCTTTTTCTTGACGAAGAGGACTGGTGCACCCCATGGTGATGCACTTGGGCGTATAAACCCTTTATCCAGATTCTCCTGTAGTTGTTTCTTCAGTTCTTCAAGCTCAACCACAGCCATTCTATATGGAGTCTTGGATATTGGTAGCGCCCAAGTATAAGTTCAATTGAGAACTCAACATCTCTTCTTGGAGGAAGACCAGGAAGTTCCTCGGGAAATACTTCAGCGAATTCCCTCACAATAGGCATTTCTTCAAGGGTGGTTTCTTCCTTGGACTCAATCATCTGAGCCAGATATGCGTGCTCATAAGGCAGTAATATCCATGCTTGAGATGATGGAGCTAAAGGAGATTCATCTTCCTCCTGACACTTGTAAAGAATCGGGGGTCGATTCTCCATATGGAGTGTGATTTCCCTCTCCCGACAATTTATGTTGGCTCTATATAAGGAAAGCCAATCCATGCCAAGAATTGCATCAAATTCCACCAAAGGGAGTATGACGAGGTTCGCCGGGAAATTCAATCCACAGATTATAACAGGGGAGGACTTATACTCATGGTATGCAATGATTGCCCCATTTGCCGTACTCACCGACATCTTTACTTCCAGGATTTGTGGTGGTGCAGGGATTGTTCTACTAAACTTTTGAGATATAAAAGAATGCGTAGAACCTGAATCAAAAAGTACGTTCGCTATTCTTGAATGAATAACTAGCGTACCTGTCACCACTTCGTTGTCGGGGTTCACTTCGGCAGAAGTGATGGCAAAAGCTCTTCCTTGCTGTCTTGGAGGTTGTTGATTGCCTCCGATAACCCTTGGATTAGGGCACTGATTCGCAAAATGACCCGGTTCTTTGCATTTGAAGCATTGAACAACGCGTTGAGGTTCGAACGGAGCGTTCCTCCCCTCCGTCGCAGCCGCGGGTCCTTCTTGCTGACAGTTAACAGCTAGGTGCCCTTCTCTTCCACACTTGAAGCATTTTCTTGTCCCCCTAAGGCAATTTCTAGGGTGCTTCTTTCCACACTTTTGGCAAGTGGGGTGCTGGAATTTCTTAGCGCCGTTGGATTTATCCATCGGACCACCAGCATTGAAGTCCACCTTCCGCTTCTTGTCCCCATGATACCCCTGTGATTCTCCGATCTCCATTTCAACCTTAAGGGCACATCAGACAATTTCCTCATAGCTGTCGAAGTCACGGATCGCTAATGCTTTCCGCAAGCTAGGCTTCAGCCCACCAAAGAAGCGGTCAACCTTGCATTCGGGGGTAACGACAAAGCCAGAAGCGTATCGTGCAAGCCTTGTGAAGTTTGCCTCGTACGCTCCCACAGATTCCTCATCTTTCTGCTTGAGGGAAAGGAAGTCCTTTTCCATCTTAAGACGGAGGGTGCGTGGAAAATATTTATCGAAAAACATCTTCCGGAATACCTTCCATTCCAAAGCCTCGATCTCCTCCTCAGGCTTCGTATTTTTGATCAACGTCCACCATTGATCAGCTTCACCCTCCATACGATAAGCCGCCAGGAGAACCTTCTCTTTTTCAGAGCATTGGAGGATGGAGAATATCTTTTCAATGGAGTTGATCCATTGTTCAGCAATCGTGGGATCGGATGATCCACTAAAAGTAGGAGGCCTTTGTCTCATGAAGCTTTCAATAGCGACTTGTTCTTTCTTAGGGGGGGTTGAACGTTCCTCTTGACCAGTGTTTCTATTCAAAACTTGAGTTAGCTGAGAGAGAAGCGTGACAAAGTTCGCGATTCCCGCTCCCATCGGATTGGGCATCTCATTAGTACAATCATCACACTGATCTTCACAACGGTTGTTAGCCCGAGTTCTCCTATTACCGGCCATTGGCTGGAATAAAAGGAAAGTTAGGGGTAACACATAAAGGGTAATCCAAAGACAAAAGTTGATGACTTATAAATAAACTTTAATCTCTTTAACTCATGAGTCTATAGGATTCAATCCAGGCTTTTCAGGATCTTCCTTCTAACATATATTCTTAGGGGAATTTTTCCCTTAATAAGGGTTCATACTAAGATTGTGAATTTATCAAAACATATCCCCCGGGAGTGTCGTAACCAAGAGTGCAGCAAGGCCCGTTGTCGTGCACCAGTTCCCGTTCGAGTCTAGCTCAAAGCGGTGTTTTCGGGTTTTACCCCTAGGATACATCTGTGCCAGAGCCGCCTCTACCTGCTCGTATCCAGACAGGGATGTATTTGTTTGATAAAACACTTACTTAGTATTTACCAAAACTTAGGGATGTTTTTATTATGCTTAGTCTTGTATCTAAGGCTTTACTAGGGTTTCCTAATCCCAAAAATAACTAAACCTATCCTCTGATACCAACTATGACAACCCTGCTTTTTATTACAACTTAAACATGCTTTATTACATAAAACTTCACTTGATACAACAAAGAAGATCGAGAGGTTTAGTGTCTTTGGGGCTTAGGATCATTACATAAAAACTTTAAACTTGAAATACAACATCCTTATTGAAAACTTCCTTTACATGACCACTACATTCCTTCGTTCTTAGCATTGCATGGGATAACCTGAGGACATGCATAAGAAAAGGGTGAGCTATAAAGCCCAGTAAGGGAGTACATAATGAATAACATGAGGAGTACAATACATGTTAGGCAATAGGCATATCAATAGAGCATAAGAGAGACATGAACATAAAGGCATGATAAAGCATGATAATCATAACATGGAAATGTGGCAACAACACTTAACATTGAATTAGCATGAGCCAAGGCTCATTGCACATGGAGCATGAGTAAACCCTCATTGCACTTGAAGCACGAGTAAACCCTCGTTGCACTTGAATTAGCATGAGTCAACACTCATTGCACATGACGTATCATGATACTATACTTTACCCAATGCATTGGAGCGCTATCAGGGCGCACCCTTCTTAAACATTTCATTTCATGCATAAGTGTGCCACATGGATCATAAAACATGGATTCATAAAACATAATCATTTATTCCACGATAAAGGAATGTGGAATTCATACATGAAACTTTACAATCAATAAGTAAATGTGCATAAAGGTGAATACCCTTGATGGAGAAATGGACATGGTATTCACTACACAATGATATTGGCTTAGAAAATCGGTGTGATTTCGGCAGCGTAACGGCGTGACATAAGAATTCATAAAAAAGGCTGATGAGAGAGAGAGGGGTTCCTCATCATATTTACATGTAATGGACAGTAAGAAGTTCATATAGATACATGTCCCAAAAATTGAAAAGGAATTTAGATTCATGATACAAAAGTATTGCTTGAATATAGAAGAGGAGAAAAAGGTTCCTTTCGGAATTTCGGCATAGTAACGGGTGTACATGGGAGGCATTTAATGAGAGAGAAAGGGGTCTCCCATCATTCAAACAATAAGAGGGCAGTATGGGAGAGGTGAGAAACCATACCCCAACATTCATAAATGAAATTAAAAGGGCAATACAACTTAAAGAAAATTGACAAAAATGAGAAAGGAAGAAAAAAACCCTTACTTGGAAGTGTGCTTCCAAAGGCTAGAGAGAGGCTTGTGAGAGGCTTCTTGGGAGCTTGGGGCACCTTGAGAGGATTCTAGAGAGAGTAGGGCAGAGGTTGGACGAACTTCAAGGGCTTTGAGTGAGGAGGAAGTGGGAGCTTGGGTGGGTTTATATAGGAAAGGTGAGAGAATTCTTTATTATTTAGGTTTGGGACCCCTTATATTAAAATAATCCAAACCACAAACCATCCCATGGTATTTGCCCATGGTTTCTGGAAAAGGAGAGAGGAAAACAATATTTTACAAGGCCAAGGTCCGAACTTATTAAAAAATTAGGGTTGCTTATGTGGAGGTGAGTCACACTCCCATGGAAATTAATTTAAAAAGGCAAAGTGTTGAATAAGTCTTGAGGGCTCCATTAATGCTTTGAAAAGTGAGTCAAACAAACCCAAAACCTCATTATTTTAATGATAAAACATATATTGGCCGAACATATGGATTATGGTATTTTATTACATCACCATTGGGTCATTATGATGTCATAAAACACATTATATATTTAAATGGTATTTAATTTTTACCCAAAAATTTGACTATCTCAGAAAATTATGAAAAATTCACCGTTGGATAATTTCGACGTCCTGATTCCAAAAATAATATTTATTTTATCTAAATAATTTTCTAAATATGTGAATTTTTACTTTTAAAATAAAAACCGACATTTATAAAAATTTCACCGGTTTTGACAGAAATGGCTTTCAAACCTTAATAAAAATTTTAATTGCATTCATAAAATTATAAGATCATTTATATTTAATAAAAATTAATTTAATATTAATAATAATATTTTATTAAAATATTATTTAATTCAAAAATCCTTTAATTTAATAAAATATAATTCTTAATTAAATAATAACTAAAAACATCATTTGTACTTTAAAAACTAATTACAATGCATCAAAAATGACTAGAAATTATATTCATTATTATATACAAAAAAATAATGTACATGAACATGGTGCTACTTATTTGTTACATAACCCCTTAAAATAGCCGCATAAGACCTAAGGGTAAGGTGTGCGATGGTGACAGACTCTTGGGGTTGCTCGGATAACATCGCTCGAGTGGTAATCTCTATCAACTTCCATTTTTCCCGTAGACGATCACGTTCGAGCTTGACTTGATGAAGCTCAGCTTGGGCTTGGTCAAGGGCAAAGCCCAAAGACGCCACCTCCTTTCCGAGCTCCGACAAATGGGCTTCGTAAGGGGCAATTCTACTGGATGAGGCCATCGCTTCCTTTGTCTGAGTAAAAATGGTTTCGTTAAAGCCTTATATTTAAACTACCCAGATGATCAATGTTCAACGGCTATAAAAGTAACGGTCACAAATCTTAACGTAAAACTAAAGAAGTTGACATCTTATAAAAACATAAAGAAACATTTAACTGGATCAAGAGGGATTTTCCATTAATGAAATTTTGGGTCGTTACATGATGTACTATTATTGTCTTGGGTCAGACATATCAATACCCAACTAGGGTAGGAGGCTCTAGTATCACTCTAGATTTTCCTCTGTAGGATTATGAAATAATATACAAAAAATCATTGTATTTGGGAATGTCCTCCCCTTATTCTAGACATAAATAAGAAATGTACCATTTTTGGGGTCATAGCATCCATGTGGAGAATAGGGAGAACGATGGCATCACCCAGGTCCATCTAGGGATCAACAAAAACAATAGTACGCTCATCCTCATTGGTCTAAACACTTTTTTCTTTACTCATGTATTAGTAGGTGTCTAAATAGTGGGATTCACAAGTGTGAAAAGGAGATGAATCACCCCAGATCACTCCCACTAGACTGTTAAGGGACTATTTAAGGCATTGGTGATACGAGCAAGGAACTGTTTCATAAAAATGGATCCTTGGTGTGCATATCAAAGCATTATAGGCGGTGTACTGCAAGATGAACATGAATTATGTTATTGATATTGGGCCACTGAATAGGGTATTTTGAAAAAAACATGCCCCATAGCCTCTACTCGATCCTATAATGACCTTAACTTTCCCTTTTAGAGGAACTCAAATATTCTTTAGAAAGTCCAAGATTGTTGAGCGTCTAGGTAATGATGATATTGATCTCTAAACATGTGTTTACAAGGAAATGAAATACTTTAACATGATTGGGATATCCTATGATTTACAGTTGGAGGATGGTCCCCTTTATAGGGGAGCCTTCATCTTCTTTAGATAATAATATGACAGATTGGAATTATTTTCACTTGAATTCTTCATCATTGAAGTCATCTGCAGTCACTACCTCTATTTTGAAATGGATGAGGTATTTTGAAAGCCTCTAATAGGAATTCACGCATGTCTTCTGAAAGAATCAATGTCTCAGGAATCAAGAGATTTGAAGGAATGCTGGAAAGATTCTTATGAGAAATTTAATTCCCCACTTGAAGCACATTTCTGTCAGCATTATATATCTCTTGAAAAGAAGGTATGATTTACATTATGGATGGTCAAGATGGAGGCTTCTGGATGGTACTGGGGATGTCTTATTGTCCACTATATTTCCTATATAAAAATATTATTGGATGAATTCTTTATTATTGAGGTCTATTCACTGCTGTAAGTGACTAATCAAGATTCTGTTATGGCTACTCTGTGTGACCGAGTTGTATGAACATTAGTGGATGTGAACCCAACTAGAATATATGAGATCAATATAAATTATGATCTCTATGTTGAGTCTTGTTTCTTGTCTCAGTAGCATGATCCACATGGCTTGAAGTTCTAGCCTTAGAATTATAATGTTTCACTTGTACAGGGCCTCATCGGCGATGAAATTGACATGGAAGATTAGGATCATTTTTCTGACGTCATTCATATCTTGGAACCATATAAGGGTCCACTAGATCGACAATAATTATTGAGGTGCGATCCTAATCAGTTCCATATAAATCATCCAATATTGGGAGAATTCATTGGGTTACTCACATCTCTATAGTCTTGATGTCACAGATTGTTCAGAAAGGGTTTGGCCCCAGTGTGGGGCGCAACTTTTCCATATTCTATCGGTGCGTGATCTTATGAGAATAAATAGAATACTGAGATGTAGATGCTGATTCGGTATAAGAAGGAGTAATGGAATCTTTAGGAGGCTTATGCTGATTCAAACAGGTATGAATGATACCATGGGTTTGTGAGACTTCTTTGTGAGATAACCAATCACCGTAATTTTAAGACCCATAGCATGAAAGATGTTGTCATTAACCTTCATTTTCACTGCAAAGCTTTGAAGAATCACTTACCACATGTTCCAGAGGAGGACTCAATCAGACTACATTTTTTTCAAAATGATCCTATATCCATTTCATGAATATATATCATTTTTTGAGAGTATTTCTTTGTAACCAGTGATAGGGAAAATAATTTGGGTAATCAATGAGATCCTCCTATTCAGGTCTATGGAATTCTAAATACATCAAGATACCTTAACCGAAGGTTATATAGAAATATCTAGGAACATGGTTCTCATTTAATGAGTAGGTTCGATTTCTCATGTCACAGAAATGAGCTCTCGGAGAAGTGCCTTAATGAGGGGATAGATCTTGATGATTGACTAGAGCTGGATTGTATCTCCTAGAAGGCAGTGCATGATGTGGTGGTATTGGCCAATTCAGAGGAAGATGATGCTGAGATATAGTCTCAAACATAGGATTTTTTCCTTAAAGAGGTTGTGGAGGAGGCCATTTCAGTAACAATTCTAGTGGTCTGGGGGGATCTATATGTGCGACGACAACAGTCTCAGCCCTGGTTGTCCCTCGTATAGGAGCTGTTGGAGGCAAAGAGTGTTCCTCTATTGTTTGATACAAGGATTCTTCTAGGGGATATGCCTTTTTGTGTTCGTACGAGACATTGGAGCTTGGAAGCATCCTACTGCGTTGGAGTTCCCAATATGAGCATTTACCATGAAATAAAGTGGTCCATATTCTATAACTGATCTCTCATCCTCTTGAAAGTGGAAATTATTGGATTTCTGAAATCTGGGTGTTCTAGAATATCAGGTACCCATAACAGATATGACTCTCCATTAGGTGGGATCACCCCTATCATGTTTCATGGTATTTGAGATGAGTAATTAGGGAGACCATAAGAACCTCCTGATTATAAAAACCCTTCTCTTTATTACACCCATAAATATGATCTATTACATAAACATGAACTTAAGAAAACTCTGAGGATCAAGAGATCTAGTGTCTTGGGAAATTAGGAACATTACATAAAAACTTAGAACATAAAACACAATTTTTTTTGAGAACATCTTATACTTGGAAACAACATTCCTTCATACTTAGCATTGCATGGGATAACCCCAAGGACACGTATAAGAAAAGGGTAAGATATAAATCACAGTAAGGGAGTAAACAAGGAATAACTTGAAGAATAAAATACATGTTAGGAAATATTAATATAAAAGGAGAATAATAGAAACATGAACACAAAGGCATGATATAGCATTATTATCATAACATATAAATGTGGCAACAACATTTAACATGATATTCACATGAGCCAATTCTCATTGCACATGGAGCATGAGTAAACCCCCATTTCACTTGCATTATCCTGATTAAACACTCATTAAAATTAAATTGGAATGATTAAAACCTATTTTCACTTGATACATCAAGATACTAATCTTTACCCAATGCATTGAGGCACTATTAGGGCACACCCATTTTAATCATTTCATTTCATGCATAATTGTGCCACATAGATCAAACTACCTGGATTAACTAAAAATCATAATTTATTTAATGAACAAGAGATATGGAATATATAAATGTAATACCTCAATCAACAATTAAATGTTTATAAAGGTGAATACCCTTGATAGATAAATGGGTATGGTATTCACTTACATGATGATTTTGGTATGGAAATGTGGGTGTAACATCTGTAGCATAATGAAGTCAAATAGAAATATTAAAATGGGTTGATGATAGAGAAAGGGATATATCATTATATATAATTTAAATAGACATAAATTTGGACATGGAACATAATATACCAACATATGTACTAGAATTTGGATGCATAATATAAAATAAATGCATGAATTTAAATGAGAAGAGAGAAATTCCTTACAGAATTTTGGTATGGTAACAGGTGTACATGGGAGGAATTAATTAGAGGGAAATAGGTATCTACTAATTAAAATATAATTAGGTAAGTATGGTGGAGTTTCTAAAACATACCCCGTAATTTTTAATGGATAAAAATTGTATTCAAACATAAAGAAATTAGGGCAAAAAAGGGAAAGGAAGAAATCATTTACAGAATTTCTGCATGGTAATGGGTGTACATGGGAGGAATTAATGAGTGAGAAAGGGGTATATAATCATTAAAATATAGGTAAATAATTATATATAAGGTGATAAATTATACCCCATAATTTTTAATGTAAAATAAAAGTTCATAACAATATAATGAAACTTGGACATAAGTAAGGAAGCAAGCAATGTGAGGATCCCTTGCATATTTTTGGCATAGAAAAAATTTCAGTAAGGGTCCAAATGGGAGAGGATAAATGATCCCTCACTGAAATAACTTCAACTACATAGTAAGGTAATGATTAAAAACTAATTTAAATGAAACCAATTGAAATTAATGGAATTACTCTCAATGAAGGTGCTTGAAATCAAAGAGGAGGTGAGGTGTCCTTTGCTTGGAAGTGTGATCCCAAAGGCTTGGGAGAGGCTTGAGGGAGGCTTCTAGGAAATTGGGGTGCCTTTGGAGGATTATAGAGATATTAGGGAAGAGTTTGGTCTATATATAAACGGTTTCAGTGAAGAGTAATGGGGGATTGAGTGGGTATATATAAGAAAGGAGAGGGCATTCTTCATTATTTATATTTAGGACTCTATATATTAAACTAATCAAAACCCCCAACCATACTATAGTTTTTAACCATGTTTTTTTACAAATGGGAGTAAAATAAATTATTTTATAATTACAATTAAATTTTTTTTAAAATATTTGTCTCTATTATTTGGAGGTGAGTCGCACTCTCAAGGAAAACATTTTAAAAGGTTAAAATATTTTATAAGCCTTGGAGGGTCAACTAAGGCATCATAAATTTAACTAAAAAAGAATAAAATCATATTATTTTAATGGAAAAACATGTATTGGACTAAAATCCCTTTTATAGTGTTTTATTACATTGCTATTGTGCTATTATGATGTCATAAAACACATTATATATTTTCACAGTATTTAATTTTTACCCAAAAATTCGACTACCTTGGGAAATTATGAAAAATTTACCATTAGATAATTTCAATGTTCTGAATCCAAAAATAATATTAATTTTATTAAAATAATTTTCTAAATATGTGAATTATAAATTTTAATATAAAAACCGATATTTATTGAAAATTAATGGATTTAACAAAAACTGTTTTCAAACCTTAATAAAAAACAATTGTATTCATTAAAATTATACACTCATTTATATTTAATAAAACTTAATTTAGTAATAATAATTTATTTAAATATTATTTAATTTAAAAATCCATTAATTATTCAAAATATATTTCTCAAATTAATTTAAATATTATCTAGAAGTTCTATTAGTGATTAAAAACATTTACAAAGTAACAATAATAAAGTGAATGTCTCTTATTTGTAAAAAATATTTCACATACTAATAGTGCTAGGGTCTTGTTATTTAATCCCTTATAACACTCACATAATACCAAAGGGTAAGATGTGTGATGGTGACCTACCCTTGGGGAAACTTGGAGTGAATCGCTCGGGTGGTAATCTCTATTAACTTCCACTTCTCCCATAGGCGGTTCTGTTCGAGCTTGATGTGTTGAAGTACGGATTGGGCATGGTTAAGAGAAAAATCCAGTGATGAAACATCTTTTATGTGCTCCAAAAAATGGGCTTCAAATGGATCAATTATGCTGAATGAGTCCATCACATCCTTTTTCTGAGTAAATTGGATTTGTTAAAGTCAGATATTTATACTATTCTCGTGATTACTGTTCGACAGATATAATAGAAATGGTAACAAGTCTTAATAGTATTTTAAATCCAAAAAACATAAAACCATGTATGTGAATATGTTTTATATATCTATTTTACATAAAAATACAATTAATCAGATCAATAAGAATTTTTATTAATAAATTTTTTGGTCATTTCAATCTTATAACCTTAAGAAATTTCACCCTCAAAATTTTCTTTTACATAATATGTTGAAAAAAAGTTGAGGGTACTTCTCCTTCATCCATTAAATGAGGTATTCAGTCTTTCCAATTATAACTTCCATTTATTAGAAAGGTTTCATGCATCATAATGGTACCTCATGATATTTTTGAAATCATCTAATTTCATTTCCCCAAAACACCTCAAACATCTTGGTTTATATCGATTCAAGCATCGATAATTCATTAAAAATGTATTTATTATATATAATTTTGAAATATATTCTTGAATTTTTTTTATAAAATAGTATTACTGATTCATCTTCATATATTTCAAAATAGGGTATCGGTAAATCTGTTTTGGTATTTCCCTGAAGAAAAAAATCTATAATTTGAAACATATAGGCTACTTGGTGGTATCCCTCTTTTTCAGCATCTAGAAAATATTTCAATGCTTCAAAATTTTCAAATAATGTGAAGAATTTGAAATGACCTTGATGGTAATTCCCATGATTAGCATGGTATGAATGTTGATAGAGCATGATTCCCCAATAGACAATGCCTGATCCATGATAGAATCATGTAATTATTGATTTATTGAATGCCTCATAATGTTTTTTTCATGTAACTTGGATATTTGAAAAAGTTTCAAAGCCGTTAGAGCATGACATCAGGATAAGCTATCCCCGTAGTTCTTCAGTAATAGAGATCATAATTGTTCGTAATCTTCCTTATTCCATGTCCTATTTTTGAAAATGAAAATATAATTAGGGGGTTTGAATAGTTATATAATAACAATTTAAAAAAGAAAATATTGGATATATAAAGATAAAATTGTATTCTATATCCTAACTTATGTTACCCTAAGTTTAAATCTAGGTTATCCATGATCTATTTCACAACATATATTATTAGTGGTATTATTTTTATTCCCTTAACAATGATTCATAATGAACTTATGAATTTACCAACGCATATCTCCAGGGAGTTTCATAACCTAGAGTGCAGAAAGTCCCATTATCATGCACCCATTCCCATTAGTGTCTAGTTCAAAGCATAGTTTTCGGGTTTTACCCCCAGTTACATCTGTTCTAGAGCCACCTCTACTCATTTGTGTCCAGACAAGGATATATTTTCCTGATAAACCAAATACTCTATACTCCCCAAGATATAGGGATATTATTATTATACTTAGTCTTAACACTAAGGATTTAACTAGGGTTTGGGTTTTGTAATCATAATCCCAAAATAACTAAACCTATCCTCTGATACCAACTATAATAACCCTACTCTTTATTACACACATAAATAAGATTTATTTTATAAACATGAACATATGAAAACTCTGAGGATCGATTGTTCTAGTGTATTGGGTAATTAAAAACATTACATAACAACTTAAAATATAAAATAGAATACATTTATTGAAAACTTCTTTTACTTGGCAACAATATTCTTTCGTACTTATCATTACATGGAATAACCTCAGGACTTGTATAAGAAAAGGGTGAGCTATAATGAACAGTAAGGGAGTAAACCAGAATAACATGAGGAATAAAATACATGTTAAGAAATAGGAATATAAATGGAGCATAAGATAAACATGTACATAAATGCATGATATAACAAGATTACCATAACCTGAGAATGTGGAAACAACATTTATCATAATATTAGCCTGAGCCCAGGCTCATTGCACATGATTCTTGAGTAAACCCTGATTTAACATGAATTAGAATGATTAAAAAATCATTTCACTTTAATTTGTATGATTAAACACTTATTTAAATTGAATTATCCTGATACAAATCATTACCCAATGCATTGGAGTGCTATCAGGGTGCACCATTCTTAATCATTTCATTTCTTGAATAAGTGTGGAACATAGATAAAAAAAATAGATTCATTAAAAATCATAATTTATTCCCCAAATAAGATATGTGTAAAACGTAAATTTTAGTCCCCAATCCACAAGTATATGTTCAAAAAAGTTTAATACCATTAATAGAGAAATGCGTATGGTATTCACATACATGATGATTTTAGCCTGGAAATTTTAGTGTAACATAAGCAACATAACAACATCAAACAAAAATTGTAAAATGAGTTGATGAGAGAAAAATTTAACTATCATAATTTATACCTGAAAGGGACATGTAAAGGGGTTAGGTACCATAATATCTCGACATATGTAATGGAGTTTAGATGCATAATATAAAATAATTTCACGAATGTAAATGAGAAAAGTGAAATTCCTTATGGAATTCCAACATGATAACATGTATACATTATATGAATTAATGAGATAGAAAAAGGTATATAATAATTCAAACATAAGGAGGGAAGTATGGGGGAGGTAAAAAACCATACCACATCATTTGAAATTAAAACTGGGTAACGGAACATAAAACAATATGGAAAAAAAGAGAAAGGAAGAAATCTCTTACAGAATTTTGGCATGGTAACAAGTGTACATGGGAGGCATTGATGAGATAGAAGGGGTATCTCATCATTAAAACATAATAATTTAACTATAGGTAAGGTTATAAATCATAAACCAACATTTTTAATTTAAATTAAAAGGGAATAACAATATAAGGAAACATAGACAAAAATAAGGATGGAATAAAATTGAGGATCTCTTACGGAATTTCGGCATAGTAATAACTTATTTAAGGGAAACAATCAGTGATGATAAATGATCCCTCATTGAAAAAACAGTAATTTTATAGTAAGGTAATGATTAAAAACGAATTTCAATGAAATAAATTGAAATTAATGGTAGTACTCACAAAGAAGGCGCATGAATTCAAAGAGGAGGAGAGGAATACCTTGCCTAGATGTGTGATCCCAAAGGATTGAGAGAGGCATTATATAGGATTCATGGGATCTTAGGGTGCCCGGGGAGTATTTTAGAGATATTATGGAAGATGTTGGTCGAGATCCTAGGGTTTTCAGTGAACAGTAATGTGACATTGAGTGTGTTTATAAAGGAAATGAGAGAGAATTATTTATTATTTAGGTTTTGGACACTACATATTAAACTAATCAAAACCACAAAATATACCATTTTTCACATGGTTTTTGATAAAGGGGAGTGTAAAAAATTATTTAATAAGGGTAATGTCTGAACATATTAATATATTAGGCTTTCTTATTTACAGGTGAGTCACACTCTCAAAGAGAACATTTTAAAAGGTTAAAATATTTTATAATCCATAGAGAGTCCAGTAAGGCATAATAAAATTAATCAAACAAATATAAAATCACAATATTTTAAGGGTAAAACATATATTGGCCAAGAATCGCTTTTATAGTATTTTATTACCCACTATTGGGTCATTATGATGTTATAAAACATGTTATATATTTAAATGGTATTTAATTAGTACCAAAAAATTGGTTGTCACTGAAAATTGTAAAAAATTCACAATTACTTAATTTCTACTTACTCATACCAAAAATAAAATTCATTTTTTTAAATATTTTTCAAAATATTTTAATTGTTAATTTTATAAAAAAGTGACATTTATTAAAAATTCATGGGTTATGAAAAATAACCGCTTTCAAACCTTAATAAAATTTACAACTTTATTCCTCAAAATAATAATGTCATTTATATATAAAAAAAAGTAATTTTTTAAAAATATTTAATTAAAAAATTATTTAATTAAAAAATAAATTAATTTATCAAAATAGGTTTCTTAATCGAATTTAAATATTAACTAAAAAATACTTCATTTTCATAAAAAAACATTTAAAAAGAAAAATAATAAAATAAATGTATATTATTAATACAAAATAATGCACATAATGATAGTGATAGGTTCTTCTTACATAACCCCTTATAACACCCAAATAAGACGTAAGGGTAAGATGTACGATGGTGATAGACTCTTATGGCGGCTTAGATAACATCAATTGGGTGGTAATCTCAATTAACTTCTATTTTTTCTATAAGAGGTTATGTTCAAGCTTAACGCATTGAAGCTCAACATAGGATTGGTCATGAGATAATCCCATGGAATCTACATCCTTTCCTAGATTTGAAAAATGGGATTTATATAGAGAAATTCTACTGGATGAGGCCATCTCTTCCTTTTTTGGAGTAAATTGGATTCGTTAAAGCACTATATTTATAATAATCATGTGATCACTATTTAAATTATATATTTATAATGGTAACAATTATTAATTGTTTTTTTAAAATCCAAAAAAATAAAACCAATCATGTGAATATGTTTTATATACCCATTTTACATAATAAGACATTTAATCAAATCATTAGAAATTTTCATTAATAAACGTTTAGGTCGTTATACTGATAGGTATTTTTATATTGGAAAGGGTTCTTGAATTCCATCACGTTGGTAGGTTTTTCATCATGGTAGGCTGGATCATTGGCTCGTGGAGTAGCCTATTGAAATACTATAGAAATAACCTGATGAGCCGCTGGTCAGACTACGTAAGACAGATCCTGAGGGTGATTCTCATGTAGTTCAGGCGGTTTCAGTGATGCATACCATGAAAATTTTCTATGAGCTCGAGCCTCCACCCAGTCAGGTTGTGCAGGGTTGTCATGAATAACGGGGGGGGGGGGGGGGGGGGGGTGGGAACTTGGCCAATGTGGAGTTGTGGCTCCCCTACTGCCCTAGTGGAGGAGGGATGGGATCATATTGAGGATCACCATAGTCGGGTTTTCATCCTACAAGATGCTCGACTAGGACCTCATTAATGACCCTTTACATTTCGATAAGGTGCTAGTGAAAGGAAGCCACATTAGTGTTAACCTCCATCTTCGACATTGAACTAGATGGGTGGGATTTCTTAGTAGACCCTTTCGGTTATTTACCCATATTTGGGTCTCAAAATAAGGGAATTAATTCGGAGGGATCTCCAAGGTCAAGGACCTACCATTGATGGATTGTGACAACACATGGGGGGTCCAGTAGATGTTGTGTTTTCCCAAGAGCTAGCTCATCCTCTTTGGACTCTTCCTCAATGCCTCTTTATGTGTGATGATAACGTCTATATTTACAATTATTGGACCCAAAGGAATAACCTCAATGTCTTAGGTAAGGCCTGGCTATCACATGATCAGGCTCAAGTGGAGAGAGGCACAATTCACCCATCCCCAGACTTGTATGTATATATATTCATCTACAATGATTCTATAGAGCATAAGAATGATATAAATGCTTTTTTTCTATATATCATGGTGAAAATTAGGTTATCTTGGGATGAAGATCCATGGGAAGCATAGATTGGTCAACTATATGGTAATATTAGATGACATCATCAATGTTCTCCCAGTTCATCTGATAAACCAACTAACGATTATGGATGTCAAAATGTGACACCCAGATAGTTCAGTGGAAGCCTATTACGTCATCCCAATTATGGTATTCTAGAACAACAAGGTCTGGATTTTCAATTGGTCATAATAACATAGAAAAATGGTTTTTTGGGAGAATGTCCAATAATCTTCTACATTCAGATGTGGGATCCAAATATTGGTTTCCCCATAATTTAACTGGGGGTAGCTGAGGAACCAAAATCTTTACATATGTGGACCATTGTGGTGGTGGACTGGTCATTGGAGAGGAGGCAGCACGAGCTTACAGGCTGTTGCATACTGGGTTGTCTTATGAGGATAGAATCGACTGCATCATCATGTCCCTAGAAGATGAGTTGTTGTACACCATTTTGATGCATGAAGGAGGTAGTTTGTGGTTGTGGATCAGGTTGATTCTCATCCTCTACACAACTCTAGAACATATCTCTATGATCTTATTTTGAGGTAGAGAGTGAGTCTGGTGATGGTAGAGAAGACTGCATGGAAAGGCATTGAAATAGAGAAAAAGCTTACATGTGGATAGATTTAGGGATGTAGTACATCTCACTTTCCAGGACAATGAAGCTCACATTTTGGGTTCTTTCCCCTTATCGTAATGCATATGATTGGGGTGAAGGCTCCATCATTGGGTCATTCTGAACAATAAAATCTGAAAAGTGAACTAGGTTGACGATGATATGACACTTTTTAGATTTATTTCTTTGATGAAGATGATTCACCATTCTACCCTGATATGGCTCTAATAGGTAAGATAATCATCGACACGTCCTCCATGAATATTGGTGCTGGAGTGTGGAGGACCTTCACATGATTTGATCATGACATAATGATGAACTTTTCATCTATCATCGCTAGAGTGGGAAGGACCTCTAATTAGTTGAGTTGGGGTGCAAGAAGCACCAAAGCATATGTCGAAAAGAACATGGAGAGGACATCCATGGGGATTGGGAGTGACTGAATGAGGAGGGACTTTGTACTGGTCGGACTATACATGGAGAAGTCCTCCATTATGACTATTGATGATATGTGCAGGACCTCCACTTGGAAGGTTTCTAGAGCGGGGATGACCTCCACTGGTGTTGGTTAGAACCTGCGGAGGACTTCTATGCTGGTACGTTCTATAGAATAGAGGAACTCCACTCTAATTAGTTTTGCAGTTGGGAGGACCTCCACTTAATATGAGAATGACAAGAGGAGGGCCTTTGTGTTGACATCTCGAGGCATTGGGGGGCCCTCCATATCTGGGATTATATTCACAGAGAGGACCTCAATTCTATGTGTCAACTAGATGGGGATGCCCACAAGTTGTATTGAGGATGGTAACATCAGGAGGACCTCCATAATGATTAAAATTGTTGGGAATATGTCCACCATATCTGAAAAAGGTATGGGGAGGACATCCATATTGGATATCATCATCACGGTTCTGCCCGCGACGACCATTGATCATTACATTGACAAAAAGAGTCATATGAGCCTACCTGTAGGGAGGGTATGATCTCTATCCCAATCACATATTGATGTACCCATACTATACTATTTTTGGGAACTAGTAGTATGCATCAGTGGTTGAACGTTCCACTGAATCTATAGAAGATGGCGCCTCATTACAAGTGTCATCCAGAGTTTTTTTCCTGATGTTGGTGTTAGGTTACTAGGGTCAGGGCAAACATATTAGGTGCGTAAGTCACCTATTCCTCGGTATGAGGGACATGCAATTGGTGGCATAGACAATGCCTAGTGGGAGACCTACTGATCGACTCCCAAGAAGCATTCATCGCCATGATGGCATGTGAATCTATTACGACATCGACATAGTGGATTGTTTCATATTATCATTATAGGTAGAGGATCCTAAAATGGTTGGGTGTTGGAGTGGAGAAAAATGGCTCCCTGTGTAGCCCTTGGGGAATACAGTTCTGGTGAGTTGAAAAATAATCCATGTCTTAGAGGGCCATGTACCTCATGATAATTTCCCCCTCTTATTCATAACATACTACATGAGTATCTATCACCGTCCTCTAAATTTTTTTGAGGGTGATATGGGTCATGGGAACCAAATAGTCATTGACATAGAATACCTCATGGATTAGGTGGAGTAGTGCGGGAATTACGCAAAGTCATTCCTTCTACCCCCACAACTACGGATGGGGGGAGGTTTGTTTTCATTAGATTGGTTCCTACAATGATATACGATTAATCCATTGGTAATGATATTAGGAATTTAATGACCAATTCTCCAGTGTCATTCAGTCTTCCATAGTTGAAGAGACAGATTCATGAAACCAATTCCCCATTATAGAATTACCAATGATTAACAACCCCTAATTCTAGTGATTTTCATGCTAAGCCCACAATTTTCATGTTGGGAACTAGTACTAGATATCTAGATATAGATACATGATAATATACTGAAGTCTCAAGAACTACATATCTCCACAGATGGAGGGGAACTATTCTTTGTTAGGTTCCCCATTTCAGTTGTTATCCCAACATCTACGTGTCTAAGTACAATCATTGATGACCTATATGACCAATCCCCATGGTTGAAAAATAATGGATTCACATCTTGTTCACCATTTCTGTTTATGATGCTTTCCACCATGGAATGAATCATCACCTGGCTACACGCTGATTGTTTCCCTGCATTCCCTATTTCCAATGATAGATAAAATTCATCAATTAATCAGAGATGTTTTCTTCTTGATCAAAATGTGATGTTGGGATGTCGGTCCCTCCTTTGTATTACTCCCCAGAATATGTCTCCTATATTGTATCTCCCTTATAGATTTAAGACGTTGTTCATGAAACCCATTCCTAGGGCCATATATCTATTTACACCGGTTAATTATGTTTCTTCTTTAAGTGTATTACGATGGATAAATTCAGGGAAGTAACCATAGGTAAGTAGAGAAGTCATATTAGGAATTAATGGCATGTGTGGATGCTGAAACATAGGAACACTTGTATTCTTCACTGATAGAGGGATTATGAAAGGAGAAAAAACCCCAGACATCCCACATCAATCATGGGGTATCATATGCATGAGGAATTTCATTGAGGTTTTCCTTAGCTTCCCATTTATAACATAGGGTATGCGGTGTGTTTGACATTTAGTAAAGATGGATCAAACTGATTGAAACGCTTATTCAATTTAATCAGATAGGTAAATCCCTAAGAGGAAATACTAGGTAGGTTTTTTGAACATGTTGATTAGAAAACCAAATGAGGATAGACCTAGGAATGGCGTGTCCCATAAATGGATGGGTTCACACCCCGAAGGATGATCTGGAATCCAATAAGGGAATATCAGGGTAGTTGGACTCTAATGAAAGGGACACCATGTTTTACCATTGCATAGGATTAAAACCCAGAAACTCTTCATTTGGACCATGTTTAATGGATATGGATCAATACCTAGGTAGTTCGAGAATGGGGTATAAGATCTAGGTGAACACATGGCCAGTGACATGGCGACATGCTAGGTCTTATGTAGTGTTAGTATCCCATCACATGAAGAGAACACTTGTTTGTATCGGTATAAATTTTGTGAGGCTAATGCATGGTTAGCATCCCAGTTTCTACAAGGATCATCAATGTGATAAATATAATGGTCTCATTGGGATGTGGTGGCTAGGTTACATATGAGGATGCATATGGATGAAGTGAATGGGATGAGATGAATCCGATGTGAAAATGGATGTTTCTGGTTTGTAACTTGGGGAGGCTTATGAAATATCTTATATAGGTGGGAATGATGGTTCATATTGTTATGATGGGGCTTTGAGACACCTAAGGAGGTGAATCGTGAGAATGAAACATGTGGATGTGGACTTGAATGTAAAGGAACCTCCATGTTGGGACAGTTACTTACCTAGACATAGTGACACAAGGGAAAGACCAGGATGGAGGTGAGTGTTGGGAATGAAACTTAAAGAGTCTTCTTACATATCCTAGTGGCTAAAAAAAATTATACATAGCTGGGTAAGAGGTATAGAATCAGGGTGTACAAATGGATAGTGACCTGTAGACATGCAGGGGCTTATTCATGGGTAGTGGCCCAATGGGATGCCTTAGAACACCCTAGGGGGGTGGATTCATGATATTTTCCCATAAAAGTAAAGATTTCACTTCTGGAGGGTACATCCATTGGAATGTGGATCAGAGCATACCATTGGTTGGGATTGATCCGCAGAGAGGCTTCCTATATACCCTAAAGGTATTAAAACTGTTGAAGTTCAAGGCATTAAATTTAACATCATGGAGGATGGGTGAACCAATATGAAATGGACGGAACAAATGCATTGGGGGGAGTTATGGGATTGAACCTCAATGAGGATTATAATTTACCCTATATAGAAGGTATTGATCAACGTACACATAGATTGGTATGAGGCATAAAATAAGGGAATATGAAAGGACAACAACCTAGAGACATTATGGGGCTTACACATGGTTAGAAATCCACGAGGGTTTTATGGTTAGTTATACACTCTAAGATCATGTTATTCAGGATAATTGTGAGAAACTAGGGGTAACAGTAAAACAGATGGTCCCATCGTGATAGATTCATCAGTGAGGAGTGAAGCATGGCTTATACATTGAAGTGGCCTAGGGAGATGGAGTTTGGGACTTACTCAAGGGGGAAGCCCAAGGATGGGGTTCATGTATTAGCTGGAGTCTTCTCAAGGTGAACATGGAAATAATATGAAAAGGGAAAGAGAATGGGGGTTGAAATGGTGGGAAGAAATATGTTATGAATCTCATCCGTTTCTAATTGTCTCATTGCTACCACACATGCAGTAG
Source organism: Viscum album (assembly GCA_963277665.1). Lineage (NCBI taxonomy): Eukaryota > Viridiplantae > Streptophyta > Magnoliopsida > Santalales > Viscaceae > Viscum > Viscum album. Next base: position 269,641,458 of record OY728155.1, read on the forward strand.
TCATAGTTTAACATCAAGTGTGGAGGATGTAGGATTCTTAGGAGTTAATGTCCTGCATCTCTAATAGTGAGGAGTCACTTCCCACCCCTAATACTTACATGACTAGTACGAACACACACTTGGGGAATTTAAGACAACATCAATGACGTGGTATGATTTGGTGGATGAATGGTCCATCAAGGATTCTACATTATCATAGAGATGTGATGAAAAAATAGTAATTAGAATACCTATGTGAAGAATAATTATTTAAAGAAACAAAACATGAGACTCCACATGAGGACCTAGGAAATCACCTCGTTTGAGTCTGGATGGAAGAACATGAGAGGGTTTCGCGTAGTAGATGGCCTTGCTAAGAGGGGATTCACAATTGTCTAGTGATTTGTGAAGAAGAGGTTCCCCATTAAAGAAGGTGCTTCATGAATCATGGTGAAAAAGGCCTCTACAAGGGAATGTTCATCATGGAGCATGGTGACCTAAACGAGGTGTTGAGGCTACATGTGATTGGATGGCACTTCATAGAAGGATGAATTATATGCGAAGTCCCAAGTTCCCAAAAGATACTCCTACCTTCGTGATGGCCATGGAACTTCATGAAGGGCATAGACACATTGAGAGGAGGTAAATCATAACAATGGGAAATATGGTTTATAATGCTCAATTACCAAGGGTGATAAATTTTCTCAATGGTTTCTTGAGTAAAGTGATATTCAAAAAATGGGATCTTAAAATGTGAAATTTCATGGTAGTGATCCATTAGGGTGGGGGTGAGCCGCATATTTATATGAACCGAGTATCGCGATCCGAAAAGGTGTTCCATGAATGAAATTGGGATTCATGAACATAAGAAGATTTGGAAGACTCATGGAGCATTAATTCAATGCTTCATGTTATTCATAGAGATCATTGGACTTGCAAAGGCTTCTGTTGGCCTGCATTCCAGTGTTCACAGTGGTGAAGGGCTTGGTGATGGAGCTTTGTAAAGAAACCTTTTTTGTGATTTTTTTGTCTTGTAAGGGTTTAATGTTGTCCTGTATAGGTTTGGAAATCCATGATCTATATTGGGATTGAATTATTGTTCCAATGACATTGTTATCCAAGATTTTTATATAAGTGAAACTAGACTAATATTATTGTTTGGGTAGTGAACCTATTCTACTAAGATAATGTTGAAAAGGATCCTTGACTAATAATGAAATTATTTTTTAAGTTGAAATGTTTTACACTATTCAATTATTTATAATGAAGTGATTAATTCATGATTATGGTCATATGAATTTTTATGATTTATTCTATGAATCAAGATTGTGATCATTGATATACAGGGTATGATTTTCAAATTTTATGTTTATATTATTATACCCTTATGTTTAGTTTATGATTCAAATTTTTCTTTTTTACCTTTAGTGATATCTAGGTTCACCATTTTCTTTTGTATATTTTCACAATGATATGAAGAATGGTATTACGTGAAATATTTAATAAATGGTTCTAGTTATGAAGGAATAATTAAGAGACAACATTGATGTTTTATGAAACATTTGTTTATGTTTCCATGTTTCTAATGATAATTAACCCATGTGGTCATGGAGTGGTTTCATTATGTTATGTAATGAATAATATTCTATTTAGATAAAAAATCTATTTATGAAAATAGAAGGTAGTTATATTTGGTATAGATAATGTTCATTAATCCTTTGGAAATTAGGTTGTGAAAACAATAGTGACAACCATAAGTGTAATTATATTCTATATTCAAATATTTTATTATTGTTCATGAATAAACTATAATTAAACCTAAGGTTTCATAGATTGGAATTTTAATAAAAGATTCCTCTTATTATGTTGTTTTATGAATATGATTAGAATTTCCAACAATCTGTTTTCTATTTTTAGTCAAAGGATGGAACCCAATGTATTGTGTTAATAGAGAATACCAATGAAAATGTAATTTTATCCCTCTTGAGTAACTGAATGTTATGGAGGACTGAATAATAAACCCATTTTATGACCACAAAATCTTATTAATCTATGAATCATGATGATCATCCAAATTAATAATGAAGGGAATATTGTTTTCCTGAATCCTTCTTATGGAAACATCCACCATTTTTAGTGGAATGATCAATCAACTTGTTTATGAGAAATGTATTTTTACAAATAAAAATGTATTTTTCATTATATGTTTTTATGAACATGAAAAATTAATTTTGTGAAATTATCTAATGGAATGGGAGTTGAATCAGTGATGTAACTATATAAATCATATGAGCTAATAAGATAAAATTGACTTTTTGTTCCTAGACGTGTTGAAGAACATATTTTTCTGTAATCACATTCCTTGTATTCTTCTTATAAAAGGTATATTGAAGTTTCTCATCCATATAATGGTTGTGATAATAAAATAATGATATAATTAAAGGAAAACAATTAAAACTATGTATATAAGAATATTATATATATTTTATGTTCAATTTGTGGAAGGGAACATGGGGTAAATTATCTTAAGTGGAAAGGTTAATGTTTTATGTGTGGGAATAAAGGTCATTGACAATTTGACTACAGAAGTAATGGGAATGAAGATAACTTTCCATGGAGTGCACCTCACACAATTAAATATTTCAATTGCAAGGCATTTGGGAATAATTCTCTAAGGTACCCTAATCTGAGGACTATTGTTGATGGTAAGAAACAAAAAAACTGGTGAAAAAGGAAAAGCTTTAAATCATATTATATCATTATGGAAAAATTTAACTGAGGTTATTATGGAATATTTATCCTCCTCTCATTTCATTATGAATATAATGATTTATTTGGAATGAATAAGGACTATGAAAATTGTATTGTTCATCTATTAATGAAATTTCAGGTGATTTCCCCCTATATTTATAAATAATAAAATCATAAATTATATCTGTACAAGGATACACCCAATCTTCCACTAAAAATGTTTTCATATTATAAAACATATTATATATGGAATGAAGAATAATGCGAGTATCCAATATGGTGTTCAAGTTATTACCATGTTTCTAGAGTGTATAGTATGATCTACTCCACATGTTGGGTTTCTGAAAAGTACGATCTACATCAAGATGTTTGGGTGAATAATGATATTTTTTTTATAATTTAGTAGCCTTTTCTCAAAACAATTATATTTTAATATTTAGTAATGTTCATAAGGGTAAGAATTTATGAAAAAAATTTAATGTTGAACTTTGGATGAGGGTTTAGAGACTAATTTATTACTTAAAAAATTTTAGATTTATTAATATTGAATGAGCTATGACAACCATTTTTTATGAGGATAAAGTAATATAAAATAAATGAATTTCTGTCCCATTATGTATGTTATAATATACTAGATTAATAGGAAATAATATTTCAATACCATTCCATGGAGTATTAAATAATGTTGCAATGAAGGAGCAAGATATCACTTTTGAGATAAAATCACGTAAGTATATCTTATCAAATTATTTTTTGAATAATTGTTTTCCAATTATCATCATTTTTGATGATATCAATGCCTGTTTTCACTAAAATTTGGTATATGATTTTGTGGTCATTAAACATCAAATGACCATTTTCCCTATCATTCACCATAATACCTTGATAGTTAGCATTCTATTCTATTTCCATGTTATCGATTTTTGATGATGTTCTCATAATCAAAAACTAGGTTATCCAGTGATATTCACCTTTTACATTATCTATTTTTAAGAGTAATTTGATTGAACACTTTTATAATGTTGTTTCTCCATAAAATAAATTATTAATCATTCAGTTGTGATTTTTAAGTGAAAAATCGAATTTCATAGGATGATATTTTTCTCGTTAATCTTGATCATATCGGTATGGTAACTTATTGATTGGTTAGTCGATTTTAAATCTCTCAGGATCATGATGTTTTCTATTTATCTCTCATAAATATGTACATACCAGATCCTTCACATATAATAAACACATATCTCATAATTCTAGAATGATATCATTCATATAAAGAATAACTTATAGAGATTCTAGATCATAGAGGTAGCGTTATAAAAAAACCACATCACTCGCATGGTTAATATTTTATGGCGTAACCACCAATTTGAGGGAGCTATGTGGGAACATGGGGATGTTTTGATGATAAGATAAAATCATTTTATATATCTGAGTAACTAATTTTGAGGGAGAAATTAATTTTTAAAGTGGTAGAACACAAAAAAAAGGATTTTACTGTATTTATGTTTTTTTAAATAAATTACCTCCCTTTGATATCATTCTTTTCAAAAAATAATGAGCTGAAAAGAACTCTAGTATATTGTTATTTGATTGTGATTTTTATCACCATGATTCTGAAATGGATTAAAATAATGTTATTAAAAAATTATTAAAATATACTTTTCAGAAGTTTATTACATGAATTCAATTGTTACCAATTAATTATAAATGAAAATAAAATCCTATTGAATGTAAAGGTAGTGTTTTTATTCAAATATATTTTTATGCCAACAATGGAATTTTATCTTATTAAATAAAATTAATAACTATTAGTGATTCATATTAACTAATTTATATGTTATGAATTAAATAATCTTTTCTAAATTCATTCATTATATTTGATTGGATTAAGATAAGAAGATATCCAATTTTAATTATAAAATGCTATATTTTTCTAAAAGGAAATTTTCGTCCATTTAATGGATTAACAATTTTAAAACTATTGTAAATTTTATTTTAAAAAAATAATGTACTTTTTGAAATATTAATTTAAAAATTAGCTTACAGGGGATTTTTCTTTACATTCAATGAAATTTCCTTTTTTAATGAATATTGAATAATAATAGATTTTAATTGAAAATTTCTTTTCTGACTAATTTTTTTATATTGTTAAATTATATTTTAATAATTAATATAATGTATAATTGGTTTAAATATAAATAAATCAAACCAATTTAGGTTATTTTAATAATTTTCAAATTGAAAATGGAAATACAAATATTTCATATTTTTGAATTATTTACTTTAAAATCCGATTATTTTATTTTTCTATAGGATTATAATTAAATATGAATTTTCGAGTTAAGTGAAATAAATTAGTGAAAAAATATATTATTTATATTAAATCATAAGGAAATAATTATTTATTATGGATGTTTTTATTTTTAGGAATAAAAAATATAACCTTTAAAAATATTATTTAACACATTATAGGTAAAATAATGAAACTAATTAATGATAAAAGGTAAAATCTTTAAATATCTAAGTAATAATAATTCTAATGGGAATTAAAACTATCAATCAACAAAAATACCATCCAAAACATTAATTATAAATCTAATTTGTTGCAATTAATCCAACCTCAAAGTGGATAATCTCTAAATCTCTTTTATAGTAGCTATTTCATTCAAAAATAAATCAATATATAGTTTCCAATAAGTATAAACCGATAGACCTTTATAGAACCAACAAAAAATATTAAATACCAAAAGCCTAAATAGAAGTGAAGTGCTTCCTCTAATAAATAATAAGTTATACTAAAGATACAAAATGATTTGGTGTGATTTCTCTATAGCAAATGTACATATATACATGTTTCCTCCAACATCACCATATAAAAACTTGATTTTTATAGGATTCCATTCATCAATTCGTTTAGTTTCCATTTGAATTAGTGTATTTAAATACTACATAACTAATAATATATTTTATAATATAATATTATATATTAATCATGTCTATGAATATATCACAGGCCATTCATATTAGGGATCAATATACCGCATAACCCTCACCCCATAAATATCAATTTCAAATGTGATATCATGGAATAAATGTATACTTTTACAAGATATCCCAATTGAGGGTTTATAATTCATATATATCATATGAGAGAAAAATATAACCGTTGATAATCTAAAACTAATGATATGATCAAAAGGATACCCAACCTTCCCATTATTAGCATAGCCTCTAGTCATTATTAGAATTGTGTAAATGTTGTAATGTAGTCATGCTAAGTAGAATTCAAACCATGGGTATGGAGAAATCCAAATATAATTATTTCCCCCCTAGCATGAAAAATACATAATGTATGACACTTTATGTTATATACATAGGGGTTATACAAAAAAAATACTTTTGTCCATCAAGGGATTATTCAATATCATAATTAAAAATCATACGATTTATAAACATTTAATTTCATTTACATATATAATAATCCATGAAAAATAGTGAATATGTATTACCATAATTCATACATATAGTGTTTAATTATCAAATAACTTAATGAATATATATTTAAAACATTAATGAGTGATAAAATTGATACATCATATTATAGAAGATGATAAATTTTAAATTCTTAAATGGTTTTTTAGAATACTATCAAATCAATATATAAGAACTAATCATAAAATATTCAATATTATTGACCACTACATTATACTTTGATTCAAAATAATTTAATTGGGAATTTAATCTTTATATATCTACGTAATTCCCAAAACATCTATATATGAAAATTTTGATAACATCGTATCACTGAACTTCATTAGTGAGTGGCATCTCTGAAGTAAAATAATTTTAATTTTTTTTATCCATAATAATCATGTTATTAATGTTATAATATCTTTACATATTATTAAAACTAATTTTCACCAATTTAAATGTTATGATGTTAACCACGTCTTTTGTTACTATAAATCATTGTAAACAAATCATCATCAATATTTTTGAGTATTTTATATCAAAAAATGTCTATGTGATAATTTTAGTAACAATATGATAATTTTATATTAATCTTTTTACCAAAATATCATCAACCCAATTTTTGATGTAAATTAATATTCACATTCTTTAAATAACTAAACTTTTCACGTTAAAATTATATTTATCGATATAATTAACACACTTTTAATATGTAATGTGGCATTAATATTTTATTTTTAATGTAATATTTTTTTAATAATATATTAACTTAATTAAGATTAAATATATATATATTATTCTATTAGAAATAATATTTAATATATAATATCATCCTAGGACCTAATATCTTTTTTGTGATGGGAAATAAATCATATTTCTTTAAGTGGTAATATTCTATAAATAAAATTTGGTATTTATCTTATATGTTATTTTCTTGGTAAATTATTTGAAAATAATATTTCAATATTTAATATATGAAATTATTTGGTGGTGGGATAAAATCCCTTATATTTTAACATATGTCTTGGTTAAACACTTTTATCCTAAATAAAATTTCTTCTCAATCCCATTATAGAATTTTATAAATCATAAAAATTTTGTATCATCTCAAATTGTTTATAATACTTTTTAAAAAAGTATTTATTGTTGTATAAGATAAATAATATGGAAAATGATCCTTTATTAGATATAAATAATATTAAAATACCATTTTTAATTCAAATAAATTATTTCTATACCATTTTACTCAGAATTATATAGAGCATTGTTTAGTGTTATGTTGTAGATAGGGGGAGGGGTGAATCATTGATAACGTTTCATTTTTAAAAATTATTATATTTCAATTCATCCCTAGTGGTTGTTTTAAGAGTCAGTCCACTTTTCCTGTATCTCTTAGCCACACCATGAATGATTTCTTCCGTATAATATCTAAATTTAGCGATTAAGTTGATTTGGTCTCAGTGTGACCCCAATAATTTTTGTGTTGGTTTATACCTCAAATATAGATTCTACAGTATATAATTCAATTAAAATTTGAAATACATAATTAAAAAATATTATAAATCTTCAGTCCACATAGGAGGATATTTGGACTTATTCTCATTTCGTTACAAGATTCCACACTATCCTCCACACTCTTGAGGGAAAAAATGGTTTATTATACTACAACACATAAGATTAAACTTATTTAATGATCAATCCACTATAGCATGATATCGTCCTCCTTATGGTTTCTCCAAAACTATTAATTGATTATCTTCATCCTTGAGAATACTGTATATAACATGATTGTTTATACATATAAACATACAATTAATGATTTTCCTAATTTTTTAGATATTTTTATCATCTATGGAAGATCTATTTTCTCAATGAAAGAATTCTTGGATAGATATTATTCCTATAGTTTGATAAATTCATGGCCTCACATAAAAGTGTTCTAGTGATTCCCAAGTATTTATTATTAGATTAATTATTAAGGAATATTATTAAACAACTCATAATACATTCATCATGTATTCTGAATAAAATTTCAATGAGAACACATCAATGGAAATTTAGTAATGAATTATATAAACATCTCATCAAAAACTTGTTGACACACAGTATTGGAACTTTTTATGTGTATATCAACAATAATTCATATTTATTGTTCCATATTTCATTTAGATTGATGTAATTATCTTAGGGTACAAAATATAACTTAATTAATTTATAGGGTTATCTTTTCATCTTATTCATCATTCATAGACATTTACATGTGTGTGAAAAAAAATATTTTTCTTTTTTGATTGTATATTAATGAATATAGGAATTTAAAAAATCCTTCTTCTATTAACCGGAATGGGTTTGGATATCACATCTTCTCATGTAATAAATCATGTTTCATGATTTTACTCTTTCTTCACTTCATAATAGATTACATGATATCTTTATACTTCATAAAAATGAGGGACTATTCAATGAAAATAGAAAAATATAGAATAAAAACATACATTAAAGCATTTCCATTTAATTCATTGTGAAATAATATGATTCTATAAACCATATAACTTATATGAAAAATATATTTGGGAGAATACATATCCATAACATAAATAAATAATCTAAATATATTGATAATATCTGGAGAAAAATTTCACTGAATAAATATATTCAATAATCTAAAATCCCCATCCTTGACCCAGAATTTGTAGAAAAGGTTTCAACCACCTATTCTATATGTTTTATGTCAATTCATGGGTTAATGATAACATTATATATAATTATTATAATATAAATATTTATAAACATCCATAATGCTTAAAATCATGTTGTATATTTTATTTCCCATTAGGATCATCGTTCGGTGAAATTGAATGCACATAAATGATTTTATATTCACATTCTATGTATTTATTAAATTTTTAACCCATTCATGCCACATGAATCATGGTAGTAATTTTGTAAATTCATATAATGCTCATAAATTAGGGCTTATTCATGCTAAGGAATGCATACATGATGTCGATTTCACTTATGTCCATGAGTTTATTAATAAAATATCATTATTTGGTTTATATCACCAATGATGGTTGAAAGGATTCTCATCCAATTCTGGTCTGAATAATGAAATAAACCCTCAATGGGAGTTAATAGATGACATGATGAATTTATTACACAATTTAGATTAATATTATCATATTATTGATGTTACATTAATTATTTATTAACCACATTAATAGAAATAATATATATTACATAATACATTGTTAATAAAATTGGTTGGTATATCCTTAATAAGAATATATTTATTAGTATCCATTCGAGATGACACCATTTTTAACTCCATGAAATGATGAACACACCACATAGGGTACCCGAACATCCATTCTCCTTTGTGCCACAATGGGAAATACATATGGAGTGTATGTTCCCACTATACCTGACTCCTAAATGAGATCCCTAAGGTTGTTCTTCATTATATCACCATCCATCATATAGGATTCTTTGGATGGTTATCACTTTTAGTTTATCTCGCTCTTACAATGAGGGTGATTTAGTAGAACATTATGGATTTTATGGATGGCCAAATGTTTATCCAATAGAGCCCTTAAATAAAATTATTTAAATTGTTATGATATATCAAGACTTTTTAATAGTATTCTTGTGAATAAAAGGATGATTTCAATGCCATATTAAAACCCAATAAATAAGAAAAACATTATTTTTTATTGTCATCAAATTCTTTATTCATTGTTGAAAATATATTCAATGTTCATCAACTCCATTGAAACGTGTCTTTGAGATTTAAGGCATGTTTAATATTAATTATTATTACTACTAATTTATACTATGTACCATAACACTTTTGGAAATAATTATTTAATAAAAAATATGTCATGAGTTATAAATTACAAAATCTACTCAACTTCATGGGTATCAATATCCTCCACCTTTTAATTTATTACCAATTCCAAAAAATAATTCATTATACGAATATGTGATACTCTCTCTATTTATTCTCGCCTTTATTTAAATGAAATAAAAGGCATGTTTATTGGTTTTCACTTTTTCTTCTTCAAAAAATACATCCAAAACTCCATTTATTATTTATCTCATATCAAGTAATGGAATCACATTTTTGAAAAAGAAATAAACTTTTAGTTGATCATAATCTAGATGGACTATCCAGATGTAAAGAATAAGAGTTTTTCACTAACTAATCTATGATATCTATAAAATATTTTGTATTGTGATACCTTTCTAAATATAATTACAAATTTTTCATTTAAAGGATTTTCCATTCATGTTATTCAGTAGATATTATAAAAAAAATCATAAGAGTAACATAAAACTATTCTAATTCATGACATATAAATCCCCATTTATATCATTATACTCATTATCTTTCACTCACCATTAGTAAGTAGTTTGACACATTCAACGAAGTTATTTAGGTGCCCTAATCACTACAAAACTTCATACCCCCCCCGAGTGAATAGAATCCATACATCATCATGGAAATTGATGTTTTTTCTGATGAAAATTTCTTTTCCTAGAATTCAATGAATGTTATTTCAGTTTAATAGGAATAATTAAATAAGGAGGGTCATTATGTATTTTAGAGGACATAATAAGGATGAAAGTTTCCTCAAAATATTTATGTCATAATCTTGTAATTAGGATGAACTTTGGATGACACTCTATAAACACATTTACATTGTACTCCATAAAATAAATCATTTTTTTGTTTTGGGAGATCAGATGACTACTTGGTTAGAGATTTCTTTATATGATAACCATATTTCATTTTCTTTTCCCTACAACCCTTGATTCATGCCTCTTCTTGGGTGGAGGAATATTATAAAAACATGAATAATATTTATGTCCAAGCACACAACAATACCTGAAGTAACCCCTAAACCTCGATCTTCCTGACTTATAATAATGTCTCTACAAATTTTGTTGACACTATATCTAAACTATCTAAAGTGGGTTATTATTTCAGGAAATAGTTTTTCTGAAAAATTAATATCTTCTTTTAATTAAAAAATGATATCTCATTTGTTCTTTTAGTGCAATTTAATTCATTATAGTCTTTCAGGCATGCCGTACTAGAAATAATATATGTACTATAAGATCCAATTAGTATAGAAAGAAAATTTACCTATAGAACCTTATTCTCAGCCACATTAGGAGATTCAACCTTAAGCTCAACTATATTGTTGAAGTCACATTTCCAATTATTTAACTCACATTGATCTAAAAATCACTTATATTGTGTCTCAGATAATTATTCATCATTCTAAACAAGGCATACATCATCATATTTCAAAATATTTCCATGTTCTTCTATCATAAACATGTTTTCTTTTGTTTTTCTCAATGAATTCCATTTTATTATTTCTACAAACTCGTATTCTAGGTTATTTTGATTAAAAATATATTAGTTTTAATTATATCTATACTATATTATTTATATATTCCCCTGATTCATTAATATGTTTATATTACTTTTTAACACACTCTTCAAATTCCTTAATCAGTCTTAATTTCTTCTTGTTGAATTTCATATTCTTCTAACGAGTTTCTTCACAAATATATATTAAAATAAATTCTAGTTCAATTATTTCGTCACCATCAACACATTAATATATAACTTTGAATATTTTTAATTTTTCCATTACACACCCATGATTCTAGAAGTTTATTAATATTTTTCCCATGTGTTTTGTGATGCATATTTATTAACATACCTTCTTATAATTCTTTTTTCTAATTTTTAAAAAGATATATATTATTTTCCTTTTCATATTTAAATATTAAATATTTTTAAATTTTTTCTTTATTTTAGTCCCATTCCTCATCATTCTCGGTGACATTAGATTGCTTCATCGTAGTGTTTAATTAATTTTTCCTAAATCTATTACAGTTTAAGCGGTTTAGAGTCTATTCCATTTACCATTTTGATATGTCATATTTCATTTTAAATAAAACCATTATATGGTTGAAATACATATCAAAATTTTCAAATTCATAATGACATAAATATGTCTCATCTATATCATCAAAATTACACTTTATTAGGAAATCAAAATCCACCACATCTCTTTCATTCATTATAATTATTGGTGCATTTGTCATTTCTAATTTTATGAAAATACTTTGACGTCCATTCCCTGTTATATAGTCCCAGTATTACTTTTCATAAACCATTGGATCAAGTATATTTGAAAGGTTTATCATCATCAAATTCACAATATTTGAGTTATAAATCTTCTAACAAAAAACCATTATTATACCAATGGCCTCATTTACTCATTCAATGTATTTATCAAACTCTCATAATTATCCATTTTGATATATTCAAATCTAATTATAAACCATTATATATTAGATTCATTGACTTTAATATTTCTTTCATAATTACCAATTAGTTTTTATCAAATTTTTATAATTGTTTGGAGTCCAAAGACAATATAATATACACTCTCTGAAAGTGACTACATCTGTGAATTATGAGCTTTTTAATCCATTTCTAGATTCCTTTTATCATCAAAATTTCATGATTAATTCTTGTAATAGGATTGAAATCATATAATATTCACATATCTTAATTATACAATATTTTCTTAATAGTAATGATACATTGTTTCTTATATTTAGGGTAGCTCATTTCGTAAAATGTAAGAATCATGTAACAACCCGATATTTTGAATATTTTTAAATATAAAATATGTTCTATAAATTATATCACATGATACACCTAACGTAATGAAACACTATAATATAAGAATACATTGTAAATATTTAAATAATGGAACCATTAATATTAATTATCTTTATATGGTAAATAATTAATATCATTTAATAATGAAAATTTTATTTTAAAAAAATGTTTCATTATTTATATTATACATTTTCATGAAAATAGTTAACAATTCATGAAATTTAAATTTTAAAATACATAACTCATTATTTAATTCATCATAATAAAATAATCTTATGATAAATTTTTCATATTTGTTTGAAAATAATTAATTTTTATGTGAAAAGTGAAAATACTGATTTCATTAATATCATCTTGTTATAAAATTATTTTATTATATGAATAAATTTAATGTTTTGAAAATTTTTTCACATTAAATTTTATATTATAAACATTTATAAATATTATTGAAATTATTTGTTATATTTATAAACATGTGGTCATCATTTTGAAGGTTGATATAAAGATTTCATGGGAACTTTTTCGACTCTTTTGTTTAATTAATGATAACATTATGATATAATGTTTTCTATTTTATTTATTTATAAATAAATAATTTTATATAAAAAAAATCTAAATTAATTTAAAATAATTAAATTAAAAATTCTCTTTTAATCGTAAATATTTTTTCTTAAATATATTTTTATTTACAAAACTCATTTTTACAAAATACATGCACTAATGTTAATATTAATTTCCATACACATAGATTGTTAATTATATAAAATTATATTTATCTTTGGGATGTTAATTTTAATTAATATTAATATGAAAAATTTCATTTTTACGTTTAATATTTAAATAATTAGGATTAATTCAAATTAACATGATAATGGCGAATCGATTAGCTTAAAATTTTTATTTTATCAATTTCATGGACTTTTTCTCATGTCAATCATATTGAAATCTATTGAATAATAAATAAATTATTATTTACAAACACATTAATAAATATAGTGTTTCATATTTTATTTTTATTCAATACAATATTAGATTATGAATTCTTAATGATCAACAATGATATTTTCATACACAAAAAACTTTTTCAAATTGTTTGATTTAATATGAAAGTTAATTATTAAATGTTAATAAATAATATTGGATTAAATAGTGAATGAATTTGTTTCTAAAAACAAAAAATTGTTATATGGGAAATTTATTGTGTTTAATAAAACATAATTTCACGTAGTTAAAGATGTTTTACATAGTTTAAAATTAATAGAGAAAAATGTAAAAACATATTGGGTAAAACCATATAATGTGTTTTAAACATGTTGGGATTCATATAGTTAAGAAATAATAGGAATAAAAATTTATCAAAATCTATTTATAGTAATAACTATAGAAATTTACCTTGGAATAGTATTCTGGAATAATGAAAAATAAAGGGTGTTTCTAAAAGATTAATTTTCCTATCTTATAAAATGGAATCAATTATACTTTATTAATCACAGAAATTTAAATTGACTTACCCCTAAATTGATGACCTATTACTCTTTCTAGAATCCTATCTGACTAAAATGTTTCCATGGTCACTCAATTTTATCCAATAACATCTATTTCACTAGATCATATAAGGGAAATTTAATGTCTCCCACATATATATTATCTATTTCTAAAGTTTATCTTATTAATATTACTTTTTAAAATTCCATATGATCATAATAATATGATGAACTAAAAATAATTATAATAATTTTATACTATTATATTAATGTCACATCAATTATTTATTCATTTACATCAACATAGAAATACAAAAGACCATTGTTTAAGCATAACACGAACTACCACCACTAAGAAACAAAAATGTTTACTTTTCATTAACTCTTTAAAAGGATTGTATTAATAGTTGTAATGATAAATCAAAGTGATATATTTAATATCCTTATAATTATTTAGTTTAAATATAATATCCACCCTCATCCCTATTATTCATTGAGAAATTGGAATTCCAATTGTATGTATGTGTGAATTACTGCCTCAAGGATGAGGAATTTTTCATTTTCCAATGTATTTTCATAACTTATATAAAAAAATAAATATATGATTTGAAATAATAAAAATATCATTATTTTTACATTATAATTAAATCATTTCAAAAGAAACATCAACTTTACCACAACGTTGAATGGAGTTAATAAGTGATCATGTGTTTTTTAATTTTCCCACATCTATGAAAAATGATTTAAAATTAGAAAATGAATGAATATTGGAACAAGAATGATAATATTGTTATAATATAATATAAAAATAATGAATATTATTTGGTTTTTTGAATATCATATTGTGTATTTATCTTATTGATGACATAATAATTTTATTTTCAAAAATTACCAAAATATTTAGTTACCAATTATGTTTTCACATAATACGTCAAAAGTAATATAGGATTAAATAATAACAATTAAAATAAAAAAGTTATATAATTCAAAATCTTTGAAGATATATCAATATAGAAATTGGCATAAAATTATGGCAAATGATATCAAAATTACTAAACATACAAAAATATTTAAATATATTGACTTCTAATAGTCATAATATTATATTACTAATTAACTTAATAATTATAATGATTTATAAAATAGACTATAAAAGGGTAATATTTAAGAATAATGTTTTAAAATGGGGTTTTACATTTTCTATGTTTGGTTTATAGGATGTGGGAGTGTCATAAGCCCAATATGGAAGCATGGTATGGGTTTCTGGTCCCATGTTCACATCCATTGAGGCATGATATCATAAATTTCACACATCACCAATAAATGGGAAATATATTCCTGTTAAATGGATTAATACTTCAAAATTAACTATTTTTTCATGATATATAAATGTTATTTTTAAAATATCTTCTACATTTTTATTTAATCCTGTGACTTTTAATGATTTAATGGATTCATCATCTCATATTTCAATAACTTCAATCAGGATTATGTTTTATTGGAATATATTGACATAAAAATAATATTAAAATTATATGTTATTTTTATTCTAAAGAACCCAATTATATTTTTTACTAATTATGTTACTTTATTTGAATTGTACCAATATATTTAATAAACTTTTAATTTTTACACGAATTATAGAAGTACGTTTATTTTATTTTATTTAGTAATCAATGATTCATAAGTATTCAGGGAATATTGATATATTCTAAAATCACTCTCCATAACCCTATGATTAAATAGAAAGATAGGATCCTGAACCCTACTATTTAAGGATCACTACTTTTTAACACTATGTTTCATGTAAATATTATGATTTATAACCAAACATTAATTTGATACCTTGTGATTTTTTATTTAATATATGGTTCATAAAATCTACATTTTGAATCATCCTTAAAATTTTCACATTATTTTTGATGATTTTATCTATAAATTATAACACTATATTTGACCCATTCATCTACATGTTTTTTATTACGAATTATATCTATGATTTTTTCAATAGTTTCACCATATGAAATATAATATAAAAATTCATTTAAATACTGATTCAAAGTACATGAATGAAGAGATTAAATATTTACTATTTATAAGGGATATTTGGATTTTCCATTGGTGTTTTTATATTTATAAGACCGTGTTTTATCAACACCATTTTCAGGATATATTTTACCTAATGTAAATCAAGTTTCTTGTTAATCGCAGAGATAATATTCTTTTCTAAAAAAACAATAAAGGATGATATCACTTTTTATCAAAATATCCACAATATAGAGATTAATTTTTTTGATCTATTCATATTTCATTACTATTATACTTTTGTTGGGTCCATTTTCTATATAGCAATATAGTTCATTGAAGAGACTCTAAGAGATACACATTGTTGATATACATGTCTCCCACCTGCTGAATGTTTTCATTGATGTTTCATAAATAAAAAATATTCCTTCTCTAAATTGTCGAGCTTTCAATATAGGTCATCTTCTTCCATAACATTGAGCTAATCTAGTAATCATCATCTATGAATAATTATTTTTCTTTGAAAATCGGCTTCTTATACCTAGTATGTGTGGAGTTTCAAATTATTCTACTAAGCTTTGTATTTTTTGATTCCTCTGTAAAATAACCAGAAGGACTTTTAAAATTCTTATATTAGGTTTTAAACCACTTACACACAGTTGAAGATGTCCTATGATAAATGCAATGCTAGTGAAAATCTCAACACTCGGGGAGAGAGGATTCATGGAGTGGACTATAGTATTTTTGTTCCCCATAACACTATATATATATATATATATATATATTTAAATACATACATACATATATATATATATTTGTCTAGTTATAATAATTTTTTTATTTTTATATCCATATTCAATATTTTTAGATAATTAAAAAATGAATTTATTTTAAGAGGTACATTTCATGTTTATTAAAACAATTTAATGAAACAATTCACCCCATATTACCTCTCCTATATAGCCATTCTGACACAAAAAATGGTATTTATGTTTGGGATAAACCAAATTTTTTTCAATTGAATCATACAAGTCTAGGTGAAATATCATGATGATGAAATGTTTTAATATATTATTTTAGAGAAGGTATTTGGATGACCCGTGATACTTATTATAATAGTTATAATGATGGATTCATATAATCTAAAATAATTATATATTTTAAAAATATTACAAGAATAATTTCATAGGAAGTAGTCAAGAATTATGAGATTCATAAACAAGATCATGAAAGTGTATTTCTACTAATGTAATTGATTGTGATCTTTATTCAAAATCTATGAAAACTATTGATTTTTTGTTAATAAATGAAGAATTTAATCAAGTTTCTTAATTTTCTATATAATGTGATGATTGAATGAGCATTGTAATTTCCAATTAAGGATCCAATAATATTCGATAACTAATGAACAATTACACTAAACCAAAATTCGATGTGTTTGGGATGAAGAAAGATGAATGAATAACACAAATGGATGGGAGACTAAAAAATATATCAATAATGTTGTTTCTTTGATAAAAAAAGTGCATAACTACATTAGGAATCAATGTATCTTAGAGTACGAAATTATATTTGGATTAGAATATTAGTTATTATTTAACAATAAAAATAACTAGAAGATTTAAATATGAATGACATAATAGGAAAAGAAATGATTTATAAAGATGATATGTAAGAAGAAGTTGAAAATAATATTTTTATAAAAAATTAAATATTGGGCTCATTGATTGAATGAATGATTTTTTCGATTATAGTCATTTGGGATCAACTGATGAGATATCAAATTTGGCCAAAAAAATCTGCAAGTCTTATGAACCAATAAAGGAGAAATTAAAAAAAAATTAAAAATATGTGAGATGATATGATGGTATATAGAGTAGTTAGATGAGACCTAACTATCTTATGCTTGAACGTTAATAAGAACTTTATTATAAAATAAAATACAATAAAATAAATACGGTTATTTGGAGTTAATTTTAAGAATCATCTAATAAATCTACTATAAAATCTGAATTAGGACAAGAAAATGGGAAGGGTATATATTGGTCTTTTGCCTCTCGCAGATGAGATATAATCATCTTCCTCCCAATGTTCTAATTTTGAATTTATTTATTATAAATGAGTTAATAAATATTTTTTTTATTTTTCTTCAAATATTTTTATTATTAATGAATGATCATTTAAAATTCAAAAAATATTATGAATCTATTTTTATTTACAATGAAAATTTGGCCAAGATGATTTCAAATTTATGATGTACATCATCCAAATAAATTTATACATTATATTAAATTTATTTTAAGGTCTTTTAGATGAATTTATTAAATTCAAATAGGATTCTAATATACATATCAATTTATATAATTATCAAAATAAAATTATATTTTAAAATAAAGCTAATAAAAAATGAATGCTTTGTAGTTTTAGTAATAAGGAAAAAACCAAATTATATTGGAATTATTTTTGTCATAGTTCATAGAGGAAAATAATTACTACTATTAAATTTTTTAATTATTATATTAATTGGTATTATGTTATGAATGTTATTTTAGAAATAATAGATTATTTAGTGGAAGGAATTTTCATTATTCAAAATAATTATCTGAATATAAATTTAAATGTTCATCTCAAAATAAAAATATTTTGTTATCTAATTATTTTTATTCTGAAACTTATAGACCAAAAAACTTATGGTTAACAAATTGAAAATTGAATTAATATTTTAAAAATGAGTTACATTGAACATCACAATTGTATTAAAAGTTGGCTAATAGAGAAATATGTGCAGATTTATTCTGATAAAACTCCTAAATTATCATACAAATTTTGACTAGCTACGAAGTTATTCATTATATGAATGGAATCATCATTATATATGGAGCTATTAACATCCAAGAACTATTTAATTTAAATTAAAAAATTTCATTTTTGCACTATCTTTTTTAAATAGGGGATAATCATTGAACAGATTTATAACTAATTCATCTACATATGATCATTCTTATGCTTGAACCGTTAAGTCCCATTCTCAATATATTATTTCATGTGATGAATTAGTTTCTTGATTTATTATGATAAAATATTTTATAATATAAAAATATGTACTATTGGAATATGTAAATTAATTAAATTATATTTTTCTTATTATGTATGTTTTATAATTGTATACACAAAATAAAAATATGCTATTTGTTATTAAAAAGGTTTTTATCTTCTAGGACATGACTAATGGTTTTAAATACGACCAAATATAATTGTTTAGAATATATTATTTCATAAATGGGGATTTACATTAAATTTTATCATGTTTGTAAATATTTTATTATTGTGGGAAGAATAAATTTTTTAATTTAAATATTTAATAATTTCGAATCCCACATTTCCAACAAAATAATAATTTCAAAACTTATTTAGTCAACCATAATTGAAATCAATAATAATGGGGTATTTTAAAATACTATGTTCATTAATAATGTATATAACATATTTTAGGTTTATTCAATGAAAACCAAGTAATTATTATTGATTAATCTCAATATTCATGAAATATGTTCTATTTGAATTATGGTTTAATTTATTTCCTAACTCTATTGTATTAATTAATTTAAATTTTACTTACATATTGTTCCTTACAAAAACTTATATTTCATATAAAATATAAAAATTCTAAAATAAGAAGAATTTATTTAGTAGATTTAAAGTAAAAATACTAATTTAGCATTTGTTTCACACAACAGTGAGTTTCATTGATAGCCAACATTACACGCAAGACTATGTTTTACCAAACAAGAATTTATTATTAACATTATTTATTAAAACTTCATAGAGTGGTTTTAATGAAATTTTGGAATAGGATATACTATCACATGAAAATATATATTTAAATTTTTATTATTAGTTATCTATTCGTTCGTAATAAAATAATCATCATTTAAAAGAAGAAGAATTATTTTTTAAAAAACCCTGTTTTTGAAAAACAACGATTTTTCACCCATTGTGCACATAATTTAAAATTAATTTTTTCAAAATGTATAATTTTATTTTAAAAAAGAATAATAAATTTTTAAATTCTTATTCCACAATTTTCTTAGAGTTAATTATTTATATATCTCTAAGAATTTAATTTTTTTAATGAATAATGAAAAATTGTAAAATTTCATGGATAATTTATTTTCCTCAAAAGTTCTTTATAATGAAAAATTGTATTTTTAATTGGTACTGGAGTAAAATAATTTTATTTTATATCAATTAATAAATTTTAGGATTTGAAATAATTTGAATATTAAATTTTGATATAAAAACATTGGAAACTTTTTAACATTTTCCCGTTCAAAACCCTATTTCTTGTCACATATCCATGAATAATGGTAAACGAAATATTTTCAGTTTTATAAATTGAATTTGGTAAAATGAATACAAAATTATAATTATAATATTTTATAATTTCTTTTTATGTTCAACATAGTTTTTTCAAAAATTTGAAAGGGAAAAAAATAAAAATTAATTAACATTATTAAGGAAAAAATGGATTTACTGTGGGTATTGACAGAGTAGATAAGGGTTTAAAAGGACCTAAAAACTTATAAAAGGCCCATTGTTTTGACATATTTCGACCTTATATATTATCTAATTTACAAATTACCATTTATATAAAATTTGAATGGTTAAAAACATCGATATGATTGAATATTTTAATAAATTTACATGTGTTCTTCACTTCATTTATAAAGGCCACACCTACCATCTCTTCTTCACATAATAGAACCAAATTTTTTTCCAAAACATTCCCAAATAAAATTCATAATTCTATCTTTTAGTATGATTATTATTATTTTTTATGAAATACAACTTCAAATGTTTTTAGTTTAACGTTAAAGAGGACAAACGAAAATGATGTAATGTTCTTCACCAAGCGTTTATATTTTATTTCATTCTCCACCTCAGTAAATTTTTATTAATCCATGTTGATAAATAAAAATAAGATTATTATATATACTATGATGATTTTATAATAAGTTAATGATCTATATAAATATCTTCATCCATTAAATGTGTTATGAAATCGTCATTCATGTCTACGACATATTACTGCCTCGCAAACCGTTGTTATTGTTTTTATTACAAAACCCCACAGTGGAGTATGATGATGTATCTAAAGTATAAATATGATATTTAAAACATATTTATACCTATATATTTATTCTATCATATATATATATATATATATTTTAATTTCAATCAACTTGGGGATACAATAATGTGTCTCATTTGAATGGTAGACTACAGCCAAATGGTGCGATGTGATTCATTTTTCACTAAAACTTTACATGGAAGGTGATAATGATAAAATTAATGATTATATCTAAAATAAAGTAAATAATTATGATAATCATGAAATATTTCTCATTAAATATAGGTAATCAATCATTTTTCATCTATCCTTTTTAATCACTTAAAGACGATAACATCATTCATGGATGTGTGGACTACCTCCATCACGGAGAGAAGTGAAACTCTTTTCATCACCACACCACATGAATGATATATATAAGAACATAATATATTATTTATGATATTATTTTCTTTCATTAAAGGAATAATATTTATTATATACCTCCAAGAATGATCGTTGAAAAAGGGAAACATTTAACATATGTATTTATGGAATACAGTCACCATGATGGAGACAAAATTCATTTTTCAAGATCATATTACATGATTGGTTTTAAAAAAAATTATTTAAAAAAATTATTATTATTTGTTGATAATTATTATGGATATGATGAAACTATGCAATGTTTCTAAGAACTGGATCATTAAAAACAAAACATGCCTAAGAAAAGAATGCTATTAACACATGAAACAATAACAATAATGAAAGTTCATTAATTGATAAGTGATAATATATTATAATAGGATCATATATGATATTATAAATATTAATATGATTCTAGTGTAAGTTAATTGCACGTTTAAAACAACAATATAAGAGGTTAAAGAATATTTAATCAAAATGAATGGTGGGGTAAGGGATTCTATCTCAATGTCCTTTCATTGAGGCACATTTCTATATTCTAATCCAATTTCATTTATATTCTATATAAAAATCCCATTTCACAGGTAATATATTGAATACCTCTAACATCATGTTTTTTATATTTTAATTTTAATTATTCCATTCAACTGTATCCGTTTTGAATATTATAAATTGGTAAGGGGTTTTTTCATAATTTATATTCATTAGGGATAATTTTTTTCTATGAACCAATTTCATTTTTATTGTGTATAAAATTCCCAATTCACATGTAATATTTTAACATCCTGGGTTGTTGGAGTGGCTTCAAATCCCATTTATTTCTAAAATTTTTGAATTTCAAGATTTGATAGATTCTTTTTCGATCACCAGGACTCAAATATGATTTTTACATTAATACAATACCTTCATTTTGGTTGGTTTTAGATTTTTAAAAATTCATCAGGTGTTTGTATTCGTTTGGAGTATGTCAGAGGCTTGACCGACATATTTTTAGAGATACAAGTTTTGGTTCATAGTTATATCTAATCGTACAGCCTCATAGAGAAAATTGTGTAGCTCAATATTAAACTTACACATGGTTTAGAAAACTGTGTGTGTCGGGGGTCATTTTTGTGGGAGAACCTCTGTAGTTTTATAGAGTTATTTCACATTTCATTCACTTGGATAGGTAAAATAATGAATATAATTCCTGGATAGTTCCATATAGGTAATACCCTCACACTATAGCTCTCACGGTTTCCACAATTATTTGGAAAACAATGTGAGCTAACTATGCGACCTATTAATGGGATAAAATTACTAAGTTGGCCCTATTTCATTTAACCTAATTTCAAATTCATTTTTCCTCCATTTTCAAGCATACAACAAAGGGAGCTCTCCATTTTTCCTCTCCCTCTTCGATTTCATCCACCTTTTTCATCCAACCTCGACTCATAAATCCATTTTTTGAATTGGACCATTCTCAATAAGGCTCTAATCACACATTAATCTTTTATTATTTTCCGAAACTTTAGAGAACACTAAATCTATTTGATTCATTTTCTCAACATTGAAGGCATTTTTAAAAACACTATTTTCTCCCAAATCGTTCAAAGTTAGAGACTAAGATGGTACATGCATACATCTATGATTAAAAAGTAGTTAGAGATTTATTTTTTTATTTTTTTGGAGTGTTTGATGGTTCATCCTTTTAGTGACCCATTTTGATGACCAATATATGCTTTACTAAATTGAAGTTGGCATTTAATTACCTCAATTTAACCACATGGGAGGCTAATGAGCACAACCCCTAAAGTCTAAATGTGGTTTGAGCCAAGTGAGGGGCTTAAGAAATTAGTAGTTAGGAAAAGGGTGTTATTTAAATCGAATAAATTTTTTAATTATTTAATTAGAGTTTCTCAATTCAATTAAATTCGATTTTTTAGTCTTTTTTTAATTTAAATATATTAAATGTGAATTTTTTGTGATTTAATGTTGGGGTCCTTGGGATTATGATGGGATTTTACTTATTTTAAAAATGTAGATGGACATATGTAATTATGTTGATGTGATCTTCAATATGGGCGTGGACTGGATTACATAGGTGATGTCATCAATAGTTCAGAAACATGGTCTACGGTTGAGGAAAAATGGCATTCAGGTTGAAGGGCATGACCAATGAATTTTGTTGGCATGGACATCAGACTTGAGCGATGTGGTTACAAGGGATTGAGGTTCCAGACATTAGGTTGATTAGATAATATTTTGGAGATTTCCAGTCACCCATGTGTTCCAAAGCACCATTTAGAGTCCTTTTCACAAATGATGACACATGGATGAGATGGATTTTAAAACACATGTTGGTATAATTAATTCGTAGTTTTGATTAGTTAATTATTTTGGGGGTGTTCCATAGACTTCAATAGGGATGGTGAGGATCCATCAGATGAAATCACTGAGGCTTTCAGTTGGGGGATGTGGCCTTTTGTACATGAGCTTGTTGATCCATGATCATTTTGGAGGATGAACATGATCTTTTTCATTGAACCAAATAATATTTTACATTAATGATAATTATAATTGTTCATCCTAACGTCAGGCTTCAATCCAATGGTTTATTTTGAGTATGGGTTTGATAGTATTTTTTTTTGATTGGGCATGCCTTTTGGACATTTGTGATATTTATTTGGACATGATCTGTAAGTTGGCACGAGGCACTGATGAAATTTTTGGTGGTGGAACCAGAGGGTTCACATGGGGAAATTTGACATCATGAAACTCCTTGGGACATGTTCTTTGGATCCTCAACACTATGTAATTTTATTATTGGATGAGGTAATTTATAGCTTCTTGGTGGATTTTGAGCACCAATGGTGTTTTTGTTTACTTTATGCATGCATTGATGATTCTTATTTTATGTATATACCAAATTAAAAAATTTAAGGTAGTAAATTTTTTTGTACCCTACTAAGACATATTATCACTCCCAAAAATCTCCCATTAAGATGCACGTATAAATTAATCATCTTCATTCCAATAAGGGTCTAGGTTCAGATTCTATATCGTAGAATATATTTCCATGGGATAAAAGGAAATGGGACCTTTGTTCTTCCCATTACTAGATTTTACATCTTCAGTTTTCCTGTATTTTTAATCCAACTATTATAAATGTATATACTCTAGGCCATCCATTAGAGAGACCCTTATTTCTTATCATACTATATAACCTATAATGGATGCATGTTCTATTTTATTTTTGAAAATGGAATGGTGATATATATTTTTGTCTACTCAAATTGTATAATTATTTTTTCCTCTATTTTATGTTATTGATTGTTCTTCACCATTTGGACAGTTATTTGTTTGATTCAGTATTTTGTTTTTTCTACTGCATATTATATATGAAAACATAGAGAATTATACAACATCACCTAAGGGCATATTATCCCCAGTATTACTCATCTACACCCAAGCTTCTAATCGACAACCTTTAGTGTACGTCGAGGCATGACGAAGGCTAATTATCCCACCAACCCATATCAATAATTGAAGTGGTATCCAGGTTTGTGCATTAGAAATGTTATACAAGGAGTTCTTGGCTAGTAATTAGTATTGGTGTTCAGTTAGAAACTAATTATGCCAAATTATTTTATTTCTTGCGGGTCTTACTGTTTGTTTTATGATGGAATGCAGATTATGGTGCTAAAGAAACTGGGTTTAGAACATGTGATTGAGTTCCTTCATGCCCATACAATAGGTATGGACCATGTAACAACTCGGAAATTTAAAACATAGTTTTAATTAAAAAATGGATTTATTTATTATTTAAACTAACTAATAATATTATTACACCTATTTTTGTTGAAAATAATAATTAAAATTAAGTGTTTTAATCAATTTAATGTTAATTATAACATTTATTAATATATGTATAAAAAATATTATTATTATTACTATTTTTATAATAAAGCAATATGTATATATATATACATATATTATAAAACACAAATTATATATATGTCTTAAAAACGAATTTTATAAATCTATATATATACATTAAAAAAACACCACATATGTTGTAAAAAAAGATTTTCATATATATATATATATTGTAATAAAATATAATAAACACAATCATTATATGATATGGAAAAAAAGTAATATACATGATATAACATGTTGAATTTAAAAAAATGTAATCTATTTAAAAAATATATAATATAATAATATATTATTATTAATGACTAACCATTTAATATAATAATATGTTAATATAAATGATTATATAAGAGATAAAAAAGGACGTGGTAGAAAAAAGTGGTATTGAATACAAAATGGAAAAACGTGATTTAAAAAAATATATCTATATGATTTTAGATTTTTAATATTAACATTTTTTAATTATATATACATGTTTTTTTCCTTTTTATTACATATATATATTTATCATTATATGTTTTAAAAATATATACATATTGTCTTTCTATTTTTTTATCATATATATGTGTGTTGAAAAATACAAAATAAAATTTTAAAACGTTTAATAAATATATAATGTTTTTGTTTATATTGTTATATATATATATATATTATATTATTTACTTTTTTAATATATATATATATATATATATATATATTTAACGTGATAACTGTAAAAACTAAATTTGACAATACTAAATTGAGAAGGAAGTCAAAAAACATTAGGTGGGAAAAAGTAAGAAAACATTAAATGCTTTAAATAAACAAAACAATGAAATGTGATTTCAAATATAATAATATAATAGTAAAATGAAAATGTGGAAAAGTGAGTTGATTCAAAATAATTGATAAATATAATATTAAAATTATTTAGTAGATTTTCATAAAATAATAAATCAATGTAGACCAGTGGGTTTGGGTATTTGGTCAGTTGTGTTTAGATAAAAATAATAATATTAAAAAAACACTCATCTTCTTTGAGAATCATAAACCACAATTTTTTACATAAATATAAGACATGGATGACTCCACTTACATGGATAAAAGACATGAAACAAAAAAAGCTATCTTTGTTTCATGTTCCTGAGTATGCAGATGCCTTCCATCACCCTTCAGGTTTCTCTAAAAGGTAAGGGAATTTTATTTCAAGATATACCCTCTATTGTTTTGGATTTAAAGATATAATCTCTATCTTATGGTTGTTCATTAAGGTAAATTTATTTATTTATTTCAATGTTATACTGTATTTTCTGGTTTTGTGGAAGGGTGGAAATTATATTTTTTAATTATGGATTTTCATTTCAAATGAGTTCGTTTTTTTTAATTTGAGTTTTTCACTGCATATGCCCACAACTCTGATTTCTCTTGAACATTTTGTTTGATACTATGCATTATATCAATGTTTTTAATACAAATTCATTTTAATTATTCCAATTGATAATTTCATTTACCAATGTCCTGCAGCACCATATGTAATAATTCTTCGAGGATAGTGATGTAAATTAAACGTTGATAAGCTTGTACATATTTGTATGTATATATATATATATAATATACATATGGATGAAATGGTTATTCTCATGTTTATAATTTCATTGACAGTTGATCATCATGTTTCTAAAAAAATGTTCATATCATATCATCACCCTTTGTTAACATTATGGACGTCGCATCTACATATAAACATGGTCATGCGATTATGCAAATCATCGACACTCATTGCCATATAATAAAATCATGGGTTCAATTTTATGATTTAATTCCAAAATTACAAGTACATGTATATTATTGAAATTATATTATTTATTATGTTCCCTTTTCCAGTTAGTAATATTAAAAATTTTGATAGTCCATGCAAAGCCGATGTGGTAGAAGTTTTGGATGTAACCAAACATGAAAGTGATGAAATGGATGTTCATGCATTTTATGTATAGATATATACATATATATATATATATGTATATATATATAAATCAATATAAAAGTGAATTTTAAAGAAACGACATGTTTTCAAAAAAGAAAACACCAGTGAAAATATATATGTATGTAAAGCAAGCATAAAATGTTTTTGAAAACTCTGCGCTTGACAGTTGTAAACAGGAAGGAATTGCGGAGTGAACCCATCTTTAGCTAAGCGGGTAGGACCAGACAGTCTTCAACTATTCATGCAACCTTAGCATGATGTTTTGTTTTTAGAAGCTTGCATATTTCTTTCACAAAACACTGGATTATTTTCATAAAATTTTGAACGTAATTATTTTATAAAATGACATGGTATGTAATTTAAAACTACGTATTTAAAATGATATTTCTTAAATGTATTTTCAAAAATAATGTTTTAGAAAGGATTTATCGATGTTTTTAAAACCCCTTACTGAGAATATTTTGTGCTCACCCCTAATTTTAAATATTTTTTACAGCTCTAGCAGAGTTTTTTGAAGGTGGTCACTTCGCTTACGGAGTTAGTGCATGTCATTTCTTTGTTCTCTTTGATTTTATATTACTGCAACTCTGATAAACTGTATGTTTGTATCTATTCTCCCGAACCTAGACCAGTAAAAGGTCCTCTTGTATGTCATGTCTAAGGCTGGGTCCTTATAATTGGTAACATTGGATATTATATGTTTTCATCTATGCAGTAGAGTTTAGAAGTCTAGCAGTCTTAGTTTTTTTAATTGTGAAGACGAGAATTCAGAATTATTTTTAGTCTGACGAAATGAATTGTGAGGACACATTTCTTTTTAAGGGGGGAATACTTTAACAACCCAGAAATTTAAAACATTGATTTATTTAAAAAATGGATTTATTTAATATTTAAACAAACTAAAATATATTTTTACACCGATTTTCATTGAAAATAATAATTAAAATTAAGTGTTTTAATCAATTTAATGTTAATTATAACATTTAATAATATATGTGGACAAATTATTATTATTATTACTATATTTATAATAAAGGAACTTGTATATATATATATATATATATATATATATTATAAAACACAATTTATATATGCGTCCTAAAAAATGAATTTTATAAATCTACCTATATACATTTAAAAAAACGCCACATGTGTTGTAAAATAAATGATTTTCATGTATGTATATATTTTTTGGAATAAAATATAATAAACACAATGATTACCTGATATTAAAAAAAGTAAGATACATGATATAATGTGTTGACTTTAAAAAAAGATGTAATCGATTTAAAACATATAAAATATAATAATATATTATTATTAATGACTAACCATTTAATATAATAATAAGTTAATATAAATGATTATATATGAGATAAAAAATGACGTGGTAGAAAAAAAAGTGGTGTTGACTACAAAATGGAAAAATGTGATTTAAAAAAAATATGTATATGTATATGCTTTTAGATATTTAATATTATCATTTTCTTTTAATTATATATACATGTTTTGTTTCCTTTTTATTATATATATATATTTATAGTTATATGTTCTAATAAAAATACATATTGCATTTATTTGTTTTATCATATATATGTGTGTTGCAAAATACAAAAGAAATTTTTAAAACATTTAATAAATATATAATGTATTTTTTTATATTGTTATATATATATATATTATTTTAGTTACATTTTTAATATATATATATAATGTTTTTTAAAGTGATGATTGTAAAAACCAAATTTTAGAGTACTAAAATGAGAAGGAAGTCAAAAAACGTTAGGAGGGAAAAAGTAAGAAAACATTAAATGCTTTAAAAAACAAAACAATGAAATGTGATTTCAAATATAATAATATAATTGTAAAATGAAAATGTGGAAAATTGAGTTGATTCAAAATAATTGATAAATATAATATTCTAATTATTTATTAAATATGCATAATACAATAAATCAATGTAGACCCATGGGTTTGGGTCTTTGGGTAGTTGTGTTTAGATAAAAATAATAATATTAAAAAAAACTCACCTTCTTTGAGAATCTTAAAACACCATTTCTTTTATAAATATAAGCCATGGAGAACTCCTCTTCAATGGATATAAGGCATGAAGCAAAAAAATCTATCTTTGGTTCATGTTTGTGAGTATGCAGATTCCTTCCATCACCCATCAGGTTTCTCTAAAATGTAAGGGAATTTTATTTCATGATATATTCTCTATTTTTTTAGATTTAAAGATGTAATCTCTATCATATGGTTTTGCGTTAATAGAAATTTGTTTATTAATTTCAATGTTATAATATATTTTCTGGTTTTGTGGAAGGGTGGAAATTATATATTTCAATTATGGGTTTTCATTTCAAATGAGTTAAATTTTTTTAAAGTTGAGTTTTGCACTGTATATGCCCAAAACCTTGATTTATCTTGCACATTCTATTTGATACTATCCAATATATCAATGTTTTTAATACAATTTCCTACTAATTCTTCCAATCAATAATTTCATTTATCAATGTCCTGCAACCCCATATGTAATAAATCTATTAGGAAAGTGATGTAAATTCAATGCTGATAAGCATGTATATATTTGTATATATATTTATATATATTATATATATATGGATGAAATGGTTATTCTCATGCTTATAATTTTATTTACAATTAATCATCATGTTTCAAAAAAAATGTGTATAGCATATCTTCACCTTTTGCTAACATTATGGATGTCGCATCTGCATATAAACATGGTCATGCGATTATGCACATCATCGACACTCGTTTCACTATAATAAACTCATGATTTCAATTTTATGATTTAATTCCAAAATAAAAAGTACATGTATATTATTGAAAGTATGTTATTTAATATGTTCCGTTTTCCAATATGTAATATTAAAAACATTGATAGTCCATGCAAAGCCTATGTGGTAAAAGTTTTGGTTGTAACCAAAAATGCAAGTGATTCACTGGATGTTCATTCATTTTAAGTATAGAGTTATACATATACATATATATATATATATATATATATATATATATATAAATCATTATGAAAGTGAGTTTTAAAGAAACGACATGTTTTCAAAATATAAAACTCCAATGAAAATATATATTTAAGTAAAGCAAGCTTAAAATGATTTCGAAAACACGGTGCCTGACCATTGTAAATAGGAAGGAATTGGGGAGTGAACCCATCCTTCACTATGTGGGTAGGCCCATACAACCTTCAACGAATCAAGCGACCTCAGTATGATGTTTTGTTTTTAGATGCTTTTTTATTGCTTTTACAAAAACACTGGATTATTTTCATGAAATTTTGAACGTAATTATTTTATAAAATGATATGTTATGTAATTTAAAACTCTGTATTAAAAATGATGTTTCATGAATGTACTTTCAAAAATAAATTTTTAGAAAGAATTTATCTAAGGTTTTCAAACCCCTTACTGAGCATATTTTGTGCTCACCCCTCGTTTTAAATAGTTTTTACAACTCCATCGGAGTTTTTTGAAGGTGGTCACTTCGCATACGGAGTTAGTGAATGTCGTGTTTTTGTTTGATTTGTTTTTATATGACTGAAACTCTGATAAATTGTAAGTTTGTATCTATTTTATAGAACCTGGAATGGTAAAAGGTCCTCTTGTATGTCATGTCTAAGGCTGGGTCCTTATAGACCACTTTACTATGGGTGGGAATTTATATTCTATTTTTCTAAGATGATAGTTTATATGATTTCCACCTTTAGTGTTATAGTTGGAAAATGTGATCATTTTTTGTTATGCAATGTGATCCTTGGAGTTGTATGTTGAAGACAATGATTTGGACCCATCCAATAGTATGACCAGGGGTGTTGGGTCCTGTTTTTTATGATTTTGATAAGTTCATAATTGGATTTTAAAATTCATTATGCATGTTCTTATGAAATAAAATATATATGATCTGTGATATATATGTATATATGGTTAGGTATCTTATAAGAGTAGGTGGGTATGATGAAATTGGGTGATATTGATCATAATGTTGGGTGATGTGATTATAGATTTATGGATACATGGTACAAATATATTATGCAAGGCTCAGTGAATAGGTTATACTTGTCTCTTTTATAGGCGGGTAAGGTGGACATAAGGATGAGATGTCCTGTGACATGGTTGTAGTGGGGAAGGTAAAGGTAAGTTCTTTGAATCGTCATGTTACTAATTTCCCTATATATGATATATTTATCTATCTCTATGTGTGTGTGTGTGTGTGTTATCGAAGATGTCTGGCCATATAGTGGTATTCAACAAGATTCCACCTAGATAGATAATATGGAGAGACATGGGGTGGTGAAAGGGTATTGTTGGGTCTTGACCAGGTTAAGACCCATGAGGGTTGGGATGATCATTAGCCACAGGTATAGGATTAGGATCAGATTCTAGTATAGGTGGGGATACATCCAAATCTGACTGATTTTCGGCCATGGATAGATAAGAAGCTTAGAGTATGCTTGGTGTGTGTGATCAAGGGGATATAAATGGGATCTCAAGGATTAGAGACTTCTATGATATATCTAACGTGGGAGTTCTCATTACAGCACCCACTACTATTTTAGGGTGAGGGTGGTCCACATGTGGCTGATAATTGATTTCCAGCTAGGAATATTATTTTTGAGAAGATCAACAAACCTCCACAGTGGAGGGTGAAATTAATAACCTATATGCGTAAAGGACAGAAAAAATGTTTTTTGGATGTGGAGGTCTAGGAAGGCAGACACGAGGGACTGAACTAGATGGACATTGAGTTCAGGCTCTTCAAGCACTATTTCTCGGAGATTCAATGAGAGGGGATAGCTCATGAGTGTTTTTTACTTCAATGGGGTGATGTTTCCATGATGTAATATGTAGATAAATTAAAAGAATTATATCACTTTTCACCCTGCATGATGATAGTTGACAACATGGGGGGTGAGTTATTTAGAGCATGGGTTACGACACACCATTCGAGTGTTTGTAAACATCTTCAGGTCGACCTCATTATTAGAGGCGATGAACCAATATCTCATAGAAGAGGATATCTTGATGTTGAGTTAATACTCACGATTGGTGAGAGCATTAAGAAATGATAGTGGTGACACATTATATTGAAGGAAGCAAGGTCAGTATGAGTTATAACAGGGAAATCAGGCCAATGACTATGGATGACCACCTTAGAGTGGGTATTTTATGGTTTACTTTATGTGTGGGAAGACAAGAATTGTCTGGACTCGGTGTGATAGGCCTCTAATTGTGTACCAAACATGTAGCATGGTCATGAATTGTGAGAAGTTATTCAATAATCCTTGTTGAATATTTTGTACTCATGGCCAAGAGTAGACTTACAGTTCTGAGATCGGATCAAGAGCGGTACCAGGTGATGGTACCAGGTATCAGCTGTACACGGTGGTCATGACCAATATAGTGGGATGCATAAGTGGTGTTAGTGGCTAATGGATGGTGTTTCATTGATGGGATGTTAGTATTTAGGCCATCGAGCATCAGGCCAGGTTCACACTGTTGATCCACTATCATCAAGATCCTACTGGTGAGCCTATGACTGTTATAGGTACCCATGGGTGTATCCAATTATTTTTTATTTTATTGGAAAGTCCTTATTAGATTCATGATCATTTTTAGTGCATGAGGTGAAAACTATATATGTATGGACTAACCAGATGCTAGATAGTTAGTTTAAATCAGCTCAAATGTGCTATGTATATTTATAGGACATTTGTAGCACCAGGTTTCACTTATGGACATCATTGGATGCATGATGATTCTGGTGCATTGGAAATAGAGAATCAAGGAGATTTGGGCTAGTACAGGTTAATTGAACTCTAGGAATCATTAGTTGTAGGACTTGAATGAGGGGAAATATACCATGAATTTTAAGCATATTTTGATAAATACGACCTTAATGGTTCCATGCAATACATGGGGATGAAGCCAGTACTGATGTGGGGAGGGTATCTAATTGGTGTTGGGTATGATACAGGGGCACCCGATGAAGTGAACAATTGATTGATCATTACTATACGAAATATGAGTCCTTGGATTGACAATGGACCATCATTTTTTTGATCTTTTTGTCGAGATGCGATTGAGGTTGGTCACTCCTAATGATGGGAGTCACCCCCATTAAGGATGTTAGCCTATATCCTCTTTACATGGGCAGTCCACATAGGTTTTAAATGGGATTGGTATGTTCAATACCATAACCAGGTTTTTTATACCACAAGGATGATCAATGTTAAGGTGGAGAGATGGTAATATATGTGGTGTGTGGCGAAATTTAGATTCCTTTCACTTTTTAAACATATAGAATTAGTGGTTATGTTGAAATCATTTTCAATCAGCAAAACTCAATTTTGATATTTCCATTACACCAATAGAATTTCATTTATTGGGATTAGTGGTTTAACAAAATCCTCAGGTTTCGGATGGGTTTTGAGCATGTCAAAGTCCGAAAGGCCATTCTTTAGGAGATGTTGGCTGAAGCGTACAGTATGGACTAACACTAGTGCCTCTTAGAGAGAACAATGTATCCCAATTTTGAACTACCACCTTGTTAATCATACCATGTGGGTGGGGGATCATAGTTAAGTGAGAACATATGTAGTTTTTTCTAAGGGATTTCTCCAACCTTTCACATACTTAGGGAAAATCGTGTGCATGTCACATTGGGGGTTCCACTTATGTAGTACCCTTACACTGTAGTATTTATAGTTGTGCATGGTATGGAATATTGTATCCCCTAACCATGCAGCCTCATAAAGGGGTGAAATGAAAAAATTTCCTCTCCCTCCATTAACCTAATTTCATCTTCTTTCCACCTCCTTTGGTGCACATAAAACAAAGAGAGCTGACTATTTTGATCATCCTATTGGTTTTGAGCGATCTTGTCTATTCGAATGACATTCTTCATGCTATTTTTGGAGTAAAATCTATCTCAGTAAGTCTCTAGTAACCCATACATTTTTTTATTATTTTCTATCGCTTCACTATCCACTAAACATTTTACATTCATTTTCTATATTTTAAGGGTGTTTGTTAGAAAATTATATTATGCCAAATTAGTCAAATGTAGTGGTTAAGATAGGATGTACCTATTTATAATACTCAATGGATTGTAGTGCATGATGTTATTTATAGTTTTTCATGTTTTTGAAGGGTGTGGATTTTAGCACGTCATTGTGTTCAATGAATAATACCTGCCACAATTGATGGTGGTATTTAATTAATTTAATTGAACCTTGGGGGATTCCAATGGACACACCAACTATTTTCTACAAGTGGTTAACTTTATGTGATATGTCTCATACTTTGGAAGTTTGTAAAATGGTTTTCCATTAATTAAAATGATGTTTTTATTTAATTTAAGTTTTTCAATTGAATTATAATGAATTTTTTAGTCTATTTATAATTGAAATAGATTAACTATGAATTTATAGTGATTTACATGTAAGGTCCTTAGGATTATGATGGGCTTGGACAATTTTTTGAAATAATGATTGCAATTATTAATTTAGGTGATTTGATCATCAGGTTGGTATTGTCTTGGGTAACATGGGTGATTTAATCACAATACGGTCGTCACGGTGGCCAGTTTAGTTGGAAAGGCCACCGGGTTGAGGACATGACCGATGCTTTTGAATTGTATGACCACAAAACATGAGTGATATAGTCATAGGGGAATGTTTTAATGGGAATGATGTTTCTTAGGATATATTTTTTTTGTGATTTCCTCTCACATGTATTGGAAAAATAACTATTTGTAGTCGTGTATTCATAGGTTGATTTAGTGATTTAGTGGTTTTGACCACTCATGTGGGTACATGACCCCTGTGGTGTGTATTTTGTAATTTTTTGGGGTTTCTAGTAATATAAGGACACATGGATGGTGGGGTTTTATTAGATGAAAATGTTGAGGCCATCATTTTTGGGTTCATACCTACCCTTATTGAGGCCGTTGGGCTAGGATCATTTTTCATTACGGGAATAACTTTTATCATGATATTGTTCTATGATCTAATTGCAATTTTACTTCCAGGACAATTATCTTTGTGTCTCAGGATGTTAGGATTCAATCAGGTGGATTTTTTTATTAAGGGTGTATGGGAATAGTTTTTTATTTATTGGGAAAGCCTTTAAGACGTTAGTGATATTGCTTTGGACATCAGGTTTCGGTTGGAACAAGTTTCCAGTGACTTATTTGGAGATGGAAAATGAGGGTTCACTTTGTGCTATTTTACATGTGGTGATGGCATGGGGAATGGGCTAAGGATCCTCTCCACTACAAAATTCCATCATTGGAAAGGGCCGATGAAATTTCCTAGTGAATTTTGAGCTCTAGTGAATTGTTTTTTTATTTATGAATGTGTTTCTTATTATTTATTTTTAGTATACACTTGCTTAATTAGAAATGTATAGTATGAACATGTGGGTGGTACCCTAATGATAAATTTTTTGAAACATTACATAGTCCCTTCAAGATGCACATAGACTTTATTATTTTGTGTTCAGGTATTGGTTCATCATAATAAGCTTGATATCAGTGGCTGTTAGCTTGGGATGAAAGGAAGGATATCCCTGGTTCTTTCCACATATTTAGTTTACCTTTTAATTTTTTATTTATATTTTAGCCTGCTATTAAATAATTAATATAATACGAGTCAACTTTTGGTGACCCCTTTATTTTTTTTGTACCGTATTACCTTTATTGGATGCATTTTATAATTTAGTATCTAAAAATGTAATATTTATGTGTTGAATTTCTTTCTAAAATTGTTTAATTGTTTATTCCACTAATTAATGATATTGTTTATTCTTTCGGAATTGGCAGGATAGTGTTTTGTGTCTTTATTTATTTTTGTTCACTACATGTTATATATAAAAACATAGACCATTGTACATCATCACTTCCGGATATAGTCTCTCCACTACTAATATTTCACACCATCGTGACTAGTCGAAATTCATTGGGGTATGAGGAGGGGCACCTAAGGAAATGTATCCACCTGGCCCAAAGCACTACATGAGGTGGAATCTAGGAGGAGGATCGATAAATATCATGAATAATTCAAATATTAGTGTACTTTATATTTTAATTTGAATTATTTGATATATGGGAATTTTAGTTGATAAATATCTCGTGGTAAATATTTTTTACAATCTTACATTCTTTTTATATTGTTACATTTCTCTTAAAATATTCACTTCCTTATAATCATTTTTCATTATACAATACATTTCTATTAAATAATCATATTTTTTATTATGGATATCATAATTTCCTAAACATTATAACATCGATACATATGGTGTTTACATTCAATATTATTTGATAGGTAGGGAAATATAGATATTTCTATATCCTTTAGTCAATATATATATTTTGTTATAAAACATCGTGAATTATAATTTTCATATATTATTCAGTATATGAGTAATGATTTGGAAACTCATTGATGGGTGGTGGAGAATTTTTATATCCCTTCAATGCATTGTTATGTCTCATGAAAAAAAAACAATTGGCCAAGTTAAATGGGTTACTAAATGTAGTTTTAAATCAACTTGTGATATGTTTTGTTGGTAGAGGTATCATATGGGCGTTTTCCCATTAGTTTTAAACTATCTAGATGATTGATCATGAATGTATAGGTTTTCATGTGACTTATAAACGATGTTCCATAATTATGAATTTACATCACTAAGAGTATTATTATTATTATCGTTGATATTTTCTCCATGATATTATCTGTGGCTGAAATTCATTATTAGTTTATTGATTAAAAGGAATTTATGTTTTTTTATATATCGTGTCATAATAATTAATCATTATCGATTTATGATTTTCATTTTTTATTAAATGGAATGTTTTTTCAGTTACTTATAATTCCATATGGATTAGTATTTATTGATCCACGATAAATTCCATTATACTTAACCCTTACTTCCCATTTAATCTCATCAATATTTTTTTATTTCCCCTAAGTTATAAAGAAGATACATATAAATGATTTCTATGGGATGTAATTCATTAATTTTTTTAAGAATTATGTTTTATTTTTTTATCACAATGTAAAATGAGTTACATGTATACATTTGGTTCTCCAAAACATCAAACTTGACTAGTCCACCATGATTTGATTCATCAAATATATTTTAATGTATTCATGTAGACATGGACTCTATAATACTAGGGTCGGGGTCATTAAATTTCCATTGTAAAATAAAAAATAAATACACTAAATTTTTTGATAAGAAACAAAAACATTTCTAAGAAACCTTCATATAAAAACCTTTATTCATCTATAAAATCTAAAATGTTTCAATCGATTATGATATATCAAAATATTACATGCATTTTCAATTTCAAATAACTCGATTGAATCCATGATTGTGGAATTAAGAGATTGAATTTCTCTTGTCCTAAAAGAATTATTCCTCAAATGATAAACATTCATGTCATGGTAAACTAATTTTTATATATTTTTTTCTAAAATATATTGAAAAAAATTAATTATAGGAAATATGTATGAATAATATTTATATAAATTATTCTTTTACTAATCTATTTTAGTAATATTGAGTTTATGTAGTTGAAGAATACCTGGAAAGTGATTCTAGAAGAGATACAAATTGTTGTGGTTATGAAGAACTAGACGTTGAATCAGTTAAAATAATTAAGGATACAGTGTCTTTGAGAAACAAACAAAAAACACCATCTAATTATGATAACATGATTTATAGTAAGAGTTATCATTTTATTGCTATAGAAATGGAATTTATATGTATCCATTAAAATGAGTGTCATTTATGATGCCTGAGAACATGAGATTTTATGGAAATGTTTTGATCATTTGAAGAAAAAAATCAGAATCAAAATTTGAATCCCCTTAAGCATATAATCAATATTTGTAGAATAATTTAATATCAAGAATTGATGTTTCTTCATTCGATTTTTACATAGTTGACCAGGTATGGGAGATCAAATGAGAAGTTGTTTCTAAATCCGATCATGAAAAATTGTTAGAGTACATAGTTAGACAATAATATTATTCTTCAAGGGAAAAACATATGGATATATTCATGAATAATAGATCAGTTTATTGGTGATTTAGTTATATTAATTTAAATATTCTCATGTTATGATTATAAATATCCACCTCTTAGAAAATCAAAAAGGATAAATAATTTTTCTAATCCGATACAATATTCTATCGAGAAGAATAGCCAAAATAACTTTTTAATAATGTATATTAAAAACATCATATTTTCTATCATATATATTATAAATTTAATATTTTTTTTATCTTATATATATACCAGTTCTTTCTGTAGAATAATTATTTCATAGCAAAACATAATGTTAAATATTATTTCTATCTATTAGATGTGTATTAATTAGTTTCATACGTTCATTTTAATATAAAAAGGTTATAAATAATGATGAAAACAAACTTTTTTAAAATTATATTTTGGTAGAAATATAGAAAAACAAAAAACATTATTTATATTATATTGGATATGTCTGTTTATTTTCAATCATGCAATTTTTTATAAAAAATTCATATCGGTTTATTTCGGTGTAGCTTTTTTATCACTTAAAAGGGGGACAATGTTGGTCATAAGTTGATCCAAAAATATTATATCAATTCTCATTTATTTTGATTTTAGGAAAACTCCATTATATTCATTTATAATGAAGTTACTTTTTGAGAATTTATGGATAATATTTAAAAAACTATTCATTTATCAAGAATTTGGATGTTTTTAATTATATTATTGTTAAATTTTAATTTTAATTATGAATTATAGTAATATAGATGATTTCTAAATCCACTATTAAAAACCCTATTCCTAAAGTGAATCTTAGGATCAGGAACCTTACATATATAAGGATTGATACATTTGAAACCCGACATTTAATGTAAACATTAGGACCGAGAACAACACTCCTATCTGATACCCTATATTTGGGTGATTAACTTATGGTTTATCAACCATATAGTTGGATTCAATAAAAAAATTTCAACTATAATTTTCATGATTATCCCTATGCACTACAACCCTTTGATTGAACCAGAAATCTAAAATATTTGAAATATAGATTATTTCATCATTTACTAAAATTGTTTCACCAGAGTTAATATCATACTAAAATATTTTTATAGGCCAATTAAAAGCCCCATAATCATCATAATAAATAATTAATATTTATAATGGATCTTTGGATTTTCCCGGGGCAGGTTTAAATTCAAGTGATGTCATTTTATTGGGAGTATTTGGTTAATTTTTTTACTGTTGTAAATCACACTTCTTGTTAAATAATTATAGTTTCTTATTATATAAAAATAAGTTTTGAATATGACTCAAGTTGTCTAAAAAGAGTTACTTTAGAGACATATAATTTTTTATCTTTGTTTTCTGAGTTTTGTACTATTACTGGTGTCGAATCAATTGGATTTTTTTAGATTATCAACCATACTATTAGAGCTACACATCAATGAAATATAAGCTTATCATATACAAAATGTTTTCATTACTCATGTTTAAAGAAAGAATAATCCTACTCAAAATTGATTTTTTATATTGATTTTATGCATTAATAAAGATATTCTACATCTTTAAGTTTTTAATGATACAATAATTTGAACAAGTATTAGAAATCTACATCTCATTATTTTCATGGGGTATAAGCTTCTTCTACATCGATAAGATGGATTGTCATCATCATGTTTAAAGATGTGTTTTTAATAGGTCCTTGTTAAAGAACTAGTGGGACCTATTAGAGCCTTGTTGAAGGGTTTCAACTTCTATTACTTTGTTTTCATGGTCTTAAAAAATAGACATGCTAGTGAAAATCACCATTACTGTTAAGAGGGTGATGATAGAGTGAAATGGGGGAAT
Source organism: Viscum album (assembly GCA_963277665.1). NCBI lineage: Eukaryota > Viridiplantae > Streptophyta > Magnoliopsida > Santalales > Viscaceae > Viscum > Viscum album. The sequence goes on from OY728155.1 coordinate 269,682,226, forward strand.
TATGAGCCCCAAATAGTTATATATCAGTATTTCTTGTTCATTCCCTTACATTTTCCCCCATGATTAATCTTTCATTGTGGATTATTAATGAATTAAATTAATTTATGATGGAGGATTATAATATTTTATGATTTGTTAATGGATGAAATTCAATCCCCTCTTATATCATCTTCACGGTCATTTAATCACAATAATGGTAAGAAACATGTTTCTATTTTAATAGTATAAATAAAAATTCACTTTGATTTTGTATCAGGGTTATCTTATATTTCACGATAGTCAAAACTTTATTTAATGTTCAAACACTTTGGGGGTTTTCATAAAATAGTTAAAAAGGATGTAAGTGGTTTTTATGACTTGAATCTCATCACCATGTAATAAATACTCTTTTTTAACTATATTATTTAGCAATTGGTCTATTATAAAATATTATTATGTAATGTTTTATTTTTAAATTCCTTTCTGGAGAAATTACATCTATTTATCAATATATTTCTTGGATTAATGTTTATCAAAAATAAAAGTGTGTCATTTGTAATAATAAATCCCATTCTTACCAAGGTATCTTATATTACATGTCAATAATTTCATTACATTCAATGATCACATCTATTTATTGAATGATAATATTGATTATTTAGTATGATATTCATAATTTTTTATTTAATTCAAAAGTAACATTTACTCTCCTATTAATGAGGTGGGTTATTAATATGGTTATTTCAAAGTGTTAATTTGGTTTTCTGAAACATCCAAAATAAAATGTATTATCTTCCTCACTAGGTTTTCATTTGATGGACCTTAAGTAATTATATATTAATAATGATTAATTTTAAAAATTACTTATTACGATGGTATTTTCACATTCCATTTTTAAAAAATTTATTTATTTTTCAATTTATCATTAATAAATATTCCTTTTAATATTAAAATAAAGTACATTATTTCCATCCCACGTTTTTTTAAATATTATAATTATTTTATTAATAATAAATTATTTCGATGTACATTGACATATACTTTTTAAAACCATTTTTTCATTCCATGATATTTTATTTGAAACTCAATATGATAAGGTTTTAAATCCAATTCTAATTCCCTTGATGTAATAATCATTGTTTATATAATTGGAATTTTTACTCAAAATAAATTTTTTTAGTAATATAAATTCTTATTTAGACTTTGTTATTCAATGAATTTCTATATTAAATGGTATTATAGTTTTTAGTTTTTTGGGAAAATATTTTTGAAAAATTCAAATTTCTTGGAATTTTTTTCTTTAAATTTTCATAGGATATTATACTTCTTATAAAAAGATAATTTTATCCTTGAATTTTAAAATTATTAATGAAATTATTTCTACAAAAATCAAATTTCATCATTTGATTTTCATTATCTTTAGGATGGTCAAACACTCTTGGATATTTGTTTCATGTTTTACCATATGGTGTTATTTTATTTTGTGACTATTGTTGTTGATCATGATTACTGTATCAATCCATTTCAGTCATGATGTTATTTTTATGATTAATAAAATACAATTTTCTTCTATGGGGTATTTATAAACCATTTTTTAATTCCATTTGTATATTTATTAGTACCATAATATTTCAATAATTTTTTTATGATAAATTAATTCGTTTTGTTTTGGTGTTATATGAATCCAATTTTATTTACAGGGGTTATTTATAATATTATTACTGAATTTTATGAAGCTATTTATTATATATAGGATATTTTATAATTTGATTGTTGATTTTTTGTGTAAAAAATTTTTTGGATACTGAGATGGGTGGGAATAATATCTTCCCCTAAATAATCAGGTTAATGATTTTATATCATCATATAGAAATGTTATGGTAAATGGTTAGAAGGATGTTAGGTATTCAAAGGGTGAGACTGATTATGTTATACAGTACTAACAATATTTCATGTGAAGAGGTTAAAATGACATTGGGCTTAGAATGGGTGAGTATAAAGGCATTATGCTCCAACCACAGTACTATGTTTTAAAAGGTAGATGATATTCCATGTTCAAAAAGAAAAGTAATCCTCTATTTAATATTTTTAAAACATATCATTTTTTTATTTGGTTATGTCATGTTTCAATTTTTATTCCTTATTTTTGATATAATCCAAACTATAATATTGTTCACACATGTTTAATGGTTATTTATATATGTATTTATACAAGGTTATTTCAATCAGGGTTCCATAATGATCTTTTTATGAAATTTTATTTCTTTGTTGAGTTTTATTATTATTATCAATCTTGTGACCTTTAATAATTTTATTTATAACATTTTCATATTTTCAGTCTTTTTAATGATAATATACATTATGATATGTCTTTTCCCTTATGGAGTGTTTGATCTATCCCCTTTAACTATATTTCCATACCCAATTCATAAATATGGTTTTATAAAGGGATATATGTTGAAAGGTAATAGTAGAGAACATATATGAATAAATTATTGTATGTTTTGAATGTTAAGATATTTATATAGTAAATCTCCCATTTACAAAAAAACTTGGTCTTTGGAGTTTTAAACTAAATTTTAGGTATATTATTTAAATCCTGAAATTATTTTATTATTTTATTCATGTTGATTTTTTGTTGTATTATGTTTTATTAGATCATGAATTTTATATTGGGGAAATTAGATTAGATTTTTTTGAGATTTGATACTTTTTTGGATAGTGTTAGGGAACCTTAGTAAAAACCAACATGTTAATTCAATATATAGGATTATATCAAGAAATATTAGCCTCGTATTGTTTAAGTAGTTTTCAAAAAAAAATAATTTTCAGGATTTTGGCATGTGGATATATCTGTAGAAAATATTCACCTTGGGGTAATCACCCTAAAATGGTTTGGTTGAGCATTGACTAGATCATAACCATGATGCAAGATGAGTGGGTGTAAGAAAACACACTAATCTATATACAACAATGGGATATATTTAAATTGATCTATGATCATTATGAACTACTATGAAGGATTTATTTCCATATTACATTGAGTAATTAGGATTAAAAGAACATGATATCCCAACTTAATGTAACCTATGTAGAATGAAGAGAGTTATACGATTAACTAAGTAAATGTTTTTTGAAATGAAAGTATCATAGAATGAAATATTAGTGTCATTGGATATTAAATATATGGATTGATCATTCCTAATAATATACTATAATATAGTTGGAAATTATCATTTTCTTTTTGGCGGTTGTATTTGGTGGAAAAGAGGATCATGAAAATGAAACTATGAAGGTTATTTCCCAATGAACTCTTAAAAAGCATATTTGGGTAAAATATTTCAACATTATTATCGAGGATATTGAGGTATATATCTCAATAGAATATATATATATATATAGTATCTTATATACCCCTTAACTTATTACATTATTAATTTACACATAAAACAAGAACAAATAATTTATTTGAGGGTGTATAATGTAATGAATTGAGGTTTTGAATACACTAATGTAAATAATATGATCTATAACATTGGTTACACATTACATACAATATTTAAAAACACAAAACTAATAATAATACCTTAATAATAGACCTTTAATAAATACTATGATGGAGTACTATTAATAGTTAATACCTTTAGATCATAAAAAATTAATATTAGTTAATATTGAAAATGATTTTTTCAATATAATTCATTTTCAATATATGATATATTTTATGTTAATAAAAAAAATATTATAATGAAATTAAAAAAAAATTATTTTAATTTCGTTTTGCAAACAAAAAAAATTATGTTCTAGTATATTTTTTAGATTTTTAGAAAATAATAAATTTACTAGTGAATAAAGAATATATAGATTTTCTTAATCTCTTCACTATTATAGAATTATTTTTTACGAATACAATTAATTTTTTTGAAAACAAAATCCTATTAAAATATATATTATAAATTTAGAATAATAATCTTCAAATAATATGGTTTATTTGTAAACCTATGGTAAACATTGTAATATTTATAATGTGTTTTAATGAGGAATTATTTTTTTATTATTTTAATTAATTATAACAGGATGATTTTTTTAAAACAATTTAATTTATTTTTATATAATTATATTTAAATATTAATTATAATAATATAAATTTATTTCGATGAATGTTTTTGATACTTATATATTAATCATAAATATGTTTTCTTATAAATAATCTTTTTCGAAGAATTTTTTTTACTCGATATCTTTTCTAATAATATTTTTAAATTTCGAAAATATAAAAATTTAACTGGGTAAAGTGATTATTATATTTGATAGAATAATTTTAAAACAATTTAATATGAAAAAGTCCATTTTTTGTATGAAATGTTTTTTTTGGATCATTGATAATTAAAACAAAACTAGTGAAACAATTATTTTAAAACAATTATTTTTTAAATATATTTCATATTGAATCTAATATACTAAAATATTGTAATTAATAAATCTATTATGATATATAAAAACATAAATTAACATTATAATTCTCATTTAATTTTTATTCAATACTAAATAAGGTTAAGAATCCAAAATGCTTAAAATGGAATTCATCATTAAAAACTGTTTTCCTAAAAAATTAGTTATTTTAATTTAAAACTAAATTATAAATTATTTATCGATTTATTTGGGTTTGATATTGGTAATGTTTTTTTCATAACACTAAAAATTATTTATATTGATCATGTTATCCATTCAATGAAACATAATATGTTGGGAAAAAATACCTCAGGGTGTCATTGGAGAATTGTTGGGTTAGTTGTTTTTTAACAAATAAGGTCTCCAAGGTGAGTTGTGATGTTCCCGTGATATTGTTGGAAAATGTTTTTGACATAGAACCACATCAATGGACAGGAAGATCATGAGGTGGTATAAAAAGAATACATACAAGATGAAGATGTTTTCCTGTGTTTTCCAAATCATTGCAGTCCAAAATTTGGAGTTTGGTTAGAATCAAGATAAGTATATTTCCTTTACGATATCTTAAAAATTTGGAAATTGTATGAATTTCACAAATATGGGCTTCATGAATTGGATTTCACAAAGAATCAAAAAATGTTGATAGTGAACTCTTTGATTATGACAAACTTCACGAATGGAAGAGGTGAAGAGAATTGTGAGTGAGCATCACAACACCACAATGTTTTTGAAAGAAGGATCTACAATTACAATGAGATTTCTATACTCGTAAATTTCCATGGAGCTTTGAAAACCAGATATAATTTCATAGGAAATTTCGAAGCTTTTTGAAATTGGTTGACATGGCGCTTACATGTCGGGGATGGTTTTAGAGTCAGTGAAAAAACCTATAAATAGGGCTCGACCACCACGGGAATAGTGGATAGATTTTCTAAAAATAATAAGTATCTCGATTCGCAATGATGGTTCATAATGGTGGGTTGTGATGTTGCTTCATAGTATCAATGATTATCTTCACAAAATTAAAGATAATTCAAAAAGGATTGTTGAGATATGAAAATGGATGGAGCTTCGTAGTGGCTAAGGTGCGCTCTGAAAAGGAGCAAAAAAACATGAAGGCTAATTGGAGATTTTCATTAAGGTAGGCAGTTCAGGATGGATTTGCTGAGCATGTCGAAATAGGGTACTTCAAGAAGAGGTGAGATTTTCAAAATATGGAGCATCACAAAGCTCTGTGATTTGAGAAAGTGTTTTAAAAGGAATTACAGAGTGATTAGTAGGAAAGTGGAATTCATTAGTGGATGAAAGCGGGATATCAATAGAGAATCTAAATACAGTAAAGGATGCCTTCATTTGTGATTAAAAAATTACCTCCAAGTCCTTAAACTATGATTGGATCTTCTAATGATGCTGTGAGAACACTTCAGTTGAGAGAGTTGTGAGATTTCAAATTTTGAATAGTTATAAACCAGGAGGGATAGTGAGTCCATTCCAAACTTTTTATATAGTAGTACATTTATAGTGGATTAGTTACATCATAAAATTGGCATTGTATAATAATTGGACATTTCCTAAATAGTGTGAACCATGTAAAAAAATTATCTATCTCATTCATGATTTAATTTCTATTAATTCACTTCTACGTGAATGAGGGAGAAGAGGTTATTGTTTAAATATGTAGCAATATCAAAAGGTCCAGTTTTTTTAATCTATAGTACTTTAATTCACCTCCCTTAGGGTATTTGACATAGTGGACCTAAAAATTGGTATTAGATGGAATGGTTTATATTAGTTCTTCTCACTCAATAGTGGTCATTAATCAAAACGGGATTCCAATATTTGATAGGAATAATTATTATCTATAGATGAAGTAGATGAAAAACAACTTCCGATCATTGGGAATGTATGTGTATACAACAGCGATGCACAGTATTGCATCTGATATCAAACATGGGGCTTTATCAGAAGTAAATAAAAGGGTATTGGAACCCAACCCTAAGGGAATCAATGATTTAGGGGTGGAATTCCAAGAAATCTATAAAAAAGTGTTATCATAAAAAACATATCATGATATGTGGGATATGATATTGAATATATATGAAGGTGATTCCATGATCAGAGAGGAAATGTTGTTGGTTCTGTAGAAAAAGTACGAAGATATGATAATTAAGCCAAATGAGCATGTTGATGCATTCTTTGACATAGTAAATGTTATAGTGGAAGACATGAATGGTCATCGAGTTGTCCCTGAACACATAATGATTTTGAATCGTATCTTGAGGAAATATATGACATGTTTTAATCTAAACATTTGAGTGTTGGAAGATATGGATCCAAAAGAGATCACACTGGATAACTTGCATAGTACCCTTATAGAATATGAAATGGGAAATGATGATAATGAGGTTGTTGAAAAGGGGAAATCTATGAAGGGAGCATTCAAGGCCATGAAGAAGATCCCCATTGAATATTTTTTAGGTAGAATATGGACATACGAGGTTATGTCATTCCTTTCTTCAAATTGACAAATAGGAAAAGGAAAGTTCAAGGGGAATCTTCCACTAGCATGTTTTAGAAATGAAAATATTAGTCATCTTACAGGAAGCTGTCCCAAAAAAATCCAAGAAGAATATGAGTATGAAGTTCAATTCCCTATGAAGAATTCTTCAGCCCATGTGAATGAAAAAAAATAGTTGAAGAGAAACATATTTATGAAAAATGATTCTTCATTAACAGTAATGTGATAGTTCAGATGAATCTGAGGCTGTAATGGTCGAAGTGATATAGTAATGTAAAGGTTGTGGAGAAAATTATATGGTGGAAGTCATCAACAGTACCCAAAAAATGTATGAAATTAAATATGATGAAGAATACGTTGATGGAAGAGTTGACTTGAATGATAATTTTGAGGCATTTTCTGATGATATATATGTTTTCAGAGAAAATAAAATAAAACAAACAATGAGGATTATGATATCAAAATATATATGCAGCAGAAAGAATAAGTGAAGTCTGTGCTAGTGAAAGAAATTGAAAAATATGAGACTTCAATGCCAAAGATTCCAGAAAAGGTTGATGAGCATTAACACAATGTTGAAGAACAAAAAATTGAGATCGATCACTGAATAATATGACAAAGAATTTGTTAGTCTGTGAAAAGAAGTAAAGGAACTGGAAAAACAATTGAGTCCTAATATAACATCATCAGAAAAAATTACTCAGAAGATGGGAATGTCAGATGCAGAGCATATAGGTCCAATAAAATAGAAGAAAAATTCAATCATAATGATAAGGCTAGTATTGTGATTAACTAAAAGCATATAATAGTCATGGTTAACGTATCACCACTAGAACCTACTCCAAGACTGAAGATTAATTTGGGTATGAAGTTGATTCATATGATTTAAAGAACATATTGGACAAGTATAAGTTAATAAGTGTCATGCCGAAATTCACCCTACATCAGGTGTTATTGATGTGGAAATATGGGAAACTCACAAAATTGTGTGTTCCGTAGCTAAGAGATAAAGAAGGGGACAAGGACAACAAATATATCCAAATAGAGAATGGTAATCTATAATATATTTCGAGGGACAATGTTTTTGGTGAGTATGATTTTGGGAAAATAGATAGATATTATACATTAACCATTTAGAGGAATATTCCAAAGAAGAACTCAAGTGGTTTCATGTAACAAATCATAGAATCAACAAGTGAGCTAAAAATGAAAAATCAACAACCAGCTCTGCATGATGAAGCTATTCCATTATACTCTGGGTAAGAACTTGATTTCCAATATATTCCATGTATGAAGTTAAATACAAATATAAAGAATAAGATAGTTGAGAAGGGAGGGGTTTTAAAAATTTACCATAAAGTGTTAGATCTCTCTCATATACGGATCCTTGACAGTGGTTTCCCATTAAATATGATAGGAAATAAGGATCTCATTACTAAAATAATGTATGAAAAGGAAGGAGTTGTAAAATTTGGAAATGATGAAGGCCTGAAGATAATTTTCTCATGAATGGCCTGGTTTGGGGGAAAATAAGTGAGACAACTGATCTCTTGGTAGTAGAATCTCTCTATCACAACATGCATATTGTTAGTCAACTATGTGACTCAGGAAATTCTATAAGATTTACCAATAATATTTTTATCATCAAAGGAAGAGATGGTTCTGTTTTTCTATAGATAAAATGAATAAAGGGAAATGTATACTGTGTAAGTGGGGAAGAATATAAGTGCTTCTAATACAGTGAAGAAGAAAACAAGTTATGGAATAAAAAACCTGTTCATTTATTCCAATGATCCCTAGAAGATATTATAAGGTTTAATATTGATAGAAATCTCTGTAAACAATCATGTGATCGTACTCATATGTGTGATTCATGTCAACAAGTGAAAATCTTCTGAAAAACATATAAGGAAAAGGAATAGAAGTTAACAATTGTTCTCAAATTGGTGCATGCTGATGTATGTGGATGTTTCTCACCAAGATACATTGATGTGAATAGGTATCATATTTTATTCCTTAATTATTATTGAAGAATGGAATTGGTATTTTTCATTTCCCAAAAGTATGATGTGTTCAGTTTCCTGAAATAGTATTGAAGGGAATATGAATGGATTCTTAGAGAAAAAATTATAAAGTTGCGTACAAACAATGGCACAGATTTCACAAATATTCAAGGGGGGGGGAATATCTAAAGAAACATTGGAAAGCCATCGGGTTTCTTCAGTGATAACTCCTCAATAGAAGGGAGTGGTAGAGATGATATATCATATCATCAATAACATGGATAGAATGAAGCTTTTTGAAAAAGACCTTCCATATTTTTTGGAAGGAAGTAGTATTTCCATAGGTCTACATATCTAACATGGCTTTTTTGTGACTGAATGAATTAATGAATCCATATGAGATATGGTATAGAAGGAATCCAACATTAAAATATATTCTAATCTTTTGAATTATGTTCATTATTCTAAATAAATAAAACAAATAAAATTTCAATATCGTGGAGATGAAGGGATATTATTTGGCTACTCATGAAAAATAAAAGCCTATAAATTCTTTAATAAGAGGTTGGGAAAATTAGTTGAGTGAAATGATGTCATTGTAATGGGAAATGAAATAAATATTAAAAAATATAGTGAGTAGTTTTCTAATGAAATTATTGTGGTTGAAAGAAATCCAGGGGAGAAGAAGTGGCAGATTGTGATTCAAAAGATGAAACTAGTGATGAGAATGATGAAGTATAGTCTGTGTATATGAATAAGACATATAGATTTCCAAAATTGAAATGAAGAAAATCATTTCTGAATAGATAGTTCTTATTGAAACAAAAAAAAAATGAATTCATTAAAGAATTCATATTTTCTACCTCATGTAGAGCCAAAATGTTTTGTAGATGCAGCTATAGATACAAATTGGGTTAAGTCAATGAATGATGAGGTAGACTAGATTAAGAAGAATAAGGCATTGGAGATTATTTCGAGGCCTACAAATAAGTGTTTCAGCGTGACTAAATGGGTATTTCATAACAAGATAAATTAATATAGTGTATTGATTAAAAAAATAACGTCCTTCTGAAAAGGTTACTTTTAGACAGAGGGTATTGATGTGGATGAAAAATTTTCCCATATTACAAGGCTAGTAACAATTAGATTATTCATGGCCATTTTTGTGAAATGGAATTTCTATGTTTTCCAGATTGATGTCAAGTCTACATTTGTTAATGGGGTTATAGAAAAAGAAGTGTATTTTGAGAAGTGAAATGGTTTTATCATCAATGAATATGATTAAATATTTTTTCGGCTAAATAAGGTGGTATATGGTTTGAACCTTGCACCAAGATAGTAGAATTATAGGCCTGATGATTTTTTGAAGATGCATGGTTTTCAGCATGGTGGAATTCATTACAATTTATATGTGAATAATAGTTATAATAAATGGATGATGGTTATAGTATATGTCGATGACATAATCCTTGGTGGATTAAATGATGCAAAATGCATGCATTTTTCTGAATTCATGTGATATGAGTTTGAAATTTCAATGATGGGTGAGATGTCATTTTTTGTAGTTTTATAGGTGACACAAGTAAGGAATGATACATTACTTTATAAATCTAAATATTCCTATGAGGTTTTGAGAATGTTTAGAATGGAGAATTCCAAGGAGATGAAGACTGTAGTGGCTACCCATATGAAACTATCACAATATGATAATTTATAGGCGGTTAATATCATAGAGTGTAGGGAAATAATTTGAATCATTTTATACATGACTGTGATAAGACCTGGTATTCTCTTTGGCACTTTCTTATAAGTGTTGTATCAATGGAATCCCAAGGAAAGCCACATGCATTCAGTGAAAAGAATACGTTGATATATCAAGTGAACTGTGGATTTGGGTATTCAATATAATAATAGATCTACGTTATAGATTTTGCGATTTATATATTAATATTGGGCCAATTAGGAAGATGATAGGAATTCAACGTAAGGAGGTTCTTTATATCTAGTTTGATTGTGAATTTCTCGGCTAAGCAGGAACCAAGATTTCATTTCATAGAGAACCATAAGAGCTATGTATATTTCATCCACTCAAGCGTGCACATGTTTATTGTGGATGAACAAACCACTAGATGATATGTGAGTTCATGTGAAGAATCTGATCAGAAACCATTGTGATAATTAATGTGAAATCAATCATAGAAAAAATTCTAGTCTCTCACTCAAGGAAATAGAACATTGAAATCAAATTTCATTTTATCAGGGATAATGTGACGCAAGGGCTTTTAATGTTTGATTATGTGCCTATATAACTATAAGTTTCTGACATTATGACAATATCCTCATCCAAAAAAGAATTTGAGAGTCGTCGACTGGCTTTGGGGGTCAAGTTGACTCCCCGCACATGCAAAAGAGTGGATGTGGGGATATCCCCCAACCCCTTCTCCCCAAGGTATGAATTTTTCCAAAATGTTTTGAATTTTGTCCCTTCCTCTACTATAGACCACAAATGAGTGACCTTTGGGTTCATTGAAAATGGGGGAAAATGTATAGATATTTTTGGGGGAGATTTATAGGGATAAAATGTGGTTTTCAAAGACACTAGGAGAAGATGATAGGTGGAGCAGTGAGATTAGGGGAGCAGAAAGATAGAGTAAGAATTATTTGTAATAATTCTAGAAGTGATAGTTCAACCGATACATATCATGAAAGATGAGGCTTGTGATTAAAGTAGTGTTCTGCTTTCATGAGTTGGTGTTAGCAATGATGTGATTTAATGATGAAATTTTTATTATACACATGTTTCTAAAGTTGAGCATTACTCATGTGGGCTTACAATACATGCTGAGTAAATATCTGATTAATAACTGAATCTCTAAAAGAAAATTGTGGACAAATATGGAAGGATTTTAAAAGTGGTATCGTTTTATTAAAGAGTTGTAAATGATCCCCAAGGGTTAGTTTTAAGGGAAAAATCCATCATGGTATCATAGCATAAATTATGGGTTTGTTGTGTATGTTGAAAAAACAAGTTTCCAAGGTGAGTTTTTATGTTCCAGAGATATTGTTGACAAACCATGTTGAAAATGAACCATCTCAAAGGAAAGAAAGATCGGGAGGTGGTACAAGAAGAACAGATACAAGGTGATGATGTTTTATTGTGTCTTTTAAATTAATAGTGTGCAAAATTTAGTGTCTGGTTGGCCACATGAAAAGTGGATTTCGTTGAATGTCTCATCAAAATATGGAAAATGAATTAATTTTCAGAATATGGGATTAATTTAGTGGATTTCACAAAGAATCATGGAAAGATAACAATGTGCTCTATGATTATTATGAGCTTCACGAATAGAAGTGATGAAGAGAATTGTGATTGTTCATCACAGTGGTGCAATGTTTTTTAAGGAAGGCTCTGTGATTATGACGTGCTCTGTGAACCAATAGATGTTCCATGGAGCTTCACAAACTAGAGATAATTTTGACATAATTTTTTATACTTGAGAAATTTGATGGTGTGGCGCTGACATGGTGGGAAGTGTTCTAGAGTTAGTGGAAACACCTATAAATAGGGTAAGACACCCTTTAGATGAGTAGGGTGCCTTCCTAAAAACATTAAGTCTCTCGATTCATGAAGAAGGTTTGTTAAGGATGGTTTTTATTTTCTATTATTTTGGAAAAGTTTATCTTTTCAAAAGTAAATAGAAATTACAAGGGCATGTTGAGCTCTGTGAAAGGAAGAAGCTTCATGGTGGCTATGTTGAGCTCTAAAAAAGAGATGAGCTTTTTGAACACTAAGTTCATATTTGTGAAAGTAATTCACTTTGTGATGAATTTTCTGTGCTTTTCTAAATATGGTGCTTCATGAAGTGGGGAGGCTTATGAAATAAGTCGCTTCACGAAGCAGTGTGCATTACGAGAGTGTTTAAAAAGTCATTGCCTAGTGTTTTGTTGAAAAGTTATATTCATCAGTGGATGAAAGTGGGACATCAATAGAGAATCCACATATAGTAGAGTATTAATTCATTAGAGATAATAAAATGTCCTACAAGTCCATAAACTATGACTGGATCTTCTGAATAAGCAGCAAGGAAACATAAGTTGAGAGAGTAGTGATCTCTAAATTTGTGATTGGTTGTAAACTAGGACGGACTGTGATTCAATTTCCAAAATTTTAAACAGCAGTACACTTTCAGTGATTTGGTATATCTTCACATTGTCATTTTATGCTACTTAGATGTAGCCTAGTGAGTGTGAATAAAGTAAAATTTCATCTGTCTCTTGAAAACATTAATTTATATTCATTATTTGTTATAGGAACGAGTGATAAGGGAGTTTTTTTCAACAAAATAATATCATAATCGGATGCTTTTTTAATCCATCATACCCGGATTCACCCCCCTTAGGGTATTTTACCGAGATGACCTAATAATCGCTATCAGAGGGAAAGGATAATATCAGAGTTTATCACTCAATGGAGGTCATCAATTATAAAGGGATTCTGATATTCGATGTAAATAATTTTCAACTATGGAAGAATCAGATGAAACACTACTTCAAATCTATGGGAATAGTTTTTCTTACAATATCAATGCAAGGTATTTCAAACGATATCCATTGTGGTGATTTATTATAAGCTGAACGAAGTGAATTGGATGCTAACACAATGAGAATCAATGATTTAGGGGGAGCCCTATCCAAGGAAATATATACAGAGGTCTCTTTATAAAAAACATCACATTCTATGTGGGAGAAGTTATTGTATATATATTATGGTGATTCAAAGGTATGAAATGGAAAGTTGAATGTCCTGTGGAACATGTATGATGATCTGAGAATGAAACCAAATGATTCCATTGATACATTATTATATTGGGTGAATGTTTTAGTGCAAGACATGCATGGACTCGGGGAAGTCCTTGAAAACATAATGATTATTAAGAATATCTTGAGAAAAAATCTGCCATATTTTAAAATGAAATTTTTATTATTTGGAGATAAGTATCTGAAAGAGGCCACACTATATAACAGGAATAATACGCTTGTAGAATAAGAAATGAGAATTAATGATAATGATGTTGTGGAAAATGGAAAATCTATAAGGGTAGCATTCAAGGCCAGGAAGTAGCTAAAGATTAATTATTTGGAGGAAGTTGAAGAGATTGATGAGGTGATGTCATTTCTTTCGTGAACTATACCAAGAGGAAGAGGAAAGATTAAATGAAAACTTCCATTAGCACGTTATCGATGTGAAATTGTTGGACATATTGTAGAATGGTTCCCCAAAAAGAACCATGAAGAATATGAGGAAGAAGTTGAAATCCTCAAGAATAAGTCTTCTACTCATATTAAATTAATGAAGGACATTAAAATAAAACCCATAAAAAAATAATCTTATTTCAAAAGAATGTTATAGTTTAGATGAATCCAAGGTTGAAGAGGTCGAAGAGACAGTGAACTTCAAAGATTGTGGATAAAATTATATAGTGTCAGTCATCTGTGGTACCCAAAAAAGGAATTTAAAATGATGAAAATAAGTTGATGGAAGAGTTGACTTGTTGGATGAATTAGAATTGTCTATTGAAGAGATATATGATTGGAGAGACAAGACAATGAAATCCAAATAAAATTATCTTCTGATGCCAAACACTATATTCAAGAATAAGTAGAAGAGAAGTCTAAGAAAGTGAAAGAAATTAAAAAACATAAATCACCAACACCATATATACCATGAATGTTGGTGAGCATAAACTCAACATTGATGAAGAAAAAAGGGATATCAATTGGTTTAATAACAATGTGAATGATCAAATCAAATTCAATGATGAACATGAAGAATATGCTATCAATCTATGATAAAAATTTAAGGATCAAGAAATTTTTTTACGCTAAATATAACATTGAAAATGTAGATCATTCAGAAGATGGGAATGTAGGAAGTGAAGCATAGAGGTCCAAATGAATATAAGAAAAAGTAAAATCTAAATGATAAGGCAGGTATGTGGCTTGAATTAAAGTTACAAAGAAGTCATGCTTAAAGATAGTCCACAACAACAGTCTCTGATACCGATGATTGATTTGGGTGCAAAGAATAATCATCGGATTCATATAATCCATGGGAAAACACGTAGTGAGGATTTGACACACAAAAATGCACCATACATCTGTTTTTTTTTCTTTTTAAATATAGGACACTCACAAAATGTGTGTTCCATATATAAGAGATATTGAAGGGAAAGAATAACCCAATGACATCCCAATAGACAACGATACTCTATAATATCTTTAGAGGGACATTGATTTTGTTGTGAAGGATTTGGAAACATGGTTAGATGTTGTACATCATCCACGTAGAGAAATTTACCATAGAATAACCCAAGTGGTCACATGTAACAATGTAGTGGATCAACAAGTTAGATGAAAACAAAAAATCGTTTTTCAGCTCTATAAGATGATGATGGTCCATCATACTCCGAGGAAGCTCTAGATATTCAGTCTATTCCAAGTATGAAGTCATAAACACAGATAAAGAATAAGAGAGAATATAAGGTAGTGGTTGGAGAAATTTCACTTAATGCATTAGACCACTCTCGTATATAGATCATTGGCCTTGGTTTCACATCCCATATGAAAGGAAATAAGGATATTGTTATTGGAATAAAACAAAAAAGAAGAAGGATTTGTCAAATTTGGAAATGATGAAGGCCTAATGATAATTGGCTATGGAAAGGCTAGGTTTGGGAGGATGGAAATGAGATGTGTTGTAGTCTTGGTAGTAGATGGTCTAAGTCACAACTTTCTTAGTGTCAGTCAACAATGTGACTCATGTAATTTTATATGATTTAACTAGAAGATATGTATCATAAAAGTAAGTGACAATGTCATTGTTATATAAGGAAAAATAAAGAAGGTAAATAAATACCTTGTTGGTCAAGAATAATATATGTACTTTTTATCTAGAGTGGAAGAATACAAGTTTTTCATAAACGACTCAGTCATCGATACCAAATATCCCTATATAATCTATTAAAGTGTGATGTAGCAAGAGATAACCATAAGCTGTCACGTGATTGTACTCAAACATGTGATGCATTTAAACAAGTGAAAATCATCAAAAAGACATACAAGGTAAAGGAACAAAAGTAAACAAGTGTGCATGAATTATTGAGTGTAGATGTATGTGGACCTATCTCACCAAGAGCCATTGTTTGAAAAAGGTATTTTGTTCTATTCATTGATGATTATAGTAGAATGGCATGTGTATTTTTCATTTCTTATAACTCAAAATTGTTTCATTGGATAAAATTATTTCGAAGGGAATCAGAAAGGATGCTTAAAAAAAATTATGACGTTTCATACTGAGAATAGTACAGTATTCAAAAATATTAATGTGGAGGACTATCTTGAGAAACATGGATAACAAATCATGTTTCATAATTGGGAACTCCTCAATTTAATTTAGAGGTTGAGTGGAGAAATTGGAGCATCCATAACATGACAAGAACATTGCTTATTGAAAAAGGCTTCCCAGAATTTTTTTGGAAGGATTCAGTCTTGACATTAGTCTACATCTCTAATAGGGTGCTATTTTGTTCTAAGGAATTAAGTACTCCTTCTAATATGTGTTACATAAATAATCCAACATTAAAATACTTTTTAAAGTTTTTATGTAAGTTATTTTTTCCCATAAAGTAATATAATTGGAAATTTAAATCAGGTGGAGATGAGAGGATATTCCTTGGCTACTCTAGAAAAATCAAAGCATATAAATGCTTTAATAAGATGCTGGGAAAAGTATTTAAGGGAAATGATATCACAATAGAGGAAAGTGAAGAGAATATTCTATAGTATAGTGAATATTTTCATGATGAATGTTTTTATGAATAAAGAAACACATATAGAGAATAGGTGGAAGATGTTGATTGCAAAGAAGATACTGATGATTATAAAGAGGAAGTCAAGTATGTGTCCATTAAGATGCTAAAGAATTGAGCTGGAATTGATAGAAAAAATATCCTCTATGATCAGACAGGGCCTATTAAAACATGCATAATAAATTCATTACAAAATACATCTTTTATATCATAGTTAGATCCTAAATTTTTTGCTGATGCAGCTAGAGATAAAAACAGGGTTCAGGAAATGAATGATGAGCTATAACAGATTGACAAAAACCAGACATTGAATATTGTATCAAGGAAAACAGATAAGAATTTCCAAAAGACTAAATGGGTCTTTCATTGCAATATGAACGAATATGGTGAAGTAATTAGAAAATAATAATGAATAATTTGAAAATTTTACTCCTAGATAGAGGGTATATTTTTCGATGAAACATTTGAAGTTGTTTCAATGCTGGAGACAAATAGATTATTCTTTTCCATTATAGTGCAGCTAAAGTTCAAGTTTTTCTAGAAGGATGTTATGTCCCAGTTTTGAATGGGGTTCTGGAATAAGAATTTTATATTTATAATCTAGATCGTTTTCTTATTAAATAGTATGATAAAATAGTTTTTTAGTAAAGAATGAATTATATGGTTTGATGCAGGCACCAAGAGTATGGTATTCAAGGCTTCATCGGTTTTCGATGAAACTAGGTTTTCAGTGTGGTGGATTTGATTACAATTTATATTTGAATAATAACTATAATCAAATTATGATGGTGTTGGTATATGACGATGAAAAATATTTGTTGGATCAGATGAATCAAAATTCATATTGTTTTTTGAGTTCATGAAAAATGAGTTCGAAACATTAATGATTATTGATCCGATGTTTTTCATTTTTTATAAGTGACACAATGGAGGAATGACACATTCATTTTTCAATCTAAATATTCAAAGTAGTTTTTGGGAGGTTTAAAATGGAAAATTCCAAGAATATGATGATTCCAGTGGCTGCCAGTATGAAACTATCACAAGATGACAAAGAAAAGACAATAAATACCAAAGAGTACATGAAACTAATTGGAACTCTATTGTACATGACAATGACAATGCCTGATATTGTCGTTGCCAAATTCATGAAGCATAGTATAAATGAAATCCCAAGGAAATCCACATGCTTGCAGTGAAAATAATACTTCAATATATAAATAGCACTATGGATTTCAGTTTTCTCGGTAATGATAAATCCTAATCATAGATTTTGGGATATATAGATTATGATTGGGATGGTTTGTAAGATGATAGTAAATCAATGTTAGGAGGTTCATTCCATATTAGTGGATTATATATTTCATTCCTAAGCATGAAAAAATATTTCATTTAATTGGGAACATCAAAAGTTCTGTATATTGCATCCACTCAAACATGCACACAGTTGTTATGGATGAATAAGCCATTAGAAGATGTTGGAGTCTAAGTTATATCTTTAATAAGAATCCATTATGTAAATTCAAGTTCAATAAATCTTAGAGAATATCTAGTCCATCTCTCATGGAAAAATCATGATGAAATCAATCATTTTATCAAGGAGGATATGTATCACGAGCTTGTAGAGTTAGAGTATGTTCATACATAACTACAAGTTGAAGACATTCAGACAAAGGCCATACCCAAAGAAGCATTTGAGAGGCATCTACAAGACGAATTTAGATTATGTTTCTACATAACTAAAAGTTATAGACATTCAATGAAAGGCCTTATCAAAAAAATCTTTTGAGAGGCATCGATTATATCTGAGAGTCTAATTGACTCCTTGAATGTGAAAAAGTTTGGATGTATGATTACCCTTAACCACCTCTCCCCGAGGTATGATGTGTTTTCCCCAAATTTACGGATTTGTGTACCCTTACTCTATTGTAGACCGAAAAGGAGTGACATTTGGGTTCATTGACAGAGGGGGAGAATGTATAGCACATTATGGGGGAGAAATGATGGGAGAAAATGTATTTATTAAAGGCATGATGAGAAGATGATAGGTGGGGCTATGAGATAGGGGGATAAGAAAGATATTGGATGAATTAAATCAGTCGATGCTTGATGTAACTGATCAAAAGATGCATATCAAAATAGTTTAAGTTAATGATGAATGAATTTGTTCGGTTAGAAGATTTGGTGTCAGGAATGAAGTGATTTAGGGATGAACATTTCATTATACACTGGTTTATCATACCGAGCATTACTCATGTGGGCTAATAGTATGTATTGGGTTAATCTCTTATTTATATCTGAATCAAAATAGGTGAATGGTGGTTGAATATGGAAGGAGATTTAAAGTGGTATCATTTTATGAAGGTGTTCTAAACAAACCCAAAGGGGGATACTGTTGGGAAAAAATATCTCAAGGTATAATTGTAGAACTTTTTGGTCCGTTGTGTTTGTTGACAAAGAAGAGGTGAGGATAATTGCATGTGATAATCAAAGAAAAAAAAATTTTCTTTAAGGATATTTGATTATGAAGAGCTTTTGGATCCTAGAAAATTTATATGGAGCTTCGTGAACAAGAGATAATTTTTGAAGAAAATTCGGAGCTTTGTGAAATGGGATGGCATGGTGTTGACATGGTGTAGAAGGTTCTAGAGTCATTAGAAACAACTATAAATTTGTCTCAACCTCATTGAGATGATTATAGTGTTTTTATTAAACTATTTTGTCTCTGTATTTGTGAATAAGGTGTATGAAGGTGGGTTATTAAGTTTCGTCATAGTAGATATGTTTATATTTGTCAAAGTAAAGAGAATTTGCAACGTCTTTTTGAGAATTATGAAATGAAGGAGCCTCAAGATGGATATGTAGAGCTCCGTGAATGAGGGGAACTTTGTGAAGGATAATTTGATTTATTAGAAAGGAAAACACTTTGTGATGTCCGGTTTGAGCATTGTAAAAAAGGGTGCTTCATGAAGCAGTGGTATTTTTGAAATAAGGAGATTCACAAAGTAGTGTGCTTTGAAAGGTGTTCTAAAATGTATTGCTCAGTGTTCAGTGGAAGAGTGGTATTAATTAGTGGATAAAAGTGGGAAATCAATAGGGAATATATATATAGTAGATGGTGATTTCATTATAGATAATGAAAGGAAATACTTGTCTATAATCTGTGAGTGGATCTGCAGAAGAAGCAGTGAGAACACTACAGTTGTGAGTGAAATGAGCTTCCACATTGTGATTGGTTATAATCTAGGAGAGATAGTGAGTCCATTCCAAACATTGTAAATAGAAGAATGTTTTTAGTGGATTTGGTACGTCGGTACATTGTTCTTTTATTATCTATGTACGTATCCCCGTGATGGTGAAACATATAAATATTATTGTATCGTATGAATGGATTAATTTTTTTCATACTTTTCTACAAGAAAAGAGGAGATGAGTGTTTTTTAACAATGAAACAAGATAAAAAGAGGTTTTTTCTTAATCTATCATACCCTGATTCACCCCCTTTTGTGGATTTTATTCTTGTATACAAAACATAATATCAATTATTTAAAAAGAAGTTATCTAGTTTAAATGTAAAATAGTAAACTATAAAAATATTTTAGTTAGAACACTATAAATATTTTAAAAATTTTATTAGGAATAAATTTTTTGAGCCTTAATATACATCCAATTTCAACAAAATAAATCAATTTGAAGCTTTGGAGTGATTTTAGAGGGAATTATTACAATATAAATGGTGTCATCAAATCCATCTTTTTACTATTATTGAAGGGGATAAAATATACACTTTTAACCACACAAATATACATATAATTCACCATTGAGACTCTATAAGTTTATAATATTATGGGAAGCCTCTTAGAAAAATATAAATTCCAATTAAATCATTTATTGGCTTAACCTATTATTTTTATGGGAAAATCCAAGGGAAAAAATCCTGTCTCCAATGTATGTATTATGAACTTCATAAGATTTTATTTTTAAAATTACTCTTAAAAATATCATATCTTCTTAAAAATATGAATAAATTATTGTCATTCTAATATTGATATGTTTTTTATTAATGTATTAATAATTATCTATACATTCCATCTACTTTCAAAAATAAAATAACTTCATTAAGGCACTGTATAGGCAACAACCTCCACAAAGTGATGATGTTTTTTACATTGCCTATTTTAATTTATGGTCATAATATTTTTCAATTATTGTAAACTATGATATATCAAATATTATTTTAAATCATATATTTAAATTTATAATCAACCTTCACCCCCTCTTACACATTGAGAAATAGAAATGCTACTCGTGTGTACTGGTGGAATACTGCCTCCATAATAAAGCGTTTTTTCAGTTATAATTTGATACAATATCTAAAAATCATAAAATATAGCTTACCATCATAAAATTATATAGATTTTATTTTTTATTTTTCTATAATTATATTATATAAAAATAATAACATCTTCAACCATTCATTACAATCTAGTAATTGCATGTTCAAGTCATGGTCGGTTTAACCACCAATGTGAAAAGTTCTATAAAATATATAGATACAAGACAATGGGAGGTCAAAAACTAATATAATTATAATATGTTAACAAAATAATGATTATTATATGGTTTTAAAAATATTATATTATATATTAGTCTTAATTTAAATGTAGCATATTCAATTTGATAAAATTACCGAAATAAGGCGTTATAAATTTGATGTTAAAATAGAATAACCAAAATGAATATTAGACAAAATAATATTGTTTTAAATAAATATAAATACTACTAAATGATATTGCAATATTGAAAATTGAATCAAATTATGATTAATGTTATCAAAATTATCAAACATGTACGATTAGTTAATTATCTAAAAACTGAATTGTCATAATACGCTATATAAAAATAATAAACTAATGATAATTAATTAAAATAAGTATTAGAAAGGGGTAATTTTAATATTTATGATTTTAAATAGGTTATTATGTTATCTATGTTTTTTATAGGAGGATATATTTTCATAAACTATGCAAGGATGAAAGGTATGTGTTTGTGCATTAAACTCTACTTTCTTTATAGAATGATTTCATGTTTTTCACCTATTTATCTTTGATGTTTTATAGATAATACCCAAATGAGTCACAGAATTATAAATAATACTTTTTATGGATATATAAATTTTTATTTCACAATATCACATGTATATTGTTTACATCCATTCACTTCTCAAGTTGTAAGGGGTTTTTTGACAAAAATTTGAATCTCTTGAGACTTATTTATGATAATAAACCTATTTCTTTTTAAACATTGTAAATAATACCCAATTATAATTTTTTATAATGATTATATTATATTAAATGACATTTAATGTCATTTTTCATTATCTTTCTCATATGGGTTTTGTATTAAACTGATAAAAATTCAATAACAGTTTCTTGTGACTCAAATCCCATCATCGAGTCATAAAAACCATTCTCTGAGAATATTTATCTAAGATTTATATATTATAATATATTAACATGCTATGTTATATTTCCAACTAATATTAAGGAAAATTAAATATCCTCGTCAATATAAAATTATTGGATTATTTTTTTTAAATAAAATAAAATATATCACTGTTATGAATGACTCATATTATTACCATTGGATAAATTTTTCCTTGTCTATATTTAAATTCCTTCAGATGTTGTCCTCCATTTTTTGGAAAACAAATATAGAATATTTGATATAATTTTTAGATATCATTTTCTATTTTGAAAATGAATATTTTAAACACTTTTAATGTTTTGAGGTTATAATATTTTTTTTCATATTTCATAAATGGTTTCTCAATCCATTACAAAATGAAATGTTTTATAAATGATGTCAAAATTTCATTTTATAACCCTTATTAACTTAAAAAACATTAAATATTAGATTTTCAATTAACGTGTTGTAAATTTATTTTTAAAATTAATCTTTTGAAAACATTATTTTCTATTCAAGATACCATGATTTGATATATTTGTTAATCAATTAATCATTTTCATTGTATTTCTTCATGATTTCTTTGAAACCATTATAAGGAATCATTTAGAAATAAATATTTTCAATGTTTTTTTCTCATTTATAAAGAAATTATTTTTTTTATGGATCATTTATTTGAGATTATTTATAATATATTTTTAGTTCTTCTATTTCTAATTATTTATTGATTATGACATCTATTAGGAACTATGTAAGTCAATCAAATTTTATTGAGTTAAACAATTTCTTATTCAAACATAATTTTCCAAAAAATTATTGTTTAAAATTATGGTATGTTTTTTAATTATTTGTAAATTATTCATCCAAGAAGTCTTGTTTCCATGAACCGATTTCAATTCATTTTTCTTAATAACAAATCAGTGTATTTTAAAGAGACTCCTAATACTAAATTTTAAAATTATGAAATCAAATATTTTTCTAATAGCCCTTTTTTATTTAGTTTTCATTATATTTTGCATGATCTATGTCTATTAGAGTTTTGTTTCGTCTTTTGAACAATTTTATTATTTAACTATGAAATAATTATTTGAACATGTTTTCAGTATCAAGTGATTGAATTCATGATGTTTTTTTGGATATTTAATGCAATTCATTTTATTTACATTGTGTATTTTTTAAAAGTTAATAACTTCAATTTTTATGTTTAATGAATTTGATATTATAACCATGAGATCATTATTAAAATTATATGACATAAAGTTTTATTTTATATGAACCCCATTGTATTTTCAGGGGTTCTTTATACAATGATTTGGGAGTATCATGGAACTGATTTCTTAATATGGGTTATTTTCTTATTTTATTATTATTTTATCACGACACTTAAATTCATAGATTATGAGATGAGTGGGACCTATTTATCCCTATAATGCATTAGGTTATGGTTTTTACCACCATAGAAAGAAAGGTAATGTGAATAGGTTAAGTAGTCTATGGGTTCATAATGGGTGAGTGTGATGGATTAATCTTGACTCGTATTTTTTATCTAAATAAGATAGAATGTTTATAGGATAACAAAGGGTAGAGTGGAAGTTTTAATTTTTACTAACAATATTAAGTGTGAGTTGGATTGCAAGACTAAGGATCACAATTATAAGAAGTCCAATGATTATGATTATGCCACCCTTTCATGTTGGTTTTCATTTTATTCCAATTTTCACAAATATTACATATTGGTAATGTATTAAAAACATTTATACAATTACCACATGTTTTATGATAGTTCATATTTTTAAAAGTAAAACATTTATTTAATTGTTTCTTCACTTTTTTCTTATGATTTAATATTTATCATATATTTTTTTTGTAAATATTAACTGTTGAGTAAAAGCATTTCATAGGTATTTTTCCATTCTAATATTTTTTGAAAATCAAAAACATATTTCCTTAACAATACCTTCAATGGTTAGGGAGTATTATATGAAATAAAACCTTAGGATTTATTCATTCTTTCTACCTTCTTGCATGATGTTTTCTAGATAAAAGTAGCCATGTTTTATTATAGATTGAATAGATACTAGAATTCTTAAATATCTTACACTTTCATCAATATCATACTCTTTCTCAAAATAATACACTTCCTTACATTCTGATTTACCTAGTTTTTCCATTCCGAATTCAGTATATTTTTTATTCCAAATCATGCAGGTCTTAAATTACAAATTGCTAAAAAATGTGGATCCAGTGAGTTTCATAAATTCTAAATCATCCTAATTTTAGAATCCAATTTTAGGATTCTCAAGTTCCTATTCACTTAAAAAGTCAATTTTGACTAATGATTCCTCAATTATTAATATCACAAATTTGTAAATCTATTTTTCACTATCATATGTCTGATTGTCAATATTTTTTTAGATATAATTTTTATAGTTCCATGCACTTTCTTTTTTCCCCTCGAATATGAATTTATAATTATCTTAAAATTCTATATGTCATTAGTGTTATTATTTTAAATATTTCATAAACATTCTATATTTACTTATTCATATGATTTTACATCATTCATAAAATTTCTGTATTTCTTTTATATAATGATTATTACATACAGACTAGTACATATAATTACACATTTAATGTTATTTACGATAGTTTTTGTAATCTAAATGGGGGAATTGTTACACATACAAAATGAGAATTAAAAATTTCATATGTCCAATTACCTCTGATATTTCAGAAAACATATAACCGTTGGAGGAGAACTCAACCATTGGATATCTCACCTATAAATACAAAATCATTTGAACAAGATCAATCTTGTAAACTTTAGGGATAATTGAACCCCAGCAAGAGCTCTACCATAATTGCTTCATGGGAATGCCTTGAAGAGTTTATGTTGTCAATAGGTTTTCCCACATACATGAATTGTCAGCAAGATTCGTTGTTCGCTCTATGATTCAAATTGTTACTATATACAATCACAGACTTACATGATAAAGAAAAAACGAGGTTCTGGTTACTTACGTAATCAAGGGATTCCAATTTGACGGAAGACATAGGTTCCAATCACCTTATAAATCGAGGGATTTCAGGGATAGAAAGACAGATACTAATCATTATATCTCCAGATTTCCCCAGTGTGTGTAAGACAACTCTTATTAAATATATAAATCAAGGGACCTTTTTCCATGGTTATTGGATACCATTCTGTTTGGGTTATACGATTTAATTACACATGTACTTCTTATATAATTACATTTTATTTAAATTCTATTGCATTTTTGTTAATGATAAAAAGTGTAACTTTCTTACATATTATTTATTGTATTAGTATAGATTTATAATTCTATATAATTTGAGCTAGAATCTTACTTAAGTAGAAATACATGTTTATTTCTTTATAATATCATTTTAATCAGAACTTGGGCCCTTTTTTTATATTGGATAAATCTATTATAGGGTTTTGTTAATATTGTTTGTCTAATTTTGTTAAAAATTGTTTCGTTAACGTTAAAAGAGAATATTTTTAAACCTACAGCTCACCCCTATTATAATTGAGTATCTACATCTCATATTTTGATCCTATATTATCCATTTAATTTTTGATATTAAATAATTTTATTCATATTATTCTCTTCTTCTACATAATGTTTATGATACAATGCATTATGAGTTTAATGTTCCAAAAAAATTTCTTGAGATCTCCACTTTATTATGTTAACAATCCCAAGTAAAAAAATGATTATATAATGTGGTATTTTAATAAATTTTCTAGAGATTAAATTTTATTGATAAATATTCACAGGTTTAGTAAATTACGATGTTTATGTAGGCCATCATTAAGAAAAAAATCATTCAATATTTAGGACATCCCAAAATTTGATAATTTTTCTAAATAATGAGATTTTTATATTATTTATGAAATTTTTTTCATTGGTTGTTTTCAAACCCCTATTTTTTTATATAATTCAATTTCATCAATCTTAGTTGAATATTGGATCTTTCAAAGGGGTTATTTTCTATGACACAAATTCTAGAGCCTGGATCTATATGAGATCATGGAGGGGCGAGGGTTTGAGTTAGTTATCCATTTCCTTTTTTCGTCTTCAATTAGTCCGTAGTGACTAGGAAAAAACCCAATCCAATCTTTTATATTCTCTTTGCCTCACCATGATGACTTAGTAACCAAAATCTCTAAACATAGCATTTTAAAAAATGTAGTCTAAATGTGAGACTACTCCTTATATTGATGGATAATTTACTGAATAGGGATAAATATTTATTTAAATAATTTATATTCACCAATATAGATACATATAGTATTCTAACACTTGAGTCTATAGTGGATGATCATTAAACTATTGTACATAGTGTCACCAGAGTCCAAACTATCCTGCATAATTTTGAGTCACACAAGGGTATCATTATAATAAATCAAACTATATTCTTCATCTAAGAATAAGGATCTAATATAGAATGGTTTATTTAATGTTCTTTTTTTTATACACTAATAAATTATTCACTTCCTATATATGATTACTAAACTATACATTCTCTTGTATTATTATCCACAGACAATTAAAACATTATTGTAACACCCCATTAATTTAAAATATTTTCATTTTATAATAAATTTTAGTTTTTTTTATAAATTTATTCACATGAATAACCATGCCAGTATTACAAAAAGCACAACACTAACGTATCATTCATTACACGCAAGACCGAATCTTTCATCCTTTTAATGGGGAAACTATTTTAAAACTACATTTTGATAGTTTTAAAAATTTTCCATGTAAATTTAAGCTTTATTTTTGAAGTCATAATGTACTGTATAGCTTAAATATATTTTTTGTATTTTTATAAGATGTTTCTTTTGTTTTTGAATGGTAAAAAATACTACATTTTAGTGGATTTTTTTATTAAATATTTATTAATATTAATTGATATTTTAATAATTTATAAATTAAAATTACATCAATTATATAAAATAAACCAATTTAGTTAATTTTATGTATTTAAATATTTAATTTATACATAAATATCGAAATATGTTTTGAAAATTTTCACCTTAAAAGCTCGCTTCCTCGCCATGTCTATAAGATCAGCATTAATCATAATTTTTCCACTTCTGTTAATTGAATTTGTTAAAACATAATGACATGTTTGTAATCATTATAATTTTTTTTTTCTAATAAGATCAAATTAGTTTTATATCAAAAATTTATGTAAATGTAATTAATATTTATTACTGAGATTAAGGTAAATGAAATCTTAACAAGGTACTAAACCTTATTCCTAAGATCCATAATGACTCAAATTCTTGTCCAAAATCCATTGGATTCTAATAGTTATAAAATATACCTTATTATTTTTAATTTTATGAGATATTTGGATACTATTTCATGAGAGTGGACCATATAATATGTTATTTAATGAAAAATACATAAAAATTAACATTTTTACCTATAACATTTATAAATCAATACACTATGGTTGAAGCTAAATAACTATCATTATAAACATTATTTAGAATGATAAATATGTTTCTTTATGATTTTAATTTTCCATTAATTTTTAGGGGAGATATAATTTCATTAAATACTTAACAAACTTTAACAAATGGATTATCTTGTTAATAATTAGATAAGATAAATGACTCTAAAAACCATAAAACTAATTTAAATTTAATGAGTTATTGTGATAGATTTGTATTATAGATTAAAATATCATATGAAAATATGTGAAATTAATATATTTTAATTATAATATATTTTTTTATTATATAAATTATAATTAAAAAGATACTGTCAAAATTGGCATTATTGTTATTTTACAATAACTGATATTTTATTAAATTGTTTAAAAGTAATAAAAAATATTCCCTTATTCCACATGATTATTATGTGTAATCAAATAGAAAATAAAATATATTAATAGTCTAATTAATTTTATACGATAAAAATATTGACCCACATATAGTAAAAAAATTATTATCATGGTTGGGGTTAATGTTGTAGTTTTGTGCATTCCATGCACTTGATGTAATATTAATTTCAAAAAGTATGGGTTTTTTATTTGGTAAATTAAATAAAATAATTATAATTTAGTGGATATATATTTTATAATAATTCTAAATATAATTTAGATATAATTTTAAAAATAAATCGGCTTCAAAACTTGTTACTTCAATAAATACTAAAATGATAAAATTGGTGGAATCCTAGATGTTAAAGAAAAAATATAAAAAATTCAATTATTAATCAATGGTGGAGGTTTTTATTGAACATTATAACCCTTTACTCTATTATTTGTCCATTTAGGAACCATATAAGCTATTTAAGGTCTCCAAATACTGTATAAATTTTGGTATTTACTAGAATTCAACTTCATCACTATAAAATGAAATGGAATATTGTACTTCATTACACCAATCAAGCCACATTGACTCGTCCAGCCTCTATGAAAATACTCTCTTAACCCCTAACCTCAAAATAAAAGCGTCACATTTGGACTAAATCAACCCATGTAATCTTTTTGGTTCAAACCAAAAGTAGTTACTCGAAAAAGGTAACATTATTGAATATCTATTTAGGTTTTATTTGTTTCTCAACCACTTCATTTATTTTTAATCACTGGTTATATAATAAAAATAGTATCTTAAATATACTAATTTTTTTATGTTGTGGTTTTGACCAATATGTACTCACAATTCCATCAAATGG
Source organism: Viscum album (assembly GCA_963277665.1). Lineage (NCBI taxonomy): Eukaryota > Viridiplantae > Streptophyta > Magnoliopsida > Santalales > Viscaceae > Viscum > Viscum album. The sequence goes on from OY728155.1 coordinate 269,711,234, forward strand.
GAAATAAACATACCATTTCTCCTTAGGATGAATTAGTGCCTCCCGAAATGAATCATTCATTTTTCCTTCACCACTTTTCATAGTTGAGAATTATGAATGGAACCATATTTATATATGATATATGTGATATTTATGTTGTTTTAATACTTCTTTATTTTATATATAATGCGTAACTTAATTATTTGCATTTTGGGTAAATACGATAACATCATTTGTGGATGTTTGGACTACCTTCTCCTCAAAGCGATGTGATACATTTACACATTACATGTAATTTATTAATGAATTTTTTATTTAATAATTTATGAGATAATTTTCATATGCATTATATTCATGACATAATTAAATTTCATGAAACATAATATATCATTTTCATTATTACCTTTTCACACCAGAAAAAAGTAATAATGTTTTTCGTGGATGTGTCGACTACTGCCTCCTCGATGCTATGTGATTCCTTTTACATCCAAATTATTATATTTATATATATATATTATTAAATAATATAGTATATATGATATAATGATCATTCTAGAAATTTAAATTTTCTTATCTTCTTTATGTAATGATCGTTGGAGAATGGTAATGTTACTCATTCATACATACAACCTATAGTCTCCATGAATGTATCATTCATTCATTTATCATAATCATATATCATGTTTAGTTTTACAAGAAAAATATTTGTATAAATATTATAATAATTTCATGATAAATATTATGGAAATTTATGTATAATAACCACTTTGACCCTAATTAACCTACCAAAATTATTTTTGACAAATGAACTAAATTTTATCAAAACACCTGACATAAATGTAATTTTTTAAGTAGTTATATAAAAAAATTGTTATATGTAAATTAAATGTAATGAAAAACCTGGAAAAGGTTCTGATTCATTTAAGTAATTAACAAATGTTTATTTTTACATAATATGAAGACATGTGTGACATGTTAGACTCAAGTTAAGGTATTTTCTCTCAATATAAATTCCATTGAGACTTATTTGATATTTTTCATGAATCCAATTTTATATAGTTCATATAATTCCCTTGATATATAATATAAAGAATATATGTATTATCAGGATATTCTAAGTCACATTTATTATTTCTTCTTAATGGGTATTGTAATTCAATTATTTCAATATGGTATGGGACATTTTTTAGTGTTTTTCTATTCTTTTCATGACGAATGTTTTAACAATATTACAATTATATTTACATTCATCAATATCAACATCCCTTATTGTTAATTATCATCCAATCATGAAATATTGATAAATATGTATTATTTATTCAACAAAAATATTTAATAAGGATTATTTTTTTGTTAATTAAATTGATTAGTCAATATGAGTAGTTCTTTGGAAAAGAAATGAATATTAATGAATATACATTATATAGAAACTCGATGCATCAGTAGGTTCATATGAGAAAAATAAGTTGCACAAATTTAATTGGATTCTACCCATAACATTAAATTGTATTGTGAGAGGATATATGGTGTATGTTTTAATGTTCCTCAATCATGACATCCAATAATTATTCAATTCCTTCACAGATATTTCATTTATTATTGTTTGTATCTATGATATTTTTATATCATAAAATATGGTTATACATTTCATTATATGTGTCTTGAATAAATGACCTATGATTTAGTTATTTACATTTCCATATTAATAATTCCTTATCAAGATATTTATATAGAATGTGTTCTCCATAATTTACCATTACATATTGAATTATTCTAATTCATAAATTATTTATTTCATTTTTCATACATGTACTGAGCATTTGAGATTATCCTTTTTTTGTTTCATTTCTTAAGGTTACGTAAATGTATTCTTTATGTAAACTTCAAGGAATTAGCTTATTATTCATTGTTATATGTTGTGTTTTATTTTATATTCCACAATTTAATATGGGTATCATGTATGAAATAATGTTTTTTAAAACTACTAATCTATTCAGCCCCTTGGGATTCGAGTCTTGTATCTATGATAATTTAATAGTGTAATGCATCAGTTTCACGGTTTTAGGGTTGAGGCATTAATGTTTGTATCATAGGTTGTTAATCAGAAACCTTGGAAATTATATTTATAAAACATAGATTAGGTAACATAAACTTATGATATTTTTTGAGGACATGTATAGATAAACATCCAAAAGAAAACATGTTCACAATTATAAAATTAGATACACATAAATATTTCAAATTAAGTAAATTATTTTTCTGGTTTTAAGATTATACATTATGTTTCACAACAATCTAATGAAAAATAGTTTATTTCTCCATTTTTATGTGCTGAATAATAGATGGAATGTGAACCTCACAGATGCACATGATTCTAAGAGTTAGAAGAAAAATATATTTAATTCTCTTAAGCCAATCATTCGAAGGGTATTAGTGCCCCAAGAATTCATATCTTATAGGGAAAAAGTATTCTCTACTATGGAGATAGAGAAATATTTCTCCATGTATTATTGATTTGGAGGGATGGTAGATAATAATAGGAAAAGTGGGAAAATATATAAAAATGGAAGAAGGAGAAGTTTTATTTTCTCATTTTTGATAATTGAGAAGGAAACTCCATGGTATATTCTAAAGAGATTTGTTTTTATCAAGTGTGGAGAAAAAGGACACTGTGGTAATGATTTGAAGGAAAATAATGAATTTTAAAATATTTAATGATTCAACAACAGAGATATGGGGATCTATACAAATCAATGTATTAAGTGTTAAAGGAATATAATCCAAATAGGATAATGGATCATAGTAATGATTATTCTACTACCATAGACGAAGAGGAATGATAAATGTTATTATGTATTTGGATCCATGAATAACGTTATAAAAGTATATTATAGATGATATCCTAGTTAAATGTATTGTCGAATGTATAAGGACTGTAATACATTAATGGATTTAAAACTGTTGTTGATCGACACTGATAACCAAGAAGAGTTATTCAGTATGAAGTTGATTTTTTTTGGAAAACACATGTTTTTGTGAAAGATAATCAATTATAAAATCCTAATGATTATGTTATGATGTTTGGATAATGTATATTGGATATTACAAAATACCGTATAACTAAATACTTTTTTTTCTGAAAATATGTATAATTCAATCATTAATGGAGTTTAAAATACTTTCTAATTAAATAATATATCAAATAACATGTGTTTTACTTGAGGAATAAGTAAAAAATGAATGTTTATTGTATAATTTTATGGTAATTAAATATATTACCACATTACAATTAATTAGATAATTAAGTATGTCACATTTTTTGAATGTGATAATTTCGAGATGATTCATGTTCATAAAGGATAATGATAAGTTCATATTTGGAAAATTTACAGGAATTCATTCTAATGTGTTTGATAATAACATTTTTTAAGAGTTAATCATTTTTAATGGAATAAGAAAAAAATTGAATGAGTTTTTAATTATTGATATGTTATTCTATAATATGAATAATATTGTGCTAAGAGATGAAGCATAAATACTTTATGGTGTAACCATTGGAAAAGATAATGTTTATAGAAATTTTTATCAAGTAATATTAATAGAGTTCAAAATAATTTATTAACATAGGAAATGTTCATAGAATTTTTTATCCTATTATCATCATTTTCGATGATATCAGTGAGTTTTTAATAAATCTTATTTATTACTTTGTGGTCATCCAATTTAATCTGAACATGTTCTTTACCACTCTCTGTTAGAACATAATAGTATGAGTTTTATTCGATATACATGTTTTTCATAACATTTTTTTTATTTGAATGAATTTTTTTATGAAATTTACAATTTCCTTTCCCTCTTATTAAGAAAATGTTTTATTAACCCTATTTATGATGTGGGTTTTCCGTCAATATTATTTTAAAATAATTTATGTTTGAAAATTGAGATCATGTTTAAATTGTAAGGATTCAATTTATTTAATGATGGGAGAAAGTAACACCGCAAAAATTTAAAATATTTTAATTTTAGGATAATTTTTTTATTATTTCTTTATAAGCAACACCATATTACAATTAAGAATCCCACAACATTGAGTTAGCTTGTGTTACACACATGGATGAGTTTTACCCCCTTTAAATGGTCTGCATATTTTAAAATAAATTTTGAATATTTTTGAAATTTTATTTGTTAAATTAATGTTCATTTTCAAATTCATAATTTCAAAATTATAATTATGTGATGTTTTGATATTTTTCTAGAAGATTCATTTTTTGGATGAATAGTAAAAAATACTACATTTTAGATAAAAATTGTATTTTTTTATATAATTATTAATGGGAAATAATATTAAATACTTATTTTTTACATCATAATAGATCAAATATATATATATACGCCCAATTTAGTTAATTATAAACATTTTTCTATTTAATTTAGATAAAAAGACTTAATGAACTTTTGAACATTTTCACTTTAAAAACCTGCTTCCTCACCATGTCTATAGAGTTAGTTTAAAACATCATTTTTCCAATTCATGAATTTAATTTGTAAACAAGGACATAAAAGGTTGTAACCTGGTTAATATTAATAGTCTAATAATGTCATTTTAGTTTTTAACCAAAAATAAAAGTAAATTAATTAAAATTAATTATAGTGAATAAGGTAAAAATAAACATATCAAAGGACTAAACATTAATATTAAGGGCCAAAATGTCCGAAAATATTGTCCAAAATCCATTTACTAGAAATTATTCTACCGTATCCCCTATTTTTTCTAATATTATGTGTTATATTGATACTATTTCCAGAGAGTGACTCATATAAAAAATAAACAAATGCACAAGGAATAATGGAACGTTCCTTTCTTTTGACATTTAAAAAGCTTTAGAGAATGGAAGATGCTACAGAGATTGGGTTCTGAAAATTATTTTGAAAGAGAACTAATATTTTTTATCTTAATTCAACATTAATTTGTATAGATGATACAATAACAATACAGTATTTTGAAATGATAAAATATGGATTATTTAGTTACTTATTAAATTATATATATGTTATTAAAATAATAATAATAGTAAAGTAGATTTAATGAATTATTGTGTACTACTAATTTTTAGATGAATATATCATGTTCAAAAAGCGGTGAAAATAATATATTATAATTCCAAATTTTGTATATTTTTTAAATTAAAACTAAAAAAATAATGTCAACATTGACATTGATATTATTTTACAAAAATAATATATTTTATAAATTTTTTTAAAATTAATAAGAAATTAAATCGTTTTTCACTTATTTTTAACGGTTTATAAATAAAAAATATGGTCAATTTTTTTTAATAATTTATCATTTATATTTAATAAATTGATCCATAGCTAGTAAAAACCTTATAAGCAAGGTCTAGGTTAAAGTAGTGTTCTTTCACGTAACATACATTTGTTTTGTAATTAATTTCTGATGCACATGTGGTTTTTATTTTTTAAATTATTTATAATAATTATATATTATTGTTTCTTTATTTTATAATTAATTTCACTATAATTTATTTGTAATCCATAAATTACATAGGTTAGATAACTAGTTTCTTGAATAAAAAAATGATAAAATTGGGGGAAACATATATGTTAAGGAATTTTTTTTTAAAATGCACCTATTTTTTGGTGGAATTTATTATAGACCATAATTCTACATTATTCCATTACGGTTCCATTTTTTTGGCAAATGAGGTAAGGGAGACCTCTAAATAGTTTATCCCATTTATTATTTACAAGAATGACACTCCTACTCCACTATAAAAAGAAATTCACTCTTCCCCTTCCTCAACACTCTCATGCCACGTTCGATCATCAATAATTGCAAAAAAAATTCCAACAACCCTCCCCTCATCATTGAACACTAAATTTTTTCAGAAATCTATCCAAGGAATCCGATTAGTGCAATCTAAAAAGAGTTTCCCGAAAAGGACATATCATTATTAAGTGTGATTTTATGTATTATTTATTTCTCCAAAAATCCATTTCATATTATTATATGATAATATAATAAAAAGTGTCATAAAAATATTAAGAGTTTTTTATAGTAACTTCTTTACCTAAACCTATACCCAGACCCATCAAATGGGTAACAAGCTTACAGTTTTAGTGTGTACAAAATTTCCACCTCACAAAACAATGTAGTTTGTATTTCATTAACAACCTCTCATGGTTGGGTATTATGATAGACACAATTTTTATATATGATATATGTTATACTTATTTTTTCTTAATAATTCTATTGTTTTTATATAAAAAACTCAAGTTGTTCCATTTTTTGAGAATGTGATAACATCATTTTTGGATATATGGACTATAGCCTTCATATTGTGATGTGATTTGTTCACATATTTAAATGAAATGTATCTAGGATCATTTTAATTAATAATTTATGACATTAATGAAATCTATATGATATTTATGAAATAATTAAATTTCAATAAATATAATATATCTTTTTTATTTTTTACCATTTTTACAAACTAAAAAAGTTATAAAGTCATCGGTGGATGTGTGGACTATCACTTACTCGAAGAAACGGAATTACTTTTATGTCACATTAATTATATATATATATATTTTATTAAATAATGTTTTATATAATATATAATTATCATTTTGGGAAGATAAATTTTACCTACACTCTTTCCATAATGATCATTGAAAAAAGTAACATTACTCATGCATACGTACGTCCTACTGTCTCCATTATTGAAAAATTGGTTCATGTATAATAATTATATTTCATTATTGGTTTTAAAATAATAAATAAAGTGTAAATATGATATTTATGAAATTATTATTATTCATGATATGTTTATATAATTTCCCCATTGACCATAGTCGACCTACCAAGGTTGTCTTTTACAGATGAACTGAATATGGTCAAAACACCTTGTGTAAACATAATTGATTATATAGTTTTATAAAACCTTATAATAAGTAATGTAGAAAAAATAATAAAAATTAAAATGGTTATATATAAAATAAATAATTAATTTTTTTATTACTCAGGAATATGAAGACAAACATTACAAGTCAGACTCAAGGTATGTGATTTCGTCTCAATTTACATTCAATTGAGAAATATTTGTTATTATGAACCAATTCACCTTAATATGGTGTATATAAATTTCATTTACATTTCATTTGCATGTTATATCATCAATATAATTCTTCTCATGATATTACAAGTTTAATTTAATGTTATTAATTAATGGGGATTATGATTAAAATATTTTAATTTGGTATGGGAAACAATAGAGGGTTTAAATAATATTTTCCCCAAGAATTTTCAAATAATATTTCTATTGTATTTATTTTTAGCAACATCAAAAACCATTTCTTGTTACATATCCTGCTCTAAGGTAATATTGGTATATTTTTATTCTTTATTCATTAATAACAATTAATAAGGAATGTTGCTTATTAATTAAATAGATTACTCGGTATGAGGAATGCTCTCGATATAGAATGAAATTTGGTGCCCAAAATTTATGTAGCCCCTAGATGAATCAATAGGTTATCATAAGAAAAAGATGTTAGCTAATTAATTGAGTCTCTACTAATAGATTTAAGTATTCTTATTAAAGGTCTTGATGGTATTGGTCTTCAGGTTCCTTAGACATGATTTATAATAATTATCCATTTACATCATAGTTATTTTAGTCGCTATTGTTATTATACATGTAATTTTCTTATGATGATATCTTTGGAATCATTTAATTCTTATTTTTTTTGACTATATGGAATGTGTTTTAGTTATTTAGATTTCCATGTTTATTATTCATTATCCATTTTTTTATATTGAATGTGTTCTGTATTATTTAACTTAGTATGTTGAGTTGTTATCCTTGATTCATTATTAATTAGTATGTACTTACCCTTAATTAGCATTTGAACTCACCCTTATTTTTGTTTCCATTACCCATGTTATGTAGATGAATCCTTTGAATGAGTTTCATGGACTTATTTTATTAGTATTTATTATGTTATATGTTTTATATTATTTTTTCTTATGCATTATGGGTATCATGTATGAAATCTGGTATTCTAAAACTGCTACACAATTTGGTCCCTTGATTTTTAAAACTTGTATCTATGACAATGTGATAATGTAATGCATCGACCCTAGGATTTTGGGGTCTAGGACTTTCATTTTTGGTCTAGTTCAGATATTTCTGATGGTATGTGTATGATTAGTTTAATTGGTGACACAATGCTAGAGAAGATATTCTTACATAAGAATGGTTATGTTGGGACCACACAACGATTTGTGCATGTGATGTAAACCGACAACTTCTTGTATTTTTTTACACAAGAATAATGTTACTCAACCCAAGATATGTATTATTATATTATCGTTCAATTCTACTATACACACCTCAATAGAACCTCATTCATTAATTGAATGTACTTTTCATCCAAAACCCTATCCCACATAATCTAGATATTATTTTATATACATTTTATCAATTTATCAATCAACATTGTTACATAATTACATAAGTTGGGAGTGATTATCTTCTATTTTAAGATATATATATATATATATGAATTTTATGTGTTTATAAATTGAACTCATTCATCATTCATAAAGATAAATATATATGGACATCCACATATATCAATTTTATATTTTATTTTTCATGAACATAGGTATATGTATTAATTTCATTAAACAATCTTGGGTTCATGTGGATACCCAATAGTCTCATACATGTATCAGTGTCATGTTGTCTTTCTCCATCCCCATTAAATATCAAAGTAAACTAAATCTCAATTTCTTCATAAAAACAAGGGTAGTTTAAAAAAAATATATGATGATTTATGAATAATAGTCTACACTAAACCTTGATCCATTAATTTTCCATGAATTAAGGGGCCCATAAAAACCATCACCTTTAGGTTACTAAAGAATATGGGAGGCCTTATGTCCTATTTCAAAAATAACCATAGAGATTCTAGATTTACCTATATAAAAAAAATTCATTAAATGAATAATGATAATAAAAAAACCCATGAACATACATCATAATTTATTGATGATATTTCGAATACCTCTCTTCTACTTTTCATAACATATAATGGACCAATAGTAATATTAAAAAATATATATATTTAATTTATATATATAGTTTCTTCTATGGTGTTGAAAATCATGGTGCCTCCCGCTATGCCTATTATAATAATTCATCTATGATATTAAACCCATGTAAATTATTTTATAATAACATTGTAATGATGTTTTATAACTCAAACTCAGTTATTTCTCCAGATACATGATTGATTCTATATAAATTTTTTATAATACTCTAAAAGTATTAATTCATCATGTCAATGCATGCATGAAAGAAAGTGATTGGAGACATTGACTTCAGACAATTAATTTTTCCTCATTACATTAGTATGATCATGAAACATTAAGAGAATTATGATCGTCAAAAACTAGTTCAGATAACATAACAAACCCTTGATGAGAGGTCATAGAAAAAACTATGACATGATCAGATATCAGATATTAATTTGATCTTTGGGCCGCTATTATATCTATAACTTATTTTCCAGATGAATAGTTACCATGTATATCCTGTCCCACACCAATTTTGAACTCATTTGATCTCTGTTTTCTAGCACTCATTATTTCATCAGCCATTTGAACCAACACCAGTGTCAACACATGGATATATAGTATACACCATATGGTGAATTCACACCTTGCCCCCCATAAAAGCCACTTTGTCACATCCTAATGGATTCTATGGGAGCATACATACTTGAACTCATCCATAGAGTCATTGTAGATTATAAGAATACAATATCCTAACTCCATGCAAGTGTCAGTGGCTGGTTATCCCCTCGGGATAAGATAGTTGAAAAAATTGGGTTGATTGAGTTATCATGTATAGAATTTATGGTTTTCTAAATTATTATATAATGGAAAACTAAAATATTTATTTTTTAAAATAATGTATAATATCTCAAACCACCTCAAATGTATTATTGTAAATTCATGGCCTTCAATAAAACCATTTACACTACTGTTAAACCGGTAAGATATTATTTTCCATTGTTTTCACATTCATTTTTAATTATTATAAATAATGTGTCAATTATTCAACAACAATAAAAAATGTATTTGAGCTTTGATACCTATTAAAAAAAATTAGTGTTTTTTAATACTATGTATAAAATTCGAATTGAAGTCCTTATTCAATCATAGAGATTCCACAACATACTAATAACAAATGTAACTCAACTTCAACGGTCTCAAAAAATACAAAAAAAACAAGCTTATATTATGTGTTCTATAATTGTTTAATCATATAAATTTTAATCCTTTTTTGAAAATACATTTTTTATCTAATATCATTCATTATGAAATAATAGATCACTCTAATAGTAATATATAATATAAAATTTCAACGGAGTACCTCAAACACCATTAGTAATCCCAAAAAATACCCATCCATTGGAGGGATCCCCCTTCTTTCTTGACACTAATTATTTTTTTAGTGACAATGACTAGATAAGAGAATATTTTTTTAGACACTAGAACTAATATTACATTAATCAAAATTTAATTTATAACCACATGAACTATCGATATAAACAAATTAAATTATATGGATATAGTATATTTTATATTATTTGAACCTTGATCTTCTAAATTATTAAATCCTAATTTAATAAAATTAGAAGAATTTATAAAATAATTTTTTTTTAATTTGATCATTTCTATTTAAGGAGTATGAAAAAAAAATCATAATATGGTGTTTATTCATTTATATATGCATTCTTTTAAAATTTATGAACACTTAATAAATTATACATATAATTTATTCAGAATAATTTTTTTAGATAAAATAAATTAGGTATAGTTTTTGACTTATTGAAACTATTCAATGTCCAAAAATTAACACCATATCCTATTGCTAATGTTTAAAAAACAATAATAATATAGTTCAAATTAATAATTTACAATTTCAAAAACTAATTAGATGGAAAAAATAATGCATGAGGATAATGTTGAAATATTGAACCATGCACATGATGAAACAAAAGTGGCCACATAACATGAAGTTAACCACATCATTATTAACCACTACTCATCACTGATTAATCCTTCACAATAAGAATCACTACTACTTAGAATGATCAAATTTATACTAAAATAGACATTACAAAATCACCATCATTATTGACGATGAAAAGAAGATTAAGAATACTATAGCACCAAAAATTATTTATGCAAAGAAATAGAACAATTTAATACTTAAAAAATATAGAACAATAGTGTAATCCCTTTTAAACCCATTTCCAAGTCACTCATATCACCATGATAAAGAAGAAAATTAATGACTACCAATATTTTGTGAAGAAAAAACCCCCAAAATAACAACTGGAAATCTATATAACACTTCCACCACCACTAAAAAAATTGATGATACTATTGTTGGATACCCCAAGTCAGTTCACACTTCTAGGATCACCACCGACCACTCAACCAACCGATCCGAACACATCTAGGAAAACTATCACACCAAAATGAAATGTTTCTTATGAAATATATTATATAGTAAGGGTATAGTTTAAAATAGACTCGTGTCTCAACAAGTGTACATGAAAATATAAGAATCACCTACCCTAAGTGAATAATAAAAACATGAAGGAAACAATATATGTCCAACTAAATTCATGTAAAAATATACCAATAGAAAAATAAATTGATAAAAGGATTAAAAAAGATAGTCCCCAGCTATTGACAGAAATATAATCACTATATATATATATATAAATTATAAAATATTCCAAATAAACTTCAATATTTTTGTCAATATTATAAATTAATATTTAGATATTTCAATAACTTATGTTCTAATACAATTAATTAAATAATAATTACATTTTATGTCAAATTAATTAATAAAAGAATAATAAAATAACTAAATATCCTAAAATACATGTTTCCATGAATTATAATCTTTTTGGAAACAATATATTTCAACGAAAAATACAAATAATGAAATATTAATTTTTTTGATAAATTCAGAACCGTCGATATATGATCAATCATTATAGGTGATAGATTTCTTATTATGATCAAAACTATTTTAAAATTTTCATTCATACTCTATTATCTATAAAATATCTTATTATTGGACCTATGTAAATTAAAAAAATAATTGGGTGGAATTATTGAAAAATTAAAAGGGAATTTGATTAGGAGAAATATAAATGTAGAACTTTTTAACCATATCTTGTGATATGCAACCCAAAAAAGTGTACCTTCATGGTGTATAGGTAATTTTAGTGTATGAGGAACATTTTAATTTCTAGACTAATGTGATGAGATGTATTTATATCATGGTAAGGTGCTATCATGATATTTGATAAGACCATATATTATGGTATTATATCAAATATCACATTATAAGGAAGAGTTAAATTTCTATATATATTTTTGAAATATCAAAATTTCACAATTTTTAATATGATTTCAGGAGTAAAAACACATGGTGAATCATAGAAATATCATTTTGATTTCTAAAAATTGATAAAAACTCATTAAATATGACCATATAAATTAAAAAATAATATCCAATGGTCAAGAATTAATGAAACAAAAACCATGTACAATGAAAATATAATAAACCGTTTCTATTTTCAACCTTTGTGTCATTTGGATAAGAATAATTTTCTGGAATGTGAGATTTTTTCCCTAAAAACGCTATACTAATAATAATATCAACATTTATACCTCCTTTAATATTAAAAAAAGGAACACTACGAGTTATCATGTAATAAGTAATATGGTAAGTAACATATGAGTTTATTCTTTATTTGTCCTTGTATTCATCAATATAATACAAAATATGTGCTCCTAAGTGTTTGATCATTTCAAAAATTTATATTTATGATAGATAATGTGGAACATTGCTAAACAATTACACTTATACTTTTAATGCCTAATGAATAATAAGATGTCATATATTACTATTAATGATATAATAAATATACAATTTATATTATGTGATTAAAAAATGTGGTTTTTGGATATCACGGTAACAATATTCAGAATATTCTTTTCAAATAATAAGAATCACATGCTATGATTTTTTTAAAAAAATTATATAAATTTATAAATATGTTTTAGGGAATATATCTAAGTATCACTCATCCATAAATTTTAAAAAATAGTATACATATAAAAGCATTCAATAAGGTCATTTAAAATTACATTACAACACCATTGTTAGGGGGCTTGTCCTTTAATAGTTACTTTTCAATTATTCTATTACGATAAAACACATAAAAATTAATCTTATTTAAAAAACATGACCTATTTCATGTTTCAGTGATAATTTTAAATAATTTTTATTTTAAATGTGTATTAGATTCATAAATAAACACATTTATATTATTTTTATGTCCACATTAATCACAATTAATTATTGTTTGAAAAAAATAAATACGAGAAACCATTATAAAAAATTGAAAAATATTATTTTTATGGTGTAATAAATGAAAATCATAAGTATTTTGATTAAAACTAAAAACCCTAATGGTTAATCATGTTAAATATATATTTTATGAACAAATATACTTTAAATAGTTATATAATTAAGTACTCTAATTTAATAAAAATTAAATGAAATTGATGAACCAGAATAAGTAGAATTGAATGTAAGTGAAAAAACTAATAGTTTTTAAAAAAATTAATTAAATAAAAGAGATAATATTTATTTATTAGTATAAAATTGAAGTGGGAAAATATTATTTAGTGAAGTAATATGAAACATATTTTATTTTTTGGATAAACATTGAAATATGTATGATATGTTAATGAAGAATAACCCATCAAAATAAATATCTACTAAAGGAGGAACATGATGTTAACATGATAAATCATGATGAAATAAGTGATCAAAACCTTAAATCATTACTAAAAAACATTGATAAAGTATAATAATCAACAAAATATCCCAACAACATGATGTAAAAAATAATACCAATGAACCTTAACATAGAAAAAGAGGACACATATTAGCCATTATAGACTTATGAAGAAATTTGGGAGAAAATTTTTTTATTCCCCCCATGAAAATACCTATTATTTTAATTTTAATAATTTCGAAAACTAAAATAAAAAATAATTTTGGAAGATTACTATAATCTATTAACCTTTTATTCTCATTTTATTGATCATTAATCTTGAATTACTCTATATTTTTATATAAATAACGATTCTTATACATATTATCATTATTTAGTTAGGGAATATAAATTAGATTCAAATATTTTTATTGTCAAGTAACACATAATTTTATATATGTCAATATGAATAATTTATTAGTTATTTATAATGATTAATTCAAGCTTCGATATGAGATTAGTAAGGGGTAATGTCAAATTTAAATCCATTTGATTCAAAAATATTTAGAAAATATATTTCTTATAAATATCCCTAATTTTACAAACATTGAATCATCCCAAATAAAGGTTGTTATACTAGTTTTGAAAGATAAATATCCCATTAAATTACCAACTGATGATAAATTTAATGATGCACAACACAAATATCATTATTATTTACCATTGATCCACATGAGTAGAATGATAATGCATTGTTAGATAATATATAATATGATAACAAACCAAAATTAGTGATTTCGCATTGTAGGGAAAAAATTCAATATTCATGGGATATCAAATTCAAGAAAGATGTAGTCAAACATGTAGAACTATACCGATTTCCCCTATCGATAAGCTGGTTCTTCACTAAATCAACGGTAGGATATTCCTAAACATAAACATGGAAAATTTAAGGTACAGAAGTTGCATCAAAATAAACGAATCATAATGAAACTGTATGTGCTGGTTCTATATAAAATACTAAACTATCATTTGGACGTTGAAATATGGAACTATAATGTAACAGAATTTATAATTATAAATCATATTTTGGGTTTCGCACCAAATTCATTTCCCCATAATCAATCATTTTAATTTTATATTGTTTAAATAGTGTTTAATAATGTTTTTTCTCTTATATTTTGTTGGAAAAAAATGAAACCAACTACACATACTCTATAAATTAAAAATCTATTGTTATCAATAATCAAAATTAATTCTCCATTATGATTTTCATGTTTATTTTCATATTTTTAAAACATATTGATATTTATATTTTATTGGAGATGATATTGGAAGTTGAAAAGAACCAAATGGAAACATGTTAATGTTGTTTTCAACTACATCACGAAAAACTAATATTTATCTTTATTTAATTATTTTAATATGATTTATTTTTTTTCATAAATGTTGTTGAAAATTTTATGTTATTAAAGTAAAATAAGATGATTTATAATCCTATTTTTTCAATTGTTTATGAATAGATAAAATCTATTTTAACCAATTTATGATCTACAATTTCCATAAATAATTTATATGATTAAATATACATTTTATAATGATTATCTATAGTTTATAAAAATAAGAAGTGTTGTGAAGTAAGATGAATGACTATTTAGGTTATGATCCTTGTATATTTGTGATATTTTCTCAAAACATTTTGAATTTTATATTTTGATGTTAAATTAAATATTTATAATCATATATTACACATTGGTAATACTTTAAGGAATCTCCATGATTTTTGTTAAATATTTGTAATTGATTATTATTATATGATCATGCGCTTATTTTTTAATTTCTAACAATCTTGTGATTTTAAATGATTATTGAAATCAATTCTCATGAATAAATTCCCTAATTTATATTAAAAAACAATTGAGGTACTTAATGTTTTTTACATTATTCTACTAGAATACCCTTTATTTTAGTAAAATAATGTTGGGTATCACCAAGTACAACTATATGATTATACCCATTACAATATTTTGAGAATCGAAGAGTGTACTAACAAAATTGAAGTTCATTTTATATATTCCATTGTGTCCACTTTGTAACGTCTTTTCCCTTTGGCCTTGATAATATTGCAGTTTACATGATTTACATTATTGGTTAAATTTATATTTCTAGATTATTTTATCCTTACAAAAAATTGTCACAAAATAGACTTCATGGTTTTTTGCCATATTTGAGTGGGGTAAGGGGATTAATTTATGTACATTTATTATATACCATGTTGTTTTGGGTAATGAAGATATTTTTTCATTTCTCATCGGCGATTTTTACATAAATTGAAATAATTGATTATTTTTCCATATTAAATGCATTTTCATATTCTCAAAGATATAAAAAATATTTTAAAAAAAATCAAAAAAAATGTAGAATATAAATTGATGTTATTCATTGTAATATAAGATTTAACAAATGTACCAAATTTAATGAAAAAAATTATTTTTTGTGGGATAATTTTTTGAGGGATATAGATAGAGAATCATTCCAGTCAGTACTCTTAAATAATGACACACCATATGAATTATAAAATCATTTATTCGAGGACATTAATCATTTTTCATATTCATTATTCATAAGAAAACATTATAACATTGAAAAATCATCATAATTTGTTCACATCCACTATTATTTCTATGAATAAATATTAAATTAATCAATAATATGTCTTAATATTCATTTACCTAATATAATTAAATATAACCATATTAATTAAAAATTGAGAGGCATGTGAAATGGTCTTTTTGAGGATGTTTATGAAGGGAGAATGTGTTTAAAATTAATTTTTTTTATTTGAGTATGTGAGATGATAATAATATGGGAATTGATCACATAAAAACATGGATGATGAAATTTTGAAAAAATATCAATTGTATAAATATTTTTGAATTGAATAGTGTAGTTTGGTATAGTTAGTATTTTTTACATGGGAGTGGAAATATGATGTTTTGTGCAGTAATAATATATGTATTTAATATATAGTTTATATATCCCTTCAAAAACCACCATTTCATTTGAAATCCCTAGAATAGTGAGTTTTTCATTATGTTTACAAATTTAATTTCTTTTTTTTAGAAATATATGAATTTGTCTGAATTTTAATTTTTATTAAATAAATCAACATACAAAATTGATTACTCTCATTGTAAATAGTTTTTACAATTTAATTATTTAAAAAATATAAATAAATTGGCGTGTAATTCCAATAAATAACTAATGAAATTGATTAAAAAATACATGTTCAAATTCTATTTTTTGAAAACATATAAAAATAGATTTTTTATTTTAATTAAAATAGAAAATCATTTAATCACATGAGAATATTTTTAATTTTATATTTTTTAATTTGGGTTTGTTGTTAATTTTCCTGGGTAATTACAAGATAAACATTTAATATTAAACCACAATGATTTAGCCTTTCTTAATATGTTCTTACAGGTTTTCATTATAGATGAAGACACAATCAAAGGAATTGTACTTTTTATAGAACAATATATAGGGTTATATATAATAGGTTATAAGGAATGTTGAAATGGGGATGGTTACATGGATCAATTTTTCTAGAGTTCATGGGTGAGGTAAGTTAGGGGTTTTCAATGATTTATAAAAGTACCCATATTTAACATAGATTTATCTTTTAGAGTTTGAATGGATGTTGTTACATGTACTCACATCTCTTTGTATGCCCCTACTGTTTGATATTATTAAAGGATAAATGTAACACCTTTATATTTTATTGTTTATTTTCCTTTAATGTCATTACTATGTATAATTAACTAAATCACACAAAAAACTGGTCTAATATGAAATCATGATACATTATAATGTTTTTTTAAATATGAACATTTTAATATATCTATTAAATTTGTATCAATAAATACAATAAACTACAATATGAAATTTAATATAAATGTAATCATGTATTAATTATCCCCCATTTGAAAATCAGTTATCTATTATTGAAGGAAGGTGTATTCATTAGGTTTTCCAATAGACTAAGAACATAATGAACACTAAATTTTTTGTTTATATTGAAATTAATTGAGATAGAAGATTATGATCATAGAAATTTCCATGAGAAAGATTCTAGATGATTATCTACCCACAACATCCAGCATATCTTATCTTATAATAAGGTCTTATGTGGAGATCTTAAGGGGTTATATAAGAATAAATCTAGATTATTGTAAATTGAATTTATTAATGTAAGAAATTATTTCCATATAACATTAATATAATAAATTTATCAATTATAATTTAGTTTTTGAAAAAATAAAAGTTCATTTTTTTCCAATACATTGAGAAGAATTCAATTATATCGTTTTATACATAAAATTATTTTTCATTAAAACAACCATTTATGTTCTATGAACTATTATTTCAAGAATCCATATATATTAGCTATAAATGATAATAAAATGAAGGTTTCATGTGGGTCAAATATTAATGTTAATATAAACATTTTTCATAGGAAATACGAATAATAATATTTAATATTTGAGAATTACATTTAGATAAAATAAGTATATATTTTATTTTATTTTTTTATTAAAATTTAAATTTATAAATATTACATATTTCTAGTTAAAAACTTAACCTTATTTTTGGATTCAACGTAAAAATATTTTCTTAGGATGAATTTGTTGGATTTTTATAAAACATTTATTTTATGTGAAAAATGTAAATTTATATTTTTATAAATACCATGACATTTATGAAATCACTAGAATAATATCATAATGTAAATTTTATTCTCAAAATAATTAATTTATAATTAAAAATGTTTACTTAAAAATTATAAAATTTAATCTTCAAACCAATATTTTTCATTTAAGAACTAAATTGAAATATTTCTCTAAACTTATATTCAATACATTATACATTATTAATACAGTGTTAACATATATATTTTTTAGAAAAAATATCTAATAAAAAATAATTTTATATTTGAATTTTTATTGTATTATTTATGTAATTAGGTGCACATTATTTTTGTGTTTTAAAAATATATTTGGGGAAAAATTATTTACCATGAAAAAAGATAAAACATTAATAGGGATTAAAAAGGGTAAAATATTTAAGTTATTTTTTTAAAAATTTCTTAAAATGACGATTATAGGTATTTATAGACCAAAAATAATCCCCACACTAGTATTCTCCACTTTTGAGCCACTTGACTATAATAATTCACCTTTTTTGAAAAAAATGTCACTCCTCTCAAATATAAGGAGATGTCATCACCACACCACTTCTTGTCACACCAAAATCCCCATAGATAAAAAATATATACTAAATACCTCTTAAAAACTCTTTGAAAAATCCTCTAGGTTATATTTTATTCATAATAGCACCCCATAATGTCTTAATCGAAATAATAAAACAGTTATTCCAATTTTTAAGTTAAAAATTCTTAATCAAACTTTTCATTTATAATTAATTATGTTTTTTAACTATACCTAGAAATATATTATTTCATGTATAAATAAAATAATTTATATTCTTATTATAATGAAAATTTTAATATATTTTTGAAAATTGTTATATATATTTCATATAACAATTCAAAAATTAAGAATTTTGTTTATTGTATATACAGAGTACCACATCTATGATCTATGTGTTTTTATTTCCATAAAATCTAAAAATGGATGTTTAAAATGTGGTATTTATTGAATAAATATTATCTTATATAAATATTAGAATTATAAACTAATAATTTTTTTTCAAAATACTTTCCATTGTATTGAAAATATAAATTTCGTCCATCAATATGTGTTGAAAACCACCTCCATAGAGGGGCATGTTCTTATTTTCATTTTTATAATATTGGGATGTATTAGAAATGTATATGATAATAATATATGATACTAAGAAATAATATATTAAATTAAATTGACTTGTAATAGTTAAAAAAGATAATGATAATTATGATGTAATCTGTTGAAATTAATAAATTACAATAAAAAAGTTCTTAATTTGACTCTATTCTTATGAACCATATACATAGTTTTCATTAAATAAAAAAAGGTATGAATAAATATTTCAGAAAAACTATCTAAATATATTAATGATTATGACAGTATTAAGTCCGGGGGATCTAGGTCATCATTAAAAAAATAAGAAACAATAAAAATTATTAGCATATGATAATGAATATAAAAATTAAATATCTAATAAGTGAATAACAACGAATGTAAAAGAATGGTAAAAATTTTAATTTATATAAATAAGGTTCTAAAATAGGTTATTTATGTAATTATGTTTATTATTTTTGAGGTTGAAGATATTTCTTGAAAATCAATTGTAAACGGTTAGGGTTTTCATTCCAACGTCTTTTTTAATTTGTGTTGTAAAGACTTTGTTTAATTTCTGTATATTATGTAATATTTATCTTAAAAAATATATATTATAATACTATAATTTTTTATATCTTTTCTATATTCTCATATCAATTTATTTCCAATTTGGTTTGTAATGTACTCAATGTGGTACTTGAATAAAAAACTGACCTTAACTATTCTTTTGGGTAGAGAGTAGACTTCTTTAACATCCATAATCATAATTTGTAAAGACATTATCATATATAAATATATTATTTATAAAGAGTTTTTCAATTAAATTTAATTTTTTTAGAAAATAAATCAGTTTTTGACCTTATCTTGATTTTAATTTCCCACCGACAATTTTTTTTACAAAATATGGAAATAATATACCGTTATTAAAATAATCATTATTAAAATATTTTTTAAACGGCCTCATCAGTTCCATTTAAGAAAATTCATATCCATGTTTGCATAACTTTTCAAAATAAATGAATTACCTATTATTTATAATTATTTTTCAAAAAATATAAAAAAATGTAAAGAGTGTTTCTTGTTTTATTCCATATAAATGTGAGGGAACTAATAATAAAAATCTCAACTATACAAAATCTATTAATAATTTTAATTATTCCCTGGGAATATTATATATTGATACCATTAAAAATATTTATTTATATAGTATATGAAATTATTTACTAATATTTTAGTACAGACATAAATTTTCTTAGAGTTAATAAATTTATACTTGAAATATTAATGTTTTTAAATTCTATTGAAACATATAATTTGAGTTTATTATAATGATATGGCTGGGTCCTATGTATCCCTCTAATGCATCATGTAATAATTCATATATCATTAGATAATTATGGTATATATGTACATTATCTTTTGACACACTATATTATGAGATACATGGACATAAAATTCATACAAACAATAATATGGGAAATAGGGATGTACATTACTAACTCAATATTTTGTGATTACTATGCATATGTTTTTTTATATTCATATAATTTAGACAATTATCATATTCTGTTGAATCATTTATTATGTTATACATTTATCATTATGACTCATTTCATGATAAATGACAAATAATTATTTGTGAAAAAAAATCATTATGTGATGTAAATGGACCATTCTACAATATCTCATGAAACTGTTAATCTAATGCTCACTCATGATCATCAAATTTCCTTTTAATTATTTAACCTCACTTGTAATCAAAGATATCCCTAATATTTTCATCCATTATAGATGTTATAAATATGGTTATAATATTCCAAAAGTATTAAAATTCCTCTAGAGGGTATAATTATAGAGTAATATTAACATGTTTTGTAACATATGTTGTTTTTGTATCTAATATTAAAATAAAATTCACCATTTAGTCCTCAACAATGTTAATATTTATCTTGATATAACATTATTAATCATGTGAAATAATGGAATAATTTTGTTTATTTATCATGGGTCACCTAATAAAATTTATTCACTTCTCAAGGAATACAATGGTATCCTTTTGTGAGATTCATATATTATTCACAATATTAGATAATTTATTATTTTTAGTTTTCTCATTTCCCATATAGAATGCCTTTTATCATGAAATATCACAAACATTACTATATCATGGTGTGCTATAAACTACACTAGTGAAGCCTAACCATTTATATAGATGGTGGGTTTGAGACCATTTCATTCTATTCAATGTAGGTTGGATCCAAAATATCTATATAGAACTTCTATTATGTGTTAGTTTCTTTAGAATGATATAATAAAATATCTATATTAAAAATTTAATTATTGTTTTATACAATAATAATTCATTATAATTATATTTATTTGATTTGTTACCTAAATTTTCAAACTAATTTTGTGATAATTTTTTTATTTCTCAATGAAATTCTTCCCCCCTCATCATGTAATATTTTTATTTATTTTTACATTCTATATAACACATTTATTAAGTATTTCCTTCTATTTTTATACCATCTTAATATTTATTTTCTAAATTTTGGTGTTTATGTATCTTTTTAATCATTATATTTGTCATGTCCATCTTCAAGTTCTTTTAATTATTCATTATCATTCATATAATTCTTCTAATGGGGTTGTTTCATTCATAGAAATCGTTTTTCGATTTTTATTCATCAATGATCACTCCATTTTTGTTATCTCCTACCTTTCCATTGAGGTATACATAGATTATCTTGAACATGGAGTACAACATAGATATGTTTATGTTTTTTATTGTTAGTTTTTATATTATTTAATAGAGATAATTGATTATTGAATTACTAATAAGTTTAATACCCATAAATGTTTAACCAATATTGTATTTCTATTTACATTAAACATAAAACAACCTCATCAAAAATCATAACTATGTAGTTTTAGCTTTAAAAAGGAGAAGTGATGTGCTTCTTGATTGTAAAATATTGAAGATTCCACAAAAAAATATATTAATTTGAATGCCTAATGTAGAATACTATTTTATTTTGGGTATTTTTAATTTTATTTATTAGAGATGGTTGAATGTGGTGAGACATTGGATATTCAATTGATAGTATTTTTCAAATTAATGATAATTATAGAAATATAAAAATGATAAATTAATATTCACTTGTGTATCCAAAGTTCTATATTTTTCTGACTAATTACATTTCAATGACTACATCACAACCCATTTCTCTCATTCATTTTGGATTTTTTTATCACTCTAAAAATTCAAAAACAACATTTCAATATTTTTTTATCTTATAAAAATAATAAAAAAATTTATTAATTAAAAATATATATAATAAATATATATAATACTATGTTGGAAACCCAATTCATCCTAAAATGACTGATCCACATGGTTTGAATCTATGTTTCCCCAAATTTTCTAAATTCCATGTTTTATCATTGTACATTCAACATGTCATTGTGAGTTACCTATAGTTCTTGGAAATGAATCTTGACCCCAAAAAATATATCACATCTATCATTCTGATAAGAGGAGTAAATATATATCTTATATAGGACTCATCCCAGTAGTTAAAACAAAATTTGTGTCAAAATAAACGATTCTATCATATAGAGCGATGAAGACCCATGCAACCGAAATCAAATGATATCTTTAACCTTATTTATCAATATGAATAAATGGATTGAAAACATAGTGAATGATTACATAAAACCCTAATAATAACATAAAACATTCGAAGCAATGAATATGATATACATTCTTCAAATTTCCCATTCTAAAAAAATAATGATCTTTTTTATACAATATTGTACAACTTTCTAAAATAGTTTTTCATGAAATAAAGAACATCATAATTCAAAAATTAGAAAATTGAAAATTTTCTATATAAGTCATTCTTGTGAATTTACAATTGTATAAATCATAAGTACTCTATTTTGTAATAATCCAATCTATTATCTATAAAAATGTTTTAAGTGAATATGATAAAAAATAATTAATTGTGAGAATATTTGATGAATATATTGTTAATTTTATAAAGATATGATTCATTTAACCAAGTATGTTATCAAATGGGGAACTAATTTTTTACACTTAAATGGTTAGTGGAAGGGTGGGTCTTTACATTAGTTACCATTGATCTAATCTTATAATTGTATATAACTATTCCTATCTACCATATGTATTAAATATATTTGACGAGTTACAATGTCAATTATAGTTTATAAATATTCATTTTTGATTAGTTATTATCATGTAATGATTTAGGATGAGTATATTTGTAATTCAGCACTTTTGTGAAAATAATGAATCTATAGGTTTAATGTCAAGATTGTATTGATTAATAAAAATAGGTCCTTAAATGAGTTTCAATATAATATCAACAGGGCACAATGTTGTACAGGTATACTTTTCTTCTGGTATTTACAAACATTATTGAACCCTCATACCAACCATGGGTCCCCATTAATATATTCAAAAATAATATATAACATCATGTTTGATAATAATGGTGAAATGTTTATGCATCGATCATCTTATCCGTAAAATGATGATAATATCTTACAATTAAAATATATTAATAACTATGTAAAATAAATAAGAAATTATTCAAAAATAGAAATCAGTTCATGGTCACCCTATAAATTATAAATTCTTGAATATAATAACAATATATATTTTAAAACAATAATAAAAAATAGTGTAAAATAAAACCCTTCTACCAAAATTTTCACATAATAGATATAAAATCACTATTTTTGGATCTCATTAAATTAGTATCTAGGATGAAAATTATAATAATAATATCATGTCCCATTAACTACAAATAATTAAATTTTTACAAATTTTTACAATTTTTTCTTATGCTGCATTGAATATGGGGATATAAAAAATATTAATTTTTGATCGCAAATTTTTTGAATTAATGGTTAATTGAAAAAATTAAACATATAAATTTTTAAGATAATGATCACTTCTATTATAAACATGTATAGATGATGAAATAATTTCATAAGATGGTGTATTTAAAAATATTATATCATTTTTTTGATGAATATATTAAATCATTTAGTTTTGAGATTTCTAAAAAAATATTTTTTAATTAGATAAATTGTATTTAATATTATCATCACTCATTAAAGTATTTATAGAGAAAATAAAATTTAGAAAATATATTTCATTATGATCCAATGTCTATTATAAATCATTTATCAAGGATAATATCATAACAAACATGATCATCTGCCACATTGGGTTTTCCCCCAAATTAAGAGGTTATATATTTAATAAATACCAAATATATCAAAACACATCATAATGTAATTCTGAGTAAAAAAAATCCATCAAAAATAAAAATCAATCATTACAAATAAATAATCATTGTTCTATTTTTAAATCAATAATCCATACCTTTTTAATAACTCGTTACCAAGAGAGAATTGATCAAAAGTGAAGAATTTATCTATGAAAATATATAATATATATAATAGGATAATATATTATTAATAATAAGAAAGTCAAGTAAATTAAATTAGTATTAAAACCAATTATTAAAAATGTACACAACCATATATATTATGTCATATATCTCTCATTAATATTTTTTTTATTAAAAATGTGGTCAATCTACTATTTTTTAGAAAACAATGAAAATAAATACTTTTTAGAAAATAAAAATTAAATGATATACACTATTTTTAGAAACATGTATATCTTTTTTTATAATATATTTTTTATGCTAGGATTCTTTATATTCCCTAATACTTTATGTTTTACAATATAGGAATATGGGTTATAGCATAATATTCATACCTCTTTAGATAAATCTTTAGATCTTTAAATATGATATGACACCCTACAAAAACATTTGGTTGTAGGTTTACCTCTAAGTCATATCATCAAACATACTATGACATAGGAGATATTGGTATTTACATTAACTAATTAAATTCTCCTTTTATATTTATCTCTTATAGTTTCATTAAAATTTTCCTTCTTAAATCAAGACATCTACATCATTAAAATTATTTTATAACTTACCGTTACAAGATCTTCACGGTGTATAATTCTTCCTCATTACACAATGTATATTTCCATTTATTATTCATGAGATTACTTATACATTAGAATATTTTCATGAGTTTAATATTTCATTTAATATTTCATATATATTATAGTCTTTAATTACTATAAAAATACTCCCACAATAGTGAAAGTTTACTTTGATTTTGTTTTCTCCATTCATTAATGACTGAATTCTGTTCATATCTAAATACATATATATACTAAATCATAGCATAAATAATTAAAAAATATAAATTAGATTCTAATAAATTCAATTACCAATGAAAAATGATTGAAAATGTTATATAAATATACAACAAGTTAAATATACAAAATATGAACATTATTCGAAACCAAATAAAAATGTCAACATCAAATAATACAGACTACAAACAATGATTTAAACTCATACAAGGTGCTTCCATTTTATACCTACCTTAGCTAAACATTTTTGTAAAAGTGTTGAGTTCTGATGGGAACTATAACAACCTGATGTATTCCAAATCTTTTAAATTCCACATTATTAATTTGTATTATGGAATTTTATGTTGAATCCATCTATAATATGAGTATGTTGGAAATATTCTCACCTTTATTCACAAAATAATAGGATCCCTAATTCTTAATCCCTATCAATATGAATTACCATGGAAACATACATATAACTCACTTACTATCTCTATTTGTATAGAAAAATACATACACGTTCTGCACTCATACTCTCCCAAATAACAAGAATAATTTTGGGCCTCCTATAAGATATCATAAAAAATTATGACATCATAAATGGGATCCACCCTTGTCCCCGCAAGGATCTTGGTGCCTAATTGGTAGAACCAATGTGTAATATCCATTATATATCTTATTTTTTCTCATTTCATGGAACTACCATCATTATTTGAAAACATTGATGTATGGACTAACCATTTGTATACAAATCGATTCCCTATGTGGCTATTAAAAATTTCTCCATATGAAGAGCATTAGGTGACTTATGTAATGAGTATAAGATAACAACCATTTTGGAAGCATCAATACATAATCACCATTCCACAACATTTCATTAATCCATTCAAATCACAACAATCCTTATCCTAAGATTTCACATGGTTTCTTCTCTATGTGAAGAATAAAGATAGAATTTATGAAAATCCCATGAATCCCAATGTGATAAGAATGAGATTTATTATATGATAAAAATGAGACAACCACCATTATGAAATCCCAAAGATTAAGCATCACACTATCCCTTGTTGTCTCAACTTTCCCAACACATTTATCCATACTACATAATGATAAACCTCAAGGTATGATCCTGTCATACATTATAACATTTATTTTCTCATAGTACATTTGTTTTGATATCTATTTTACTATAATGTAAATAGGAAACATCATTGAGTTTCAATAATTTCATCATCATTATTTTATATCACCCTGAAGGTCTAGTATTTATGAAGCCTAACTGTTATTTTTCACTATACATGACACCACAATAGGCATTCCCCAACTCACTACATGACTTTAAATTATAGGGAATCCCACACTAGATGTAATATTTTTTTCCAATACAAGATGAAAATATGTGGATCTTTCACAACATGAAATCAACTTGTTCGGTCTCATAGGTGATTATCCTATGTAGATTTATTCCACATGTGATGATAATGAGGATTCCTTCATGATGAGCATAGGAAATTCGACAATTAATGTGTCATAAATCTATCCCTAAATGAATAACCAACATAGCCTTAGTTAGAGATAATAATATGACTTATGGTATAATCATAAAAATCCTTTAAAATGACCATTGTTTCTCTTCACCCATTATTTATGAAATTATTATATATTGTTTTCAGTGTATCATTTCACTTGATGCCTCATAATATGAGCATTAACTCCTTATGTTATAAGAATAAGAAATATATATGAAAGCCATTGGATATTACTGAACTATCTATATATGGAATATTATTGCATTTGTGCTCCCACATGTGAAAATATAATATTCCATGTGTCAATGTAACTTCATACCACTTGTGAAAATTATAGTTCACCTTAGTAAAACTATAATATGTATTGTGTGACGGGAATAATATTCCTTATATAACGAGCATATGGTTTTTTTTTGTGTTATTCTTAAGATACATAATTAGAAAATAATCAGAGTCCTTTTAAAATGAGCATATGCTTGCCTGTGTGAGGATTATGGGATTCAATAAGTCTGTGTAATGAACATGGTACACCACTATGTCCCATCCTAGGGAAGATATTTGAATACACTCAATGTAACCAATAATTTATTTTGATGCATGAAGACATTTCATAGACACCATAACATGTTCACTGTAACAAGGAATTTAGAAAATTAATTTACCATTTCCAACGTATGTAATGTTTTTTGGGAATGAGATTCCAGAGAAATTTTAATTCTATGATTGAAAAATACATAGAAAATAATTAAATAGAGGGATCCATTGATGGATGGGATTACATCCAATCATCCTATTTTATTCATGGAGAAAACACCCTCAATTCTTGTTGTATAATGATGGAAAACTTTTGAATGGGGAGTATTGAATTAATTTATTTTTACCATCAATGATGTATCCCTTTTCAACAATCCCAGTGAAATAAAAAAAATTGATTGGTGCACCTGATTTTAATCACTTTTCAATTGATATTTTGAGGATGAGAGATTTTAGGTATCACCATCACTAAAAAAAATTAATGTTGGTCGTGATGGGAATCATCATCGTTTTAAATTGATAATATTATGTTTTATAAGGTTCCTATATAATCTGATCCATTGGTAATGTAGAGGGAGTTTCCCTAATAACCACAAATGGGCTATGGGGTGTGACAAACACTCTTATTACAACCTCATATTCCTATATGCATGTGGTGAAATCTTCCTCACCAAAATCTACTAAGAATCCTACATTTATTTAATTATATAATCCTATACATTATAAGCTCAAAAATGACATTATCCATTGATATCATATGGAAATTTTATTCACCTATAAGTACATGGCCTTGAAATCTACGAAACTATGTTGTCACCACCCATAGAGTTTATACAATGGAAAATATTACTACATTACCACTTCCATCTATTGCGGTAGACTTTCCCCAGAATGTATTGAGGCAGATTCTCCAAAACAGAGATGGAAGTGAGCTCCCATGTTCTAGAAACCCTAGATACCATAAGGGAGTTTCCAAGGATGGATCTTCTCCAATAAAATTTTCATCAATTTAAGGAAATTCATCGGGTATTTGAATAATATTATCCTAACCATGGACCATTGGAACTTGTAAATCTAACAAAGAAACCAATTTTGGGACCAGAATAATTTTATTATCTAATCTACACATCCCCAATTGTTCATATTGTCCCTTCAATTGTGGATGAATCTCTAATCATCTTGGAAACTAATGGAGTATATATTCTCAACTTATAGGGATTAACACTTCCAAATACCATTAGACATATTATCTTAACTCTCCCAACCACATCCACAACCAATAACCATCATAAGGACATGATTTTCCCAAAGAAGGCCACAAACCTAAATTTACACCAAAATATATTGTAACCAAATGTTATGATCGAAATATAAATTATAGGGGTAAAACTAGATTAGACTCTAAAAATGTAATTCTTAGTGAAATACCACTCCAAAATAATGTCATGGCAGTGGAACCAACACATATCCATCCAAGATTACTTAAAATAAAACACTTTTGATTAATCTGTGGTGATGTTTCTTCATACATTGGAAAATCATGAGTCATGTTTTCATTGATTGAGGAAGAACAATCTCATGGTTGAATTGAAAAAAAAACTCATGTTAGATATATAAATACCATAATTTTTATGAAATAGTTTAATCCTTCTAGGAACTTATAATTCAACCATTGTTATATCCCTTTAAATACCTTCTCTCTACCTCCACACAACTAGAATGTGAGACATCAATGTATTGTTTGGAATAATTTGATGGGGATAAGCAATTGACCAGTTTTTGGGAACTTAATGAATTCCATAAATAGTGAGAGGTCGATGTTTATTAATCTTATAAGTATATGGTGATGTTGATCAAGAATCCTCAATATGATTCATATTTATCCCGACGAAGGATATCTTAGGTGATTGAACCTATACCATCAAAGTTCCAATTGTAGAGTATGTCTATATATCTCCCTCAATAAACTTCTCATCTATCATGAAAAAAAGTTAGACTTTATAAATAAAAATACTTGAATTTCACGCTTCAAAAATAATCATCCTTGATTGGATTAATTCAACCTCTTGACACTCATGTCATGGGGTCTAAAAAAACATCCAATGGTAGGGCAGCGTAATCCAAAAACTTTATTAATTGGTCTGTATATGAGGAGGTCTTAATTCTATCTTAGTCAAGTTCACCTCTCACATGTGATGGAGCACATTTTCTTATATTAAAGTGGTCATGAAATTTCCATATAAAGAAGGAATCACCAGAAATTTTTGTTAAGGTGTGATTTTTGGAGAATCCTCTCCCATATCAAAACCCTACAATTGTTCATATGCTTGGTAATCTGGTAGGACACTACGTATGTTTGGGTAGTAGGACTAAGGCATTTTTTAAACTGATTTCTCTATGGGTTTGTGAAAAATTGATGTTTATAATACTCTTGTTGAGTCTTTTTTTTATTGTTGTGGGTCTGGAGTTCAGGTATAATAAATTAATTATATTTGAATCATTGTTTCAGTTCTGTTATTCATGTATGATTTTGGGACACAATATGGAGGTTTATATGAAAAAGGTGTTAAAGCATTCATGAGCAAGTAATATACAAGTATCTTGGTATTTAGATAGTCCCCATAGTGAAATTCTTCTAGATGTGGATTTAAAGGTTAAAACTATGGTTGGTGAAGGTTCTATTCAAAATGCCGCTAATGATGACAATATTGGTAATTCATATGTTGTATGGAATCAAAAACAAGTAGTGTTGAAACCTTGTAATCTAAATTTCACTGATATTTTTAATATGATGAGACATCATTTTATAGGTCATTTAGGTATTAATAGAGAGTATATAAATGATGGTGTTAGGGTGTGTTCTTGCTTCGTTCAGAATATTGCTGCTAGGAGTGATCTCTAATTGTGTTTCTATAATACTATTGTGGCACAAGAGGCAGGCTGTGATGATTATGTTACTATAGAGGGGGAGTTAGAGGGATTTTTTCTTTTGTTAATTCAACCTCAACCATTTTTTCTTTGTTTTAATAGGTCCTAGGAATGGACAGCAATTCCATTATCATGGAGGGACTGTAGGAGATTTCTCTGGATTTATTTTACCGGGCTACATATGGAATTACAGGGGGTTCTAATCCAGTGACCAGTCCTTCTATTCAACTGAGCAAAATATCAATGGTCTAGCTGAAGAATGATTCCATATAATGAATATAGACTCATTCCAGTCCAAGGGTTTAGATGGGATATGGAGTCCCGACTTTTTATTACATAACTTTTCATTTCATTTTACGAACATATGATTTTTAATGTCTAGTGTATTTGAAAGAATTTTAAATAATACATGAAAAATTATAACATTATTTTAATCCAATTGAAATATTTATTTGAAAGTTTATCCTATGTACATTTACTACGTATAATTATATAGAGACAAACATCAAAGGAAAGGGTGAGCATAATGCCCATAAAATACAAGTGAACTAGTTTACATGTGAACTTGAGAAATATCACTAATAACATTGGGAATATCATAAAGGAATGATATAGAGGGGTATCATAATAAAAATAAATTGAATAGTAACTTGAAAACCTGGATAAAACATTTAATTTAGACATTCATAAGCATATCACCAAGGTCGATCCCCAAGGTATCATAAATATTTTAAAGGTTATTCACAAACGTATGAAAAAACTCGTCATATCGAGAGACTAATTTCTTTACCATATGAATTGGAGTGATATCAGATATAAACCATAATATGTATTTATATACATATGAACCACATATATCATTATCAAACAGTTCATAAATAATCAAAAGAGAATAAAATAAATCGGTTTTATATCAAAATAATGGTGTTTTAAAAAGCTCTTAAAAACATGATAATTATGTAATTTATAACCCCTGGAAAGAGATTAAGGGTTTTAGTTATAAAATTTACAAAATAAAATAAATCATTTTTATATAATTGATAAACATGCATGAAAATGAATGAGGTTTGTGTATTCATATAATTAAAATAAAATAATTTCTTGATAAAAAGAGAGAGGGTTTGAGATGAAATTTCTAGAGCATAACAACTACGCAAAATGGTTTTAGAAAACATTAAAAATAGAGGGTACATATATAAATAATTTATAAGAGAGTAATAATATAGTATATGGACATAATTATATGGATATAAGAACATGTCATAGAAATGTTAAATAAATTCCACAAAAAAGATATTTTGAAAGGGAAAAAGACACGTTATGAATTCCCTTAGGAAAATTTTGCAACGTAGAGGTATCACATAAAAATTCAGAAAATAAGTTTTTGAGAGAAGAAAGGGTCTCTAATCATTTGGCCATAAAATGTACATAAATAATGATAAACAATAACATAACACAATATAATACAATGTAAATTAAAAGACATAGCATAAAATAAGGCTTGACTAAAAGAGGAGGGTTAAAGGTTCCTTTACCTTTAAGGGGAACTTCAAATAACTGAATGTTGGAAGAAAGGGGGCTTGAGGGAACCTTAGAAGGACTCATGTAGTGGTAAAAGAACCATGTCTTCGTTGAGGGGGAATTGTTAATTAATTTAATGAAGGAAAGGGTTGGTATTTATAGAAAAACTGGTGGAATATTTTATTATCATTCATGGGAGACCTCAACAGAGGTATTTGAAAAACCATGGGCATGCCCATGAAATTTGCCCACGGTTTTGGCCACATAGGAAACCTCACATAAAATGTTAATCCAAATAAGTAGAACATAATTTTTAAATTTCATATTACAACATTATGATGTCAAAAAACACGTGGAAAACTCAAAAACTATATTTTTCCTATTCACTAAAAAACAAAGTATTTTATAGAAATCTCATAAATTAACCATAACCTAATATCAATGTTCAAAATTTAAAAATGAGATATATTTTATGGAATTTTATTTCTAAATATGAGATATTTCATTTTTAACTAAAATCATTATTTTCCCAAAACATAATAATACTTAACTAATTATTTTTGAAACAGTTATTTACTTATGCTATTATATCATATTTCCATTCTGGATGCCTTAATAATATTTAAACTTATATAAGTAAGGTTACAATTCCACTGGTAATATTACTATTAATAAGGCTAGAATTACTATTCATAATTTACTGATCACAAAAAATTATGTTGATCCTATCATACTCTAAATTCATTACTGAAAACATATGTTTATGTCCATTTTTTGAAAATGATTTCACATTTTTAATTATTTAATGTATAAAAAATATTTTAAATGATTTTTTTTCATTATTCATCAATAATATGAATCTTTTTAAAATTTATCCTTTAAATAATTTGACATTTGTTATTCAAAAATTTTACCATAATAAGAAATAATAATTTTATTCATACAGAAGGATTACACAATGTAACTAAGGACTCTTCACATAGCCCCTTATGACACTTGCATAGGACCTCCGTGTAAGGTGTGCAATGGTGATATATTCTTGGGGCATCATGCACAACATTTCCCATGTGGTGATTTCTATCAGCTTGAACTTCTCCAATAGGTTATTTCATTAAAGATTAATATGTTGAAGTTCTCTATGGGCTTGGTCCAGAGTAAAGCCTAGTGACGCCAACTCCTACACAAGATCCAACAAATGGGATTCTTATGGCCCAAGGCTACATGATGTGGCCATAAACGTTTTTTTTTGTAAAAATAACTTTTATCATTTATAGTTATAATCACTGATTATAAGGTTAAGAGTATAGTTTTCAATATTCATATAACATTCAAAACTCAATGGTCTCTTTTAAATTATACTCACATCATTAAAAAAGATATATAATATTTTTGTGTTGAAAATAATATAACATACGTTTTTAGGAAATTATTATTATTCAAAAAGATCAGGTTATTACACGGTGTCTATAGGAATGAGTCCAATGAATATTTTTCTTGTTTTTACGCATGTGAGGTTAGCCTGATGAGAAAAACAAGTAGGACAGATATTTATAATGGGAGTAAAGATTACTCCTTACAACCTCCAATGGATACATGATTAGAAAACAAATTAAACTCTCATATGATGGACATCGTGACCTATTTCTAGTTGAATTTTGGTGGTGTGCCTAAATAATCGTCGGAATTAATTTTGAGTTCAGAAGAAAAATTGATTGAACATGCTATGATACTAAATACTACTTAAGATAAATATACTAAAATTATTGGGATGACACTAAATGTTCTTATTAATGTGGATAAATAGACTTTAATAGACAATAATTACTTGATTCTTATTTAGGGATTCAATAATGGGAAGATCATCATTGGGGTGTACATCCAGTCCTAGGACCAGATGACTATTGAGTTGGATGATCTAATAATTGATGAACCAAACACATAGGTAACCACTATTTTTTGAAAATTGTTTTGGGAGATTATTTCTGGTAACAAAAATTTTCCTTCAATGGTTCTATTATTTCATAATTATGTTGAATGAATAGTTTATTTCTTTTTTCCTTAAAAGTGTATGAAATATTTTTTTTCTAGACAGTAGACATACACAAAGAATCCTTACTGAATTGATTGGTTGTTGAAGAGGTAATCCACCACATTAATATCATATGATGGATTTTTTTTGATTACCTACAAATCATATTCATAATAAATTATTGATAAATTCTTTATGGTGATCTTCTTAATGTTATAATAATCCCTGAACCACCAAACAATGGCTGAACAACTATTGTCAACATTAATCCATTTATTGGTCGAGAACACAATTTCTTTAATTATATGAATGGTGAATAACCATCAGAAATGTATCAAAGTTTGTGGAAAACCCTCTTAGTGATGTTCTTAGATATCATCTGAGATAAGATATTGTTCTCAATATCCAAATTTGAATACACCTTCTTAGAACTATTTTTTAGGCACCATGAAAATATAATGTAGTCACTAAAAGATTTAATTCTCATGAGGTGGATGAGTCAAATGATTCAGATTTATGAATATAAACATTTCTCAATATTCTTGATATTTCAAAATAACTCAATTTTGAGCCCCTCTGGGCATTTTATCTTAACAGTTAATGTGCACATGGTGACATGGTGGAAAATCCTATGATCCCCACAAACCAATAATCCTTTTCTGATTACCAAGTAATAAAACATGATGGTTTTCATATCCATAAATTATCAATGTAAATAGAGATTCATATATTTAGCCAGGAAATTTTTTTGAAACAACTATCTCTCCAATGGATCAATGTTAATTCCAACTGTTGTATCACAACCACTTCGATTCATAAGAAATTTGATTCTTTTAGGGAAAATTATTATTAAATCACACCATAATGACATAATAAGTAATATGACCACTCTTATAAAAGCTATATAAACACAAATATCTTTGGTGTAGCCTAAAATATAATCATACATGGAGGGAGTTGACCACATTCTCGCACTTTCAAATTTTGGAATCTCAAGCTTCACCTCCTTCAACTATATTGGTGAACCATAATATAAACCTTTTAGTTTCACCTCTATGGGTAGTCTGATGATGAGTAACTATTAAGAAACATGATAATCATACATAAATAAGATATATAAATTTGGTTTTAATTAATATATTAAAAAATTCACACAATCCAAAGAATGAATGGTTTAGTGTCTTAGATACTAGCTACATAAATATCTAATTTTAATGCACTTTTAAATAGTTATCCTTGACCATTCTCATCTATAATATATTCTAGGAATATCATGTGACATATTCATCCTCTTAACATGTATAGTGAAAACTCAAAAAAGGGTGAACTAGATTTCTCAATCATGGAATCATATCAACTATTCAAAATAATTAGATTCAAATACAATGGAAAATGAGAAGAATGGGTAATATCTAAAAAATATCATTAAATAATAAGTGTTATGAAAACATGTTTCATCATTAAGGAAAATTGTAGGTAATATAAGACCAATAATAATGTCATAAAAACATGGATTAAAACATATATCTAACATGAAATCAATATATAAGAAAAAAATAATATTTTCAGGACATGGAATATCATAAACATTTTGTTTTGATAAAAAATAAGATACATTCTAGGGAAGAAGTATCTAAAAATAAGCATAAGAAAATAGTGTGAAAAACACCATTTATGGAACACCATTAATTTTTTGAACAGATAAATTTATATACAACCCTTAGTCATGAAAAATATAAAAATATTTTTTCACATGATTCTATCATGAGATATAAAATGATAACGAATACACTATCGAGTGTTATAAGAACCCACCCATCACTGTAACACCCCATGATTTCATAGTGTGTTAGTTCTTCAAAATAATTCAATAACTTTCACTACAGGCAACACAAAGTTCAAGCACACCATGACTTACCAAACAAGCCGTTTAAAAGAGGTTATGAATAGTATTAGATAAATTTTAATGTTTATATAATCCTTATAATTTTAGAATCCATATTATGAGTTTCTTAGATATAATGCAAGAACAAATTCATTTTCAGTATTGCACTTTTATCAACTTTAATAGTGAACCATTTTTAAATACTATGTTTTAAAATTTTTGACTAAATGGGGACATCAAAAATTTAAAATGAAACATCCCAAGCTTCTACGGTACTCTTCCCTTCGAATAATGCGATAGCGTGTGTTGTACGCAACCTCGAGTTCTAACACACACCACAACTAATTAAACTAGCCGTTGTGAATACTAATACCTACTTTTTGAAATTATATATATTTTATATTTGAAAATGGACTTCATTTTTGGATTCGGAATATCAAAATTAGCCGAGGGTGAAATTTTGGTACATTTCGGATAACTTTCATATTTTGATGAATAGTGAAAATTACTAAATTTTAATTAAAAACAACTTTTTTGATCAAAATAATTAATAGTGATAAATTGTGAATTTGAGTGGTTTTAAAGTATATTTAGAATATATTTTTACCATTTAATATAATGTTGGTCATTGGACATAATTTTACAATTAAACCGAACATAAACAAATGTCAATCTTTTGATAGTTATTACCTCTTAAAAACACGCTTTTTGTTTTGACAGCGGGAATTAATTTTAAATTAATTTCTGCCACTTCTGTGTTTTGAATTTAGGAAAATGGATTCCATATTTGGAATCAGGATGTCCAAATTATGTAAATAGGTAACTTTTATTTTTACACATTTTGAATAATTACTGCGGTAAATATTTTATTTACCATGGTTAAAGGGTAAATCCGGTAAATAAGGGTTAAACAAATAATATTATAATAATACTAAATTACCCTAAAACGTGTCTTAACCCTATTGGTTGATACATGGTCGACCATGGGCATCTTTGTGTCAATTTTGGGACCCCATGGATCCACTTGTAAGTGATAATGACACATTATATTAATAAAGTTAAAATAAAAATAAAAATGGCATAAGCTAACATCTTTCAGAAGAACAATTTTTACATAGGGTTATACATGTTAGATTTTCGATTATAAATATTCATTAGAAAGATAAAACGATTTCCTACATAATGATATTTTATTTATAATTTTTAGACATCAAATAGTTTAAATTATTAATGACACAATAATGATGCAATGTTTACCTCATTAATAAATCATTTAAATAAATAAGATTATAATGATTAAAATATTATCTAAAACCTGTCCAATTCTTATTGGTTGATGTTATTTAGAATATGAGTCATCTTATCTTCGACCTCAATGATTTTTGGACCATTATAAACCGAATAAAAATATATTATAAAGTAATACTTTCACACTTTCCTAAAGAGCCCCTCCTCTCCCTTATAAAAGGAGACCACTTCTACTAATTCCTCACACCTCTCAAGCCACTTGGCTCGTCCAAACTCTGCCCAACTAAGCTCCCCACATCCCTATCCTCCTCCTTGAAGCTTACCCTTAGGCAGAAAGCATTTCAAGAAGTCCATTGGTTCCAACCAAAGTGAGTTACCTAAATTAAAGGTAACGATTTCTCTTAAATTATTTTCATTTATTTTGCTTCTCCAACCCCCAAACTCTTTTTATTTCCTTTCTTTTGTAACAACACCAGTATCCTCAATATACTAGGATGTTGTTATAAGAAGTATTCAAACTACACATACACACAACTCCATCTAATGGATGATGAGCATAATGTTTCTGTGGATGGCAAACTAACGCCTCACGAAACGATGATTGTTCAAATACATCTTACCGCCTCTCATGGTGGCCATTATGATGGAACTGTAATTAAATATGATATTAATGATATATATTTTATATATAAGCTTCTGTAATTCCATTTTATTTCATACCATTATTCGTTTCATGTTGTATATACATACGATAATTTCATTTGAGGAAGTGCGGACTACCGCCCCCTTAAAATGATATGACTCGTTCATACCACACATGGAACGTATAAAGGATGGTGTTAATGAACTTAAGTAACATATATAAAATATAATATTATACTGGAATAGTAATATACCTATGTATCATTTGGATTCGATTCTTTTAAAATAAAAATTAAATGGAAGTAGCGTTCGTGCGTACGTACGGACTACCGTCTCCACGAACGCGATGAGATTCATTCTCCATCGTATCCATTCAAGTATAATTATCATTTAATGATTTAAAAATGATGTTTAAGGACTTGATATCATTCTGGATATGAATAAGATACAACAAACATGACTTATGTAACAAAACATATAAAAGAAAATGAGTAAGTTAACACACGAAACGACGATAATACTAAGATATTATCAAATCAATATTAAAAGATCATATATGATATCATATTAATGTATATGATTCTTTTATAATTTAATAACAATTATTTCACCATTATACAGGAGGTTAACCTACCCCAACCAAGGAAAAGTACAAGGTAAGGGTTATTTCACAATCTCTTCATTATCCGAGGTTGTTTATTTATAATAATCTACTGGGATCTCTTTATCATCCACATCCATGTTTCTTCAAAATGTATTTCAAAACATTTTTACTATTTACAAGAATATGGGTTAAAGTCATTTATACACTTGTTTGACTTTTTATAAGAGGTTTATAAAGGAATATTTCCGTCTTTTTCAAAACAAGGTCCTTTTTAACCTTTTCGACAGAATTGAGGTAAGAATGTTTTTTTTAACTTATACGGCGGGTGCGGTAATTTTACGTCGTTATAAAATCTTCAAAGCTTTACTTAGAAGCTTATAAGAATATTTTCAAAGAAAATGTTTTATTTTATATGGATCTTAAATGATTTCAAAATAAAAGGAGATATTTCTTTAAAAAGAATTTTGATTTCATCTATGTCAACATCCTTTGACGGATTTTAAGATTATTTGAAGTTGATTTATTATGATACAAAACTTCTATATTGTATTGAAGGTTTTGTGATATGTTTGACTATGTATGTGGTATTTTTATACCATTCATAGTTTATGGTGAAATTATTGACATTTCGTATGCTAGTTTTAATACGAATGTTTATGTTATGTTTAAACCTTTTCATATGGGAATGCATTGGACTTAATAAGTGACGGGTGGAGCCCGCTATAGCTCCTCGATGCATCGGTAGGTCTCATGAGACAAACTAGTGTCTTGGCACAAGGCCTTGACAAAATCTTATTTGTAGTCTTGGCACGAGGCCTTGGCTATGTGGTTATGATAGTCTGGCATTATGCATTCCAACATTATGAAAGTGGTTATTGATTTTGCATGTGATTATTCGATTAGTAGAATATCCATGTGAATAAGTAAATGGCATTATTTCATTTTACTTTTTCCATACTATGTTGAAGTTCATGTTTAAAAGGCTTTTGTTTTAGTAATTCATTGCCTTAAATGTTTATGCTTATTTTGAATGTTCCGCTATATTGTTATCCTTACTGGGCATTTGAGCTCACCCCTTTTCTATGTTTTATTTTTCCCAGGTAGTGAAGAAGTAAATTATGATTGACTTGCAGGGATATTATGAGGGTTTAATAGTGTGGATATGAAGACTTTTTTGTTGTAGTAGTTTTTCACTTTGAAATGTAATGTAAAACTTTATGAATATATCTAGTGTTTCTAAGGCTACTAAACCAATCGGTCTTTTGAGATTTGATCTTTCTTGTGATCATGCCAATGTTACGAAGTAATGCACCGACTCTGGGTAGCTGGGGTCGGGGCGTTACAATCACCATCTATATTTATGTGTTCTGGATAAAATACTCTAATAAATATCATTAATCATTCATGAGATGACAAATGTGTGTAATAACATTTACAAATGGTGTCACACAAAAAAACATGATAATTATATTTGAAACATATGATCATCCCAAAAGGGAAAATATTTCAATATATACTAATAATTAAATTTTTAGATATGAATACATTTTAAATTAATGATAAATCACAATGACTATATTCTTGAAAAAACAACTCTTCATTTCATATTAAAATGATTTTATTTTAAACTAAGAT
Organism: Viscum album; assembly: GCA_963277665.1. Classification (NCBI taxonomy): domain Eukaryota; kingdom Viridiplantae; phylum Streptophyta; class Magnoliopsida; order Santalales; family Viscaceae; genus Viscum; species Viscum album. The sequence goes on from OY728155.1 coordinate 269,751,772, forward strand.
TCCAAAAAAAATATTTTTAAATGAAGAGTAAAAATCTAAGTTGTTTTTAATGAAAACATTTTCTAATAAAGAGACTTGCATATGGAACTAATATTATGTCAAAATTTGTAATAGAATGGAATAACATATTATCTTTGAAACGAATGTAATTTAAAATATTTTAAAACACTATTATTAAAGACCACATCATTATAAGGAAATAGAATCATTGGATATAATAAAAAAATTTGAGGATAATTGGAGATAATATAATTTTATTTTCCACAAGTGAAAAAGAGAAATTGTTTTGACGTAAAACTAAGGATGTGGAGGGAAAACAAGAATAAATGATATGGAAAATATTCTAAAGAAATTTTTTCCCACTAAATTATACATTCATAATTAAATATGAAATTGATTAAATAATTATATCCCTAAAATATTTGTCAAATACAACAAAATAATATCACATGATACATATAATCATACTTTAGAATGTTTTCGACAACTAATTATGACACAAGGGAAGGATTTCTGTCATGAAAACCCCATAACATTACACCCAAATTGTTGAGCAAGATATATACGCCTACATCAATAAAATAAATATCATAATTACCTATTTTAGATACTTTTTAGTTATATATATTATTATAAAAATTAATTCCTAAAAATATAGTATTTTTTGTTATTTAGTTTTCATAAATATTTAGAAATGGTTGTTAGAAAACATGATCGTTTTAATTGAGTTCTGTATTAGTGCTTCTGTCCTTAATTCATATTTGGAAACTCTTCATTCCAATGTTATAATATATACTATAAAATAAATTATAGAATAACTAAAAAATTTGTAATTTAATTTCATAAGTGTTTTGGTATTTTTTGTGATGATAGAATCAAAGATGATGTTGTTTTGGTGAGTTAAACTATTAAAAGGTGATATTTTAATAACATAATTTTTCAATGATATAATGACTAAAAAATTCAAATTTTTTTACTAATTTATTATAATTATTTTACATAGATATAACATTTTAGGTGGAAATAGAAGTTATTAAATACCCAATTTTAACCATCTAATAACTTAATTTAGGGAAAAGGCTATAAGTTTTTTTTATAGTATCATTTTAATTTACCTAAAAAATAATTTACATAGGATTATCAGTTCAATGAATATTTTAAAATAAATAATTTTATTACATACATAAATTTTTTATTACTTATTTTTTTTAATATAATAGACTAACCTTAAATTATGATAAATCAAAAAAAATTTAATTTTTTAAATAACAATATATTTATTAAAATTATAATTTTTAAAGAGATTAATAAATTCCAAAAATATAAATTTAATATGATAAATACTAAAGAAAATTTAATATTAATGAATTTATATTCTAGAATTTGAAAATTTATCTTTGAAAATAATTTGTGTAATACAATGAAATCTGATTTTTTTTAGAAACCTTTTCTTTATTAGCACATATTAGTTATGTAATATCTAAATATTTATTGGTCTACAATAATATCCTTTATTAAAGATATATTAATAGTTTTTTCTTATTATGTTAGGGTTTTATGTAATTTGGTGTATTGTGTAATTAAATTTATGAAATATAACAGCATTTTATCATTTTCATTAATTGTGGATGATTATATTTTACACCCATAGAATAATTTCATCATGGAAATTATTTTATACATAATAAAAAATAGAGGCTAAATTTTACTCATCACATATTAGGTTCCCATTTCTCTTCCATGGACAATTTCCCCTCCATTTGACCATGACTATATGTGTAGGATTATTCATCAAATAAACATTACTCTTTGATCAATAAAATCCACATTTTTTCCTTATTAGGGAGGTCATTTTCTGATTTCATGAATTTTGAATTCATTACACATGAAATTTATAGTATTTACTTACTCAAAATAGATACATAGAATACATCAAGTACGTAGGAGTGTTTAGGAGGTATTCCAAATAGTTAATATACTTCCTCGATATGATTAAGAATCCGAAATGGACTGATGTGCATAGGGATCAAAATACCATTCATTCAAAATCTCATAACCCAAATCCCAAGGGATATCATTAGGAATAAATTGTCTATAACGTTATATTATAGATCCAATAAACTTTTATCTAAAAAGATATTACTTATTATTTTTTATTCATTCAAAAACTTATGAAATTATTGATCCTTATTAGTCATTTTATGGATGAAATCTTGACCTATGAACATCCTCAGTCCAATGTCACCTCAAAATGTTGGAGTTTTATGTATGAAACCATACATAGTACTATATGACTCAATATAAATGTTTGAATGTAAATTGATGATTTTTAATAACACTACCTTGGGTAGGAGTTGATCCATAATCCCATGGAATTCTATTCGATAAGATTTTATTATATCATCCATTGTTCAGATTGTCTTCTAGGATAGTCCATTTTTTTGGGTGATAACAATGGAAAATATAATCATTGTATACAAATAATCTTAAATAATTCTGTAGAATATTGAAGTGAACATCATATTGCATTTGTGTACAATGGAAAGTGGCATTTCGTATAGTACTAAAATGCCTCTGATGTTCATTTCAAAACTTTGGTCTTGTAATAAATATTATTTGATAAATATAAAATATTTTGATGCTTTAAAGAGATCATATACAATCGATATAGAATTATCTCCCTTATATGTTTTGGTATGTCTAATAAAAAATAAATGGTAATGTTTTTTCATTTCTGTACTAGTATGAGTAGTTATAGAAACATACCCATATAATTTTCTTTCTCATCCATAATTATCTGGTATACCATGAATTTAGATGTGTATTTAATAATTTAATTCTTAATGTTATCCCACCAGATGTTTTTTTAGTTGTGTATAAATCAACATGCTTCCTATATGAATAAAGAAAGATGATATATTGGTATAATATCAATGTTTCTTCCACTTTTTTATTTTCAATGTGACTCATATATAGGTTATAAACCTTATAAATTAATCATTATCAATGAAGAATATTTGAATACTCATTACCATTTTTTTAGTGATGAATCCTCTTTCAAAGGGATTTTTAACATCTGATGAATTTATTGTTGATAAAAAATGGGAAATATATGTTTTTCAATTTTTTTTATGACTTCATGGTTTATACATAATAAATACGCGAGGGTTGAATACATTCCCATCCTCACCTTGGATAAGATATAATGATCATTTAGAATATGGACATCTCTCACCATTTTGCCCCTCCCATATGGGTAATGTATTGAGTTGTCATATTCCTCATTCTATTCTATCCATATCCAATCGATCATATATATCACTATGAATATATACTTTTGGATATTGTGGCTAGTATAAGTATCACACCTCTCACCAAAGATATGACACAACTAAATTGTAAATAAAAAATACTATTACCAATATATCTAAATCAAGATTTGGGTACTTATTTTCATGAGCCTTTAATTATCAAGATCATTAGGTAGTTACCTTATCATTATATATATGAATAAACCCCCAAAACATCAAGGAATCATCATTATATATCAAATCCCATATCTGTAGAAGAGTCATTAAAGCACACACACATTGAGAAATCTCATGTTAATCTCCCAAAAGAATTCCTCAAATTATATTATCCATAGGGAATCCATTAAATTCTTGGTTAACATGTTTAATTAATTGGATAATTATGATAATTTTAAAATTAAATTATAGTAGTATATTCCTAATCTATGAAAACATTTTATCTTAATCATAGTAATTGGGATCAATAATTTTTCAATTATATTAGTAGTTGACAGTCCCAGAGATGGACTCTCATTGGAGACAACTTAAACAAATAAGGATATTTAAAAAAATAACACTTACTAAATTTGTTGGATTATTTCTCCTTTTATAAGGTCATTAACACACATTAAAAATTACCCTCATATTCTTACTATCGAATAAAATATATGATAATGTTATCAGAAAATAATATCATAAATTTGATATGTTAATCTATGAAGACTTCTTTCATATAATTCATATAGATAGTATGATATTTTTTGATCACATATGTAATCATAATAAATTTAATGTGTCCATAGATTTTTTTTAAATCTTCCGTTGTAATATAATCTATCCCTAACTATATTTCAAAATATCTAGATCAATGTTAATCTTTGAGATATATCGATCTGAGTATATTTTATCTAAGAGATCATAAATACTGGATATTAGATATTTGTTATTTTGTGTGACCTTGTAATGTTAGAGATATTAAATGTTTACTTAAATTGATCCATAATCCTATAGAAGAATAATATCCAATTCATACCATTCCGATGAACTCAATCATTCCATGAACACAACCATATTATGTTTAAATATTTTATTCCATTCTTTCTTCTCAATGATAGAAATTTGATTAGGACTCTTTGAGAATGAAATATCCCTTGGATTGAGAATTATATAAATCACAATCTCACATTATAGAGGATGTATAAGTAGTTTAATAAAAAAATACCTGAGTATACTCTTGTATAATAGTGGATACATTAATTTGATATCCTCCTATATAATTTGATCCAAGATTCCCTAATTTTTGGGAATCATGACACATATTATAAAAATTTATTCCATAGTGATATCATAATCATCCTTGAATATATATTATATCAATGGATGAATTTGGAAATGAGATGATATCTCCTAATAAAAATAATTGAACATGTCATTATGAACTGGAATCTAATACATACCCAAATTCACATCAATATTAACAAAGGGAAGATTAAATATATCATAATGTATTGTGTTCCCACAAACTTCTATCATAGACTATTAATATATCATAAATGATATCATTATAACCCTAGTTGTTTTCATTAAAAGGTCATTTCCCTAGGTTCGAGGTACTAAATCAACCATATTAGAAAACTTGGGTGATATAATTGAATTTATAGGAAAATAATTAAATAATTAATTTAATGATATATAGCGAATATTGTTAATAGCTTGAACCACTTCACTTTCATACTTATTTTGATAGGTCAAACCAAATTCATTCACCATGATCGTCATAATGTTACCTTCTTATGTTCTAATAGTTTCACACTTCTTTTTTTCATCTTTATGAATTATTACTTAATATTATCATGAATTGTTCACCAAATATTCTTGGTGATCAATACATTGTTAATGTCTTTCCATTATATAGAGTCCAATTCCTCTATTCCCATTTTATTATTTATGAGACTCCCAAAACAGTCACCCTCATCATGTAAATAATAAAAAACCAAAACAACCTTCTCATTATATAATCACTGGAGTACGAAAAATATTTTTTCATTAAATTGATCCATTTAAAAGACTTAAAATGATAATAATATCCATTAAATTATGGTTGATGCTAGTGAAAATTGTATTTAACATAATTATAATCCCATTATTGTGAATTTTTGTGCTCAATTAGATTCAAATTTTAGTCTATATCTTGTGATGTTATTGTGATCAATATTATGAGGTTTTCTATGAAAAATCTAATCTGATTTGGTATCTAATTTAGACATTGTATGAATTATACATCACACTCATTATTATCATGGTTCACCCTTGATCCAAACATTAAATTAAAAAAATATGTTAAGGTATATTAAATTGTATATTTAATGACTGAAAACTATGATTTTACAGTTTTTAAATAATGAATGATGTACATACCCTTAATTACAAAATTATTGGATTCAATCTATGTTATCACCAATAATTTCAATTTTTAGGTTCTCTAACATAAATCAATTAAAATTTATCATCATTTATTATAAGGAAAGTGTGAATTTATTAAATTATTACCCCTATGAGTTTCTAAATGGGTCTATAATCTTTAGACCACCCATAATGCATCTATGTGATATGGAAGTTAGTACTCAAACAACCCTTTTCGAGGTTATTACACCTAGGTGTTTATATTCCATAGATGTGTCCACAATCAAATATCTAGATGTTGATTTATTTATAGGAATCCCAGATAATCAATAATTTATTGATCAATTATTATGATATCTAAAACATTTAATATTTCATAGATTCATCACAAAAGGACTCTAAGAAAATACACAAAATAAATAAATCTTTCATCGGATAACAACTACGGAGACCAATGATAATAATATATAAATAATACATTGATTTAATTGTTTCATTAATACATCCCATAAATAGTGATATAAACGAATTACTAAATGGTTTAGTGTATTTGAGAATAACTAAATTTACATATCATTTTACAACACTTATGATATTCTCCCCATTAACATTATCATTTAGGCCCTTCTATAGATATGTTATAGGAAATAGTTTTCTTCAGAACCATGTAAATGGAAACATTAGAAGGGGTGAGCTTGAATGTTAAGTTAGGAAACAAAATGTCACCCAGTAATAATTATTATGTATTAAATATTAGGGAAAACATGATTAATGAATTAATACCATATAAGAAGTTAAATATATCATAAAAAAGCACAAATGACCATTAAGGATCTAGAAAAAGGAAAAAAATTGCCAAATAAAGGTCATCAAAGGCATGTCACGGAAAAAAGGAATTATTTGAAATAAATATATAATAATAAAAAATATCCATATAAAATTGTATATTATTAACCTATATCATATTTTGAAAATTAATAAAATTTTAGAGATTATGTTTCATAACCATAATTATAGTAAAACTCTATGAAAATGTACAAGTATCTCCACCATTTAATTTTTTGATAAAATCATAATATGTCCACTGTTTAGTTTTGTGAAAAAATATAAGAATAAAAAAGATTCATTATTTATGAGATATAAAACCTTAACAAATTAATTTGATGAAATTATAAGACTCCACAGTTATCATTATACATATAATAGTAATATAATAACAAATCATTAATATTATCATTATCAACCCATGCATAGGAATAAAATTTCAAAACTTTTCAAAATGATTTAAAATAAAAAATAATATGGTATATTAATTAAAATAACATAATAACCTCAAAATGTAATATATTGATTTATTTATTTACCACTATACTATTAGAAAATAATACTTTTAAATTGAATGATAACCCAAAAAAAGTAATTCTTTTAAAAAAATCAATAAGATTATCTTCAAAATTAATTATTTCCCAATCACATTCAAAAAACCATTTTTTGAAAATTAATTGGAATAATCATGAAAAATTTATATAAAAACCTATAAATATACATTGAAAATAAATAAATCTTATGTTAAATTATGATGCATAAGTAAATAATATATGATAACTGAAAAAATTCCAATTGATATATTTGTAAACACATTTATTGAAAAAAGAACATCCCAAAAAGGGCATCAAAACCACATGTTAAAAATAAATTTATATATAAGGATCATAAGATGATAAAAAAATTATATTTTGACTTGGTATAGGTGTAAATTAGCAGGAAGTAAAATTTTTTATATTGCTGGAATATCCATTAAAAAGGATGAGAATTATTCTTATGAAAATTTCATTAAAAAATAGATTTATCAAAGAAGGATACCAGGTGTAACAAATTATTTCCCTATAAAAACATGGGTATATAAAAAATAACATTTAATATAATTTTTAATGTTCTTCATTTTAATTTTTTTTACAATGTGACATGATTATGACAAATTGTAAGGATTTCAGTTATGAAAACCCTTTATCATTTATCCCACTTAGTAGAACAAACTCTAACCGCTTGTATAAAAAAATAAACATCCTAATTTTATACTATGTAACCATAATCATATATATAAAATTTTATAAACATCATCTTTAAATACTCTTTACACATTTATTAGTTAGTTATGATATATGTTCTGAGTCAGGTGTTTGAAAAAATGACACTTTTATATGAGTTTTGAAATAGTGGTGATGTTCTTCATTATAATCTTGGAGTTCACCAACTGTAGATCATAATAGGTACTATCTTTTTTTATAAATAATTTATGAATTTATAATTCATTTGTATGTTTTTTTGTAATATTTTTAATGAAAATATCAAAATTGAGAACATTTTGTAGTGTTTACAAAAAAAAAGTTTATATATTAATAAATTCATAAATTATATTAGATATGGTGTGTTGAAAAAATATGGTGTGTGGGACAAGATGAGGTCAACATTCCTATCTTATATTTATTTGTAGACAATATATGATCAATTCAAGGATTTTTTTGAATTTTAAATGTTTACCCCTATTATCTTTTATATTGGTAATTAAATATTATCCTTTTTAATAACATTAATGAAAAAATGGGGGTTGGACCCTTTTAAAAAATATGAATATTCTTATTAGAAAATAGAAAATGATTTTACCAAAAAATAATTCTACATGTCAGAAAGGATTATTTTTAAAAAATAACATTAAATATTAGAATAATAGTTTCTATAGAAAACAAATTTTAAACATTAAATTCATTCCTAATATAATATTATATTAGATATTGATTTTAATTAAATAAATCGATTTATTATAAAGAAAATAAAACATGATATTCATTCAATGCATGAAAAAACATTTAATTTTATCAATGCATATTTAGTGTAAAATACATTAAATTATTTTTTATAGTAGAATTTTAATTTAGTTATGCAATTATTTTACATATGATTATCATTTAGAATAAAATTATAAAAGAGTAAATTTTATTTTCTAAATAATAATATTACTACTTAAACATTATTTTAATTTTATACTATAATATTACATAATGATATATCATAAAAATTATAATTTTCATATAAAAAATATGACTGAAAATCATACTATTTAGAAATAAGTTCAAAATTCATAAGAAATATATTTTAATGTGAAGAAATCAAAATCAATTTTTTTAAATAAAAATTAAATTTTTAAATTTGTAAATTTAGCAATTAAAATAAAATAGATAAAATAGATAAAATGTATTTTATTTAAAATAACCCTTTTAATGTTAACTAATTCTTATTAATTATCTTATAAATATATAATAGTCTACCATAGTAATAATTATTATAGAATTATTAATAATTTTATTTTAACATTTTCTATGTTATTATAATTAGGTGTATTATGTACTACATCTTATCTAAAAATGACAATGTATATAATTTAATGTTGTTATAAAATCATCGAGAAATAAGTGTTACCCAAGCATCGATTAATTATACAGACTACGTAAGGATCCCCCCATGTATACATAGACATTTGAAACTACGGTCTATCACTATCAAGGAGGAATTATGTCAATAATTTATTCACTAGATCAGTTCCACAATATGATATTGAAGTTCCAGATACCTCTGTAGATATATGTGGCTTGAAAATTAATGAATCCCTAACTACATTCTTCACTGGAAGGTCTAAGCTTAATCCTACAATGTCTAAATTCCATAGGAATTGTTAACAGGGATATGTGTATCAAATTTCATGAGTAGACGGTCCTAAAACTCATCAACATTATGTATCAAAGAGAATTTAAAAATCCCTCAAGAAGGATAAAAACATTGAGGATTAAACATAGTGGAATAAGAAAAGGTCTCTATTATAACCTATTTCTCCAAAATCAATTCCTACAATAGTAGAGATAATTTTTTTACATTGAATTCATATAATCACCTAAATTGATATAAAAATCCTCATAGAATAATTCCAATGTATCATATACTCACACTATCAATGCGTCCCAAGGCCCCCGTCTGGTACAATTATCAATAACATTAACTGAATAAAATAATGTGGTCAATTTATTAAGGGTGGAGAGGTTACTGGTTTCATTATTTTTCATTACATATAAAACTATACATCTTTTAAAATATTAAGACTCTAAAATAGGATGATCTAAATAATCATTCCAACTACTACCCCTACAAAAAATTCCTTTTGAAATTTATCAAAGAGTGTTTGTCCATTAATGACTGATCTAGGAAATGGTAGATCATGTAATGCATAAATTTGTTAACCAGTCACTTCACATAAAATGTTTCACTACCACACCTATTGATTTTGGGAAATTTGGAAAATATATGTGGTTCATGTAATGATTTGAAAAAAAATTCAATGATTGGATAGAGAGAAATTAGATCACAAGATCCCACTAGATCAATCATCCATAGATGAACTAGAAGACATTTTTTCCCAAAAAGAAATTTTTCACTAGTGATACTAGAAGTCTAAATTCCTCCCATTACACATAAAAACTATCTATAGATTTTCAACAATTGTTATGAAACATTAAAAATATAGAATATGGAGTGAAAAATAAGTTACATCTTTTCCCTAATGTTGGGAGTAAGATTCCTGACCGATGTTGCTCTAAAGAACTCATCTACAGATGATGTGGAATATGCCTCCATCAATTCCATCAACAAGGGGGACTTTTATTCATATAAAAGATTTAAAATAAATTAGTTTACACCCCCTATAACATTTGGTAAAAATCATCAAATAAAGTGAAAACTATCCTCTAGAAAATAATATATTATTGTGGTGTGAAACCTAAAAATATTGTATATTCTACTGAGACCACAAGACATGCTCTTCATAGGGATAACCATGTGAATACAACTACAGTAGAATATTCTTGTATGGATATGTATATCATTTATTTATATGAAAATATGGCTTATATTCAACAATATAAGGCTCATTCGTAGCCAATATACTAATAGATGAAGCCAAAAAAAATTATATAAGGTTCTATATCCTCATATATCTAAGCCTTCCTTGATTCCTATTAATGATAAACCAATAAGGATTATGAATATCATGAAAACTAATATATACAACATGATCAAGTACCTCACTAAAATCCAAACCCTTATCTTGATCATTGATGCTCTCCTCCTATCGATGTATATTTTTATGGACATTAGGAAAGTGTTAAATTACACCTTCTAGTTTAAATGAATATGTATTCTACAATAGTCATCTATAAATGGGAATCTAATAATGAAGAGTGTTGTGTCATAATATCATAATATGAGGACGATAAATGTTTAACAACATAACGGTACATATGGCCTCGATATGCCTCATGAATGATCAATTGTGTAGATATTCAACAATATTTAATGGAAAATAGATTCAAAATTAACCTCATTCCAACACATGTTTTCCATAATTTGTGGTATAAATTGACTAATCTAGATATGGCCAGCCTATAAATTCAACGATAATAAAATAGTATGTAGATGTTTCATGGAATTATCAAGATATATACTTGGTTTATTGATGGGGATTCTAATACAAAATTCACTATTATATTTGAATATATTTGTTTCATTACATTTATAGTAAGGCCATATATCAACCTATAGGCTGCCATCCATCCATTGTTTCAAAAGTTATTCTTGTTATCCCTTGACGAAAAGTCCATTTAACCATGTGAATCCTAATATCGTGAATATTGATATTAAAAAATATAATGGAATAATATCTAGTTCAATGAATTCATGTGATTAAATTTTTCCAATGACATGAAATAATACCCTATGGTTATGTTGGATCATTTTAATAATTATATTGTGCTTCATATCCACTCATTATAAGTAATAACCTCAAACCATAAGAAACAATTCCTCATTCACAAGAATAATAAATTCATTTATATCATCTAATAGTAATATTTTAAATAGTTTCCTCTAATACATGGGAATCCCACTCCAATCACATATAGTATGTTCAAACATGTTACTTATAATTGACATCATCACTATAAATAAAGCGTGTAATTGACCCAATAGAATTTTACAAGTCCACATCGATATAATATAAATTTATGGCCTCAAAATAAAACACAATGAATTATATGATATAGATATTTAATTACCATTTTATCTGATAAAATATAAGGGAAAAATATTCTTCTATTGATTTAATCCCTAAAAAATGAAATGATGGCAAGCTGTATCCTCTTGTGAATATGGATTTATATACAACCTACAATCCTCATTTTGTTTTAATAGTAATGGCTTATATAAAATCCTATTAATATTCAATATGGATTTTCCAATAGCATTAAAGATATGATATAGGTGAACCTCATTAAAAATGACGATCAAGTCTGACATTGATCATCATCCTCGTACCTCCAGATGAGAAAGAGAAATACCATGAATACATGAAGTAGTACCACACCCCATTTTCATGGAACAATCAAGAGATATATGTTCTTGATCCCACATTATTTTATACCATATTGATAATTCAAATTACCATGATGTTATCCAGTATGTTTAAATGAAAATGATTATTTTTCAGGGATTCTCATTCAAGGTGAAAATTTATAAGTAAATCATGTCCTCCTTCTTCACGGTAGTTCAGTAACCTAGGTCAAGGGAAAATATCATCCCTTTTAGGATGAATAAAAAACATATCATAGTATATATTTACATTTTTGACCTAAATCACCATATCATGAATTATGATCTCTCTATTATTTTTGTATTGTTTTTGATGAATTCTATCACTAGTTTTACTCCCTCTCTTTCATGGATTGGTACTTTGGGTAAAATCAAATAATGATGTATGCTGAAGATAAATAGGAAAATAAATTGAAGGAATTCCATGAAACATTTTTTACTAATTTATTCCCTTAATGTTGATGAATATTGGGTGAGCCTACTATTAAGTTTTAAATAATATCTTTTATCCCATTCTTGAGAACATAGTAAAATGTTATGTGGATTGTTTGACGGTAATTTTTTTATAACGATAACATTATATCAATGGTATTGAGAATTTGTTTAGAATTATATATGTCAAAATATTAATGATAAACTATTTTTTTGTGTTAGGGGTTACCAATGGGAAATTACTTAGCTTGATTTTTTAGTCCAATTTATTAAGACTGACTCATAAAAAATCAAATCTATCACCATAATTCTTCTATATAGTATTTTAGATTTTTTATATCACTATTTCCATATCGATTACATTTAGAATTTTTTCACCAATATTGTGTGAAAATATATTTCATTTTCTTATATTATGATAAAAATATTCTTCTGAAAATTGGTTAAAGATTGAAATTGTGTGTTTTGAGAAATAAATTAGTATTTTTTTGTCCTCATATTTTGGTGTTTCCTAACACATGGAATCCACTTGTCCACTATGAAACATCCATAGAATAGTCTCTTTTGTCTCATAAAAACAAAATTATAACGATGGAAAATAGAATCATATGTGATATATAATTCTATTAATACTTAAAATGGATATAATATAATATTTGAATAAGAAAATATAACTCACATTGTTCTATCTGACCAAGAATCTTTACCTCCATCAAAAGAATTATAATATCCAACTAATATCATATATCAATATATTAGTGTACATACTTTACAGTCAAATGTTTATAATATTATTGGAATATATTTCAGTGATCCATTAGTATTTTAACATCATTTTCATTCCATATAATATAATAAATGGTCAACGATCAGATGATTCCTTTATTATGCAACAAGACTCAAAATAATTTCCCCCGGATTTTGACATTTTAGAGGAGGTGATTCACTACATTGATCAAGTGATTCCATGATAGAAATTTCACTAAAATGGTGAATATAGAATAATAACTAGTAGAACACTCAGTAACCATATTCTCAATTGGTCTACCCATGTAGTTTTCTTTATCACATGCCCAATGGAACTAATTCCATACATATTCATCCTCTTAGAGGGAAATGTTAAAAATGAATATGAGTATCAATAAATCATTAAAAGTTTTTTGTTATCCTACATGATTGATTATCTATAGTTTTACATGAATAGTTACTCTTATAATCATCATGAAAATAAATGGTGACTGGACTATTGGAACACAGGAAAACACCCATTGGTCACGTTCAAAAGTTAGTTAGGGGCATAAATTCTGTCATAGTTGTATTTTTCTCATATTCCATGATCCTAGAATATAAAAATTACTTCCTATAAACTATTATCTATATATATTATATATACGGAACAATAAAAATGGGAAATTCACATTGATGATTGGAATGTTAATATACTCACTACTCTAGAGGAAAAATAATTGAGGATGAATCAACTCACTGCAACTTCATCCTAAGAAGAACCTATAGATTCCACATTTGTAAAACACGTAGCTGGTGGGTTGAATTCCTTATTCACGTACCTATAATATAGAACATTTTTCTATAAATTTTCAAAAAATGATAAAATATATTGTCCTATAGTAAACTTCATCCATTTTGAAATCCCTAACATTATTTTGGTCCACTATTGATGCATCATTAATAAAAAATATATTAATATCAATAAATTAATGTAATTAAAATATGCCATTAAATAGGATCATTTTTGTTCCTATGGGCCTCAGGAGCCTTTATAAATACTCTCTTATTAGAACAAAAATATGAGTTACTTTTTTCCCACTTTTGTTCATAACTGTATAAAATTAACCACGAAGTATCATGCGTGCAATAATCATGAAACATTAATCTATCATCCACAATATCTTCCAAAATATACAAATTAATATTGAATATTCACTATGTGGGGAACTTATGTGATGGGGTTTTATCCATTAGAAACAAACAAGCAGTACAGGTTCAATTTTATTGTCACTAATTTCACATAAATTGTAGAATGAATCTCTTACCCTCAATTAAGTCCAAAGTAGATTCATTTTTGAGTTTTTAAAATAATTCATTAATCATTAGTTTAGAATACCTTAGATCAATATAAATAATTGTTTTTTTAATTTTCATTCCTCTAATATAAAGAACCAATAAGTCGTTGCAATATCATGTACAACCATAATACACACTATCATGAATAATAGAATGGGATGATTCATGCATATGAAAACTTCAAGTCCAATATTCTTCAAATGAAAGATGATCAAAACAAAAAAATTGATCATAAAAATATATTCCATTCCCCAAGGATATATATTAAGATGAATTGAAAATCTATCAAGGCTACTCTATACTCCATGGTATGTGAAATATATGTATTGATGACTATTGAGGTCTAAATGGAATCTGTCCAGAAATCCATCTATGAGCAGATAATTCCAAAAAAATGGGATCTTGTCAACATATATAAGATAGAGGGTCTTAATGAGAATATTCTCCAAAAAATGAATAATATATAGTTGTAACATTATTTATTTTACTAACCATTCAACAAAAAATTTTGTCCTTTATAATTTTAAAAGGGGAATTTGAGGCTTGCTTTGACATCAACAATGATTAACTGAATAAATCCACCACAGTTTCAGGAAAATAAGTGTTCCATGTAAACACTTACAAGAGATACTTTAATGGTTATTGTGCTATGATCACTATATATGAAGAGTGAATCACACCTCCCAGAAAAGGAATAATTCCCAAAAATTACATCCCACAACCTTTTGGTTTCCCTTCACTACCATTACAAGCTATTAAACTACATATAATATTCCTTTGTAGTAATCACATAAACATAATTAGTCCATGTTTCTTTAAAAATTACATTAAAACTTCATGGAACATACATAAAAATAATATGACGTTAAATTGAAAGGAATGGGTAATTATTTCATGAATATAAACTATATGGTATACATGGTATTGACTACATCATATTAAATTTCATAGAACATTTTACTAACTTTACAATGTGAAAGTGGACGAATACCATCTTGGATACATGATTTTTATAAACTCCAAAATCTATCCTAGATACTTGAAATTATATTTTATAGATAACATCTCTATGCATGATAAATAGTATATTGAACCATCCCTTTATTCTAATATGAGATATATCCCCTTTAATGGTTCTATATCCAACTACACCACTCCCCATGATCATTGTGTGTGATCATTTCATTAGAATGAGATACATAGTGATGTGCTAGTATCTTATCTTGGACCTAGTTGAAAATTTTATTTCATCAGTCTCACACTCTATATATCACCAATAACACTCCATGGGTATCCTTGTTATCCACTAATGTCGAAAATGTGTTACTCCCAAGAGATAGGATTTACCCTTTTGTGTAATAATATTCCCTTGGAATGTGATTGATGTATAAATATAATGTACACAAATAGTTGAACTCTATTTATATATACCTTTCAATTCACTTTCACTTTCCATGGATTCCTTGACATTGATCCCCAAGAAATATTTATTTCCAAACATACTCCCTAGTGATGATGGAACAACACTCCAAAGACCTCCCAACCATATAAGAACATGTCTTGGAGGATTGTCATCAACAACATGAACAAACAATTTTTTAAATGAATGTTTAGTTGTATAACCAACTGTGATCAAATCATTACATGAAATTGTAGTATTGTAAAATTTATTTTTAAGGCATCATCGAAAATAAAACTAATGCCACTCATAAATCATTTTTTATTAAAATAATATAAATCCTAATGTACATTTAGCCACAATTATTTCTCCTAGTAAAATTTTAATTCTCTTAGTGTTTCTCTATAATGGTTCTAAGAAAATTTTAAGGGTAATTCCTTATTGTAGGGTTATCACATTGATCAATTTATATTATTTTTTCATGACCCATCCCCTGGGGCCTGTGTTGTGACTATCCTAAGCCCGCCTTCCGTAGGACAGGGGGTGGCGACTAGCACCAAAGGTGTAATTACCAAAAACTGGGAGGTCATTGCATATATAACTTGTAAATGCACACATCAGAGAACACAGTTGGATACAAAACACTAAGTAAACTATATAACAAAAGAGTGCTGAAAAGTAATAGGGGCTGGAAATACAAGCCCAACTGTATAGTAAAAAGAACTTGAAGTACATGTACAACTGATGAAAGAAAAATCAGCTACTAGGTCATCCTAAAGGATTCCTACATAAAGGGTAAGTACCGATAGCCTCCTCAACGGTCCATGTCTGTCAGTCTCCACCGTGTACCGACACGTCGTAAGGTCCACCTTCAGGCACCGTCCAGTCTTGGTACTCACAGCCTCAGTCTGCACGATACGTCATCTACATCCAACACAACAAGGTGAAGGCAGAGCCTGTGCAGGGGTGAGTATAATGATACTCAGTAGAATCCCCGAGACCCTCAAGGTCTCACAAATCCCCCAAGGATAAACCACAACGTAAGGAATCAAAAGATAACCCTACTTAGGAATATTCCAATACATATACCTAAGTTATTTAGTAATTCATCTCAATCATGAGGAAAACACAAAATTACTAACATAGCTCAACCATGATATTATTCTGGGGTTAGTATCAATTAACACCCCCAACACATTATCGTAACCTTGGAAGTTGAAGAACTCCTCCTCTATCGAGTATTGTGGGCTTGTCGCATCACATAGAGGCACTTCCCACTTACCTTGGAATACTGAGGTACTCCTCCTATCGTATATTGTGGGTCTGTTGTGTCACATAGTGGCGCTCCCCACCAATGGTCTGCCGCCACACACAGGTGATCCCCCTCGTATCCTGCTAAGGTACTCCTCTTGTTGAGTACCATGGGTCTTCCGTATCACCCAGTGCACTCCTCCACCGTGGGTGTACCGCCACAACTAGGCGATCCCCACTGGGTTAGTAGAGTCTCTTCAAGTCAAACACTCAATAGTCGTCAGGTCACAGCCAACTACTAGGTCTCCGTACACTACTCGCTCGTCACTGTAATGATATTCTCCACAAGCTACAAGTCGATTCTCCAACAGTCACGCAGTCCCATGAAGAAGTATATAAAAGGTATGCCACGTCATAGGGGTCTCAACACAATAGACGGTTCATAAATCGGATGCTCGGTTTGTGAGTTAATATTCATTTCATGGTGGCCTTGTTGGATTCGTGCATGATCCAACCTGACTGTATCTCAACTATATCGTAAACTCTAGTGGGGTATACTCTAAGGGACTTTCATGCTCCAAGATTACTAGGGCCACTGACTGTTCATCAAAAGGACGTCTGGTGCCAATGATATGGCCAAAAGAAAGTAATGGGTCGTAGTGGGCCCGTGTCTGGTCTGACCCGATCGGACTGACCCAGCCTGACCCCGTCTCGGCCGACCCAGTTCGGGTCGCCTGGCCCGTTGGGCGGGCCTTCCCGTTAGGTTCGTCCCGGCCCGCTGGGCCCAGCACAGCTGGCAACGAGGCCGCGTACCGATCGCGAGGGCGCAGACCGGCCATGGATAGATGCGGGGGCTGCTCGGCCTAGAGGGCACTGCGAGTGGCTGGTTTGGCTAGGGAGGCTCAGGAGGGCTTCGCGAGGCCGGTTCGGCCTGGAGGGTCATGGGGCATGAATCGGGGTGGCTTAGCCAAAGGTCGGGGTGGTGCAGATGGGCCTGCTTCGACTGGGGGCTCAGGAAGCCGATGGGCCCGGGTGGCGTGGTTGCGGCGGGTTCGTCTGGTGATGGCGCAGGGTCTACAGGCAGGCATGTACGGTGCGGCTTGGGAGGCCGGCAGGTCAAGGTGCGGCGTGGCGCGACACGGGCCGATCCGGGCAACGACGGTGCAGGGCAGGTGGGCAGCACGGTTTGGCATGGGGTGGCAGAGCCGGTTCGGTCAGAGCGTTGGAGTGTCTTGGGGGTGGCACGGGTTGTGGAGGCTGCAGGTAGCGTAGTCGTTTCCATCATCACATTTGTTTCCTTCAATGTCATTGTTTCCTTCCTCCATTTCTAAGAACAGCGCAAATCAACACTAGGGTTACGGAGAGGACGGGCCATGTTAGTTTGTCCCACACTCTCTGCATTAGGGTGGTAGCATGAGGTTTACCAAGAACATACACAAGAACAAGCATTGATGATATTTTCAATTCCCATAATCCCTCGTTAATTTTTATTTCCAACCTCACAAATGAAAAAGAGGGGAGAAAAAGGGATGTGTTAATCAAATAATGAATAATCCCCTACCTTTTTCGTTGTTCGTCGACTTTGGCACGAGAAGGAGGACGTTGATTCGTTGTAGATGAACATGTCCTACATTGAAGGAGTTTCTGAGGATGAATGTAGTAGTTGAGGTTGTTCTTCATAGTCAATGGTGTTTCTCGCCGGATTTCTTCATCGGTGGAGCATTATTTTCAGGATCTTTCTACAAAGTTCCTTCTCTTCCCCATCCTCCATTGCCAACCAAATGAAATGGTAACCAAAGAGAATAGAT
This sequence comes from Viscum album, assembly GCA_963277665.1. Taxonomy (NCBI): domain Eukaryota; kingdom Viridiplantae; phylum Streptophyta; class Magnoliopsida; order Santalales; family Viscaceae; genus Viscum; species Viscum album. The sequence continues at coordinate 269,770,911 of OY728155.1, forward strand.
AAAAATATCTTATTATGTTGTTGAAACCAATTTAAAATTAACCTAATTATACACGTACATAGGCAAGGTTAATTAGGGTGGATTGGAAAAATTAAATTAATGGAGGTGATGGAATTATTAATGGTAGAGCAGGTCAAGAGGCTCTCCCCCATTAATGAGGGGAGTTGAGAGGTTATCCTCTCCCACCATTATTAGGGGGTATGGTGGTACCCGCTCCCAAAGTCAAATTGGGAGGTTTTGATTTCTCGGGTGGTCCCCGCCACCATACCCTTTCATGGTAGGTTAATGTGTGGTGTTCCCCACCTCCAACTTCCACATTGCTAGCTAAAACAGATAAAATAAAATAAATCATGTGTTTATTTTATTTCAATATCTCCACAAAAATCCCAAAAACTAACTTTCACCTTTGACCAACTATTTTCGAGATGAGAGTATCCTTAAGAGAATGCCGGCATTGTGAGTTCAACTATGTCCTCTTATTTAAATTCTGAGAAATGGTTCAAAAGTTATAAAAATATGCTCGAACTTTCACAGAACGCACAAGAACAAAACATAAAAAATTGATTCCGAGCACACCAGGCCTATGAATCCCACACCATCAATTTTCATGGACATGTAAAATTAACATTTAATTAATAAAAATTACATGGAAACTCTGAGTCTTTACATTCTCCCAACCTCAGGGTTTGACGTCCCCTTAAGTAACAACTCGTACTAAAGGAACAAGTGGGGGTACTGAGCAAAAATCTGAACCTCCCGCTCACATGTGCTCTCCTAGAGGTTCCCATGCTGCCAACGAACCCTCACCAAAGGCATCGACCATACATGAAGGACCTACTTCTGTTGATCTCCAATCTCTACTAGAACATTTGTAAAAGCTACCCCACCATCGACGTCCATCCCTCCATGGTCGATGATGTGATAATGGCCATGCTTGTATCTCCTCAGCTGGAATACGTGGAAGACGTCATGCACTTGGTGCAACTGAGGTGGAAGAGCTTAGCGGTATGCCACCTCGCCAACTCTATTGAAGACCTGAAAAGGACTGATGAATCTCTAAGATAACTTTCTGCCTCGGCTAAATCTCTTTTGACCTCATCGGGGTGAGACCCGTAGAAAAACATGGTCACCATCCTCGAACTGTAGAGGTCTCCATCTCCAGTCGGCATACGTCTTCTGTCTATTTTGTGTAGTCTTCATCCAATCATGGATGATCTGCACCTTCACTGTGGTAGCCCGTACCATCTCTGTTCCCACTAGTGCTGACTACCCTAGGATAGTCCAACACAATGGTTATCTACAAGGTCGCATGTATAACGCCTCAAAAGATGACATCCCAATAGTGGACTGATAGCTGTTGTTGTACGCAAACTCCACCAAAGGAAATTGATCCTCCCAACTATGAATGAAGATGAAGACATAAGCCTGCATCATGTCCTCAAGGGTCAAAATGGTCCACTTAGTCTGGCCATCCGTCTAAGGATGGAAGGCAGTGCTCAAATGATGATGCGTCCCAAAAGCGTCCTGCAACCCCTTCCATAGCTGGGAACTTAAACATGCATCATGATCTAAGATAATCTTCGAAGGTAATCCATATAGACTCCCAATCTATTGCACTTAGAGGCATCCCAAGATCTCTACTAAACCCTACTCTCGGATTGGTCGGAAGTGGGCCGACTTGGTGAGTCGATCGACGAACACCCAAATCGAGTCATGTCCACTAGATGTACGTGGATGTCCTGTAACGATTTCCATGGATATCCCATCCCACATCAATTTTGAGACCCCGAAAAGCGGAATGAAGCCTACTACCACTTGGTGATCCTCCTTCACTTTCTAACATGTGAGGCACCGAGAGACAAACTTTGCAACTGCCTTCTTCATTATCGGCCACCAGTCCCTGATGAGTCACAATATACTAGGTACCCAACGAATTCCTCTGGAAGATTCAAGATGGGGGAAATAGTCATCCTCTGCCTCAGCTCCTGAAAGCACTGCATGAATCTCTCTGACCAGACAAAGGATTTCCCCTTCATTATCAAGGGTGATTGTTGTGCTTCAACTCTGGATTAGTCTGGTATATACCTCTGGTAATAACCTGACAAACCTAATAAACATTGTACCTCCGTCACAATCATGGGTGGATCCCAAGAAAGTATTGCCTCAATCTTTACTAGATCGACTATAAATCTAGCCTCAACGACGACATGTCCCATAAAGTCAAACTCTCGGATCCAGAACTAGCACTTCGAGAACTTACCATAAATATGGTGCTATCTGAGTGTGTTCAGCACTACCCACAAATGATATGCATGCTTCTCCTCAGTAGTAAAGTTGTAACACCCCGACCCCAGTTACCCAGAGTGAGTGCATTATTATGTAACATTGTCATGATCACAAAAGATCAAGTCTCGAAAGACCGATTAGTTTAGTAGCCTTGGAAACAGTAGATACATTCATAAGTCTTACATTACATCATAAAGTGAAAAACTACAATAAAATGGTCTCCATATTCCACACTCCTATCCCCTTCAGACTATCCCTGTAGGTTAGTCATAAAATATTTCTTCACATCCTGGGAAATTAAAACATAGAAAGGGGTGTGCTCAAATGCTCAGTAAGAATAACAATATAGTGGAAACATTCATAAATAAACATAAACATTTAAAGAAATTTATAACTGAAAAAAAAATCCTTTTAAACTTGAACTTCAATATAATATGGAAAAATAAAATGAAATAAGTCCATTTACTTATTCACATGGATATTCTACTAGTCGAATAATTAAATGCAATATCAATAACCACTTTCATAATGATGGAATGCATAATGCCAGACTATCATAACCACATAGCCAAGGCCTCGTGGCAAGACTACAAATTATATTTTGTCAAGGCCTTGTGCCAAGACACTAGTTTGTCTCATGAGACCTACCTATGCATCGAGGAGATATAGCGGGCTCCACCCGTCACTTATTAAGTCCAATGAATTCCTTATATGAAAAGGATTAAACATATCGTAAATCATAACATAATCGTATCACATAAATAATTTATAAAAGAAACATAACATCTCTACATTTCAATCACAAGATATAAATACAACACATTGATATACTAAAAACATTATCAAAACCATTTTCAATACCAAAATAAAAGAAAATTAAAACTTGGTATTTATTTTTCATTAAAAAACGTTATGGCTTGTAGAGGAAGCCGAAACTCAAATAATGGTCACGGCGGTGGAGAAGTCATTGTCGCCGCATACGTACGACAAACAGACATTCTGTTTTGTCATTTAGTAAAATGCTTCGTATAAAAAGATTCTTTTTGAATAAATGTAAAAGTCAAAGGGAATTATACACCGTATAAAAGAAAGTTGTGTATAAAACAAAATATGCCTCAATGAAAGGAGATTGAGAGGAAGTCCCTTACAAAGATAATTTTTTAAATAAAATAGATATATTATTTTTATTCACCATAAGTTCATATAAATAAATTAAAAACACAATATAGGACCTAATAATATCATTACATAATTTGAAATTAGGAGATTAACCCAAAGAACAGAAATTGTGTTAAGAAGTTCCCTTACCTCGTGTCAGACATGACTCGATCGTTCTGTAACCTCATGAATAATAAACTATAGTTAATTTTAACATGATTAAAAACCTTTTTAATGTTCATTATTCCTTGTATATCACTTATTACCATGTTATGACCATTATGTAATAATTTAATTTAATAACGGTGATTTTGTTGATCTTTGGTACTTGAGTCAAAAATAAATTTCTTATAATTAAAAGTTGTTCATGTGTTAAAATGTCCATTATATCCAGAATTTTATTCATGATGTATATATCATATATATCATATATATCCAGTATATACATGCATTTATAATATCACATAACATTTCGAGGTAGGAAATAAAATGCCATGTACATGGAGACGGTAAGCCGTACATACACATGAACGCTACTTTCATTCCTATTTATTATTTAATGGAGTGAAATCATAATGATATAAAGGTATATTATAATTCCAGTATAATATCATATATAATATTATTTACTCCATCCTTTATACATCCCACATATGGCATTAACGATTCAAATCACTTTGAGGGGGTGGTAGTCCGCACTTCCTAAAATGAAATTATCATGTTTACCCATAATGGAAATCATAATGGTATTCCATAAATGAGAAATACATAAGCATAATGAAAACATAAAAATTATAGATATCATATATAAATATAGTTACATCATAATGGCCACCATGAATGGTGTTAGAAGAATATTGAACAATCATCGTTTTGTGAGGCAGTAATTTTCCACCCCTAGAAACAGTATGTTCTTTAACCATTAGACGAAGCTGTGTGTAAGTATAAATCAAATAATTATCCTAAAAACATCATAATATATTTAATATACTTGTTTTGTTACAAATTAAAGTAATAAAAATAGTTTAAGGGGTTGGAGATGCAAAATAAAACAAAAGAACACAAGTGAAGACATTACCTTTAAATCGGGTAAATCTTTTTGATTTGAGCCAAAGTCTTCCTTGGGAAGAATTCTACCCAAAGTGATTCTTTTAAGAGTAAGATATGGAAGTTGATAGAGTATTTGGACAGAGTTTGGGCGAGCCAAATGGCTTTGATGGTGTGAATAAGGTGGTATAGGTGGGGGCATTTTATAAGAGGAGAGGAGGGGCACTCTTGCAATGTCATGCAATGTTACATTATTATGAAGTGCTTTTCAGATCCAAAGGTCCCACAATTATATATTTTTAGGATAAGGTGATAAGGGTTCTAAATATAGTCATCCAATAGGTTTTTGACAAGTTTAAGTTTTATATTTTACATTATTTTTTATCTTATTAAAATCGTTAATTAATGAGGTAATCGATGCATCATCATGGTGTCATAAAAATTTGAAATTATTTAATGTCAAAAAATTATAAAAAAATTACCATGATGTAGTAAATTTTTTTTTCTATCCAATGAATATTTATAGTCTAAAAGTTAACTTATATAACCCCATGTAATAATTGTTTTAATAAAACAACACATGTTTGTGACAAATTTATTTTTACTTTAAATAAAAAGTTATTAATGTCATTTTCTTACCGAAGTTGCTCCATGGGGTCCCTAAGTTGACCCATGGATTGTATTGTTCGGCCATAACTCATCCAATAAGGGTAGGACATGTGTAAAGGTAGTTTAATATTATTATAACATTATATTTACCTTAAATTACAATAATTACCTTTAATCACGATTAATAGAACTTAAAAGATACTATTCACAAAAAATTATTTTAATCCCATTGAACCACATTTTACTAGCTAATGAAAATGATGTATGTATGATTTTTTAAATTAAAATCCCAGAGGTGGTAAAATTTTATTTAAATGAAAAATCAGTTTTTTAACTACCACTTAGTGGTTTCACTATTCATCAAAAATCGATGTTTTTCAGAACAATACCAAAAAATCACCCTAAGCTACAATTAATATTCTGAATTCAAAAATTATGTCTATTTTAAAAAATTAAAAACATATAATCTTCATTAATGTATTTTATAATTAATTCCCACTGTCAGAACAAATAGCGTGTTTTTAAGAAACAATATATATCAAAAGATTGACAATTGTTTACGTCCAATTTCAAAGTGAAATTAATTATAATGACTACCATTGGAAAAAATGGTAAAAATATATTATAAATATACTTTAAAACCACTCAATAGTATAATTTATCACTATAAATTATTTTGATTAAAAATATTGTTTTTAAGTATTTTTCTATTCATCGAAAATTGGAAGTTCTCAGAAAATTACAAAAAATTCAACATAGGCTAATTTTGATATTCCGATTCCAAAAATGAAGTCCAATTTGAAATATAAAATTTATATAATTTAAAAAATTGTGTATTACTATTCATAATGGCTACTTTTATTGGTCGCAATGTGTTAGAACTGGAGGTTGCGTACAATGCAAGATATTGCATTATTGAAAGAGAATCATACCGTGGAAGCTTGGGGTGTTACATTATCCCCTCCTTCAATAAATTGAGTCCTCAAAATTTGAAAATGTTCTTCGAAAATAATATGTTGAAAGTAGCAAATACCTTTATGGAAAACCCACGTCGGAAATAAGTTGAAAAAAATATAACTTTAAAAGAAAGAAAGAGAAGTACAATGGTCACCCGAGATAGCCCATACTTGGATTCTATGAAAACGTGGATATAGAGGATAAATAACCATCAAGTTCTGATTGAGAGTTGTAGAAAATAGGATTAGGAGAAAGTTAACTACATGAAAATCACAATCTTTTGATTGGTTAAATGGACATTCATTCCCCTGTAGGAAAAGTTAACCGACAACGTTTTTGTTTTAAGTTACCTTTCATAAATTTAAGGAATTTATTTAGTAGATTTACTAGGATTGTAAGGAAATATATTTACTTATCATGTAGACTTTCATTCTTAAATAAATTTTTACCACAAACCCATCTTTCACTCCAAAAGGTAATAGAATTCCAAAATATTATTTTCATTCTAATCATTTAATATTCCAAATATTAACACATACAATTTAGATTTGGAAAACTATTTTGTAATAAATAAGGACTTCCTGTAGGCTAGTGGTAGGTAATACAGGCCTGTCGCACTATGGTTGTGGGTTCGATTCCTATAGCTTTGTCAGACGCAATTGGTTATCCCCCAACCTGCAGGTTGTCCTTTTCCTAAAACTATAGTATTATAATATTTTGAAAATAATCTTCAGAAATGATTTAACCTTAATCAATACTATCAAATGTTCAACTTAATCCATTCCAGCCTTTATAGTTATCCAAAATACCTCAGTCTAGACTTTCTCTAAAAGGTCTATCAATTCCAAAATAAATTCATCAGATTCCCCAATCAAAGTAAAATTTCTCTAATGGTCACATACTAAAAATATGATTACCATCATCATATTAAATCCCTAATGAAAACAGCAAGTACTGCAGTACAATTCTTATATATATAACATTATTCTTATAACAAGAATATAATTCTTGAGTCCAAAAACACAAATACAATAATTATTCTACATCAACTGTAGTAACAACATAAGATTGGCCGTGATCCATTGTCCTTTTATGAGGTAAGTTTCTCTGATTCTTAAGAAATTCATTAGAATAATGCCCCATTTCCCTACAATTGTAGCATTCAACATTGATAGCGTCTTTCATTCCCTTGAAATCACGAGCCTGGTGACCTTTTTCTCCACATTTATAACAAACTCCCATTCCTTTTAGGCAAGTACCAAGGTTATTCTTCCCACAATTATAGCATAATGGAAAATACTTCTTTCCCCTTTTCCCTTTATCAGTCTCTTATTTCACCATTCTCTTATTCTCTTTCTTTACTTTATTGTCATAAGATTTTGAGAATTCCTTTTCTGTCTTGATAGAACACTAGACTATATCTTCGTACGTTGATAAATATTGTGATACTAAGGCTCGACAGAGAAATGGTTTTTACCCATCAACGAAATGATCAGTCTTACTTCTTGGGTTACGTATATAATCTGCTGCATGCCTTGATAACCTTTTAAAGTTATCCTCATACTTTGTGACATTATCATCCTCCTTTTGTCTTAGACACAGAAATTTCCTTTCCATATCTACTAAATGGTCACAAGGAAAGTATTTTTCTAAGAAAAGATCTTTGAAATCCTTGCATTACATATTTGATACTTTATCATCTTCATTAGTGTTTTGAATCAATGACCACCATTGTTCAGCATCTCCAGTGAGGAGGAAAACTGCCATGATAACCTTTTCCCTTTCACTACTCCCCAAGTCATGGAATATTTTTTCTATGGAATTTATCCATTGATCAGCTACTAAGGGATTTGTACTCCCATTGAATTTTTGTGGTTTTTTCCTCATGAAGCGGTCTAACATTGATCCTCCATGTTGCGGATCCGGGTGCTCCATATGAGTATGGTTATTATTCATAACCTGAGTGAGTTGTCCCAGTATGGTGATAAGATGATCAGCACCAGTTGTATCACCAGATCCACTATAATTATCTTGTGCAGGAGGGAAATCCCTATATTGAGTGCATGCATTGATATAGTTTCCATTTCTTCCACTAGGCGCCATTTCTAAACAATATCATAATCTAGATATGTTTATGAATCGAAATACATAATAACAAACATGCAAAACACTTAACATAAACTGAACTATTTATGTATACAATCCATAATCATAAAAAATGTTTTCTTTGAGGGAGTATATACTCATTAACCCTTCATAATGGTTTTTAAAGAGAATGAGAATTATCCTAAGAATATCCCCCAGGAGTGTCATAACCAAGAGTGCAGCAGGGCCCGTTGTCATGCACCAGTTCCAGTTCGAGTCTAGCTCAAAGTGGTGTTTTCAGGTTTTATCCCTAGGTACATCTGTGCCAGAGCCGCCTCTACCTGCTCGTATCCAGACAGGGATGTATTGCTCGGAAAACTCAAAAAACCTCTATAATACCAAAATTCTAGGATGTTCTTCAATACTAATCCTTAATGTCTATCTTAGGGCTATGTGTTCTAATCAGTGTTTTTCTAAATCTAGCTTTCAAGGTTAGTGCTAAACTGCCTCTGATACCAACTGTAACGCCCCAACCCTTGTTACCCAGAGTCGGTGCATTATTATGTAACATTGGCATGATCACAAAAGATCGTGTCTCGAAAGACCGATTAGTTTAGTATCCATGGAAACACTAGATACATTCATAAGTCTTACATTACATCATAATGTGAAAAACTACAATAAAATGGTCTCCATAGTCCACACTTCTAACAACTTCAGACTATCCTTGTAGGTCAGTGATAAAATATTTCCTCACATCCTGGGAAAATAAATCATAGAAAGGGGTGAGATCAGATGCTCATTAAGGATAACAATATAGCGGAAACATTCATAAATAAACATAAACATTTAAGGAAATGTATAACTGAATCAAAATCCTTTTAATCTTGAACTTCAACATAATATGGAAAAAATAAAATGAAATAATTCCATTTACTTATTCCCATGGATATTCTACTAGTTGAATAATCACATGAAATATTAGTAACCAAATTCATAATGATGGAATGCATAATGCCAGACTATCATAACCACATAGGCAAGGCCTCGTTCCAAGACTACAAATAATATTTTGTCAAGGCCTCGTGGAAAGACACTAGTTTGTCTCATGAGACCTACCGATGCATCGAGGTGCTATAGTGGGCTCCACCCGTCACTTATTTAGTCTAATTCATTCCTTATATGAAAAGGTTTAAACATATCATAAATTATAACATTATTGTATCACATAAAACATGCATAAAGGAAACATAACATTTACACATTTCAATCACAACATATCAATACAACAAATTGATATAATAAAAACATTATCAAAACCATTTTCAATACCAAAATAAATGAAAATTAAAACTTGGTATTTATTTTTTATTAAAAATGTTATGGCTTGTAGAGGAATCTGAAACTCAAATAATGGTCACGGTGGCAGAGAAGTCATTATCACCACATACGTACGACAAAAAAACATTCCCTTTTGTCATTTATTAAAACTCTTCATATAAAAATATTCATTTTGAATAAAGGTAAAAGTCAACGGGGTTTATACACCGTATAAAAGAAAGTTGTGTATAAAACAAAATATTCCTCAATGAAAGGAGATTGAGACGAAGTCCCTTACAAAGATCATTTTTTAAATAAAATAGATCTGTTATGTGTATTCAATATAAGTACACATAAATAAAGTAAAAATAAAAGATATTACATAATAATATCATGACATAATTTGGAAGTTGGAGATTAACCCAATGAACAGAAATTGGGTTAAGAAGTTCCCTTACCTCGTGTCTAACATGACTCGATCGTCCTTTAACCTCCTGAATAATAAACTTGAGTTAATTTCTACTTTATTAAGAACCTTTTTAATGTTCCATATTCCTTTTATATCACTTATTACCATGTTCTTAACATTATGTAATTATTTAAGTTCATAACGGTCGTTTTGTCGATCTTTGGTACTTGAGTCAAAAACAAACTTCTTATAATTTCAAGCTGTTCATGTGCTAAAATATCCATTATATACATAATAATATTCATGATTTAGATATCATATATATCATATATATCCAGTATATACATGAATTTATAATATTATATAACATTTCGAGGTAAGAAATGAAATGCACTATCAATGGAGACGGTAAGCCGTATGTACGCATGAACGCTACTTTCATTTATATTTCGTATTTAATGGAATGAAATCGTAATCATATAAAGGTATATTGTAATTCAGTATAATATCATATATAATATCATTTACTCCATCCTTTATAAGTCCCACATATGACATTAACGATTCAAATCACTTTGAGGGGGCGGTAGTCCGCACTTTCTAAAATGAAATTATCGCGTATTCCCATAATGGAAATCATAAATGTATTACATAAATGAAAAATACAGAAGCATAATGAAACATAAACATAATATATATCATATATAAATATAGTGACATCTTAATGGCCACCATGAAAAGTGTTATAAGAAGATTGAACAATCATCGTTTCGTGAGGCAATAATTTTCCACCCACTGAAACAGTATGTTCTTTAACCATTAGACGATGTTGTGTGTAAGTTTAAATCAAATACTTGTAATAACAAAATACTATCATATTTAATATACTTGTTTTTTTACAAATTAATGTAATGAAAGGAGTTTACGGGGTTGGAGAAGCAAAATAAAATCAAAGAACACAAGCGAAGACATTACATTTAAATCGGGTAATTCTTTTTTATTTGAGCCAAAAGATTCCTTGGGAACACTTCTTCCCAATGTGAGGCTTGTAGGAGTAAGAGAGAGTATTTGAGAGAGTATTTGGGAAGATGTTGGCCTATATAAATGGATTTTAATTTGTGAATAAGGTGGCAGAGTTGGGGCCTTTTATAAGAGGAGAGGAGGGGCACTCTTGGAAAGTCATGAAATCTTATATTATTATGAAGTGATTTTCGGATTCCAAAGGTCCCACAATTATATATTTTGATGCTAAGGTTATAAGGGTTAGAAATATTCTCTCCAATAGGTTTTGGACAAGTTTATGTCTTAGATTGTACATTATCTGTTCAGTTTATTTAAATCGTTAATAAATAAATTAATCGTTGTATCATCATGGTGTCATAAACATTTTAATATATTTATTGTCTAAAAATTAGAAAACAGTTACCATGATGTAGGAAATATTTTTAGCTTTCCAAGGAATATTTATAGTCAAAATGTTAACTTATATATCCCCATGTAATTATTGTTTTAGTAAAACGACACATGTTTGTGACAATTTTATTTTTATTTTAAATAAAACGTTATTAAGGTCATTTTCATACCCAAGTGGCTCCATGGGGTCCCCAAGTTGACCCATGGATTTTCTTGGTCGGCCATGACTCATAAAATAAGGGTAGGACAAGTGTAAATGTAATTTCATATTATTATGACATTATATTTACATTAAATTACAATAATTACCTTTAATTGTGATTAATAGAACATAAAAGTTACTATTCACCAAAAATTATTTTAATCCCATTGAACCAAATTTTACTTCCTAATGACAATGATGTAAGTTGGATTTTTGAAATTCAAATCACAGAGGTGGTAAAATTTCATTTAAACAAAAAATCAGTTTTTTAGCTACCACTTAGTGGTTTCACTATTCATCAAAAATCGAAGTTTTTTAGAACAATACAAAAAATTCAGCCTAAGCTATAATTAATATTACTAATTCAAAAATGATGTCTATTTTAAAAAATTCAAAACATAAAAGTTGAATAAATTAATCTTAAAATTAATTCCCGATGGCACAACAAATAGCGTGTTTTTAAGAAACAATATATATCAAAAGATTGACAATTGTTTATGTCCAATTTCAAAGTGAAATTAATTTTAATGACCACCATTGGATAAAATGGTAAAAATATATTCTAATTATACTTTAAAACCACACAGAGTATAATTTATCACTATAAATTATTTTGACTAAAAAAGTAGTTATTAAGTATTTTTCTATTCATAGAAAATTGGAAGTTCTCAGAAAATTAAAAAAAATTCAACATAGAATAATTTCGATATTCCGAATCCAAAAATGAATTCCATTTTGAAATATAAAATTTATATAATTTCAAAAAGTGGGTATTACTATTCATAATGGCTACATTGATTGGTCGCGGTGTGTAAGAACTCGAGGTTGCGTACAATGCAAGCTATTGCATTATTGAAAGAGAATCGTACCGTGGAAGCTTGGGGTGTCAAAAAAGTAGATTATAATGTCGTAGATGAAGACTACGATAATGCGATTGAGGTATGGATGAAAGATCATGTTCATGAGTCCCGTGAACCCTACTGGAGCATTGGTTACATCAAATGGCATAACCAAGAACTCATAATGGCCATACCGACATCTGAAGGTCATCTTCTGTACATCCTCATCACGTACTCTGAGCTGGTGATAGCCTGATCTGAGATATATTTTCGAGAAACACCGTGATACCTTCAGCTAATCAAAGAGGTTGTTAATCTTTGGGAGTGGATACTTGTTCTTCACAGTCTCCTGGTTCAGGTGCCGATAGTCGACACAAAGGCTCAAGCTCCCATCTCCTTTCGTGGCCAACAAAATCGGGGCTCCCTAGGTAGAAACACTATGCTGGATGAATCCATTCCCCTGCAAGCCCCTTAGCTATGCCTGTAGCTTGAAAAGATCTGCATGAGACATCTGATACACTGGTGTAGATATCGGTGTCATCCCAGGGTATAAGTCAGTGTAATAGTCTACCTCTCGGTGAGGGGGTAGACCTAGAACATCATCAGGGAAGACATCCATGTACTGGTCCACCACTACAGGGTAGCTCGGAATCTCCACACCAATGGATCCAAGGGTAAGGCTAGCCAACTGATAAGTGATCGACGACACCCTCCTCCATGTAAGATTGTCCTTTGATACAAAGGCTCCCTTATCGCTGGTGAATGAAAACCTAGTATCATCCGTGAAAAAACAACACACATTGCACCTAATACAGTCAATCAGAGCATAGAATGTTGATAACCATTCCATACCCCTGATGACGTCGTAAGGTCTCGACACCACTACTAAGAGATCCCAGCCGAAGCACTCACCTCCATGTGTATTCTCACACTATCGGAACCAGTGTGTAATCATTGAATCCACTCTCTTAGGAGACTCTAGCTGTAAATACCAAGCCAATGGATCCATCGAAATCTCCCCGCTCCGAATGAGGGAAGTAGCACTGAACGAGTGACTGGAAACTATGTCTATAAGTACTGCAACTATGGTGGAGTAGACATAGATTGATAATCGAATCATCCCCCGAGCATCATGATCATATGCCTCAGCTGCCTGGAGCTGAGATCTCCGCTGTCCCCCTGCTCCCTGCGGTTGGGGTGGACCTTGTTGAGGTGGTGGCGGTAACACCTCGAATCGTCCTCCACTGCCAGCTGCACAACCAACTGCTCTACCATGTCTGCCTGCTCCCTATGGAATGCCTCGATCGAATCTTTGTCTCTGCCTGGGAGGTCCTTCGACCATCTGCTGATTATCCGAATGGCGGTTGAGACAATCACGAGCCATGTGACCCTACCCACTGCATGTGTAACACTAACCACTCCTGGAATGTATATCTCTACTTTGGGTGCCCCACAAAACCAATCTCGAGTCATGCGATCGTCCACCTGTAATTCCGGTCCTTTTGGACCTCTAAGACATCTATCTTCTTCCAATTGTAGAATACTCTGCTACATGTCAACTGGTGGGGGATCTCGCAACTATAGACATCTCAGCAAGTAAACTCTCCATTATGAGGGATCTCTCTAACACCCCCTCCTACGTCAGGATGCTGAGTGAGATCACCAAAGCCCTGATCTCCCACCGGAGTCCCTGATCAGAAGGTCAGGGCCATGAAGATTGGGCCCCACACCATATCAGTAGAGTTGTGTGAGAGTTCTGTGAGCCTCGCTGAGTACTGAGCTACAACCATGCTACCCTACTTCAGATGAAGTAGCTCCTGAATGCGCACTGTGCCAAGAGTCTCTGGGACAAACTCTACCCAAAACAGGCTCTCAATGTTTTCCTAGAGAAGTTTCACCTCGTCGTGGACCTAAATCATCAAGATCCACCATCTTCCCGCTAATTCCTATAGATGGATGGAAGCAAGTATCACCATGAGGTTAGTTGTTGTTCCTACGAGTTAGAAGACTCTCACCACATCCCCTATACAATCCTCTGCCACCTGTGGGACCATCTCTCCCTTGAAACTAGGTGGCCTATGGCACTGGAACTTTTGAAATGTGCTGAAGAGGCGTTCAGCGTTTGCTTCTAGGTCTGGTGGCATCGGTGTCCCAACAGGTACTGGTAACGCTAGTGCCTCTGCTGGAAAAGGACCCATCGCCAAGGCCTCATCGCTCGGGGGGATATCTGTGTGTACAAATCTCAGAAATATAGTCAGTTTTCTACGTGGAGGCATCTTGAAAAGAAACAGGTGTTCTACAGTTAAAAAGGTATACCTGGTGAGCTGACCTGGTTGAGATTACTTAATGAAAACTTTTAAAATCACACATGCAATAAGTGTTTTCGTGCACTGAGTCGGAAATTAGAAGTCAGGGTCCTCGTGTATGGATATGTCGGCTACCGCACCGACACTGGACTCCTTGAACTGAAAACCACACTCTCTACACATAACACTATTGCTTCACAGAAAATATCAGAGTTCTATGTTTTGTAGTAGAACCGACTCCTCTGATACCGTCTGTTCACGAACTGTCCCCTGGGGCTCGTGCCGTGAATACCCAAAGCCCGCCTTTAATAGGCCAGTGGCTTGCTACTTGAATTAAAGGCGTAATTCCCTAAAACTAAGAAGGTGTTTTGTCACACCCCAACCAACTATTTATTTTAAATTGATTATTTTTGGGTTCTTTTGCGGGCACGTTCCCAGGGGTGGCGACTGTTCACGTGACCCTACGCGCGATCACGAGCGCCACCAGGTGCGCGACACTATGGGTGATGGCACACAGTTTCCTTCCTCAATAAATAATTTTATTATATTGGTTGATTTTTTTTATTTTAGTTTTATTAATAATAATAAATTAGTAATTTAATAGGATATTAATTTATCATTAATTTTAATTTTATTTTTGTATTTATTTTCTTTTCCTTTTTCCCTCCTTTTCTTTTTCTCTTTTTTTCTCTCCCTCTCATTCTCTCCCCCTATTTCGCGTGGGCCTCTCCTTCTGTAACCTGAGCTACTACTCTCATTCCCTCACTGAACCGCTCACTGCCTCCGCTCCCTCTCCTGGATCGGCGCCGCCCACCTCACCTCGATCTCCCTCGCGTCACCCCCGCTCCTCGCACGGCCGGACCCGTGCTGCCCCTCACTTCCAGCCGATTTTCCAGTGCGACACAACTCCGAGCTCCCTTCCCCTCACCCAGTTTTCCATCCACACCTTCTTTGCAGGTTTGGTTTCCCTTCGTTTTGTTGTTTTGTTGATTTGGGGATTTTCGGTTTGGGGTTTTAGGTTGAAATTGGTTTGATTTTAATGAAATGGGTTTGATACCTTGTTTTTAGGGTTTCGTTGTATTGCTTGAGGTGCGATTGTTGTGCGACGGGAGTTTTGCGCCATGTTTTTCAAAGTTTGAAACATTCTCATAGGTGGTTCCATGCATAATTGTTATTTGATGAATTAATTTTCAAGCTTAATTTTTTTATCATATTATTTAATTAATTTTTGTAGTGCGAAATTTCTCTTCTTTGAAATTTGATTTGTATTGAAATTTTTAGTAGGTTTTTTATATTATGTCTGTGTTTTATTTTAAGAACTCTATTAGTGTTTTTTTAGATTGTGCATTTTACCTATTAATTTGTACAATTGGTGAAAACTGTATTTTTGACATGGAGTCGTGTGCGTTTGGTCATAAAAGAAGGTGTTTCATGAGTTTAGTGGGTAACACCACATGATCATTTAAATTTTTTTATAAGCTTTAACTTTTCACTTATTAAATTATGTGGTTTGTGAAAATGTGTTTTAAATATGGTGCAAGGTTTTCTATCAAACTATTTTTTTGGTTCAGGTCACACTTTAAAATGTTATTTGAGAGTGTGTGATGTTGGAATGAATTTGAATGTATAAATTGTAAATTTATTGAGTGTAAAGCCACATGACATTCTTTATCACATTATAAATTTTTTAATGGTTTATTAAAATATGTCACTGATGGGAAACGTGTTTGAAAAATGCTTTAGTGTGTGTATTATTTCAAAAGGGTGTTTACATGTGTAAGTGGTTGTTTGTTTAATGATAAGTGACTTCAAATTGTTCAGATGGTTTAATTGAGTATGTAACCTATGAAATTGAGTTTTGAAAGATTTTTGGTTTGGTGTGTATAGCTGTTTCACAGTATTTAAAATTTTATTTATTATAATTTTAAAATGTTTTATTAAATAATTATTAAGGATGGAAAATTATCTTGTTTGAGTTGGGTAAAGGTTTCTGGTTTTAAATTACTTTCGGTTGTTGTAGCGTGTCGTCATAGAAAGTCTATGACATTGTAGTTATCGGGTTTCACGTGCTTATGCGCAAGTGCAAAGTGAGTCATGTTGTCACAATCGAGCAGTGAGTCGGGGTAGGTTTCCCCACTACACTTACTGATAAATTTATAAATTATTAATTTCTTGTTATTTTTTTAATTTTTTGGAAAATTAGAAATAATATTTATAGAATAATTGTTTGCTGTAAATGAAGTTGTTTATTTTTATGAAATGAATAGAAATTGTTTTTCTTGATGAACTGTCGCATCATGATGAAAATGTCATTTGGATTTTTAAAATAAATTAATGAATTTTCAAGTGTAGTTTCAGTTTGATGTGAAATGTTTATTTTTATGAAAAATTATGTTTTACTAAGTAGTGGTCTGACATGTGAATTGATGTGTTGGTTTCATTTTGAGAAACATTTAGAGGCCTGGTTGGCACTTTTAAAATCGTTTTGAAATGATTTTTATGAATGTACCTTGGGATGGGTACAACTAAATGCCCGGTTGGCATCTTGTAATAATTATTGTGAAAGGTTGATGTGTGAAATCTATCCAAGGCTCGTTTGGAATTTTGAACTAATTTTTTGTGAAACCCCTTCTTGGGTTGGGTTCCATGCCTAGTTCTGATCCATGTGAATCAGAGGGCCCTTAGTATGGGACCTCTCTTGTTAAATGTATGTCAATAGAAAGGGACTACCCTTAAGGTGGACGAGGGTGGTCCTAGATTATGTGATCTGTTTGGATTATATATATATGCATGTCTTGTGTTTGAATTTTATGTCACACCCTCCTTAGAAATATACATGGGAACCTGGAATAATATGTGAATCTTTTTAGAATGATTGATTCCCTAGTTTAGATTATGCAATGGCTAGTGGCCCCTAGTACAGATGACACTCTGGTAGGGGATTGGACCCCTCAGTTAGGCCACGTAGGGCAATACCGGGCATTAGGGCATTATGATGTCATTGAGAGTTGGAATGCCTTCAGGATGAGTCACATGTATTGAATGTTCTATATTGTTCAAGAGCTCCTAGGTACAACCCATGTCTATTCGGATTTTGTTTCTTGCAGTAGTGATTATGATGCATATGTGTATACCTACACTGCCCTTCCTCTGTGATTTCTTTTGTGAATTTCTGGTGTATTGTTCTCCTTGGAAAGTGGTAAACTGATTTTAATTAGGCTTCTAAAAATGGTTTTCAAATGAATTTTTTTAATAAACTTTGTAAAAATTTAAAAAAAATTATAAACATCACTTTCCATTTATAAAAATTCATTTACACTAATTAAATGAATCTAGATTTGAAAATGGTTAAGGGAAATGGTTTGTGCTTTGCTTTTGAGAAAAATACTTTGAAAAAAATAATTTTTAAAATTGTAGTTCAAAAATGAAATTAGTGAATTATTTATTTAATGGCGTGTGCATTGGGAATAGAATTAGTCCGGCCTACCTACTATGTTTTAATACTCATGCCTATAGCATTTTCTTGTTTTGAGTTTCTGCTGCAGGCTTAACATAAGATTGTTCGTCATGGGCGAGACTCGGTTGTGGTTTGGAGAGTGACTCATGAGGTCATGAGGAGTTTTTGGTTATGGTTAGTTTATTACATTGTTCTACCTTTTTCAGCTGCTTTATTTATTTTCATTGGGAGAAATCGTTCCCACTTTCCCTCTTGATGACCTAGCGCTTGTCGTCTACTCAGGAGGATCGGGAATGCCTCTCAAGACTTGTCACAGACCGGGTCAGGCACCAGGTCATATGGAGACCCGGACTGGTTCATGACAAAATTGAATCAGATCATTTTTTTTCTTATTATTTGGTGTGTCAGGTAGATCGGGGATATGACTGTCGGTACTCGAGTAGTAGGTTCGGGAAGTGCGTCGTGAAATCTTACTCGTTCCGATCCTCTATTAAATAGGGGTAGTCCGGGATTTACGTATTTGGAATTTGTCTATGTGAATGGGGGATGAAAATAAGTGTAAACTAGTGCTGCACGTGGTCTCACATGGAGTAGCGACCCATGTCATGCCTGAGAGTACGATTCGATACATCTAGTGGTTGGAACTTTCCTAGGTCATGTTCTTCTAAACCATATAGTCAGGTTAGGAATGACCACTAATTCTCCATCCAAGTGCTTTAGGGGTTTCTTCTATCTTTTTCTCTGGATGTCAGTTTGACATTATTTTTAGGGTGTGATTTCCTTTGAACATATTTATGGAATTTGGCAATTGATTTGTTGCAATCGGGTTTCTAAAAGAACATTTTGGGTTGTTCGAAATTGAAGTGAGCAATTTTGGAAATGGAAAGAATTTTGATTTTTTTTTTGAATTTTTGAAATGGGTTTTTGTAAAAAGAAATTTTTGGAATATTGGAAATGTTTCATTTTGAAAACAGAAGAGCCTTGTTTTGTACAGTGGTATTCCTAGGGTGATCACATTTGCATATGGTTTTGATTAGTGTAAAGTTAGAGGGTCATGTGTATGGGTTCATGAGTTGCACATAAATTCATATATGTGAGGCATCCAAGAATATCATTGGTGGGATATTTTGGGAATGTTGTGATGATTTTGTAGTGCTTGGTTTTTCAAGCGGGTGTTTTTCTCTGAAAATGAATTGATGTGTTAAGTTGGAATTTTTTTATTTGTATCCAATGTGTAAATTTTTATTTTGTGAGGTGCTTGGTTTCTTGGAGGGATGGTTTTGTATTTATTGTTCGGGATATTACCCTAGAAAGGTCCAATGGGTTTCCAGTAGGTCTCTCAATTATTGGCACAGCCCAGACTCTTAGTGGAGTGGCAGAGTTAGTTTCTGCTAAATGTTGTCAGCTGTTTGGATACATTGATGTCAGTTGAATATCATCGAGTTATTTGGGGAATGTTGGGTGTTTCTACGGTTTTTGAGGAACTCCAAATGTTGTGTGGGTATGAATTGTGTTAGGTCCACTAGGCTAGATACCCTGAGAGGGGGGTGAATCAGGGTAGGACAGATTAAAAAAACTACGCCTTTAGATCTTGTTTTGCTGTTAGAAAAAACCCTCTTCTCTCCCCTTCTAGATGCAGAGTATGAATAAAACATAAAGCATGCACAAGACACATTAATTCTTACTTGGTTCACACCCACTAGCCTACATCCAAGGAGCATACACTAGTAGTGTGCTGATGTACCAATTCCACTATAAGTGCACTACTGTTTACAAGTTTGAAGTAGTCTCACTGTCCCTCCTGGTTTACAACCACTCACAATTTGAGAACTCAATGCTCTCTCAACTAAAATGATCTCACTGCTTCTTCAGAAGATCCCCTCACAGTTTATAGACCTATAGGTCTCTTCATTTTCATGAAAGAATGCATCCTAAACTATTGATAGATCCTTATTAAAGTTCAATGTTCATCCATAGATGAATAATCCTTTTCCCCTTAACACTGATCAATTCCTTTGAAAATACCTTCGCTAAATTGTTGGGAAAAAATCCCTCAAGGTAACATTGCAGTATTTTTGGGTTGATTGTGTTTGTTGACAAAGCATGTATCTATGGTGAATTTTCATTTTCCAGAGAAGTTTTTGACAATCCTTGTTGACGAAGAACCATGAAAAAGGAATAGACGATCTGGAGGAGGTACAAAAGAATAGATACAAGGTGGTGCCATTTTTCAGAGTTATCCAAATTTTTGGGGTCCAAAATTTGGAGTTTCGTGAGCATTGCAAAGAGTGTGTATCCTTGATGATCTTCTCAAAATATGAAAAATGCATGAATTTCGTGAAGGTAGGATTCATGGATTGAATTTCGTGAGGAGAAGATGAATTTTGACGGTGTTCTTCGCGATTATTTCAAGCTCCGCAATCAGCAAATTGTCATGGTGCTTCACGAGATTGAGAGAATTTCTGCAGAAATTTCGGAGCTTCACGATTTGAGATGATGTGGCGTTGACTTCACGTGGAAAGGTCATGGGTCGGTGGAATCACCTATAAATAGGCCTTAACTCCTTCTAGAGAAGTGGAGAGATAGAGAGAGTTTTCAGAGAATATATTTTTCTCTTGGTTTGTGAAGGTAGTTCGTGAAGGTAGTGTACTTCGCGAAAGAAGAGTTTCACGGCGGCTAATCTAGATCCATGAATGTTGTGAACTCTGCATTATCTTGGTGATATTTTCGATGGAATTAGCTCTTTGACGACATGAGCTTCGTGAGAGTGCTTTGCGTTTGTGCTTCATGAAAAGGCAGGAGCTTCGTGAAGGATTATTTGTGCTTCGTGAAATTGGGAGCCTCGCGATGTAGGGTTCTTTTCGATGGTATTTCCAATGGAATTTACCAGTTTTTAAGAGGAAAAGGGGTATTCGTCAGTGGATTAAAGTTGGACTTTAATCGAGAATATATCAACAGTTGAGGATGCATGTATTCATGACAATGAAGAGACCTACAAGTCTATAATATGTGAGTGGATCCCTTCTAGAGTAGTGAGCAAAGGAAGAGGAAGAAGGTGATCCTCTCCACCGGTAGTGAGCCAGATAGAGAGAAATAGGGATTTACCCTTGAGAATGCATTGAGTTGACCCTAAACATTGTAAAGGCAGTGATACTGGGCATAGAAGTGATCTAATCCATAACAATCAGATAATGATAAAAAGAAGTGATCAACATAATCACATAAGAGAAAACAATGGGACCCTTGTAATTAATAGGTCATGATCTAGTGGGGCAAGAATCATTTTTGAAAAGAATATCCATACCCTGATTCACCCCCCCCCCCCTCAGGGTATATAGGGCCCTATTGGTCCTAAAAATTAGTATTAGAGGAAAGTTTCTTTTATCATATTTGTTTTCTCTTACATGGTATAGTCGATTTGTGTGGTTAAATCAGTCTGCTCTTATCTCTATGTGCCATGGAATAGGGAGAAAAATCAATGAAGAATCAGAAGTCAGGTGATATACCTCAGTTTGGAAGTGTTTGTGGACAAAGTGTGATTCAACTAAATGAATCAAACAGATTACTGAAGGAAGTACTGGAAGAATCTGATAGAGAAAATATTGACTCACTCAATCATGATATAGGAATGGGTGAAGTACATGAACATCAATGTGATACCAAAACAAATGACAATGAAGAAGTTTTACGTTGGAGGCCACTAGTAGATGTTGTCAACGTGGCATGGAAATTGGATAAGAAATTGGATGAAGATGATAAATCTAAAGATATCTGGATCCGTGTATTGGAATTTGAGGTCAACAAGCTAAGAGGATTAAATCAAAGGCTTATTGATGTGGCTATTGACCTAAGGGATAATAATTATTCTCAAGGTGAAGAAATACAAAATATTTCTATAATGAATGGAAAAAAGGCTGATGACTACGAAGATAATTAGAAGTCAGATAAAGTTTATAATCTGAAGGCCAACAACGATTCTCTTGCTAAACTGCTATATGAATTAGTTCAGAAGAATCAAAGGATACAATAAGAGAATGTATCTATCACTCAATCTGTCTCTCAAGAAATATTGAATGTAAAAAAGAAAATTGATATCGTTAAAAAGATCACACGAGAACTGGAATATGAGAAGAGTTGTGGAAATAATCTCAGAAGAAAACGCAATGCCCAACTTAAATCAAGGGATATGAAGATTCAAGAGTCAAAAGAAGAGCTAGAATTAGTGAAGATGGAAGTGGAGAAATCCAATTCTAGAGGAAATCCTAAAATGAAGGATCCCTTGCACTTACTATTTTATTATCCTTCAGCATGTGATGATGAAATGAAAAGGAATTTTTCTATTTCTGAAAAGAGGCAAGAAAAAATTTTATCAGCTAAAAGACCATACAGTTTGGGAAAAACTGGTATTGGATTTGATTAATTCACTCTCATGCATGAAAGAAAGAGATTCATGAGTAGTTCTATTAGTGGAAGAAATCTTGTAGGTGCTGGAGACAGGCATAAGAGGACAGTTACAAGATGTTGTGACGATATGTGCTATTTTTGTGGGATTTATGGCCACACATCAAGATTTTTTTCAGAGGCCTAGTTATACATTTCAGGCTGTTAAAATAGATACTTTTCTAAATATAAGAACAATAATAAGTGTTATGAGAAATCAGAAAGAATATTCTCTCAGAGGAGAGTATTTATTAGATGGTATTACTATGGAAGAATTGGACACATCATGAGTATGTTTCAGGAAGCTCAAGAGCTCAATGTAAGCGGAAGAACTCAAACTGCATCAACATCTCGACAGGGAAATGATGGAATCAGGTATGACTTTGATGGAAGATGTTTCGTATGTTATCATTATGGGAATTTGGAAATACATTTTTTTAAGAATAATATAGGTATGTAAAAGAGACTCAAAAGGAGATTCTCGACTCTAGTGATTCATAATGAGAAATTCTACACTGGGAGAGAAAGTGGTATGTTGAATAATATGCTTAGATCCTTAGGGGAATCAAATAGAGCTGAATGAAAGGTGTATCAATCATCATCTGTGTCACACCCATAACAACTCTCGTGGAGAGAATGTGAACAAACCTGGAAGATTTAGGGGATAACTACTCCAACTGTGAGTATGAATAATGCATATTCAGTGGAGGAGTCACCACCAGTGCAAAACAGTGTGGTGACTTAGATATTTGATAAAAGATAGATGAACAATGAATGTATTAAAAAATTCACTTTTTTGTCTGCCACAGAGAGAAGTTGAGGAAAATGGAAGATCCCTGCAATGACATAAGAATCATGGGAAGATGAAAAGTAGAGAGAATCCTACATAGGGAAGGAATCAGGGGATGTGTCATTTTGGAGGAATATCAAAGATAGAAATGTGTACTCGTGGGTTTAAACCCCAAATGTTGAGAAAGGCCAGGCCTGTAGAATCATCATATTATAAAAAGACTCAGCATGTAGGTAATGAATGCTTAGTCATATGGCCAGAGCAATTGAAGTTGGCAAGGCAGCTATAAGAAGCAAGGAAAGGGTGTGAGTATCTTCAATAAATAATCAAATGGTTGACCCATCAGGATCAACCACAATCCCCATCTTGAGGATTCTAGAATCACCCCTCTCCCTTTGTATATAAATTCTATTAACTGATGATTCAAATTTTTTAGGTTTTAGGGAGATACGATCCAAGGTGAAGTGGAATATAAATATGAAAAGTGGAGAAGTGATATTCTTCAGAGTTTCGATTGTCTCAAATCAGGTACCAATGTTTAAGGAGAAAGGTAGCAATAGAGCATAATAGGAAGTGATTGTGTTATTGACTATGTCACTTGTTTTCTACACCGAGTCCCAACTCAATAGTCTTATAGATTTTGTTAATGGCTTAATTATAAGTGGAAGATGAGAATAGATGATGTAGGAGAAGAAGGATGTTTATAAGTCTAAAAGGTGGGCCTAACCCTTGGAAGTACTGTATAACATTGGGAGAGAATTCAATAACAAAATCAGATGAAAGAGCCATTAAATCAATAATTGGATGATTTAGATCAAGTGTTTTCTATCGATGGAAGAAATATTGCGGGAGAAGAAGCAATAACCATGCATTTCATGATTATCTATTTTTTCTAATAATATGGAATCAGCTGACTGCTTTTAGGATACCAAGAAGCTGTGAGAGAAGATCAAATGTGCATCAATCAAAATCTGAGAAAATTATTTGAAAGAAATAATGTCATTGAACAATGACACAGTGACATGTTTTCTGTTAAAAGTAAGGTAGTGGCAAGAGAATCAGGGGGAGTATAAGTGGAAAATTTTAATTCAGATGTATACTCTCAGATAGAGGGAATTGATATCTATGAGACATTTGCACCGGTTGTAAGGATGGAGATGATCGGATTATTCCTAGCCATTGCAGTATGCCAGAAGTTCAAGGTATTTATGATGGACTTTGAATCTGCATTCTTGATTTATATTCTGGAGAATGCAGTGTATATCGATCATTCATATGGTTTTCTCATTCATTATGATGGGAACATGGTTGGTTGACTGATGAAGGCATTGTATGGGCTGAAACAAGCACCAAGAGCATGGTACTCAAGGCTTGATCAGTACTTGAAGAAGCTTGGTTTCCAGTGTGGGGGAGTTGATTACAATCTCTATTTCAGCAACGAAAGTAATCAAAAGGTGATGCTAGTGTTTTATTTTGATGACATAATATTTCACGGATCAGATGAAGCTCAGTGCATACAGTTTTCTGAATTCATGGAAAGTGAGTTTGAAATGTTAATGATTGGAGAGACAACATTTTTCCTTGGTCTATAGGTGACTCAAAGAAGGATTGGAATATTCATTTCACAATCCAAATATTCTAAGGATGTTTTGAGAAGATATGGAATGGAAAATTCCAAGGAGATTAAGACTCTGGTAGCTACCTGGATGAAATTGTCCAAATATGATGATGGAATGGCAGTTAATATCACAGAATATAGGCAAATCGTTGGATTTTTTCTATAATTGACTACAACAAGTCCTGACATTGTATTTGACACATGCCAAGTAGCGAGATATCAGAGTAGTCCCAAGGAAAGCCACATTATTTCAGTGAAAATAATAATTTGGTATATCAAGGGCACAATGGATTTCGGCTTGATGTACAATGACAGATCTTAGTCAGAGTTATTGGGAAATACTAATGTAGATTGTGCCGGTTCAGCAGATGACATGAAATCAACATCAGGAGGTGCATTCTATATTGGTGGCCTGTGAGTTTCATGGCTAAGTAAGAAGAAAGATTACATTTGATCGAGCACCACACAAGTTGAGTATATTGTGGACACTCAAGTATGCACACAGTTTTTGTGGATGAAGCAAGATCATGATGATATGGGCGTAAAAGTGCAGTCTCCGATCAGAATCCAGTGTGATAACTCAAGTGCTATCAATCTCAGCAAAAATACAATGCTTCCCTCAAGGACACAGAACATTGAGATAAAGTATCATTTTATCAAGGATAATGTTGTGCAAGGAATTGTGAAGTTGGAGTATGTGCCTACAAAACTATAGGTTGCAGACATTCTGACAAAGGCCTTAACCAAGGAAGAATTTGAAAGGAATTGATTGGCTCTGGGAGTTCAGTCGACTCCCAGTACTTGAAAGATTGTGGATATGGAACCCCACTCTCCCCGAGATATTGCGTTTTTTTCTATAATGTCCTAATCTGTGATCTTTCCAATGTTACAGCTGCAAAGGGGTGACCTTTGGGATCATTGAAAAAGGGGGAGAAATAGTGAATCCTCAAGGGAGAGAAACTGTGGCTAATGAAGGGAGAAAATGACTTAGTAAAAGACACGAGAATGAGCTGATAGGTGGAGCAGTGAGATAGGGGGAGAGAAATGAGATAGGGGAGAGTAAGAAATATGAAAATTCTAGAAGTGATCAAACAAATAATAGATATCATGCCAGCTGAGGATCATGATAAAAGCATAACAGTGATGTTGGAATGGTGAGAGAAGGTATCCAGCTATCAGAAATTGGTATCAGTGTCGTTCAATAATTGGTATCAATTTAGCAATTGCTATCAGTTTGGAATCAACCATTATTATCTAACATGAAGTGATTCATTGATGAAATTTTCATACTACTCTTGTTTCTCATGCCGAAAATTTCACATGTGGGATTAGAGTATGTGTTAATTGATTCCATGAACGCTATCAGAATTTCAAGAGGTGAATGGTGGAAGTGGCTGGAAGGAGCTTTAGAGAGGTATCAAAGTGCAGAAAATCATTCTGAGAAGAGTTTTCAACAAACACAAAGGGGTAGATTGTTGGGAATAAATCCCTCAAGGTAACATTATAGTATTTTTGGGTTGATTGTGTTTGTTGACAAATATATCCATAGTGAATTGTCATGTTCCAGAATATTTGTTGACAAACCATGTTGACAAAGAACCCTGACAAAGGAATAAACGATCTAGAGGTGGTACAAAAGAACAGACATAAGTTGGCATCGTTTTTTAGAGTTTGCCAAATTTTTCAGGTCCAAAATATGTAGTTTCTTGAGCATCACAAAAAGTTGATATCCTTGAAGATATCCTCAAAATATGGAAAAGGCATGAATTTCATGAATATAGGCTTCATGGATTGAATTTCATGAAGACATAATGAATATTGAGGGTGTTCTTCATGATTATGTCGAGCTATGTGATCAGAAAATTGTCTTGGTGCTTCGAGATATTGAGAGAATTTTGGAAAGAGCTTCGGAGCTTCGTGATTTTAGATGACGTGGTGTGGACTTCGTGCGGAATGTTCATGGGTTGTCGGAATCGCCTATAAATAGGCCTCAACCCCTTCAAGAGAAGTGGAGAGATAGAGAATGTTTTCAGAGAATATATTTTGCTCTCGGATTGCGAAGGTCGTTCGTGAAGGCAGTGTGCTTCGCAAAAGAAGAGTTTCACAGTGGCTAATTTAGCTCCGTGAAAGCTATGAGCTTTAAATTGGCTCGGTGAGCTTTCTGAAGGAATTCACTCTGTGATGACATGAGCTTCATGAGAGTGCTTCGTAAGTGTGCTTCATGAAAAGGCTGGAGCATCGCGAAGGCTTGTTTGAGCTTTGTGAAATTGGGAGCCTTACGAAGTAGGGTGTTTTGCGATGGTATTTCCAAAATAAAATTCCCAATGTTTAAAAGAAAATGGGATATTCATCAGTGGATGAAAGTTGTACTTTAATAGAGAATCTATCAATATTTGAGGATGTATGTATTTTTGCAAATGAAGAAACCTACAGGTCTATAAACTGTGATTGGATCCCTTCCAGTGTAGCAAGCAAAGGAAGAGCAAGAAGGTGATACTCTCCATCGGCAGTGAGACAGATCGAGGGAAACAGGGAGTGACCCTTGGGAATGTAGTGAGACGACCCTAAACATTTTAAAGGTAGTGAGCCTGGGCATAGATGTGATCTAGCGCGGACATTATTGGTAGCGAGTTTCATTGGATTGGGTACAGCGGAACATCACCGATGTATGCTCCTTGGACGTAGCCCACTGAGGGTGAACCAAGTAAAAATATCTATGTCGGCCTACTTGTTTCCTTTCATTGTATCTAAAGAATAACCATCAGATAAAGATAAAATGAATTGATCAACATAAAAACATAATAGCGAACAAAGTGACCCTTATAATAAAGAGTTCATGAACCAGTGGGGCAAGAATAATTTTTGAAATGAATATCCATACCCTGATTCAACCCCGTCTCAGGGTATATAGGCCCCTATTGATCCTAACAAGTTATCTCGGGTATGTCTGGAGGAGTAGGACTAAAACAGTAAATGGTGATCGTTCCATTTTCTTTTCGAATGGGGATGTCTTGAGCGATCTTTAAGAGTAGCTTCAATCCCATGGTTGGACCTAAGGAAGTGAAGGCGAGGGAAAGTGGTGGAGCTCGTATGTGCTCGACCAGTCATTGGACGGTGAGGGAGTTATGTTGAAAGATTGGCTACATGGGTCACGAGGACAAGACTGTAGGTTTATTTTCCATAGGGGGAAGTTCCAGTCGGAGATAGTCTTCTTATGACTGCGAGACGATAGATGATTCAGACATCAGAGCCCCAGCCATAGGTCTTGAGGTGAAGATTTTACACAATAAAAAATTCATCGGAAGTGGGACGAGCTTTTCCTGACATAAGTCCGCAGTGTCAGGATGGGGATGGCTTATGTTTTCCTACTGTAGTATCATCTCTAGTGGTTTAATTTTTGTGGTGAGGGGCATAAAGGCCTTGTCTCCTTACAGAGGTCTTTACTTATGGATATTCCTTTTGGGATTTAAATAGGTTCGGAGAATACCTATTGCAACGAGTGTGCTCTGTGATCCTGTTGGTGGTCGGCTACGGATCAAAATTGTACTCGTTTTGGAGATGCTCGTGTCTTGTGGAATTGATGCACATCTGTCCTGTTTGTCTCTTGGTTAGGGGTTTCTGCTATCAAAACCCTTAAATGTGGTGGAGTATTGGTCAGTGTGGGAATTGTCTGTGTGGGTCAGCTCATGTTGGCAGGTTCCTAATGAAGATTTCAGTCTGTATCGATCAAAGTAAAATGAGAATTCTCACACAGGTGTCGTGGTGTTAGGAAAATTCTAAAATGGTGGGGAGACCCACTACGGGTCTTTCCAGCCTCTCCTCTTATGTCGGTTTGGTTCAACTTAAGGTGGTTAGAGGGTCAAGCTAGTGTTAGAGGTTTTTTCCGGGTTTGTGAAACGATTTGGTTTATAAACCCAATATTTGACAAGGATCCTAATATGGTGGGGAGACCACCATCATATTAACTTGTGGAAAACCATTTGTTCAAAGTGCGCATGGCAGTACAATCCTTTGCTTCTGCTCCGCCCGACCCTGATCATTGTAATTGGTTGGCTCAGGTAGTGGTTTACCTTGCGAGTGTTCTTGGAGGTCTCGAGCGAGCCCTGGTGTTTCCTAAGTATGATGCTAGAGTGCTCCATGTTGAAGTTCTATTTGGAGGTGAACTTCTTGATGTTGGTATTTTCTCTTGGTGATTATATTTTTGAGATCTATTGAGTTTCATGTAATGGGTGTCTTAAATGCGCTGTCTTCAAGAGATGAAGGTATTGTTTAAATTAGCTTCTGGTCTTCGCAGTCTTTATTGGATCCTTTGGTTAAGCAAGTATTTTTGGGACTTTCTGGGGGAAGAAAGTGTCATGATGGGGAGAATTTTCACACACTGACCAACGCTTAATTTTAAAATGATTGTTTTTTGGTTCTTTTTCGGGCACTCGACAATGAGCAGCAACCGTGCACGTGACCCTGCGTGCAACCGTGCGCGCAACCGGTCACGCGACCAAGCGCATGACTGTGCATGATGTCTGTCCTCAATAAATTATTTTATTATATTGGTTTATTTTATTATTTTCATTTTATTATAAATATTAAATTTATAATTTAATAGGATAATAATTTATCCTTAATTTTAATTTTAATTTTAATTTTATTTTATTTTCCTTTTTTTCTTTCCTCTTTTTTTCTCTCTTTTTCTTTTCTCTTTTTTTTACTCTCCCTCTCATTATCTCCCCCTCTCTCGTTTGGGCCTCTCCTCCCCTAACCCTAGCCACTACTCCCTTTTCCTCGCTGGATCGCTCACCACCACTGCTCCCTCTCCCGGACCTACGCCGCCCTGCCCTCCTCCTCCCTCTCTGACCAGCTCCGCCGCCTTCCTCACCTCGGGCTCCCCAGTGTCACCCCTGCTACTTCGCATGAACAGACCCGCACAACCCCTCCCTTTTGGTCTATTTTCTAGTGCGAAGTACCTCTGACCTCCCTTCCCCTCGTCCGGTTTTCCATCCACACCTTCACTGAAGGTGCGTTTTCCCTTTGTTGTGATGTTTTGTTGATTTGGGTATTTTCAGTTTTGTTTTTTAGGTTGAATTTGGTTTGATTTTGATGAAATGGGTTTTATACGTTGTTATTTGGGTTTATTTGTATTACTTGCGGTGCGATTGATGCGCGACGGGAGTTTCGCGCCATGTTTACAAAGTTTGCTACATGTCGGTTGGTGGTTCCATGGATAATTGTTATTTGATGAATTAATTTTCAAGCTTAATTTGTTTATTGTATTATTTAATTAATTTTTTTAGTGAGAAGTTGGTTTTATTTGAAATTTTATTTGTATTGAAATTGTATAGTAGGTGGTTTATATTATGTGTGTTTTTTCTACTGAGAACTATGTTAGTGTTTTTTTTAAATTGTGTCGTTAGCCTATTAATTTTTACAAGTGGTGCGAACTGTATTTTTGACCTGGAGTCGTGTGCATTTGGTCATAAAGAAGGTTTTTCATGAGTTTAGTGGATAATGCCAAGTGATTATTTTAAAATGTTTTATAAGCTTTTACTATTGGCTTATTAAATTATGTGGTTTTTGAAAATATGTTTTGCATATGGTGAAAGGTTTTCCATAAAACTATTTCTGTGGTGTAGGTCACACATTAAATTTTTTTTTGAGTGCGTGTGATGTTGGAATGCATTCAAATGTATAAATTGTTAATTTAGTGTGTGTAAATACATGGGACATTCTTTTACTATAGATTTATATATTTTTTAATGTTTTATAAATAAGGTCACTAGTGGGAAACGTGTTTGAAAAATGCTTTAGTTTGCGTCTTATTTCATAAGGGTGTTTAAATGTGTAAGTGGTGGTTTGTTTAATGATAAGTGACTTTAAATTATGCAGATGGTTTAATTGAGTATGTAAGATATGAAAATTGAGTTTTCAATTATTTTTGGTTTGGTGTGTAAAGCAGTGTATTGGTCTTTAAAATTTTACTTATAAAGTATTTAAAATATTTTATTAAATAATTATTAATGATGGAAAATTATCTTGTTTGAGTTGGGTAATGATTTCTAGTTTTAAATGTCATGCGGTTGTTGCTACGTGCCGTCAGTGAAAGTACATGACACACTGGTTATCGGGTTGCACGTGCTTATGCGAAAGTGCGAGGTGAGTCGTGTCATCACGATCGAGTGGCGAGTTGAGGTAGGTTTCCCCACTGTACATAACATTAAACTTATAAATTATTAATTTATTGTTATTTTAATAATTTTTTGGTAAATTAGAAATAATATTTTTAGAATAATTGTTTGTTGTAAATGAAGCTGTTTATTTTTATGCAATGAACTAAAATTGTTTTTATTGATGAACTATCACATCATGGTAAAAATCTCGTTTGGATTTTTAAAATTAAATTATGAATTTTCAAATGTATTTTTGGTTTGATGAGAAATATTTATTTTTTGATGAAAAATCATGTTTTATTAAATAGTGGTTTGAAATGAGAATAAATGTGTTGGTTTCATTTAGGGAAACACTTAGAGGCCCGTTTGGCACTTTTAAAATGGGTTTGAAATGATTTTGATGAATGTACCATGGGATGGGTACAAATAAAGGACCAGATGGCATTTTGTGATAATAATTGTGAAAGGTTGATGTGTTAAATCAATCCAAGGCCCATTTGGAATTTGGAACTGATATTGGTAAAACACTTTTTGGGTTTGGTTCCTTTCCTAGTTCTGATCTATATGATTGGGAGGGTCCCCGTTATGGGACCTCCCTTGTGAAATGTATTTTTATGGCAAGGGAATACCCATGAGGTGGATGGGGGGGTGATGGATTGTGTGATGTGCTTGGATTATATATATATATATATATATATATATATCTATATATATGCATGTCTTGTGTTTGAATTGTATGGCACACCCTCCTTCAAAATATACATGGGAACCAGGAATAGTATGTGAATCTTCTGAGAAGGATTACTGCACTAGTTTAGATTACGCACTGGCTAGTGGCCCCTAGTACGGATGACACTCTACTAAGGGATTGGGCCCCTCAGTTAGTCCATGTAGGGAAACACCGGGTGTTAGGGAGTTATGCCATCATTGAGAGTAAACATGCCTTCAGGATGAGTCACATGTATAGTACACTCTAAATTGTTCATGAGCTCCTAGGTTTGACCCATTTCTCTTCTGATTTTGTTGCTTGAAGAAGTGATTATGATGCTTATATGTATACCTATATTGTCTTTCATGTGTGATTTCTTTTGTACATTTCTGGTTTATTGTTCTCTTTGTAAAGTGGTAAACTAATTTTAATTAGGTTTCTAAAAATGGGTTTCAAATGAAAGTGTTTAATCCTCATTGTACAAATTTGAAAAAAATATAAACATCACATTCCCTTTCTAAAAAACCATTGACACTAAAGAAATGAATCTAGATATGAAAATTGTTAAGGGAAATGGTCTCTACATTTATTTTGATAAAAAATAATTAGAAAAACTTACTTTTATAAATTGTAGTTCAAACATGAAATTAGTGAATTATTTATTTAAAGGCACTTGCATTGGGAATAGAATAAGTCATGCCTACCTACTATGTTTTAATACTCATGACTATAGTGTTTTATTATTTTTAGTTTATGCTTCAGGTTTGACATGATCTTCTTCTCCATTGGAGAGACTTGGTAGTGGGTTGGAGAGTGACTCTTGATGTCACGAGGAGTTTTTGGTTGCGGTCAGGTAAGTACATTTTTCTACCTTTTTTTCCACTGGTTTATTTATTTTCATTGGTCAAAATTGTTCCCACATTCCCTGTTGATGCCCAGGTGCTTGTCGCTAGCCTGGGAGGATCGGGAATGCCTCTCGGGACTTGTCGTGGACCAGGTCGGACGACGACCCGACCTAGTTTGTGACACGTTTCTTTTATAACATGTAATCAGAGACAATAGAGCACTCGTGTGGATAAAAACCACTATGTAAATTGTATAACAAAAGAGTGCTGAAAATTAAATGGGGTAAAAAATACAAGCCCAACTTTAAAGTAAAAAGAACTAGAAGTACTAGTACAACTGAAGAAAGGAACAATAGTTGTTGGGTCGTGCTATGGGATTCCTAACTAAATGGTAGTACAGATAGCCTCCTCATCACTCCAAGTATGTTAGTCTCCTCCATGTGTAGACTCTTCATAAGGTCCACCTCCAAGTACCATCTAGTCCTCGTACTATCATCCTTAGTCAGCGATGTCTGTCATCAGCATCCAACACAATAGGGTGCGAGTATAGCCCATGTTGGGGTGATTATAATGATATTCAATACGGACCTCGAGACCCACAAGGTCTCAAAAATCCACCAAGGATAAACCAAAGTTAGGAATCAACAGATAACCCTTCTTATGTTTACATCCATACATATACCTAAGTTATTAGGCAATCTATTTAATTCATGAGGAAAACAAAAAATTACTGACTCAAATCAACCAGAATTTTATTCCAGGGGTAGTATCACGAAACATCCCAAATACATTATCGAAACCTCGACTTCTAGAGAAATCCTCCTCTATCGAGTACAGTGGGTCTTTCGCATCACACAAGGGTGCCTCCCAGTAACCTTGTACGGCTGAGGTACTCCTCCTATTGAGTACTGTGGGTCTGTTGCGTCACACAGAGGCTCTCCCAACCGTGGGTATATCGCCACACCCAGGAACTCCCCCTCATTAAATGATAAGGTACTCCTCCTGTTGATTACCAAGGGTGTGCCACGTCACCAAGTTCATTCCTCCGTCGTGGGTCTGTCACCACAACCAGGTGCTTCCCACTAAGTTAATAGAGTCTCTCCGAGTCAAACGGTCACCAATCGTCAGGTCTTTTCCAACTACTGGGTCTCCGCACTCTACTCCCTCATCATTAGAAGGATCTGATCCACATGCTACTGGTTGATACTCCACCTATCATGATTTCCAATGAAGAATTACCTCAAAGGCCCACTATGTCATAGGGGTCTCAACGTAATAGAAAATGTGTCAATCGGACGCTCGGTCTGTGAGTTAATAGTCTTTTAGTCTCAGGGGTCCGGTTGGATTCGTGCATGATCCAACCAGACTGTATCTCAACTATACACAAAACTTTGATGGGGTATACTCTTAGGGACCATCATGCTCCATGATTACCAGGGTCGTTGACAGTTCTTCAAATGGATGTCTGGTGCGAATGATATGGACAGAAGATTGTAAACGGTCATAGTGGGCTCAGGTACGGTCCGACCCGGTCTGACCGACTCGGCCTGATCCAGTATGGGCCAACCTGGTTCAGGTCAACCCATCCTCACTCATTGGGTCTGGCTTGGATAGTTGGGCGAGCCAACCTATCGGGTTCACCCCAGCCCGCTGGGCCCAGCACAGCCGGCCGTGAGGGCAAGGGCCAGTCGAGAGGGCGCGGATCGGCCGCGGGTCGACGCGATGGCGTCTCGAGAGGGTGCCGCGAGGCCAGTTCAGCCCAGAGGTTCACGGGGTGTGGCCTTAGGCAGCTCAACCCGATGCTGGGCTGGTGTGGTCGGGGCCGATTCAGCAGGGTGATTCGTAAGCCGACGTGCCGGGTGGCGTGGTTGGGGCCAGTTTAACTGGTGGGTCGGGGTGCAGTGTGGCCAGGTCCGGTTTTGCTGGCTGTGGCGCAGGGCTGGTGGGATGACATGGATGGGGCACGAAACGTCTTGGGCCGGTTTGGCCGGCGGCGGCGCGGGTCCTGCGGGTGGCGCGGTTCGGCCCAGGGAGGCGGAGACGCTTCGACCTGAGCATCATAGCATCACAGGGGAATTGCGGGTTGCAGAGGCTGCGGGTAGCGCGGTCGTTTCCATCATCGCCTTTGTCACCATCAACGTCTTTGTTTCCTTCCTCCATTTTGATGAACACCGCAAATCAACTCTAGGGTTATTGAGTGGACGAACCATGTTAGTTTTTCCCGCACTCTCCACATTAGGGCGGTACCATGAGGTTTACCAAAATAATATACAAGAAGGAGCATGGAAGAAATTTTCAATTCCCATAATCCCTCAATAATATCTATTCCCAACCCCGTAAAGGAAAAAGAGGAGAGAACATGAGATGTGTTAATCAAATAATGAATAAACCCATACCTTGTTCATTGTTTTTTGATGTTGGCATGATAAGGTGGACGTCGATTCATTGTAGACGAACAAGTCCTACGTTGAAGGAAGTTCCAAGGAAGAAAGTATTAGTCGAGGTTGTTCTTCATAGTCGAAGGCGTTCCTCATCTGTGTTCTTCGTCGGTGGAGCATTCTTCGTCAGGAGATTTTCCCCAAGTTCATCCTCTCCCCAATCCTCCTTTTCCAACCAAAATAAATGGTAACCAAAGATAATAGATAAAAATATCTTATTAAGTCATTGGCACTAATTTCAAATTAGCCTAATTAAACACCAAGGATGGAAAGATTAATTTTGGAAGATTGGTAGAATTAAATAAATGGAGGTGGTGGCACCATTAATGGTAGAAGAGGTCAAGAGGCTCTCCCTCATTAATGAGGTGAGTTGAGAGGTTTTCCTCTACCACCATTATTAAGGGGCTCAGGTTGTTCTTGCTCCCAAATTCAAATTGGGAGGTTTTCATTTCTTGGGTTGTAGCACCCCAAACATTTTATGGCATGTTTCTCATAAATACAATGTATTCATTAGGTAGCCTATATTTCATGAATCACTATGCCCCTATAGAAAAAAACATGGTTACATATAGGATATAACCATTACTTAGCCACTAAATGTAAATTTACCTTTTCTAGGATTTGAATTTTAAAAATATGATATACAAGGTTGTGTTAAAGATGATATTTAGATTCTGATAGAATTAACTTAATTTTCGATGAATAGTAACCTACCATTATGAATAGTAACCTACCCTTAGGAATAGAAACTTACCTTTATGAATAGTAATATTACGATTATGAATGGTATCCATACCCTTGAGTGTATATATGAATTTAGACACCCTAAAGATGAAGGCGAATATTGTAAGTGTTTATATGTTTCAATTAAAAAATGATTTAATTAAATATTTAATTACTCATATTCAAAAATTATTTTTGAAAAATGTAATTCATTTTTGGATTCTAAATGTCAAAAAATGGTTATGGTGAATTTTTGGGATCTTTATGAAATACTTGAATTTTTGATGAATAGTAGAATCCGATAATTTACAATAAATGCTAAATAATGGATTAATTGAGTCATCGATGATGCTCAGCTGATGTAAGCCCACTTGGATAGAATTCACAGGACTCATTTACTATTCTTTTTCACAGAATACTCACTATTCCTTATATTGAGGATAAATAATAAATTAATGAGTTTTATATAAAGAAATCCCCTCTCTCGTCCACTATAAAGACCCCCTCTCACCCCCTTCCATTCATTCTTCTCAATCCTTGTGCCTTATCCAAATTCTCTTGAAATACCTTCTCAACCTCCTCCCCCACGTCCAAAAAACATTGGTCTTCTAAAAGGACCAAAACCTCTCCCCTTAATTGGTTCTCAAAGGAGGAAGTCCCAAGAGGTAAATTCCTCTTTCAAATCCCTTCTTTTCTTTTAAGTTCATTTATTTTTGTTTCTTTTCTCACCTCCCTTCACCATAATGGTATGAAAAATCTAGTAACATACATGTACTGGAATGTTTTAATGCTAATGGTATATTTCATTACCTCTTCTCCTTTCCCCACCATTTTTAATGAAATGAAAGCACCATTTGAGATGTGATAATTTAGCACATTCAATGAAAACGGTTTATCAATTTCTGTTATAATCGTTAATTATTGTCATTAAACCATTCATGTTATGGTGGAACCATATTATTATATATGTAATATATCCTATGTTTGGTTCCGTAATCCTTTTTTACAAATGGTATTAATTTATAAATCAAAACATGTTCATTGTAATCAAACCCAACTTTTAGCCAAAATGGTTGTCACTATGGTTATATATATAATAATTTGACTTCACTCTAAGTAACCAAATTAAATATAAAACCATTAATCTCCTAGATGTTCACTAAAATAATATAACTTCATTTCTGTACAACCACATCCATCTTATATATTTATCCATACTTGAATATAATTGAACTAATCATTTAAAACCAAGTAAACAAACATGCCCGAACATTGAAATTAAACCTTATAACATATCAAAAAGGCCTAGAATGAACTAAAAAGGATTATAATAAATAATTTAAATATAAAAGAGGTTATATAATTATTAATTAATAATCCTAATTTGATTATTCAGGTATTTAATAACAAGTTAAGAACACCTTCAAGAATAAGGTAAGGGATCCTCTCTCTCAATTTTATTCAATAATCCACCCTATCTTGTGGGATTTTGTTTTTAATTACTAATGATTGAGTATATTTTATAATCTCCCCCATACTACCCTTATGATATATAAATCATGGGATACCCTTTTACCTCTCATTAAGACCTTGCAATAACACTCATTACCGTGCCAAAATGTTTGTAAGAGGTTTTCTCATCTCACCTTCAATTTTGTGGGATTATCATTGTTCACCTCTTATTTCTTATATGTGTTATAGGTGTACAGCCATTGGACATATGTTATCATATTTATCATCATATTCATTTTATTCAGTGACTCTTTTGGTGGTTATTAACTTTTTTCATATGACTCAATTGAATACAACATGGTAACGAGCTTTGTCTCAATTTTCACTTCCTTGTGACTTGCTTAGTAATCGTGCACCTACTCTTTCTTATGTGGTGTTCCTACTGACCATTTGATATCACTTTTCAATTGAATGTATATTCCATTTAAATATCCATATTCTTGTATCATGGATATTATTATTGTCTAAGCCGTATACCATTTTACATACGATATTTATTTTGAATGTTGTTTTAATTATGGAAATATTGATAAATCTGTATCCTCTAATCTATACGGATAATTTAAATAAAAATTTCTATTGTATTGAATCTATTTATATAAAATTCTTGGATGTAGAGGTGGGTGTGACCCACTAAAGCCCCTTGATGAATTGGTAGGTCTCATGAGAAAAAACAGTTTGGTGACCGACCCTTCGAGTTTGTTTCCAAAAAGCAGACGTGTTTCAACCCATAGAACTAAACCATTTTTATGGTATTATGGTCCATGTGCCAGATACATGACGTCCCATTAATAAGAATTCTCGTTATTCACTGTTAGTTATTATTATTATCCATGAGGTTTTCACTATGAAAAAATTTATGGATGCAATTTCATTCTCAGTTTATTAATGGAATTAGTTGTTCATTTATTCACCATGCCATTTTGATTATGTCAGATTGATTATGATTCTCTTATTATTGTACTCATGCATCCACTATTTTTTACCCTTACTGATCATTTTAGCTCACCCCTTTCATTGTTTACTTTCAACAGGTTATGAAGAGGAGGCCATTTATTGAGTGCTAATGGATGCAGTTTTTGTTGTTCATTATGTAATGTATCTTGTAACTTTATACAATGAAATTTATGTTAAATAAATGTATCTATCTTCTTCTAGACTACTAAACTAATCATTCATTCAGGATTTTCATTCCTTATAACCATGCCAATATCACAAGTATTTCACCGGCTCCAGTCTAGTGGGGTCGGGGTGTTACAGTTGGTATCAAAGGAAGTTTAGTAAGAAACATGGAAACTCGAGTAGGAAATATATAGTGGGGAACAAATCTGTAAGGTAGAATTTGAAGATAAACTTACAAGAACATCCTGATATTTTGGTATGGAATAGATTATGTGGATATTTCAAGCAATACATCCCTATCTGGGTATGAGCAGGTAGAGGCGGCTCTAGCACAGATGTATCTATGAGTATACCCCAAAAACACTACTTTGAACTAGACTCGAATGGGAACTGTTACATGACAATGGGCCATGCTGCACTCTTGGTTACGACACTCCTGGGGGATAGTCCTAGGATAATTCATGTTTTCTTTACAAGCCATTATGAAGAAGTTGATGTAAATTTTTCATTAGAGGAACCAGGTTTATGGATAGAATTTCAATCTATGTTGAATTCTTATCTATTTGAGATTCATAAACTAATATAGTGTATCTCGTTATTTAAAAATGGAATCTAATGGAAGAAGGGGAATAAATACTCATGGGAAAGGTAGGGATCTCCCGACTGAGCAAGTCGACACAGTCAACATTGGAGCAGATCAGATCAGACCATATTGGGACAACTTACTCAAGTTGTAACGAATAACAATTCTACACCTGTGTTGGACCGTTTCATGCAGAAAAATCCCCCATCATTCAGTGGGACTACTAATCCAGTGGTTGCTGAGTATTGGGTCATGTCACCCGAAAAGATATTCATGGCATTAAGATGCAATGAAAATAAGAAGGGGGTACTGGCAATATATTTTCTCAAGGGGTGATGGTGACCAATAGTGGTCCCTGATTCAGAACACCATGGAGGAAAAAGAAATATAAGATATGGAGTGGATGACATTTAAGGAAATATTATTTGAAAAATATTTCCCTCATGAGAAATGAACTGAAATGAAGTGGAAATTCCTTAGCTTGAAACAAATAGAAGAGGACTATGTTGTCGAGTATGAGGCTACTTTTACAAGGCTGGCCATGTATGTCGTAGATTACGTACGTGACTCGGCAGACAAGATAGATCATTTCATTGAAGGTCTTAAGCAAAGTATTCAGAGGGCACTAGATTTGCAAAGATTTTCATCATATGATGGAATTGAATCAAGTACCATTAAAAGAGAGATGGAATTCTCTAGATCGAATCCTTTCAAAGGAAACCAAGATAAGAAGTGGTACTCAGATAACATAGGAAAAGGAGAAGAACCAAAGAAGATCAATGGAATGAATATTTTCCCATTATGTGAGAACTGTGGAAAGAATCATCATGGGAAATGCTTGAAAGGCATTGGAGTTTTCTATAACTATGGAGAAAAGTATCATCGATCCGATGAATGCAAGGGGAAGATAAAATTAAATTATGTTCAATTATACAATTGTAGAGAGATGGGACACTATGAAAATGAGTGACCTAAACGCCAAGTAATCATGACTCAAAAAAGGCCAAGAGATCAAGGGAGAGCTTATGCAATTACAACTGTGGAGGTCGAAGTCCGTAATGATGTGGTGGTAGGTACTTTAATTGTTTCCTCAAACTTATCCAACTCCTTATTTGATTCTAGATCATCGAATTCATTTACATGTTCTATGTTTTCCACGAAAATTAGATATGTCCAATTTGTTTTAATAAAGGAGTTATCAGTCAAAACTCCTGGGGGATGTATCATTGCAACAAAGGCATGTCGACTAGTTCCCCTCTAATCACCAAAACATGCTTTAGTTGCTAACTTTTTCATCATATCAGTGACTGAATTTGATATAATTCTCATCATGGATTAGCTATCTAATTTTGATGCGAAGATTTATTGTAAGAAAAAGGATGTTACAATTTTTGAAAATGGTGTAGATTCTCTTGTCTTTAGGGTAGAAACATCACCTCATGATTCTTATCGCGAACCACCCCCCAGTAGCTCAACTAAATGATATACTTGGAGAAGAAGATAAAAAAATATCTATGGGCGAGTAAAGAAATATTAAAATTGCAGATGTGCACATAGTGCAAGAGTTCATTGATTTATTTCTAGAGGATTTTCCTGGACATCCTACAGTGATGAATGTTGAGTTCTCAATTGATTTAACTTTTGATGCAAGACCTATATCAAATACACCCTATAGATTGGCCACTATGGAATTGGTAGAGCTAAAGAAACAACTAGAGGATTTGGGTGAAAAGGGTTTTATTTGAACTAGTGTTTCTCCATGGGAAGCCCTGGTCCTATTTTTCAAGATGAAATATGTATCCATGAGGATATGCATTGATTATAGGGAAATCATTGCTATTACAATAAATAATAAGTATCCTCTGTCTCATATTGATGATTTATTTGATCAACTCTATGGATCCCAATAAATTTCAAATATTTACCCTCAGTCTAGATATGATTAGCTATGTCTGAGAAACGAAGATATTCATAAGACAGTATTTCGAACCATGTATGGGCATTACGAGTTTACAATGATGCCATTTGGACCGACTAATGTACCATCTATTTTCATGGATTTAATGAATAGGGTTTTCAAGGAATATCTTGTTAACTTTGATGTGGTATTCATCAATGATATCCCGGTTTACTCAAAATGCTATGAAGACCAAGAGAATCAATTGTGGATTATTATGGAAACACTTGGAATAAATGAATAATATGGGAAGTTTAGCAAGTGCGAGTTTTGGCTTAAATGATTTTCCATTCTAAGCCATATTGTCTCTAAGGATGGAATCCTAGTTGATCCTTTGAAGACAAAGGAAATCCATGATTGGCCTACGCCAACAAACCAAACCGAGGTACGCAGTTTTATTGGCTTAGCAGGTTACTACTGGCGTTTTGTTTAGAATTTCGCCCGACCGGGTAACCTGCTAACCAAGTTCACACAAAAAGGAGTTCTGTTTGTGTGGGAAAAAGATTTTACAGAATGCTTGGAATAATTTAAAAGAAGACTGGTCAATGCTTCAATTTTGACTCTTCCATCTGGAAGTGATGGATTTTTTATATACAACGATGAATCAAATAATGTGCTAGGTTGCGTCCTTATGAAAAATGATAAAGTTATTTATTATGCTTCAAGACAGTTGAAGAGTAATGAGAAAATTTATCCAGCTCATGATCATGAGCTAAAAGTCGTAATATTTGGTCTGAAAATATGGAGGCATTATATCTACAGAGAGAGATGTGATATCTATATGGACCACAAGAGTTTGAAATAAATTTTCGCATAAAAACAACTCAACATGAGGCAAAGAAGATGGCATGAGTTAATAAAATATTATGATTGTTCAATAGACTAACACCAAGGAAAGGCAGATATGGTGGGAGATGCATTAAGCAGGAAAGATCATGGCCTTCTAACTCAAATGTGGATTGAAAGAGATCGTATAATCATGGATCTACTGAAGATGGAAATGTGAATTGTTAAGGAAGCGGAAACATCTTTTATCTTTCAAATGATTGAAAAACCATATTTATTAGAGAAAATAAAAAGCTCTAAATCTGATGATGAGAATATGCACACGAAAATTAATGCTGTCATGGATGGAAGAATGGCTCACTTCGTGTATGAAGAAGGAGTTCTGAAATTTGGGAAGAGGTTATGTGTTCCATCAGTACATGAGATAAAAAAGGGAACTATTAGGCGATGCCCATAGCTCAAATTTCTCTATAAATCTGGCTGACACCATGATGTACAAAGATCTTAAGGAATATTTTTGGTGGAATAATATGAAGCGGGAAATTGATGACTACGTGTCAATGTATCTATTTTGTCAACATGTGAAGGTAGAGAGACAACATCCCAAAAGAGTGATGCAACCTATACCTATTATTATGTGGAAGTGGGATAACATTACCATCGATTTTATCACCAGAACACTAAGGACACCAAGATGGAACGATGAAATATGGGTAATTGTTGATCGTGTCACAAAATCAGTAGATTTCTTTCCTATAAGAGAGGATTTTCCACTCGAGCGCCTGACAAGAATATATATTAATGAAGTTGCAAGACTTCATGGTGCACCTCTATAAATTATATCCGATCGAGATCCCCATTTTATATCAATGTTCTGCAAATGTCTCCAAAAATCATTGAATACTGAGCTTTGTATGAGTACTTCTTATCACCCCCAAACAGATGGATAGTCTGAAAGGACTATTCAGACTTTAGAAGACATGCTGAGGTCATGATCTCTTTACCTCCAAGGTACATGGGATCAATACATACCTTTGGTGGAATTTTCCAACAATAATATCTTACATTATAGTATTCAAATGGCTCCATAAGAAGCATTATATGGAAAGAGGTGTCAAACTCCAACATGTTGGGACGAAGTTGGTGAGAGGAAGCATATATGCCTGAAACTTATTGAAGAAACCATGGAAAAGGTGAAGAAAATTCAAGCCCATATTAAGGTAGCCCAAAGTGGGAAAAAGAGTTATGCAGACAATCAGAGAATAGATTTGGAATTCCAGGTGAGAGATCATGTCCTCCTGAAAGTATATCCATGGAAGGGTGTCATATGGTTTGGTAAGAAATGTAAACTGAGCCCCAGGTAAATCAAGAAATTTGAAATTCTGGAAAGAAACAGAGCTGTAGCTTACCATCTAGCGATGCCGCCAAACCTCTCCAGAGTTCATGACGTGTTCCACATGTCATTGTTAAAAATATTCATGCCTGACCCAATGCATGCTTCGGTCTCATAAAAATACCAAAACCTCTCCCCTTATGAGGTTCTCAAAGGAGGAAGTGTCAAGAGGTAAATTCCTCTTTCAAAGCCCTTCTTTTCTTTTAAGTTCATTTATTTATGTTTCTTTTCTCAACTCCCTTCACCATAATGGTATGAAAAATCCCGTAAAATAAATGTAAAGGAATGTTTTCATGCTAATGGTATATTTCATTTCCTTTGCTCATTTCCCCACAATTTTGAATGAAATGAAAGCACTGTTTGAGATGTGCTAATTAAGCACATTCAAGGACAATGATTTATCGATTTCTGTTATAATCATTAATTCTGGTCATGAAACCATTCATGTTATGGTTGAAACAGATTATTATATATTTCATATATCATATGATTAGTTCTGCACTCTTTTTGTACAAATGGTATTAAGTTATAAAGAAAAACAAGTTCATTGTAATCAATCCCACCTTTTAGCCAAAACGGTTGTCACTAAGGTTATATATATAATAATTCGACTTCACTCTAAGTAACCAAATTGAATTTAAAACCACTTAAACTCCTGGATGTTCACTAAAATAATATAAATTCATTTCTGGACAACCAAATCCATCTTATATATTTATCCAAACTTGAATATAAGTGACCAAATCATTTAAAACCAATTAAACAAACAAGCCCGAACAATGAAATTGATCCTTATAACCAATCAAAAAGTCCTAGAATGAACAAAAAAAGATTATAATAAATCATTTAAATATAAAAGGGGTTCTATAATTATTAATTAATAATCCTAATTTTTTTATTCAGGTCATTAGTACCAAGTCAAGAACACCTTCAAGCATAAGGTAAGGGATCCTCTCTCTCACTTTTATTCAAGAATCCACCCTATCGTGTGTGCTTTAGTTTTTAATTTATAATGATGGGTTATGTTTTATAATCTCCCCCATACCTAACATATGATATATAAATCTTGGTA
Organism: Viscum album; assembly: GCA_963277665.1. Taxonomy (NCBI): domain Eukaryota; kingdom Viridiplantae; phylum Streptophyta; class Magnoliopsida; order Santalales; family Viscaceae; genus Viscum; species Viscum album. The sequence goes on from OY728155.1 coordinate 269,815,148, forward strand.
TACCCTTTTACCACTCATTAATACCTTGCAATAACACTGGTTATCGTGCCAAAATGTTTGTAAGAGGTTTTCTCATCTCACCTTCAATTCTTTGAGATTTTCATTGTTCGCCTATTATTTATTTTATGTGGTATAGGTGTACTGCCATTTGACATATGCTATCATGGTTTTCATAATATTTATTGTATTCTCTGACCCTTTTGGTTGTTATTAACTTTTGCCATATGACTCAATTGAATACAACACGGTAACGAGCTTTGTCTCAATTTTCACTTCATTGTGACTTGATTAGTAATTGTGCACCTACTCTTTCTTATGTGGTGTACCTACTGCCCATTTGATATCACTTTTTAGTTGAAAGAATATTCCATTTAAATATCCATATTATCATATCATGGATATTATTATTGTCTAAGCCGTATACCATTTTACATATGGTATTTATTTTGAATGTTGTTTTGATTATGGAGATGTTGATAAATCTGTATCCTCTAATCTATACGGATAATGTAAATACATATTTCTCTTGTATTCAATATATTTATAAAGAATGCTTTGATTTAAAGGTGGGTGGGGCCCACTAAATCCCCTCTATGCATCGATAGGTCTCATGAGAGATAACAGTTTGGCAACAGACCCTTCAAGTTTGATTCCAAAAATTAGATGGGTTTCTACCCATAGAACTAAAACATTTTTACGGTATTATGGTTCATGTGCAAGATACATGATGTCCAATTAATAAGAATTATCTTTATTAATTGTCAGTTATTATTATTATCAATGAGGTTTTCACTTTGAAAAACATTTCGAACTGCTTGTGGGTTTCCTTGCCTTTTATAAATAAATAATATTGAGATGAGATTATGTCAGATTGATTGTGATTCACTTATCATTGTACTCATGCTTCCACTATTTTTTACCCATACTGAGCATTTTATGTCACCCCTTTCATTTTTTACATTCAATAGGGATTAGGAGGAGGTCATTTATTAAGTGCTTGTGGATGCAGTTTTTGTTTTTCATTATGTATTGTATCTTGTATCCTTATCCAATGTAATTTATGTTAAATCAATGTATCTAGTATCTTCAAGACTACTAAAATGATCATTCTTTTGGTATTTTCTTTACTTCTAACCATGAAAATACCACAAGTAATGCACTGGCATCAGCCTACTAGGGTTAGGGTGTTACACGGGTGTTCCCCACCACCATAACCTCTCATGGTAGATTAAAGTGTGGTGGTCCCCACCTCCAACTTCCACATGGTTAGTTACAATAGATGACATAAAATAAAATGTGTGATTATTTTATTTTATTATTTCCATGAAAAACCCATAAAATATCTTTCACCCTCGACCAACTACCCTCAAGGTGAGAGCCTCCTTAAGTGAATACTGGCGCTGTGATTTCTACAGTGTCCTGAGATTTCAATTCCGAGCACCGGTTCAAATGTTATAAAACCAACTCTAACATTCACTGAACGTACCCGAACAAAACTTCAAAAATTGATTCCGGGCACACCATACCTCAGAATCATGCGCCGTCAATTTTTGAAGACTCATAAAATTCCCTTATAATTAAAATATATTTAACTTGAAGTTACCTATCATTACATAATTATTTTGGGGTTTTCCATGGTTAATGAAATATACTGACCCTAACTCACCAACTCCTTCCTTGAACTCCAATGCGACATTGGTTTTCACCTATAATGACTTCTATCCCACACTAACCATGACTCATATGGGATATGGTGTTTTAGGATATTTTCTCTCAATATAGATTATCCAAGGCTTTATTTTTATATGTTGAGATTCAAATTTCATCTATGATATAATAATATAAACTGAATATAACTCACATATTTCATCATGGATCCATGAATTTAAATGTCATATCAAATTTCCCCTATCTTTATGATTTCTAACCATCAAATGTTTTCTACATATGTAATGTTCTAAATTTCAATTCATGTTGGATAGACTATCTGTCCCAAATATTGTGTTAGGCGCATAATATTGAACATTACAGTATTTATTTTCATGGTATAATGTTTAAATGTATTTTCAATGGCTAGTCCACCTAATGATAAACTCTGTAATATTCATCGTCATTGTACGATGAATTTTTTTTGTTTTCTGTCCTCACTGTATAAACTAAAACTATGTGGTTTAGTTCCAATTTCATGAATCAAAAAAATTTATGATTCCATGCATTATATATTTAGATGATTTTCTATATATTTTTTTGGTTAACATACATCACTACCTTCTAGAATAATGTAGATCTTTATTCCATTCTCATAGTGCTACATATTGATACCTAGAAATCCTACCCAGGTTCTTTAATAGACATTATATCAATTTCGTTGTTTTATCATAATGATGATACCATCACAAAACCCAATAAGATTTCAGTACACTATTCAACTAGAGCACCCAACATCACCTAACCTGTCTGTGCATGATATAGAATTGTGTTGCATCCTCCCTTATAAAACTACACGAGGATTCATTACCATCACATTAGAAACACAATGAGTCATAGAAATCCTATCTCATCCACATCCACAATTCTATTCTCGGATCTTCATTTACCTAGTCTTCAAAACTCCTTGGATGGCTCCCCTTTTCCCCTCATATGAATCAAGTTGATTATACCATTGTTTAAATATATTCTACGATATGAATCCTAGAAATATAGTTTTTAAATTTAAATCATATACATAAATCATTTTATTTTTCCCTTCAGACAATCTGTATTTGAATTGAGATAACAAATTCACAACATATTTTTTTTTCTTGTGTAGTATAGACTATCTCATTCCCCCACTTTTCCTTAATGTTATTATCTACCATGTTCATGAGTAGTCATGCATAATTATTTTTCCATTTCATCATGTTAGATGGATCATCTCACCACCTTGGTTAGGGTCGTGTGAAAATAAACCTTAATGACCTCTTATTCTATGTATCATGAACATAAGTTTATGTGCATTTCTCCCGAAATAATCATTTATTATAACACGTAGACATTCTAATTAATTTTCAGTTTTAGGTTACCTTACTGTTTCATAGGCATCCACACTATTACACTGAACATCATGACCATAAACCGGTTTCACCCCCTTAGTCAACACATTATTTTCATAAATAATGTGATTTGTTCACCCAAAATAAAATCCATTAAAACTAGGAAACAATTTAATGTAGGGGTTTCTCTACTCCATATTCATATAGGTAATCAGGAAAGCTATGGATTTATGATTTATATCATTAATTATAATTACCTATATGGACTGTCTAATAAGTCATTAAATTGACTATAGTAAGAGAAAAAAGTATTCTTATGTAGAAAACATCAAAAAGGAGACACGATCAAATGACTATCGTCCCCTCACCAAGTAATTATAACAATAAGGGACTAGAAAAAGGTTACTGAAATATTGAGAACGGACTGATGCATGTGAGGATTATAAATAATCCCTATATAAGTCCATGATGTTTATTTTGGACCCACTAGTTTTCAAATTTGTTAAGGAATATCAATTTCCACCTTCCCCTTCTATCCTATTGTGAAACTATTAAAGGAATGATATTTGGTTTGTGTTACATGGGATTTCACTCTAAGAATCCATCCATAAACCTTACATAATCTTGAATAAAGTTAATAATTAACATTAAGGATATATTCATGTTTATAGATATAGAGAATTAGGTCATAACTTATACATAACAACATGAATGTTATAAGTACACACTTCTACTCGCTGTCCATTATTTCATAAAACAAAAACTATAAAAAAAGAAACATGTTTAGTTCCATGTTCTAGACGACATGAATTTTTTGTGATCCCATCCATGATCTGATTCCTCTTTATGTCCTGTGAAAAAACAATTCAAAACATGGGATGAGCATAAAAATCTCAGTAAGGGATGAATAAAGAAGGAAAACTATATGTTTTTTAAAACAACATGTAAACCATGAATACAGTTTCATAATGTAATAATTTTCACAATAAATAAGTAGCAAAAAAATTTCACTTAATATATGATCATTTCTAACCCTTTTATAACCAAAATATACTATAAAGTCTATATAATGAAACATATATCGTATAAGGTTACCTTTGGACATAAGCATACTTAAATGAAAAAACAATATGGTCAACTTCCACCAATATAACTAAATGAAATAGCCATAATGTTGACTTCCATACCCAATGCATTAGAGGTTACAACCTAACCACCCATCCTTGGTTTATCATAGAACCACCCATCATTTTATCTCTCACATAGCCACTCATCATTGGGTTTTCACGTAACCACCCACCAAATTTCCAAGTACAATTATATAATAATACAACATAAAATATTGAAAATATCAACATTTCACTAAATAGTATTTCATTTTCTATCAAAAGAAATCATTTAAAGATATTGATATAATCAATCCATTTCAAAAAAATCAATACTAAATCACCCAAAAAGGGAATAAGGTATTTATTTTCATTTTTAGAAACATTACGTCTTATAAACGAAGATGAATATTGATTATGGTGGTGAAGAGGTCATTATCATTGGAAATATTAAAAAATTTCCTTTTATTATTCAGTAGAATGCTTCATAGATAAAAGATTCCCTTTTAATGAAAGAAAATGTCAATGGGGTCGATTATACACCTGGTAAAATAACTAGATATATATTCTAAAAATATAACTCTATGAAAGGAGATTGAGATGATGTCCCTTACCTCATGTCCGATTTGACTCGTTCGTTTTTTAATTTCCTCTTAAAATGGTAAATCCCATTGATTTTAGCCAAACACATTTATTGAATTGCCTTTTTCCTAAGGTAAGGATCATAGGAGGAAGAGGGGGTTGTTTGGTGCTTATTATAGTAATGTTTGGTCAATATAAGGGGCTTAATAGGTGTGAGTAATGGGTTAGAGTGGGTGGCCTTTTATAAGGGGATGAGGGGTACTTTATAATTGTCTTGAATGATTATTTTATTATAAACTGAATTTTGATTTTCAAATGGTCCAAAACATATTTAATTCGTAGATAAGATAAGTATTGTTCAAAATCCTCTCTACCAAAATGTTTTAGGAATGGTTTGGGTTCAAATTTAACCTTATCATTTAGCTTTAATCAATTGTTAACTAATTTAACTCTTACTATGCCTTCTTCTGTATTCATTCCTTATGGTTAATATAGTTGCCATAAAATTCCAATAAACCTCAAGTGTTTCATTAATGAAATTTCCAAAATTATCTAAGTATTTTTTCTGAATCCTAGAATTTTAGGACAATAATTTCATTTAATAAAATTGAATTTGTTTTAAAAACTCATTAAGGTCAATTTTTACACTATTCATATCATGACTTTTTAAAAATCCATCACAACTTGATTATTTAGAAAAAACATCATATATTAAAAGATAAAAATTCATAATCACCCATAAAATTCATGGATGGAATAAAAAGTTTCAAAATAAATTTATTTTAGTATTTATAATCACATTTATTAAAATCATTCATTAATATAGAAATCACTATATCATCATTATATCATAAATATATTTATTTATTTGATGTCTCAAAATTATAATTAAATTACCATGATGTAGGAAATATTTTTATCTTTTTATCAAAAATTAATAGTCAAGAGATCACTTATATAACCCCAAAACAGATTATATTGTTGCGGATCGATTCACAATGAAGTGGCTCCATTGTAATGCCCCTGTTCCAGAAGTTTCCCAGAGACATTCAGTACCTAGATGTTCACATGGCCGCAAATGCATTTCCCCAAAGGCAAGAGGATGCTAACTAGTAGTGAGGGACTTGGGTTTGATAGTGGTAAACAATGCCCTCATTGGAAGAGTGACACAACGAATGTAAAACACAAAGCAATTGCAGAAGTAGTAATATTACCATACAAAAATAAATAGTGGAATCCTAATGAAATAAATTGCATGAGAACAAATATATTGATGCATGATACATATGTCTAGGAATACATCCAAATAAGTCACAATGATGAAATACAGTTCTAAACAATAGTAGAAGAAAAATAGTAAGAAGCTCCACAAAATCGCAAGCCAAAGCTTGGTCCCATGCTCTCCAGCTCCAAAGCAGTCATGTACCTGAAGTTGAAGGGTGATTGACCTTATCTATACCCACAACAATATAATATATTTTTTCCCAAAATCATGGACCAAATATGTTCTGAGACTTAATCCTAGTAGGCAACCACCCAGAGATCTATTTCTAAGAGTCTGGGAAAATATAAGGAAGGTAATAAAAAAAGAAGTTGTAAACAAGGAAGTAATCAACATTAAATATACATTCTAGTTAAAAGAGTTATATACCACATATCAAGTAAGAAGATAATCACAAAAAATTTACCCTCTAGGAAGTACTGACAGCCTATCCCCTTTGGTCTTTCCTAGAAAAAACAAGCAACCCTCTCGGAAACACACACAGTCTCACCCCTCTGGTTCAAATTTAGAATAGACTCTCTAAGTAAGCACTCAACGTCAATTCACCCTATGGTCAAGTGTGATCAGAGTCTCTATGAGGAAGCAGTCACTGCCAATTCCCCCTATAATCTTTTAACAGTATCCTACAGACACTCTGATGAAGCACTCAAGGTAAATTCCACATGTGGAATCATAATGTAAGTATAGACCCTATGAGGGAGCACTCAAAATCAATCCCCCCTATGGTCTTGCAGTGTGATAAAAATTACAGACACTCTGGATAATCCCATACATCCATTCTCCCTATGGTCTACTACACCTGGTTCTTACGACCCCGTGTAAGTCAAACGAGCATAGAAATTCAAATCGGCCAAAGTAATCCACAAGAACTACATGGATAACCAGTCTACGACATAACAAAATGTTAGATAAATAATCACTCCATCTTTAAAATACATGGAATGGGAAACAAACACCATCTTAATAGGCAAACTAGACCAAACGGTCAAAACAAGCTATCATGGAAAAAACCTCCATACCATGGCAATGTAAACACCATTACAAACAAGTAGCCTCTATCCAATCAAACTAGGGAATAAAAATAAAACAATAGGGATAAAACCATAAATGTTCAATACGCCATTCATGTGTATTGGTCACTTTAACACATAAAACACAACGATGATCCACGGAAAGGCACAAAACACCTACCTTGGTGTGAGGAGATCAATATACTAGAGTCTCAGGCCTTTAATAACCTTATAAAGTATAAAATATACAAAAAATGTCAAGAATGTTCATCCCATGTTATCACATGGGAGATAAGGAATCTGAAGAATGTTTTCAAGAAGAAGAGATAACACATCGATGTGATTCCAACGCAACTGACGGTGTCCAATTTAGAGAATGGACGCTCGATCAAGGTCTTAGTAAAGATCCATGATGTACGGATGCTCTCAGATGAAATAGGTGGAGAAGAGGATGGTTAGGTCCATCAAATGTGACCCGAGTATGTTTAATGAAAAAAAGAACGTATATGGAATGCAATTTAGAAGTACACGCTATGTACTTTCGTTCAACGACCCTCACATTAGGCAGTCTCCATGCCACCACACATGGCCGTGTGCAGGGCCAAGACATGGCCATCACCTGACTACCTACGGTAACTGAGTACACGGTGTGTACTTATAATGTACATAGCGTGTACTTAAGAAAATTCCCAAAACTCCTCTTTTTCCTCAATAACACCAAAAGAAGGAAAACATACCTAAAAAGAAGATATAGGTTCTTAAAAACTTCCCCCTTAAAGAAACTCGTCCCCTAATTTCTATAGAAAGGTAGTGTAGAAGAAGAATCCATGAACAACTTTGACCTCTGTGATCGTACAACAGTCTCCCTCTCCCACGCCTCGTCCTATACTCTCTCATACTGCCATAGCACTCGTACTAGAGGAGAAGACCATCCACAAAGAACATTCATACTGCGATCAACAATCTAGATATGATGCTCCTCAAATGTGGCGTCCACCTCTAACTCAACCTATTCTGGTTGAATAACTTGATATGGGTTTGAGAAGTGATGTCGATGCCGAGAAACGTGAATGACGTCGTGCATAGACCGATACCTATGAGGTAACTGCAATCGATAGACAATGGGCCCAACTCTCTCCAAAACCATAAATGGCCTAACATAACTCGGTGAACGCTTACCCACTCTCCTAATACTCTTATTCCCAAACCTCGGTGTGACACACAGGAAAACCTTATCCCCAACCTTGAACTACAGAGGTCATCTCCCCAGATCAACATTAGACTTCTGTCGAGCCTGTGTAGTAGCCATTCTCTACTAAATATAATCAATATACTCTGTTGTCACCTAGAAAAGATGAGGCCCCACCATAGCTGCCTCTTCTGTCTCCAGCCATCATAAGGGTGACCAGCATGGCCTACCATACAAAGCATCATAAGGTTCTATCAGAATAGTTGTTTTTAAAAATATTGTTTTAGGAAAAATACATGAGAGGTATGTTCTTCTCCCAAGAGCCTTAAAAATCAAGGTTTCATGCTCGCAGAATATCCTCAAGCACCTGAATCGTATGATCAGATTGGCCATCTATCTGAGGATGGTAAGCTGTACTCAAAGTACCTATGTACCCAAATCCTTCTGAAGCCATTTCTAGAATCAAAATGTAAAATGGGCATCCCTGTCTGAAACAATGGAGTGTGGGACTCCATGTAAACGTATAATATCATATATATACAACCGTCCCAGCTCATCAAAACTGAATGTATCCCTAATCAGCAATAAGTGAGAAACCTTCGTTAGTATGTTAATGAAAACCCATAAAATATCATTCCCTTTAGATGACCTTAGTAAACATGTCATTAAATCCACCGCAACATCATTCCACTTCCACTCGGGTATGGGTAACTTCTGCAAAAGTCTAGCGGGTCGCTGATGCTCCGCCTTCACCTGCTGATAGGTGGAACACCTCATGACGAACCCAAAAACATCGTTCTTCATACCTTGCCACCAATACTGGCAGTGTATATCATGATACATCATGGTGACACCAGAATAAACTTCCCAAACAATTGAATGAATGTCCTGCATCAGCTCCTCGCATATATCTGCTGACACCCATATGCGCCCATGAAAATGAAAGATCTCATCCTCGCCTATGGCCAACCCATGAATAAGGTCCTCTCCAGGAAAAAATTCTCATAGAAATATGCCTTTATAATCTGATAGTTTCCTCATTTTCACATGATCAAGAAGAGTATAGATAACAGTTGCAGATGATTGAAATATCTGCCCCTATCTGTCAGGCACATCCAAATGCATCTTAGAAAACATATCCATAAGATGCCACTCACTAATGGCCTCCTAAACTACCTGTATCTATGTCCTACTGCTCAGCGCATCATCCTTATCATTGCCTTTCCTATGCATGTAGGTAAGCTCAATGTCAAAAGATTGAAGGTACTCAATCCACCTTCGCAATCTCAAATTCAGATCACCCTGAGTAATGATATACTTGAGACTATTGTGGTTGATGAAAACCCCAAAATGATAGCATATAAGATAATTTCGCCAACATCGTAAGGCATGAAAAACTGCTTCCAACTCAAGATTGTGTGTCGGGTAATTCCTCTCATTTGGCCTCAACTACTGAGACCCATACGAGATGACTCCTTCTCCATGCATAAGCACCACTCCAAACCAGATACCGGAAGCATCACAAAAAATAGTGTATCTCTTGCCTGACTCTTGAAATAATAGTATTGGTGCTTATGTAAACCTCCATTTCATCTCCTGAATGGATGCCTAATTAGAATCTGGCCACCAGAACTTTTCGACCTTCTTATTCAAGCCCATTAGTGGCTCTACTAAGTGTGAGAAGTCATGTATGATGTGCCTGTAGTATCCAGCCAACCCTAGAAAACAATGTACCTCAATGAAGTTGTTCGACTTCTCCCTGGAAACTACTCTCACTTTCTATGGGTCTACTGATACTCTTGTCTCTGAGATAACATGACCCAAGAAGTGAATTTGGTCCACCCCAAAGTGGCATTTTGAGATCATATCATATAACTACTTCTCTGTCAGTGTACTCAAAATGATCTCAAGATGGGTGGAACGGTCGTGTCGAGTGTGATATTACACCAACATATCTTATACCAAGACCACCATGATGGAATCCATGTATGGATGGAACACATGGTTCATCAGTTCCATGAATACTACAGTCGCGTTCAGACCATTCCTACTCTGGAAGGCTATAAGAGGTATATCTGATAGTCTATCATGAAACCGATGATAAATGGATCTCAAGTCAATATTGGAGAACACCTGGGCTCCTTGAAGATGATCAAAGAGATCATTAATCCCCAGAAAATGATATCAATTCTTGATTATCAACTAGTTCTGCTTCCGATAATCGATGCAATGTCTGAGGGTACTTTCCGCCTTCTTCGCAAATAGGACAGGAGAACCCCATGGAGAAGTACTAGGTCAGATAAAACCATTAGCCTGTAACTCCGCCAACCACCTCTTGAGCTCCAGCAACTATGGAGTAGCCATCCTATAAGAATTAATGGACACCGATTCCAATCCTAGCATAAAATGAATAGAAAATACACCTCTTTCTCAGGTGGAAAATAGGAAAAGAAATATGAAAAGAAATCTCTGAAATGATCAACAATTGGAGGAATGTTCATCTGTGAAGTCCCCTGGTCATCCAGATATAGACTAGCAATCTATGCTATAAATTCTCCCAACCCATGATTCTTGGGTCCCACTAGGATCGCATGGACATCCCATTGGCCTTTATGAAGAAACTATCTTCCTTCTATGGATGTGAAACTCACCCTATGACAATAATAATCGATAAAATCTTGGAAGGGAACATACCAATCCATTCCAAGAATGATATCAAACCCTATCATTTCTGTGACATAGATATCCCACAAGAAGGGATACCCACCATCCTCAAGAGGGAACTCATTACACTGACATACACTAGTCGTTCTTGTCCCAATGGTGTGTCTAGAATCAAGATATCATCATAAGAAAAGACACAAAGCCAAAGACTCTCCACAAAACCAACAAATAAATAGCTTTGGGAAGCCCCTTTATCGAATGGAGTGGAAACTATAACTGAGGAAACTAGGAATGTACCTCAAATTGTAGAGGGTCTGAAATCCTACTCTTGTTGGGAATTCTCCACTACAAAAGTCTGACCTGCTCTACGGCCCTATGACCCTACCTAAACACCTTGAGATGGTCCATCCTATTGTCACTAGAATCCTGGTGGCTCGCTACCTCGGCCAAAACCTCCACCTCAGTCGGAATGGCTGGAAGAAATCCATTTACTAGACTGAGGAGAAACTGGTGTTGCTTCTCCAAAACGAGAAGTCATAAAAGAACCCATGTCCCCAACTAATGGTGAGAAGAACTGATAGAATCACTAAAGATGACTCATCTTGCCGCACGATCGACACTCCAATGGGTCTCTTAGGCAATGTGGTATCGTATTCCCAAACTTCCCACACTAGTAGTATACCACATGGCTACCTTAAGATTCATTCTTCCTACTCAGATCTTCACATATAATCTCCCTACGATGCTTCCTACTATAAACCAGTGAAGCCCAAAGTTTGGGTGCTGAACCACCCTGGCTCACAGCTCCAAAATCCCTCAAATTACACTATGTGATTAGTGCCTAGTTGACTATAAAAGATATCAAAGTCAACCTAGTGATGTTCACCAGAGCATAAATGCCCTAACTGAGACCATCCACAAACTTCTTTACCAGAGCAACCGATATCCCCCTATAAAGGGTTTAAAGAACTACAGCTCGATGATGTTAGAAGAGTACTCCATAACAAAAATAGTACCCTGCTCCATACTCATGATTTATCGGGCTCGATCAGCCCTCAATTTTTTCGGATATAAGTAATCATATAAGGTATGCTGAAACTCATTCCATGACATATCGTATTGGTGTCCCACGTGTGAGATAACATCCCACCATCTCTTGGTGGAATCCCAAAGCATATATGTAGCAAACTGGACCCGACTTTCCAAGGTGTCTACAGGTGATCAATCATTGTTAGCATGACCTCCAACCATGACTCTACAGCCTATGGTCCACATTCCCTCGAGAAAGTGGGAGGATGCTGCTACTGGAAAACTCTCATCATCTCTTCCATAGACAAAGAAGGATGTGGTACTCCTCTGAATGTCTTCATTAACCTCGTAAAGCCTTCTCGGAACTATGAATCAACACCTCTTTCCGAAATGACGGATGGTGCGAAGACTGTCACAAATGGAGGTTCTACAGGTAGTCCCTGATCAACCATATCTGGTGTTTGATCATTGCGCTGTAACTGGGATACAACTGGAGGAAGTGTCAGTGGCAAGATTGGGCAAGGTCAAGCACTCACTTTAGATCAAGATTATCAAGGACTGAAAAATGGATGGGTAAGAAGGGAACAAGAGAAAGAAATATTTCAATTTTTACAAAAAAAGGATACACAACATGTATACTTGACTACACAACATGTTCCATGAAGCCCTTCACATGGGCATGTACTTCGGCAAAAACTGGCCGTGTAACACCCCAATCACACATCGCGTTTTCCTAACACTCGGCATGTACTTGAATCCTATTCCCATGCCTGATTCCTTCTACCTGACTAAACTACATAGTTCTCCTAGAACAAAATTACACTGTGTGTTTGTGCTAGACACAGAGTGTAATAGATGAGCTTCACTGACCCATTTTTGTAATGACATGGCCGGATACACATCTTGCACTACATGGCATGTTTTATAAGGAAACGACGTGTAATAAAGGATTTCCACTGACCTGTTTTATTAGTTACATGGTCGGATACTTGGGATTACACTACACGGCGTGTTCAAGACTAACACAGTGTGTATTGCTTATGTTTTTTTATCCACCTGTGTCTTTAGTCACATGGACATACATAGGATCTAAACACATGGCATGTATTTCTGGTACATGGCGTGTTCCACCATGGGTTTTCCCCAACGCCGTGTATCTGCCCAAACAACCAGTGAGACGGTCAGAGACTACACGGTGTGACCATAGAGTACACAACATGTATATATGAATATGATTATTATTGAATAGAAGAACATAAGATATGTATTAAAAACTAAACGACGTGTATTCTGAGTTTTTTCAGACAGTAAGCCTCAACAAATAGTCCGGAAGCCCTGAAAACATTGAAACAAACATTTGAGTACCAAATTTGGATTTGTGAGGGCCCATACTCCCCGCGAATCAAAGCATGAAATCTCATACAATTTATATACAAGAAAAAAAAGAAATTATACAAAAACTTTAGATCCATGAGGGACAAAAACACCTCAAGAACAAATGTTTGGCATTAATTCAAAAAAAACCATACACAATCAATACCCTATTAAACCACATGTATTTTATCTATACATCTATCACAACAGCATGGATATCTGGCACACCATCTATCACAATATCAATCAATCGCTAATGCAACATAAACGGAATGGAACGATTACTAGACATGTGATTCCTAGAAATTGCCTATATGATACATGACATGGTATACCCTCTTCTAATCGGGTTTCAACTGAAATTGAACCTCAACAATACCAATAGTAACAGTACAACACATGTGAATCACTCAATAGTGAAATCTAATCAACTGTAAAATTTAAAAACTAGAAATTGAAATAAATGAGGTAAATTGGCTTTTACCTATACACATGTTTGCTACTCCCAGGAATATCTTATTATAAAGTACATGTTTCCATCCTACCCCAAATTATATCCTCTAAACAGTAAGTCAAGAAGAAAATAATTCCACTAATACCACTTTGTAGCATCCCGATTCTGGAAGCCTCCCATAGATGCCCCGTACCCAGTTGGTCACATGGCCTCAAGCACATTGCTCCAAACGCTAGAGGATGTCGACTAGTAGCGATGGACTTGGGTATGATATTGGGGAAACTAAGCTCTCATTGTATGAGTAACACAGTAGAAGTAGAACATAAAGAAATAGTGAAAGCATTAATATTACCATTCAAAAAGAAACAACGGAAAAATGAAGAAATAAAAAACTGGAGCATATATATAATGATTCATGATAAATATGTCTAAGAAAGTAGAAAAAAAAGTCACAATGCTAAAAAAAATACTAATCCAAAATATAAGAAAAATAGTAAACAACTCCACAGCATCGCAAGCCAAAGCATGGTCTCATGCACTTCAGCTCCAAAGTATTCAAGTACCTGAAGTAGAAGGAATATTTCCCTTATCTATACCGGCTATAATATAATTTTTTTGGGCCCAAAATCATAGACCAAACAAGGTGTGAGAGTAAATTTAAGTAGAAAACCACCAAGAGACCTATGCCTAACAATCAGAGAATATATATGGCAGGGAATAAAAAAAGAAGCAGTAAACAAGGAAGTTCTCAACAGTAAACATCCCTATAGTTTCAAAGAATTAAATACCACATATCAAGTAAGTATATAATCATAAAAAGGTAACCCTCTGGGATGCACTCACAACCTTAACCCTATGGTCCTACCTAGAAAACCCAAGAAACCCTCTAGAAAATAGACACAGTCTCACCCCTCTGGTTCAGCTTTAGAATAGAATCTGAGGAAGCCCTCATCATAAATTCCCCCTATAGTCATCTGTGACCAATAACTCTATGAGGAAGCACTCATAGTCATTTTCCCCTATCATCTTTTAAAGGTAACATACTGGCACTCTGAGTAGTAACTCAATTTCCATTCCCCATGTGGCCTCGTAACATGTGTATAGACCCTCTAAGGGAGCACTCAACATCAATCCCCCTATGGTGTCGTAGCGTGATAATAATTTTAGACACTTTGGAGAATCCCTTATATCCATTCTCCATATGGTATATGAAACCAGGTTCTCACGACCCTCTATAAGTCAAAAGAGCATAGAAATGCAAAATGGCCAAAGTAAACCTCAAGAACTACTTGGCTAACTAGTCTACGACATAATAACATTTCAGATAAACAGTCACTCCATCATAACAATACTGGTCATGGGATAAAAACAACAACCTAACAGGAAATTTTGACCAAACAGTCAAAATAAGAAAACATGGAAAAAACCTTCATAGCATTGAAAATTAAACCCTATTCTCAACAAATAACCTATATACAATCAAACTTGGGAGTTGAAGGCAAAAATGGGGATAAAAACATAATTGCACAATACCCTGTTCATTGGTATTAGGCAATGTTTCACATAAAACTCAAGACTATATACGTAAAGGCACAAAACACCTACCACAGCATCAGGAGATCAATGTACCTGAGTCTCGGGCCATGAATCACCTTAAAATGTCATATATATACAAAAATTTCAAATACATTATACCCACAATATCTCACGTGAGAGAAGGAATTAGAAAAATGTGTTCAAGAAGAAGATAGAACTCACCGATGCGATTCCAACGCAACTGTCAGAGTCTGATTTAGAGAACAAATGCTCGATCGAGTGCTCGGTGAAGATCTGCATTGTATAGATGCTCTCGGATGAACTAGGTCGAGAAGAAGATAGTTCTATCTGTCAGACGTGACCCCGATACAATTAATGAAAATAACTGAAGTACACGACGTGTTTTTTAGAAGGAAACGGTGTGTACTTGCCTTCACCGACCCTTGCATTATGTGGTCTCCAGGTCACCACACACGGCCATGACACAGCCAACACCTAGCTACCTACGGTTACATATCAAACGGTGTGTACATAAAATGAATATGGCGTGTACTTATGAAATTTATACAAAACTTATCTTCTTCCTCAAAACTCCAGAAAAAGAAAAACATACCTGAAAAGACGATTTGGGTTCTTATATCCATTGGGTCCTAAAATCGACACAAGGATACCCATGCCCAAGAACATCTCATCCAGTAGGATTAGGACAAATTTTATTGTAATTTAGTATTGTTATAATATTATTTTTTACCATTATTTACCATATTTACCCTTTAACCATGGTAAATAAAATATATAATGAATATACTATTCAACATGTCTAAAAAAATGAACCTGTTTACACAATTTGGACCACTTGATTCCAAATATGGAATCCATTTTTCAAAATTCAATGTATAGAATTGGTAGAAATTAATTTAAAAATAATTCTCGTTGATGAAACCAAATTTTTTTTATGAAGTAAAAACTATCAAATGGTTGACATGTGTTTATGTCTAATTAAAAAGTGAAATAAATTTAATGGCCAAAATTGGATTAAATGGTAAAAACAAAATCCAATTACACTTAAAACCCACTTTAATGTACAATCTTACTATATAAATAAATAATATTAAAAGGTAGTTTTTATTTAAAATGTAGTGTTTTTCAATATTCATTAAAAATAATCTTTATCAGAAAAATACACATATTTCATCCAATGTAAATTTTTATGATACTATTATAAATAAAAGGTATATTTATCAAATGTAGCATGTAGAAGTAACAAAAACTAGATTTAGAAATGTGTTTCCATCAAAAGGCGATAAACAATCATTTTAAAATTATTAGAGTATTTCATGCTTAAAATTGTATTCATTTTAATTTCAAGCCTCTTAAATTTATTGGATAAATGTAAAAACATTTAACAAACATCTTTAATCTTAATATGGTAATTTCTACTCAAAGTTTTTAATATAATTAATTGCCATTAACTATAATTTAAAAATAATCATAATACATTATTATTATTATTATTATTTTAGTATAAATCAGCCTTGTGTGAAATATATGATTTCAGAGTAACATGTTGTTGTGTGTCGGGTATGCCATTGAACATAACATCCCCATTAAAGTAAAATTAATATTTAATTAACAAATATTAATATATAGGAAAACATTATATTCTTTATTTAACTGGGATGATACATCCTTCCACCCTTTTGGAAATTGTGTCCTCACAATTTTATTTACTTATCAAATAAGTAGGGTTTTTATCCCTCATAGGATTTTCAGGTTCCCATGTTCCCTCTTCAACCATATGGTTTTTTCCAAAAAACCATTAATTAATAAATTACCTTAATCCTTAACACTTTATCTCTTTAGTCATTAATCTTCACTGGTTGTTCCTCATAAGAAAGATTCTATTCCAACAGAACTACCTCTGTACTCAAAACATAAGATGGATCCAGAATATTCTTTCTCAACATTGAAACTTGAAAATCATTGTATATATGTGATAAACATGGAGGTAAAGCCACAATGTAGGCAACTGATCCAAATTTTCTAGGAATTTATAGGGTCTAATAAACCACATATTCATCTTTACCTTCTTAACAAAACATGTCTCACTTTTCCATAGAGAAACATTGAGAAAGATATGATCACCTACATAGAATGAAAGAAACTTCCTTCGGTTATCTACATAAATTCTCTGTGTCCTCTGAGCTATTACCATGTGCTTATGAAATAAATGAAATTTCTATTCCATATCTTCTGTCTCAGGATTAATTATTTCAAAGTTAATATATACTTCAAACATTTGTGATTAACATATATTTCACACTTTACTCCATACAAATGATACCTCCAAATTTCTAAAGAACATAAAATATTAGCTAATTCCAAATCATGATTAGGGTAATTGAACTCATGAGGTTTCAACTAACGTGATGTATAATCAATCACTTAATCATTTTGTATAAAGACATATCTAATTCCTTTCAATAAATCATCACTATAGATAAAACATTCATCATTTCTGGAAGTCAGTTCCAAAACATGAGCATTCACCAATCATCACATCAATTGCTAAAAATATTCATCAAATTGATTTATCCAGATGAACATAACTCCTTTTCAATTTAATGTAGTCAGTGGGATAGATAACCATGAAAAAATTTCAACAAACCTCCAGTAATAAACTATTAAACCAAGAAAACAATGATTCTAGGTTATACTTATTAGTCTTATCTATTCATTAACAACTTTTGTTTTAGTAGGATAAATAGTTATGCCATATTCAGAAACAATGTGACCAAGGAATGAAAATTTTTGTAACCAAAACTCAGAGTTTCTGAATTTTTCATATTGTTTTTTTCTTTTATTGTTAGCAAGAAAACCCTTAAATAACTTTCACACTGCACTTTACATTTTGAATATACCAAAATATCTTCAATAAAAACAACCACAAACTTATCCATGAACTCATGAAAATTCTATTCAGAAAATACATGAATACAACAGGTGCATTGGTTAACCCAAAAAGAAAAAACAAAAAATTCATAGTGGCTATATGGGGAACAAAATGTGGTCTTTGGAATGTCTTATTCCTTTACTTTCAATAGATGGTACCCTGACCTCAAGTCAATCTTCATAAAAAATTGATCTCTCTATAGTTGTTCAAACAAATCATCGATATGAGGAAAAGGATGCTTTATCATAATAGTTATGTTATTAATGCCTCTAAAATCAATGCAAAGTCTCATTGAACAATATTTTTACAACAAATATGACAGGATCACCCACAATGATGTGCTATGTCGGATTAATCCTATTTCTAACAACTCTTGTGACTTTTTCTTTAACTCTAAAACATCAATTTGACCCATTCGATAAGGGGGTTTTATAATTGGCTTGGTATTTGGATCTAATTCAACTGTAAATTCAAATCCTGGTCAGGTTTCTTACCAGGAAATTCATCCGGGAAATTATCAAGATACTCATTTTCCACTAGAATATCATTAATCTAAATAGTTAGTTTGTTTTCAACAATATGTGAAAGGTAAAATTCATTTCCATATTTTAATATTTTCTTAGCACTTGATATGTTATCAAAATTAGGGGTTCATTCATGTACAAAATCAGAATTTTTTTCCGAAAAGAAACCCCTTTAGTTATGAAGTCAATCTTATAATGATAACCAAAAAGCCAATCCATACCTGAAATAAAATCAAACTCTACTATGGAAAAAACAACACGGTTTATTGGTAGATTCTTTCTACACACAGGGATATAAAGATTCTTATAATTTCTTTTTGTCTTAACATATCCTCCAGGTGTTTTTATTATAGGTTTTGGATTAATTTCTTGAGATGAAATTCCCAATTTTCGAGAACATTTATCTGAAATGAAATATTGTGTTGACCCTGAATCAAACAACACATTGGAATAATCTGAAAAAACAAATAGAGTACTTGATACCACCTCATTTGATGGTACTACATCAACCGTAGTAGTAGCAAAATATTTCTTCTCCCCCTTCTGCCTTTGTTATGTATGCTTTCCACCTTGGGTAAGCCACTATGGACACATATTGGCATAATTCCCAAACTCATTGCCACTAAAACTACTTACCACTAGATTTTCATTTCCTTCATGATCATCTTACTTATAGTGATGAGAAATATGACCAATTTTACCACACTAGAAGCACATTCCATATTTTGAGAGAAATTATCCATGATTCTTTTTAGCACACTTCTCACTAGATGAAAATTTAATTTTCTTACCTCCATAACTTTTTGATGAAAACATTATTGTTGCATGCCAACTAGACCTCTTCTTTTCCTTTTTATCATGGTCCACATGATCATTAGAAAACTCAATTTCTACTCTTTCATCACATCTGACACGTTTCTCATCACTTTTGAATTCATGAGATTCTAATTGAATTTTGATATCGTGGCTTCAATCACGAGTAAAAATGATTGATTTTACTATCAAGATGATTTACGAAATTTGGAGCATACCTTTCTAGTCGAGTTAATTTTTCTTCCTAAGTAACCACTGGGTCATCCTCCAGTCTCAATTTCAAGAATTTCATTTCCATCCTAAGTCGAACCACTATAGGAAAATATTTCTCAAGATACATACCTTTGAATTCATCCCAATAAATAGCATCAATATCCTCAATATCCCTGATATTTTTAACCACTGGCCACAACTGATTGGATTCCCCTTCAAAATGGTAAACAATAAACTATAATTTTGATGTTATAAACAACCCATGATATCAAAAATCTTTTACAGTTCTTAAATCCACCCTTCATCTAGCACAGGGTTAGATCATCATATAAATTATAATGTATGAGGCCTCATGAATTCTCCTCTGTTGACATGTTCTTATGTGGTTAATCTGGATGATATCAGGAATGGATACCAATACCATTTTTAGCCTGAGTCAACTGTGCCATCATGGCAATAAACTATTTAGTTCCTATTCCGACCATCTCAGGATGCTGGTTTAGAAGGTTGTTTTCCTCTTTATTGTTTCCAATCATAGTTTTTATGTTTCTTCTATGGAAAACTATTCTGATCAAACATATCTTAGATGATGAAACAATGTAATATTCAAATTCTATATCATTTTAATTTGAATATAATGTAACAATTATTTATAGATAGTCTAATAACAAAATTTGAACTCCTTATGTTATATAAACTAACCTTTGATACGAACTATAAGCCCCTAGCCTAAAACATTACAAAATCCTGAATTGAGTTAATAATTCAAATTGAGGATATTTTCAGTTTTATAGCTTTATCTAATTAGGTCACAACTTATACATATCAAATTTAATTTTAAAAGTAGACACTTCTACTCATTATCAATTTTTTCATAAAACTACAACTATAAATAAACATGTTTACTTCCATGTCTTAGATAACATGCATTTTTCTGCATCCCATTTTGACGATATTCATCTTTAAGGCCTTAAAAGAAACATTTCAAAACATGGGATAAGCATAAAAAGCTTAGTAAGGGATACATAAAGAAGGAAAACTGTTATTTTTTTTAAAACAACATGTAAAACATGAATACATTATCATATAGTAATAATTTTCACCTTAATGAAGTAGCAAAAACGGATTGCTGAATATAAGCTCATTGCTTACCCTTTTTGTAACCAGAAGACTACCATAAATCCCATAGGAAGTAACAAATAGCATATAAAGGTAACATTGAACATAACATACATAAATTGAATAACCATATGGTTGACTACCACACATATCAATAAATAGAATAGCCATTCGACCAAATTCTATATCCAATGCATTGGTGGTTATAACATAACCACCCATCCTTTCTTTATCACAGAACCACCCGCCATTTGGTTTATCACGTAACCACCTTTCATTGATTTATCACATAACCACTCTTCAAATGTCCAAATACCATTATATAATCATAAAACCTAAAATAATTCAAATATCAACATTTCACTAATAAAGTTTCATTTTCAATCACAAGAAATCATTCCATGATATTTAAATAGAAAATCAATTTCAAAAACCATTTTCAATATGAAACACCCAATAAGGTAATAAGTTAATTATTTTCCATTTTAGAAACATTATGTCTTATAGAGGAATACAAATAAAAATTACGGTAGCAGAGAGGTCATTGTCGCCACAAACGTGAAAAAGAATTCCTTTTTTCATTTAGTAACACACTTCAAACATAAAATATTTCCTTTGTATGAAAGTAAAAATCAAAGGGGTATATTTTAAACTGTAATGAATAAGTAGGTGTATATTATAAGAATATGTCTCAACAAAAAGAAATTGATATTAAGTCCATTAGCTCATTTCTGACATGACTCATTCATTCATTAATTTCCTCTTAAAATAGGCATGTCCCTTTGATTTGACCCAAAAGGCTTTCTCAAATTTCCTTCTGCCAACGTTACGGATTCTAAGAGGAATAGGGTCATGTTGAAATATTTTTGGACAATTGTTTGGAAGATCCAAGGTTTATGAGAGGTGTGAGTAATGGGTCAGATTTGGTGTCCATTTATAAGATGGAGGAGGGATACTTTGGGAATGTCTTGAATGATTAATTTATTATAAACTGATTTTGGATTTTCAAAATTCCCAAAACTCATTTAATTCGAAGATAATATGAGTATTGTTCGAAATACTCCCAATTAATAGGTTTTAGAATATTTTTGATTTCAAATATAACCTTATCATTTATTTTTAATCCTTAGTTAAATGATTTAACTCTTACTATATCTTCTTGTGTATTAATACTATATGGTTAGTATAGCTTCTATAAAATTCGAATAGAATATAAAGCAGTTCATTAATGACATGTTCAACATTTTCTAATCTTTTGGAAGAATCGTAGATTTTTAGGACTATTATACGATTTAATAGAATTGTATTTGTTTTAAAAACATCTTAATGACAATTTTTATATTATTCATGTCACGACTTTTTAAAATTCCATAAAAACATGATTCTTTCGAAAAAGCTTCAAAAATTAGAAGATAAAAAGTCATACACATCCCTAAAATTCGTGTATGGCACAAAAAGTTACAAAATAATTTTATTGTAATAATTATATTCTCATTTTTTTAAATCATTCTTTAATTAGGTAATCATTACATCATCATTGTATCATAAATATATGTATATATGTGATGTCTAAAAATTATAAATAAAATACCATGATGTATGAAATCATTTTATATTTCTAATGACTATTTATATTTGAAGATATCACTTATATAACCCTATATAAGTTTTTCTTAGTAAAAGATAATATTTTACGGTATATTTTCCATAACATTAAATTGAAAGTAATTAAATTTCATTTCCAGACACACGTGGCTCTATGGGGTCCTAAAATCAACCCAAGAATGACTATGGTCATAAATATCCCATCCAATAGTATTATAAGACATGTTAGGGAAATTTTATATTATTATAGTATTATTTTTCCCTTATTTACCAGATTAACCCATTTACCATGGTAAATAAAATATTAACTGAAGTTACTATTCATAATCTCTAAAAATAAATGGTAACAATTTAAAAAATTTGTAACTCCTGATTCCAAATATGGAAATCATTTTTCCAAATTCAAAACAAAAAAATTGAAGAAATTAATTAAAAATTAATTCTCATTTCCAAAACCTAAAAAACCGTTTTTTAGAATTAAAAGCTACCGAAAGATTGACAAGTATTTATATCAATTCAAAAGTGAAATTATATAAAATAATGAACATTATATTGAATGGTAAATAAATAATACAATTAAACTTTATAACCAATTAAAATTTTAATCTAACTATATATTAAAATAATATTAAAAGATGGTTTTGAATTAAAATGCATTATTTTTCATTATTCATTAGAAATGAACTTTATTAGAAAAATACGAAAATTTAATCAAAAGTAAATTTTGATGTTCTGATTCTAAATAAGAAGTTTATTTTGTCAAATAGAGATTATAAATGTGACGAAAAATTGATTTTAAAAGGGTATACATTCAAATGGTGGTGAACTAACTTTTAAATTTATTCAATTATTTCATGATTAAAATTGGATTCCTTCTCATTTTAAGAATCTAAATTTTATTGGATAAATGTAAAAACATTTGACGAAAATGATTAACAAAAATATGGTTTGTTCAATTCGTTTCTACTAATTCAATATCATGGATTCAATAACCATTTATAAAAAATATAAACATATTTTTATTATTATTTCTATATGACTCTGCCTTGTGTGAAACATAAAATTTAGGAGAAAACTATTTGGTGGGTTGGGTAGAACATTGAACCTAGCATCCCCTTTAAAGTAAAATTAATATTTAATTCACAAATAATAATAAATATGAAAATTTAATATTCTTTATTAACCGGGGATGTTACATTCAGTGAGAAACCTATAAAATGATTTTGGTCCCTAAAATATGTGATACTTTGATAGAGGATATCATTATTGGATTCTGTTATACATTTTTTACATTGGGTATTTCCCTTTTCTGGTATTTTTTGTTCCAAGGAACCTCTTTAAATTGACCCCCAAGTCCAAAAACATCTACCATCCATCAGTTTGAGCTAAATTCCATATAATGATAGATCGTTTTCCTATCTATATAACCTCAATAAAAGGAGTAATGTGGTGCTTATCAATCTCCCTTAAGAAAAGATTTCATATTTTCTCATGTTAATTTGTCTCATTGCTTTAGCACCCCATTATGCCAAGTGCATCCTATCAATTTCCCAATAAACAATATTGTAGCACTAGGGTACTCTGACTTCCCCCATTTATAAATTCCTTTGTCTTCCCTCATGTTTTCCGCAGAGTCTAAATTTCCTCATAGAAACATCATGTTGGAATTGACACCCCCATAGTGATGGCATAGTAAAATAAAGTCCAATTTCCCATCCTTAGTACTTGTCCAAGATGATTTCTCGAAGTAAAACTATGGGTATAATATTTAAATTACATGGTCAGTGACATACCATTGAACTCATAGATCCATACATGATGATAAGCTAGAGTAATGCATTATTCCAATTTGGATAATGGTCATCCACATCCAATATATCAGCTTCTTTTTCACTTCATAATCTCATCGTCATGATATACATTCCCCTTCCACTCTCCCCATTTAAGTTGGAGTCTTAAAATACATTATATTATTATCCAATAATATTTAGTCTATTTTTATGGCGATCCTTCAATTTGGAATCATTCACAAATTGTATCCCTATTTTAATAGGCTATTTCAATGGTCAACATGTGATCTAAAAAGAATAAGATTTATCACCATGGTACTCTCATGTGATAATAGTAGCCTTCCAATACACCATATTTTTCATACTCTTGTTCCCTCAATTGAGCATAGGTTTTTTTGGATTTTATTCCTCATCAGAATAATTGATGTTACCATTTTTATTCCACAACATATGAAAAGAAAATATATATTTTACATCCATTATTTTAGATGATAACCTATATTTATTGGTCAACACCACATGACATCAAAATACATGATTCCATGGATTCCCATATAATATAATATTGTCTTTTTGGAGTTATAATATTACCATGAAAACATTGAACATTGTGCCTCGTGATTCCCACATTAAAATATATGTAGTGACATGTTGAATATTTATCCTAGAACCTAATACAACCACCACCATATTCTGTTTTATAAATTGGGATACTTTTTTGAGTCATGTCAAGCTATAGTCATTCACAATTCTAGAATGATGGTCCCTTCCTTGAACATGATTTGTATATTCACATGAAATTTATTAATCTTCTTCTATTGTGTTGAGACGTAGACTCAATCTATTTTAGGTTTGTATCTACCTAGCTCACCTAATCACTCAATCATTTCAACTCTCATATCCTACATATACTTGACATTAATAGGGTAGACTAAAATTTTTGAATCCCATAAACCCTATTCACTCATATATATAGGTCCCTTGGAGGAAATTATGACAAATTCTACTAGGCCCATATTCTATTGTCCAAAACACTATTGTAATTAGAAAATCATTTATTTATCTCTTCCTTCCAACAATGAGAACAAATAAAATAGTTATGTTCCATGATGACAGCATTTACTCATCAAGTTTTAAAAGATTATAATTTATTTTATTTGAAAAAATTTGTTTACTAAATCATAGAATAATGTAAAATATGTGCATGATCCCATAAATAATTTTAAAGAACAATTGTTGAATTAGAGATATTTCTTAGTTTTTTTAAATCATGTCATTATATTAATAAATATAAAAAAATAATTTAACTTCAGTTAGCATTACCTAACTTAGACTAAAAGTATTCTAATAATTAATTAATCATAATCAATGTTATATAGAATGAAATGTGTGAAAATAATGTAAGGGGATGATTTTTTTAAATTTTTAATGTTTCAACTTCCATAAATCTATAATCCAATTAACAGTGGGGTGACACTACTATATGACTATTTCTATCTCTCATCCTAAACTAGACTACCATATATAGATAATACCTCCCTAATAATGAACTAACATTCCTTACAATAGTAAGGTCGATGTCTAAGCTAAACATATGGTGATTTCTAACTCCTTTCATGCAAGTCCATGACACAAATATATATGGGTTCTCATGGAAGTGACACATTGAGGTGGAATGAATTGATTATTATCCCCAAAATGTATCTACTAAAGTGAATGTGGGTAGTTCCAAGTTCATTGTTTCCTCCGTGTATGCACATTGTGATTCTAATTGTATGAAGGATCTATATTGGACCCTCTAAAACATTAAAACATGGGAACCTATAAGGGTTTATAGTGGGTGAATTCAAAATGATTACAAATGATCCAGAGAATAATGGTGGTATGGATTTTTATAGTATATCCAATCAGGTCTTCAAATCATTCATGTCAAATTTTAAGTTGATGAATCTAGGATTCATGGGTAGAAAAAAACCCGGTGGAATTATATGAAGGGAAGTTATCGCATATGGAGAAGAATAGACCACTATCATGGTAATATCGAATTTATAGATTCATATCCATAGTTTTCAATTATTCACTTCCCTAGATCTCTATCATTCAATTCCACTTTGGTGACCAATAGAAAGAGTGATCATAGTGGTTCAGAATATTTAATATAATCACATAGCTGGTCGGGAGAAGATGGTTTCTTGAAAACAGTTCATGCTTCCTAGTTTCAAAAGACTGATGTGAGTCCCAATGATGATTTATAAATAAGTCTCATGCGGATGACGATTGATTTATATTAATGGAAGATGATAAATAACAATAGTGAGACCTATTTTAAGGAAATTTATGATGATATATTAATTATTGAGATGAGGCATCAACTATCATGAGAGGGTGATGTTTATCTGATCTCAATGATATGAAAATCATTCATTCCAGGAAATTAGGGAAAATTGAAAGAGTTCAATGTGAAAAATATATGACTACATGGGATAAGGAGGGTTTTGGAACATGGTAAATTTTTAGGCATGTATCAAGGAGAGGCTGGTGTCAAGTAAAATCACCCTAAACAATCCATATGGATCCTATATGAATGAAATTGTGGTTTTGGATAATTTGGTCTTGGGTCATTTCATGACACTGTAGGAAAGAACCCATTGAATTTACTGATCAGAGTCTGGAAGTAGGAGAAGGTGAGGCCAGGTCATGGAAATATATTCACAGTATGATACAACATAATGATAATGAAAATATAGTGGTCTTCCTAATGTGGATGATACCAAGGAATCCTTATTTAGTATAGAAGTGTAGAGTGTGCTAGGACCAAATGGTTTCCCAAGATTTTTGTGGATGCATGTAAGATCACTAATGTAAATTTTAAGAGTGATATTTTTTTAAAGGGGTTCTCTCTTAATGAATGTGTGTGCCTCCAGAGTGGTTATGGAATCAAATGTTTAGAATAATGAGTCAATTAATCAATATCTCACACTATACATATGTACCCTTGAAAAAAAAATCCCATATTCTTCGGAACATGAAAATCATGTTTATTGTTACATGAATTTTTTCAAAGAATCATCATGTGTTCATACAACAGACGGAAATTCAAGGTGAGGTGGCGATCACCCAAGAAATGGTTGATGATATGAATAATATTTCCCTGAATTCAACATTATCATTAATTTATATATGTAAATGTTAATGGTATCCTTGAGTGGTTCTATATTATAAAACTAATGAGAAGATTTATATTTCGAGAATGGGATTGGGATTTTTCTTTTAGGTTCTTTGGTTCTCTAAGTATGACTATTTATTTCTGGAGAATGAACCATGGTTTCATCAAGAATATTTCTGGATTGAGGTAGGGTGATACACATTCCCTTAATCTATTTACCATTGATCAGGATGTGCTCACAAGAAATATGAAACGATTTTTGGAAGAGGGTTTTATTATTCCTTATATGAATATGGAGGGGGGTAATTTTATTTCTCATTTTTTTCTCCTAAAGATATTATCTGCATCATTAATTGTAGGAATATTTATATTAGTTGATGAAATAAATTTATTGAGTAATATATAAAAAAATGTCGGAAGAGGATAAAACTAGAGGAAATTAATGTCCTATTTCAAATAGTTGTCCAAACATTCAATCGAGGGACATCTAAAACAAACATGGTACACAAGAGAGAAAATTTTATCAGATCTCTCTAGGTGATATCATTTCAAATGGAAGAGTCAAGGATATTATTTTTGAAGATATTACGAATATATTATTGGTCCAATTGGTAAGTTAAACAAATTTATCTATAATTTTGTGTCCAAATTATGCTGATAAACATTGTGGTATTCTCTATGAATGTGAATATGCTTTCAATTAACAGGGTTCCAAGACGCATCATTGATCTCACGTAAAAAATAATTTTCATGTTTGTTTGGTATATTAATGATATTTTATGGTGTAGTTGGGAATCCTACAAATAATTTGAAATACTAGTTATAGAAGGTACCATCAACCTGTATGTTATCTCAAAATCCATGCAGGTCATGCAAGATAAACTGGAATGGGAAATTATCAACTGGAAAATATTATGGGCATGGTTCATGAGGCACAGGTATGGTTAATGATAGAATGATTGTAATGTTGGCCTGAGAAAACAATCAACACTATCATTGAACTGGATTCAACTTCCGGAGTGTCTCATGTATAATACATTGTTGTTGTTGAGGTGTGGAGAAATAAGGTTCTGGAAGGAAAAAAGGACTGGTAACAAATTTCTCTTCCTGATTTATCAACTTCTAAATAATTCATTTAGAGAATCAATTGTATACCAATAATTAATCATCTAGATTCACAATCACCAGTAATTGGAAGTATTTGATAATATCACACTGATAGATCAATGAAATAAATTTTTCCGATCTATCATGTTAGATGGATGTTTTAATGTGTGGAATTTTTTGGATACCATTAATGCATTGAGTGGAAATGATTAATGGGTTTCAATTATCTAGTACAAAATGTCCTCGATTATGATGAAATTACACATATAGAGGATCCGGAACTGTGCTCTCCTGATGGAAGAAGATATATAGAAAAAATATATTCCACTATCCTCCTAGTGACAATGATGGGCCTCTATGAGCCATTAATTTTTAGGGAATCTATGTTTCTAGAGTGATGTGGAGATGGTTTTAAAGGGATTTACTATAAGTTGTATGGGTGTGATAGGATGTGGGGAGTCCATTATTGATTTTTTAGTGACCTGGTTTTAGAGGATTGATCATAACAATCATGAGGATCAAGTGTCGAGCATAGTTTTTCCTACTGAGACTTGGGACATTTTGGAAAAAAGAAACTATGCAAGGGTGGGTAGAGTCTACTTCTATATATTCATCTTGGTTTTGGTATGATTAATGGTGGATGATCTGGGTGTTTATCTACCTTATGGGTACACCTCATCATCCCAAAGGAAGCATATCCAAAATTTGGTTATTTCATTAGATGGGAATGTTGGAATCATCAATGGGTTTGGGTGTATAGGAATCCTCTCATGATGTGGATGGTACTAGATTTTGATGTATTGTGTGTAATAGGGTCAATGAGAGGTGAAAGGATTGCTTATAATGGAAGAGGATCAATATTAATGGATTTTATTACCTTCTATGGTATAATTAACTAACCTAGAGGCAAATTTAGGGTCTTAATTAGTGGTTTTTAGTAGTAATGATTTTACATCATTATTATATGAGAGGTTGAAATAGACTCCAAAATTTATATCTGGGTTTCTGTATGGAATGAAAAATACCACAAGGGAGCTGGCCTATACCATTAAAAATTAAAGGATAATTTTGGATCATGGTTTGATGGTTGGGAACATAAGGAGAGAAGGAAAATTTGCGGTACTATCTAGTAATGGAGTACCAGGTGAGGGGACCATTTTTTTAGTAATGTATCACTACAAAAGAATTATAATCTCATTTTTAGGGGTGAATCCCTTGGTCTTACAAATTTCCACGCCCCATGACTACTGTGTTTTTACATCCTAAACAGAATAAAAAATGTTACTAGTTAGTCATAGATGATGATGAACATTATCATTTTATATATAACAGTTTAAATAAAAAACACCATATTCTATGAACTTATTAAACCAAGGTCAATGGCTCGTCAACCATAGATTAAATAAATATAATAAAATATTAAATTATATTATTAATCATTGAAAATAATTCCTCTCAATAAATGGATTTTTTCACGAATTGATGAAAATATGGGATAACTTATTTGAAAAAAAAGTGAATAAAAAAATGGAACATAACTCTACAATATCTCTTAGTCATGGCCTACTACATCTTATCCTCCATGAATGAGTAGATACATTTCTTGGTGATTATTTTTTCTCCTTCTTATTATCCACTTTTACAGATTACTTGTATCCATGGTGATTCCTTCTAAAAAAATATGATAGTTGGACATTTCCTCCAGGCTTTTCATTAATATACAAACTTTTGGTCTGTGAGAGATCCCCTCACATATTCCACTATATGTTTTTTTACACTGATTCATGGTTGTAGCTCATGGATCATCAAAAAAACAGGGGAAGAATTCTGGTAAATTCGCAATGGTGTGTGTATAAGTTTCACATAAGTGATTATATCATTACCATAACATAGATCATTGATGTGGTATAAGGGAATGTACCTTTACAATTACACTTCTAATAGGTATCACATTTGGGTGAAGATATTTACCCCAATTAAGCTATTATATTACCATTACGCATCTTGTATATAACAAACCATACTTTACATACATTGTTATTACATCAGAATTGAAGCACACTTATTACAACATATAAAAAATCAGGAAAGTACCGTATAGGTATAGAGTCTTTAGAAACTGGGAAAGATAAAAAACTGGTTCATAAAGCATCTACTTTGCCTGCCATTTATTTCATCATATCTAGAGTCCCTTTTGGCATCTCTTACTTAATAACCTTCTTCCTAAGCTGGGGAAATAAAACATACAAAAGGGTGAACTCAAATGCTCAGTGAGGGTAAACAAAAGAAATATCAATCACATCATATACATAAGAACATAAATTTTGGAAATCTTAACCTGCAAAAGAGATCATAATTTCATAACATGGAATAAATCATAGTAGTGAAATGTAATCCCAATAATCATAACATAAAACATGAAACTTTGTGGCATACACACATAATCATATAGAATCATTTCTTATTAGTCAAGACTCATTTCAAAGACTATCTTAGTGGACAAAGTCCATTTCTGAACCGAGTTCATTCCTCGTTTCAGTCCTGTTTCACTGAACCGGTTTAACCTGCCATTCCAGCAATGTATATCTCATGAGATATAAAATATTACCCAATGAATTGGAGGGAGATATAGGTCCCACCCATCTCATAATGATACCATTCTTATGTGTGCCACAAAATCATAAACCATACATCATAGCATAACCCATGTAATAAAAATGGGATTCTTAAACATCATGAAATCATAAAACAATTCATATAATATAAAGGAATTCATAAAAATAATTCTATCACAACATAATCAAATCAATGTAATAATAGGGATAAAATCAGAACCATTTATTATCTCAGAAGGAAAATAATTTTGATAAAACACTTGAACTCCATTCTTGAGGAAAATATCCTTTCTACTTAAAAAACACTTTTCCTTTCTTAACATGACATAAAATTCTAATCTAAAAGAAGTTGATTAAAAATAAACTTGAAAACTTGTAAGGGAAGCTTCTGGGAAATAGTGTTTTAAAAATCCATTCATGCCGTATAAGTTAAAAAAACATTCTTCTCGTACTTTTTTTGGAAAAGTCAAAACGTACCTCGTACGAAAAACGACAAAATATTCCTTTCATATCTTTTACTAAACACTCACCGAAGGGTAAAATTGGATTTAAACAATTATAGGTGGATGGAAATAACATTACATATTGAGAAAACAAGGATGTGGATGATAAAATACACCCCAGTAAATACCAAAGTATAAACAATCTCGGATAAAATGAGATTGTGATATTTTCCCTTACCTTAGGTCCGATTTGCTTTGTAAGTGTCTGAACCTCCTTTATAATTATTTAAATAATGTTATTCACTTATTCCAGAATCATACTTATTTTTATGATATCATATATTGTCATATTCTTAGCTTCTTATTAGTGATATTTCATTACTACTTGTTATTAGGGTGTTTATTACTTTTGGTTCTTATGCGTGTTTTGTCCAATAAATTCTTATTTTTCCTTTGAGGTTATAGATACCTCAATTAAAAAATGTTATTATTGTAATATATATCATATTCATTCAATCAATTCATTTATATAATCTTCATGCAATGAAGATCATGTAGAACGAGTCGCATCACATCGTGGAGACAGTATTCCGTACGTACGCACGAGCGATGATATCCTTCCCATGATCGTGGAATTGTATTGGAGTGTATGTATACTATTTAATAATAAATATAAATTTACAATAATCATATATAGTCATTATTTACACCATTATACCCATCCATGTATGGTGGTGGTGGAAAATAGATTACACCACGGCGTGGAGACGGTATTCCGTACGTACGCATGCTCGGTGATTTTTTTCCGTAGGATGGATAGATGGTGAAAAAGGGTTGTTTAATAAATATAATAACATATCAGTATATGAGTGATACTGATGTTATTACATCATAATGGAACAACTAAAGAAGAAGATGTATAAGAGGAAATAAAGTTGAAAGAATCGGTAACGGACATTACCTGTTCTTTGAAGCGCCTCTTTGAGACCTCCTTTTAGGGCAATAAATTTGCCCTTGAAGAAGACCAGGACCTATAGGATGTTTCTAGGTAAGTGGAGAGGAGATAGTTTCAGGGGTTGGCCGAGCATGAAGGCTCTTTGTGGTGTGAGGAGGAGAGGGAGTAGGTGCCCTTTTGTAAGGTAGGAGAGAGGCACCTTTGGAATAACGAAAACTATTATTTTATTATAAAGTCAAATTCGGTTCTTAATAGCTCCAAATTGATATATTTATAAGATAAGGTAGTTATGGGTCGAAATAGTCTCATACAATAGAATTTAGACTAGTTTAGGTAATCATATTAACCTTATATTTTAGTTTTAACTCTTAGTTAATTAGATTGACATTTACCATGTCACTTTGTATTTTTATATTATATAGTTACTAAACGTACCATATACATCCAAGAGACCCCCCAAGTGGTACATTAATGATACACCTATCATGATATAAGTATTTTGTCCGAACCTTAGATTTTTAGGAATATAATAACAATTAATAATATAATATTTTTTTTAAAAACTATTTTATGTCAATTTTGACACAATTTGGTAATTGATTTTTGTGAAAATCATAATAGAATTATTAGTTCAAAAACAATTAATTAAATCAATAGTAACATGTCATATTAACATATAAAATTATTAGAATTCATAAAAAGTCTCAAATTACATTTATTTGGGTATTTATAACATCAATTATGTCCATATTTCATTAATAAGATAATTACTTCATCATCATTGTGTCATAAATAAATTACATTATTTTAAGTCTAAAAATTACAAATAAAATACAATTATGTAGGAAATCGTTTTATATTACTAATGAATATTTATAGTGTAATTTAGCTTATTTATAACCCTATATTAAAAATGCTTTAGATATTAAACTTTGATTTTAACTATTTTAACCCTTCTTTAAATAAATTGATAATAAATGTCACAATCTAATCCAAGTGGGCCTAAATGGTCATATATTATTCCTAAGGTTGTTTTTGGTCCAATTACACTTATCTAATATAATTAAGACATCTGTTAGGGTAATAATAATAACAATTTTACCCTTAATTACCCTATTTACTTTTAACCGTGGTAAAAAAAGTAAAAAGTTACTATTCACTGAAAATTATTTTCATCTCATTGAACCACATTTTATTCATTGATAATAAACTTTTTCTCTCGGATTTTCCAAATTCTACTCACAGAAGCGGTAAAATTATGTTTTATGAAAAATTCAGTTTTTTAAACTACCACTTAGTGGTTTCACTGTTCATCAAAAAAAGAAAGTATCCAGAAAAACACCAAAAATTAGTCCTAAGCTATATTTGATATTATGAATTAAAAAATGATATCTATTTTACCAAATTCAAAACATATTAGTTACATTAACTAATATATAAATTAATACCCGTCGTCAAAACAAATAGCATGTTTTTAAGAGATAATAACTATCAAAAGATTGACACTTGTTTATGTGAGGTTTAAATGTGAAATTATATCCAATGAACAAAATTGTATTAAATTGTAAAAATATATTCTAAATATACATTAAAACCACTCAAATTAATAATTTATAACTATTAATTATTTCAATTAAAAAAGTTGTGTTTAATTAAAATTTAGTAATTTTCACTATTCATCAGAATATGAAAGTTATCCGAAAAGTACCAAAATTTCACCCTAAGCTAATTTCGATATTACGAATCCAAAAATGAAGTCCATTTTAAAAAATAAAATTCAAAAAATTTCAAAAAGTGGTTATTACTATTCATAACAGCTAGTTTAAATAATATTTTAGTAACATATCGTTGTTTAGTGAAACTCGGTATTGCGTACGACACAAGCTATCGAGGAAGGCCGCGGTTGCGTGTAAAGAAAGCCAAGCTAGTTTTGTGTGTAGTGAAAGATTCCTTTGATGATTTATATAACATAAAAAACAAAATATTTCTCATAAAAGTCTCGGGTGTTACATTCTACCCCCCTTAAAATGAATTTCTCGCTCAAAATTCGTCACTTTGTAACAAAAAGATGAGGATACATATCCCTCATCATATCCTCAAGCTCCCATGTTGCTTCTTCTAATTGGTGGTTCCTCCATAAAACTTTCACCAAGCGAGTGGTCTTGTTCCGTAGGACTTTTTCGCTATGATCCAGAATCTCTATCGGCTGTTCTTCATTAGAAAGATCTTTCTGCATTGGTACAACTTCTGAGCAAAGTACATGTGAAGGATCAGGTATGTACTTTCTCAGGAGAGATTCATGGAACACATCGTGAACTTGAGAGAGATTCGGTGGAAGCACCAATCGGTAAGCTACCTTTCCAACACGATCCAGTATTTCGAAAGGACTGATATATCTGGGGCTCAACTTCCCCTTATTTCAAAATCTCAAGACCCTCTTCCAGGGAGATATTCATAAGAACACTTTATCAACCACTTAAAACTCTAGGTCTTTTCTCTAGTTGTCGGAATAACTTTTCTGTCGACTCTGAGCTGCTCTTATGTGTTATTGAATAGAACGGACCATTTCTGCCATCTCATCAATAAGATCAGATCCTAATAGCTTTCTATCCCCAACTTTATCCCACAAATTTGGAGTCTTGCATTTCTTTCCATAGAGATCTTCATAAAGAGCCATCTGAATACTGGAGTGAAAGCTATTATTATTAGAAAATTCAACCAAAGATAGGTGTTGATCCCAACCACCATTGAAATCCATAGAGAAATCTCTCAACATATCTTCTAGAGTTTGAATTGTCCTCTCAGACTGACCGTCTATCGGAGGATGATAAACAGTGCTGAAACTCAACTCGGTATCCAGAGTATGCTGAAGACTTCTCCAGAACTTCGAGGTAAATCTTAGATCCCGATAAGATATAATGGAAAGTGGTACCCAATGAAATCTTACTACTTCCTTTACATATATCATAGCAAGATGATCTAGAGAGAAATCCTCTCTAATAGCAATGAAGTGTGCAGACCTTGTAAGACGATCCACAATGACCCAGATAGAATTATTTCTTTTGGATGTTTTAGGATGTCTAGTGACAAAGTCCATAGAGATGTTTTACCATTTCCATTAGGGTAGGTGTAATGGTTGTAACATCCCCTTAGACTTCTGTCTCTTTGCTTTAACTTGATGACAAACCAAGAATCGAGAGACATATTAAGCAACATATCTTTTCATGTCATCCCACCAGAAGTACTCTTTCATGTCCTTATACATCTTCGTGCTTCCAGGATGAATAGAGAATGAAGAACTATGAGCCTCATCCAGCAGCTCATTCTTTAATTCTGGGATGGGAGGAACACAAACCTGATTCTTGAACAATATTATCCCATCACAATCAATGTTTAATTCAGGAATATTTCTCACCTTCTTTTGTAACTCTACATCTTCTTTATGTGCCTCTTTATTCTTCACATGTATAGATTGTTTAACATTCATTTGAGAAAGATAATATTTTTCCCTTCCATTATAATTCCAAGATCCATCCTTTGTAAATCCATAAATATTGGATCTTTTGTGATTCTCATCATGGATATGGTAGCATGGTCTTGTCGACTTAATGCATCTCCCACCTTGTTTTCTTTCCCATGGTGGTAATTAATTGAGCAGTCGTAATCCTTAATAATCTCTAACCATATTCATTGGTTCATATTCAGCTCCTTTTGTGTGATAATATACTTTAATCTTTTATGATCAGTATAAATGTCACACCTTTCTCCATAAAGATAATTCCTCCAAATCATTAATGAAAAGATTACCGCAGCTAACTCCAAATCATGAGTTGGGTAATTTTGCTCATGGATTTTCAACTTTCGTGAGGCATAAGATATCACCATATCATTTTTCATAAGAACACACCCCAATCCCTTCTTGGATGCATCACAGTAGATCACAAAAATTTCTCCACTATAAGGCAGTGTCAGCACAGGTGCCCTGGATAACCTTCTTTTCAACTCCTTGAAATTCTCTTCACATTCCTCCGTCAAAACAAAAATAACTCCTTTCCGAGTCAACCTGGTGAGTGGATTAGATAATCATGAAAAATCTTTCACAAAACGTTGATAATATGCAGCCAAACCAAAACAAATTCGGATCTCAGTTACTATTGTTGGTCTCAACCATCTTTCGATAACCTCTGTTATTGCTGGATCCATAGATATCCCCTCTTTTGAGATTATGTGACCCAAAAATGAAACTTTTTGAAGCCAAAATTCACACTTGGTAAATTTGGCATAAAGCTTCTCCATTCTCAAGGTCTTCAATATAATTCTCAAGTGATCTTCATGTTCTTCCTTTCTCTTTGAATAGACCAGAATATCATTTATAAAGACTACCACAAATTGATCAAGACAGTCTCTAAAGACTCTATTCATCAGATCCATGAAGATAGCAGGGTAATTAGTAAGACCAAATGGAATCACTACAAATTCATAGTGTCCATACCGTGTACGGGAAGCCGTATTTGGTATATCCTCCCTTTTGAACCATAATTGATGATACACAGAATGAAGATCAATCATGGAAAAGTATTGAGCTCTGCGTAGTTGGTCAAATAAGTCATCAATGCATGGGAGAGGATATTTGTTCATGATAGTGATCTTGTTATGTTCTTGATAATCAATGCAGAGTCTCATTGATCCATCTTTCTTCTTAAAAAATAGAACAGGTGCTCCCCAAGGTGACACACTAGGGCATATGAATCCCTTATCAAGATTATATTGGAGTTGCTTCTTCAATTCTTGCAACTCAATTGGGGTCATTCTATAAGGTGTCTTTGAAATAGGTAAAGCACCTGGTACGAGTTCTACTAAAAACTCAACATCACGATTTGGTGGAAGACCCGGCAATTCCTTCGGAAAGACATCATCAAACTCCCGTACAATGGGAATATTCTTAATCGTGATTTTCTCACCAACCATATGAGATAAATAACCTTCATTTAGTGGAATCAAGACCCATAAGATGGACGAAATTTCCACTAGAGGGTTATGTTCATCCTGGCATTGATAGACGGTCATAGATTGATCTGGAATATGAAATGTGACTTCACTTCTTTGGAAATTGATATGAGATCCATATAAAGAAAGCCAATCCATGCCAAGAATCACATAAAATTCCACTATGGGAAGGATCACAAGATTTGAAGGAAGCACTTTCCCCCAAACTTCAATCCGGAAAGAATTATAATCTTTTGATGCGACTATTGTGCGATTAGGAGTTGTCACAGCTAACTCAACATCTAATTGTTGAGGTAATACGGTGATACTCTTAGAAAATTCTTCATAAATAAAAGAGTGGGTGGATCCAGAATCAAATAAAACATTTTATACTTTAGAGTGGATGGTAAGTGTACCTTTCACCACATCGTTATCGTACTCCACATCGCTGATAGAAATTGCATGTGACTTTCCTTTGTCTTTAGCCTTAAGAGTTTGTTGATGTCGACCGTCATCATCAACCCTTGGATTTGGGAATTGATTGGCATAATGCCCCATCTCCTTACACTTGAAACATTGAAGTGTAGTAGGTTCATTATGTGTATCCCTTCTGTTTTTTGCATCATTAGACATCTTCTTCCCATCATTGCTGAATTCAAATGCCCGATGACCTTCCTTTCCACATTTGAAACATTTACTTGTCCCTTTAAGACAAATCCCTCCATGTTTCTTTCCACACATTGAGCATAAAGGAAAGCTCATCTTGTTTTTAGTGTACTCTTTAGATTTTCCTTTGAATTCCATTTTCCTCTTCTTATCAAACCCATATGACTGATGGGTTACTCCAATCTCCATCTCAACTTTGAGAGCACATCGAACAATTTCCTCATAGCTATTGAAGTCCCTTATGGCTAAGGCCCTTCGAAGACGTGTTTTTATTCCAATAAAGAATAGATCAATCTTACTATCAGGTTGGATAATAATACCAGAAGTGTACCTTGCAAGTCATGTAAAATTTTCTTCATAGGTACCAACAGATTCATCATCCTTTTGCTTTAGTTCAAGAAACTCCTTCTCCAACTTTGTTCGGAGAAT
This sequence comes from Viscum album, assembly GCA_963277665.1. Taxonomy (NCBI): domain Eukaryota; kingdom Viridiplantae; phylum Streptophyta; class Magnoliopsida; order Santalales; family Viscaceae; genus Viscum; species Viscum album. The sequence continues at coordinate 269,853,790 of OY728155.1, forward strand.
ACGAGGGAAGTACTTATTGAAAAATAAGTTCTTAAACTCATCCCATTCCATGGAATCAATTTCATCCCTTTTCCTCGTATTCTTAATAAGATTCCACCATTGATCAGCATCTCCTTTCAAAAGATACACTACTAGGATGACTTTATCATGTTCAGAACATTGAAGAACTGAAAATATATTTTCAGTAGTAATAATCCATTGTCCAGCAACTAATGGATCAGTAGACCCGTTGAATGAAGGTGGAAGCTGCCTCATGAAGGATTCAACAGAATGTTGCTTCTTCCTTTGCTTGTTTGGATGTCTTGCATGATTCATAGCTTGAGAAAGTTGTGTGAGCATGGTTACAAGATTTTGCATTCCAGCTCCCATAACGTTTGGTTGCTCAGGGGTATAATAATTTCATTTCCCATCGCATTCCGCATTAACACAGTTCCTTCATGTTCCAGCCATTGACTAAAACCAAGAAGAATAGTGTGAGCAACACTAATTATAATAGGAAAACCACATAATCAAGAATAAAATTTCACAATTAAGGTCTTATCCTAGGTTATTCATGGCCATTTCTAAAACACTAAGATCATGTTCTATGCTTAGACTTATCCTTAGGATTCTTACTAAGGCTTTCACATCCTAGTTTATAAAGGTTGACTATACCTTTCCTATGATACCAAATATAACGACCCATACTTTACATATGTAACACCCCAAGATTTCATTGTGTGTTATTTCTTCAAAATAATACAATAACTTGCACTACACACAAAACCGAGTTCAAGCACACCATGACTTACCAAGAAAGCCGTTCAAAAGAGGTTATGAATAGTATTAACTAAATTTTAAACTTTATATAATCCTTATAATTTTAGAATCCATATTTGGTGTTTCTTAGACATAATGTATGAAACAATTCATTTTCAGTATTGCACTTTTACCAACTTTTAATAGTGAACCCATTTTAAATACAATATTTTAAAATTTTTGACTAAATGGGGACATAAAAAATTTAAAATGAAACATCCCAAGCTTCCACGGTACGCTTTCATTGAAAAATACAGCATCATGTGTTGTACGCAACTTTGAGTTTTAACACACACCACAACCAATCAAACTAGCCGTTATGAATAGTAATACATACTTTTTGAAATTATATATATATTATATTTCAAAATGGACTTCATTTTTTGATTCGGAGTATCAAATTTAGCCTAAGGTAAAATTTTGGTACTTTTCGGATAACTTTAATATTTTGATGAATAGTGAAAATTACTAAATTTTAATTAAAAACAACTTTTTTCATCAAAATAATTAATAGTGATAAATTATGAATTTGAGTGATTTGAAAGTATATTTAGAATATATTTATACCATTTAATATAATTTTGGTCATTGGACATAATTTTACAATTAAACCGAACATAAACAAGTGTCAATCTTTTGATAGTTATTATCTCTTAAAAACACGCTTTTTGTTTTGATATCGGGAATTAATTTTAAATTACTTTCTTCCACTTATGTGTTTTGAATTTAGAAAAATTGATTCCATATTTGGAATAAGGATGTTCAAATTGTGTAAATAGGTAACTTTTATTTTTAGACATTTTGAATAATTACTACGGTAAATATTTTATTTACCATGGTTAAGGGTAAATCCGGTAAATAAGGGTTAAAAAAATATTATTATAATAATACTAAATTACCCTAAAACGTGTCCTAGCCTTATTGGTTGATACATGTTCGACCATAGGCATCTTTGGGTCGATTTTGGGACCCCATGGTGCCACTTGTAGGTGATAGGGACACTTTATTTTAATTAAGTTAAAATGAATACAAAAATGACACAAGCATATATCTTTTAGAAAAACAATTTGTAAATAGGGTTATATATGTTGGATTTTAGATTATAAATATTCATTAGAAAGATAAAACGATTTCCTACATAATGATATTTTATTTATAATTTTTAGACATTATATAATTTAATATATTTATGACACAATGATGATGCAGTAATTACTATAATAGTGAAAAATCAAAATAATTGATATTATAAACACCCAAATAAATATAATATGAAACTTTTAATGAATTAAACTAATTTTCTAGGATAATATGATATATTAGGATTGATATAATTGACTTTGTTCGAAGTAATCAATCTGTTATTAGTTTCACAAAAATCAACTGTTGAATAGTGTCAAAATTGACATAAAAGAGTTATTAAAACAAATATTATATTATTAATTGATATTAAATTCATAAAAATCTACGGTTTTGGGGTCTCTTGGATGTATATAGTAAGTTTATTAACCATATTATATAAAAATACAAAGAGACATTGTAAAAGTGAAACTAATTAATTTAGAGTTAATACTTAATGATAAGGTTAATATAAGTACCCAAACCTGTCTAAATTCTATTGGTTGAGTTTTTTTTGACCTATCCCCACCTTAACATTTAAATAATCAACTTTGGAGCCATTAAAAACCGAATATGAATTTATTATAAATTAATATTTCTAGCTTTTCCAAAGGTGCCCCTCACCCCTCTTATAAAAGAGAACTCCTCTTTCTCATTTCTTCACACCTTCAAATCCTTTTGGTTCGGCCAACCCCTACCCAAATACTATCTCAACTTCCCTCACTACAACCTAGAGGTCTTAGTTTGATTAGAAAGATAACCTAAGGATCCCTTTTGATCAAATAAAAAGGAAGAACCCGAAAAAGAGGTAATGATTTCACCACCCTTTTCCATGTTCCTTTCTTCTTCCACTTCTTCTTCCTTTGTTGTTACCATTCTAAAATAATAAATCCAGTATCATATATATACTATGATGTTATAATAAATATGGTACAACCATATTCAGTATTCTATCCACCCTTTGAATAACATGTCACCATACATGCGTACGTACGGCTTACCGTCTCCACGTCGTGGTGTAATTGTTATTCAATATATTATTATTTGGATGGGTATAATAATGATGTGTAACTCATGTAAATAATAAATATAACATGTTATTTATTCTGTATATATGATATACCATCCATTTATATATTATTTTAATATCAAAATAATGATATTGTCACTCGTGCGTACGTACGGACTACCGTCTCCACGAACGTGATAAGATTCATTCTACATCGTATCCATTCAAGTATAATTATCATTTGATGATTTAAAAATGATGTTTAAGGACTTGATATCATTCTGGATATGAATAATATAAAACCTATTCATTACAAACATGTCTTAATTAACAAAAAATATAAAAGAAAATGAGTAATTTAACACTAGAAACAACGATAATACAAAGATATTATTAACAAAGTGAAGTTAAAAGATAATATACGATATCATATTAATATATACGATTCTTGTATAATTTAATAACAATTATTTCACTATTATACAGGATTTTAACCTACCCCAACCAAGGAAAAGTACATGGTAAGGGGTTTTCATCTCACTCCTTATTCCCGTGAGATTCATGCCATATTGCCACCATTACCTTTTGTGTGGTGTATGTACTGCCCATAATTTTATTCTTTGTGTAATACACTCTAATTTATGTGTATTTACATATTCATTATATGATACCACTTTCATGGGTTGTATGTTTCACAAGTTACCAAATTGGTAAGGGTTATTGCACAATCTCTTCATTATCCGAGGTTGTTTATACGTAATAATCTACTGGGATCTCTTTATCATCCACATCCATGTTTCTTAAAAATGTATTTCAAAACGTTTTTACTATTTACTAGAATATGGGTTAAAGACATTTATACCCTTTTTGTCTTTTGATAAGAGGTTTATAATGGAATCTTTCCGTTGTTTTCCAAACAAGGTGCTTTTTAACCTTTTTGACAAAATTAAGGTAAGAATGTTTTTTTAACTTATACGGAGGGTGCGGTTATTTTCCGCCGTTATAAAATCGTCGAAGCTACCCTTACAAGATAATAAGAATATTTTCAAAAAAAATGTTTTATTTCATAAATATAAGACTCTTAAATGATTTCAAAATAGAAAGAGATATTTTTCTAAAATAGTCTTGATTTCATCTGTGTCAACATTCTTTGATGGATTTTAATCTTATTTGAAGTTGATTTATTATGATACAAAACATCCATATTTTATTGAAGGTTTTGTGCTATTTTTGACTGTGGATAAGTTATTCTTATGTCACTCATGGTTTTTGTTTAGAGTATTGACATTTCCTAAGTTATTTGTAATCCGAATTTTTATGTTATATTTCAACCTTTCATTCAGAAGAATGTGTTAGACAAGTATGTTCCGGGTTGGGGATCGGTAAAAGTAAGCCCTCCGGTTTGGTCTCCGGTTATTAGAGGAAATCCGATTTCGTCTCTGGATATTAGAGGCACTCTGGGTTGGTGTCCAGTTATTGGAGGCACTCCGGGTTGGGTTCTGGTTACAGTTAGCCCCTAGGTCTTGGGACGAGGACTTGACAAAGAAATTAAAGTTCAGCACTATGCATTCCATCATTATGAAAGTGGTTATTGATATTGCATGTGATTATTCAATTAGTAGAATATCCATGTGAATAAGTAAATGGAATTATTTCATTTTACTTTTTCCATAATATGTTGAAGCTCATGTTTAAAAGGCTTTTGTTTTGGTTATACATTGCCTTAAATGTTTATGCTTATTTTTGAAAGTTTTCGCTATATTGTTATCCTTACTGGGCATTTGAGCTCACCCCTTTTCTATGTTTTATTTTTCCCAGGATGTGAAGAAGTAAGTTATGAATGACCTTCAGGGATATTATGAGGGGATAATAGTGTGGACTATGGAGACATTATGTTGTTGTAATAGTTTTTCATTTTATGATGTAATGTAAAACTTATGAATATATCTAGTGTTTCTAAGGCTACTAAACCAATCGGTCTTTCTAGGTTTGTTCTTTCTTGTTATCATGCCAATGTTATGTAATAATGCACCGACTCTGGGTAACTAGGGTCAGGGCGTTACAGTTGGTATCAAAGGAAGTGTAGTACAAACCTTGGACGCTAGATTTAGATAAACTCTGATTAGAGCACGTATACCTAAGATGAAATTTGAGGATTAGTATAGAAGAACTTCCTAGAATTTTGGTATTGTAGAGATTTTGTGAGTTTTCCAAGAAATAAATCCCTGTCTGGATACGAGCAGGTAGAGGCGGCTCTGGCACAGATGTACCTAGGGGTAAAACTCGAAAACACTGCTTTGAGCTAGACTCAAACGGGAACTGGTGCACGACAATGGGCCTTGTTGCACTCTTGGTTATGACACTCCTGGGGGATATGATTAGGATAACTCTCATTTTCTTTAAAAATCATTATGAAGGGTTTATGAGTATATACTTCCTTAAAGGAGACAATTTTATGATTATGGATTATATCCATAAACTATTTAATTTATGTTATGTGTTTTACAAGTTTGGGATTAGGTATTGTTATTCATAAACTAATCTAATGTATGCCATTGTTTAGAAATGGCGCCCAGTAGAAGGAATGAGAACTCTAGCAATGCACATGATACAAAGAGAAAGAAGGATCAAATATTTTATGGTCTTAAGATAGAATTTAGAAGAGAAATAGTCTCGCATGTATTATCATCATATGAAGAAATAATATCATGTGTTGATAAGATAAGTAAAGAGTTTACTGAGTCCTATGGCTTTGAAGGGAAGCAAGAGAAGAAAAGGATGGAAGAGTGAAAGATGGATAAAGGGAATAGGGAAAAGAAGAATCTTCCCATATGTGATAACTGTGGAAAGAAACACCCTGGAACATTCCTGAAAGGAATGTGAGTTTGTTATAAGTGTGGAGGAAAAGGGCACAAAGTTCGTGACTACAAGGGTAAGAAAATGGTTTCAAATGTACTATGCTTTATTTGCAAGGAGTTTGGACACTACGTGAACCTATGTCCTAGTCATCAGACTATGCCGAAAATGATGCTATTGGATAATAATCTTGTTATGATACTACCACAAATGAAGAGGAATGATTAGAGTTCTTATGTTGATTATGTCAATTGAGTGTTGTATCAACAATGTACTTGTTATAATAATTATGGAGTATATAAGGATTGTACTGTAGTGCTATTTCATTAAAGACTTTAGATTGTGTGGAACAATGAAAAGTGACTCAATAGCGGGATAAGTTTTTGGAAAATATATGGTTGAGAGAATGATAAACCATAATATAGTTCTGATACCGAGGTAGTGATTTTGGAATAATACATGATTGTTTTGGATAAATTATATTGGATATTATTGACTACCTTGGAACTGATTAATGATTTGTATATTCCATCATTGTTGGGGTTTAAAACATTTTTGGATTGATGAAGTATATCCAGCATTCTATGTGGAATAAGGGAGCATGAATGTAATCAATAAGGAATATGGTAATTCAGGATGTTTAAGTGTATTAAAAGAATACATGATGAAGGTATTCATATGCTATTATGGGGAAAAAGGATCTACATTATGTTTATCTTCCTTATAAATGTTGGATTGTGAGTTTGGACAGAAGTATTTTTCATAGTTCTAGTTTGGATTATTTTGGATTTCCATAAAAGGACAACCCGGAGGTCGGGCGGCAACCCGTCACATCCAGCAAGGCTGCGAGACTTGAACCCGCAACCGAAGGGCTACAAGGGTGTATCACCTACCACTGGCCCACGAGATGTCCTGGATTAAATAATGTAGTTTTTATTAAAAGATATTGTAGATGAATTATAAATTCGTTTATTTTGGAACCCTATACGAATAGTGTAAATATAATTTTTTACGTTCTATTATCTTTTAGAGTAAAAGATGAGTTTGTGGTAGAAATTTAATAATGGATAAAACTCTAATTATAAAGTAAGTATATCTCCTTATGATCTTATCCAATCTCATAAACAAATTCCTCAATATTAAGAAAAGTAAATTAGAACAAAAATTTTGTCCTAGATGGTACCTTAAATCATCACTAATTTATGGCTTTGGGATTGTTGGCCTTTTCATAGCCATGTTCTCTACCACTCTCCATCAGATAATTGATGGTTAGATTTTTCTTCCATATCAATATTTTCCTAAATGGAACCCTAGTATGTGTTATTTGCGGTAATCTTCATACTTTTGACTCTTTATTTTAAATATAGGCCTCATTAATTCATTTTTCGATGTGGGATTTGAACTAAGATATTTTGAAACGTCAAAAATGTGTTATCCTAATACCCTATGTTTTGTTGAACCGATGGTATTTCAAATAATCATATATTGATGAGTTTAAGGTCCTCAATTTTATACTTGTTTGTGATTGATGACCTCAATCACTACCTATAAATATTTACGTTTTCCCTCCAATTATATATCTCTAATTACCACCAATGTTCTCCTAACCGAGATCATAATTTGGTGGTGACCCTTTCATTTCACTTTTCCTCATATTAAGACTAGATTTTAGTAACCTAATTTCCGATGTGGGTTTTTCCACAAAGATATTTTCTATTTTAAAGATTTTATTTTCGAAGAACAATTTCAAATTGCGAGGACGCAATTTATTGAAGGAGGGGAGAATGTAACACCCCAAGATTTCATAGTGTGTTATTTCTTCAAAATAATACAATAACTTTCACTACAAACAACAACGAGTTCAAGCACACCATGACTTACCAAACAAGCCGTTCAAAAGAGGTTATGAATAGTATTAACTAAATTTTAGACTTTATATAATCCTTATAATTTTAGAATCCATATTATGAGTTTCTTAGACATAATCTAAGAAACAATTCATTTTCAGTATTGCACTTTTACCAACTTTTAATAGTGAAACCTTTTTAAATACAATATTTTATACTTTTTGACTAAATGGGGACATCAAAAATTTAAAATGGAACATCCCAAGCTTCCACGGTACGCTTTCTTTGAATAATACAGTAGCGTGTGTTGTACGCAACTTTGAGTTTTAACACACACCACAACCAATCAAACTAGCCGTTATGAATTGTAATACCTACTTTTTCAAATTATATATATATTATATTTCAAAATGGACTTCATTTTTGGATTCGGAGTATCGAATTTAGCCTAAGGTGAAATTTTGGTACTTTTCGGATAACTTCAATATTTTGATGAATAGTGAAAATTACTAAATATTAATTAAAAACAACTTTTTTAATCAAAATAATTTATAGTGATAAATTATGAATTTGAGTGGTTTTAAAGTATATTTAGTATATATTCTTACCATTTAATATTATTTTGGTCATTGGACATCATTTTACAATTAAACCGAACATAAACAAGTGTCAATCTTTTGATAGTTATTATCTCTTAAAAGACGCTTTTTGTTTTGACAGCGCGAAATAATTTTAAATTAATTTCTTCCCTTTCTGTGTTTTGAATTTAAAAAATGGATTCCATATTTGGAATCATGATGTTCAAATTGTGTAAATAGGTAACTTTTATTTTTAGACATTTTGAATAATTACTGTGGTAAATATTTTATTTGCCATGGTTAAGGGTAAATCCGGTAAATAAGGGTTAAACAAATAATATTATAATAATACTAAATTACCCTAAAACGTGTCCTAGCCTTATTGGTTGATACATGTTCGACCATAGGCATCTTTGCGTTGATTTTGGGACCCCATGGTGCCACTTGTAGGTGATAGGGACACTTTATTTTAATTAAGTTAAAATGAATACAAAAATGACACAAGCATATATCTTTTAGCAAAACAATTTGTACATAGGGTTATATATGTTGGATTTTAGATTATAAATATTCATAAGAAAGATAAAACGATTTCCTACATAATTATATTTTATTTATTATTTTTAGACATTATATATTTTAATTTATTTATGACACAAAGATGATGCAGTAATTAATATAATAGCGAAAAATCAAAATAATTGATATTATAAACACCCAAATAAATATAATATGAACCTTTTAATGAATTAAACTAATTTTATAGTATAATATGATATATTAGGATTGATATAATTTACTTTTTTAGAAGTAATAGATCTGTTATGAGTTTCAAAAAAATCAACTATTGAATAGTGTCAAAATTGACATAAAAGAGTTCTTAAAAAAAATATTATATTATTAATTGATATTAAATTCCTAAAAATCTAAGGTTCGCCCAAGAGACTTATATCATGATAGGTTCATCATTAATGGACCACTTGGGGGTCTCTTGGATGTATATAGTATGTTTATTAACCATATTATATAAAAATACAAAGAGACATTGTAAAAGTGAAACTAATTAATTTAGAGTTAATACTTAAAGATAAGGTTAATATAAGTACCAAAACCTGTCTAAAATATATTGGTTGAGTTGTTTTCGACCTATCCCCACCGTAACATTTAAATAATCAACTTTGGAGCCATTAGAAACCGAATATGAATTTATTATAAATTAATATTTCTAACTTTTCCAAAGGTGCCCCTCACCCCTCTTATAAAAGGGAACTCCTCCTTATCATTTCTTCACACCTTAAAAGACTTTTGGTTCGGCCAAAACCTGCCCAAATACTATCTAAACTTCCCTCAATACAACCTAGAGGCCTTAGTTTGATCATAAAGACAACCTAAGGAGCCCTTTTGATCAAATCAAAAGGAAGAACTCGAAGAAGAGGTAATGATTTCACCACCCTTTTCCAAGTTCCTTTCTTCTTCCACTTCTTCTTCCTTTGTTGTTACCATTCTAAAATAATAACTCTAGTATCATATATATACTGTGATGTTATTATAAATATGGTACAACCATATTCAGTATTCTATCCCCCCTTTGAATAACATGTCACCATACGTGCGTACGTATGTCTTACCGTCTCCACGTCGTGGTGTAATTGTTATTCAATATATTATTATTTGGATGAGTATAATAATGATGTGTAACTCATGCAAATAATAAATATAACATGTTAATTATTCTTTATATATGATATAACATCCATTTATATATTATTTTAATATCAAAAGAATGATATTGTCGCTCGTGCGTACGTACGGACTACCGTCTCCACGAACGCGATAAAATTCATTCTACATCGTATCCATTCAAGTATAATTATCCTTTGATGATTTAAAAATGATTTTTAAGGACTTGATATAATTATTGATATGAATAATATACATCCTATCCATTACAAACATGTCTTAAGTAACAAAAAATATAAAATAAAACGAGTAAGTTAACACCCGAAACAACGATAATACTAAGATTTTATTAATAAAGTGATGTTAAAAGATCATATATGATATCATATTAATATATATGATTCTTGTATAATTTAATAAAAATTATTTCACTATTATACAGGAGTTTAACCTACCCCAACCAAGGAAAAGTACAAGGTAAGGGGTTTTCATCTCACTCTTTATTCCTGTGAGATTCATGCCATATTGCCACCATTACCTTTTGTGTGGTGTATGTACTTCCCATAATTATATTATTTGTGTAATACAGTCTAATTTATGTGTATTTACATATTCATTATATGATACCTCTTTCATGGGTTGTATGTTTCATAAGATACCAAATTGGTAAGGGTTATTTCACAATCTCTTCATTATCCGAGGTTGTTTATACGTAATAATCTACTGGTATATCTTTATCATCCACATCCATGTTTCTTAAAAATGTATTTCAAAACATTTTTACTATTTACTAGAATATGGGTTAAAGACATTTATACCCTTTTTGACTTTTTATAAGTGGTTTATAAATGAATCTTTCCGTTGTTTTCCAAACAAGGTGCTTTTTAACCTTTTTGACAAAATTAAGGTAAGAATGTTTTTTTTAACTTATACGGCGGGTGCGGTTATTTTCCGCCGTTATAAAATTGTCGAGCTTCCCTTACAAGATTATAAGAATATTTTAAAAAAAAATGTTTTATTTCATAAATATAAGACTCTTAAATGATTTTAAAATAGACAGAGATATTTTTCTAAAATAGTCTTGATTTCATCTATGTCAACATTCTTTGATGGCTTTTAAGCTTATTTGAAGTTGATTTATTATGATACAAAACATCCATATATTATTGAAGGTTTTGTGATATTTTTGACTGTGGATAAGTTATTCTTATGTCACTCATGGTTTTTGTTTAGAGTATTGACATTTCATAAGTTATTTGTAATCCAAATTTTTATGTTATATTTCAACCTTTCATTCAGATGAATGTGTTAGACAAGTATGTTCTGGGTTGGGGACCGGTAAAAGTAAGCCCTCCGGTTTGGTCTCCGTTTATTAGAGGAACTCCGATTTGGTCTCTGGTTATTAGAGGCACTCCGGGTTGGTGTCCGGTTATTAGAGGCACTCCGGGTTGGGTTCCGGTTACAGTTAGCCCCTAGGTCTTGGGACGAGGCCTTGACAAAGAAATTAAAGTTCAGCATTATGCATTCCATCATTATGAAAGTGGTTATTGATATTGCAAGTGATTATTCAATTAGTAGAATATCCATGTGAATAATTAAATGTAATTATTTCATTTTACTTTTTCCATAATATGTTGAAGCTCAAGTTTAAAAGGATTTTTTTTTGTTATACATTGCCTTAAATGTTTATGCTTATTTTTGAAAGTTTCTGCTATATTTTTATCCTTACTGGGCATTTGAGCTCACCCCTTTTCTATGTTTTATTTTTCCCAGGATGTGAAGAAGTATGTTATGAATGACCTGCAGGGATATTATGAGGGGATAATAGTGTGGACTGTGGAGACATTATGTTGTTGTAGTAGTTTTTCATTTTATTATGTAATGTAAAACTTATGAATATATCTATTGTTTCCAAGGATACTAAACCAATCGGTCTTTCGAGATTTGATCTTTCTTGTGATCATGCCAATGTTATGTAATAATGCACTGAATCTGGGTAACTAGGGTCGAGGTGTTACAACATACATTGTTATTACATCAGAATTGAATCACACTTATTACAACATATTACAAAACAACGACAGGACCGTATAGGTATAGAGTCTTTCGAAGCAGGGAAACATAAACAACTGGTTCATAAAGAATCTACTTTACCTCCTATTTATTTCATCATATCTAGATTCCCTTTTGGCATATCCTACTTAATAGCCTTCTTCCTGACCTGGGGAAATAAAACATAAAAATGGGTGAGCTCAAATGCTAGGTAAGGGTAAACAAAAGAAATATCAATCACATCATATACATAAGAACATAACTTTTGGAAATCTTAAGCTGCAAAAGTGATCATAATTTCATAACATGGGATAAATCATAGTAGTGAAATGTAATCCCAATAATCATTACATAAAACATGAAACTTTGTGGCATACACACATAATCATAGAGAATAATTTCTTATTAGTCAAGACTCATTTCCAAGACTATCTTAGTGGACAAAGTCCATTTCTGAACCGAGTTCATTCCTCGTTTCAGTCCTGTTTCACTGAACTAGTTTAACCTGCCGTTCCGGCCATGTCTATCTCATGAGATATAAAATCATTACCCAATGTATTGGAGGGAGATATAGGTCCCACCCATCTCATAATGATACCATTCTTATGTGTGCCACAAAATCATAAACCATACATCATAGCATAACCCATGTAATAAAAATGGGATTCTTAAACATCGTGACATCATAAAACAATTCATATTAGATAAAGGAATTCATAAAAATAATTCCATCACAACATAATCAAATAAATGTAATAGTAGGGATAGAAACAGAACCCTTTATTATCTTAGATGGAAAATAATTTTGATAAAACACTTGAACTCCATTCTTGAGGAAAATATCTTTACTACTTCACAAACACTTTTCCTTTATTAACATGTCATACAATTCTAAACTAAAAGAAGTTGATTAAAAATAAACATGATAACTTGTAAATGAAGCTTCCTGGAAATAATGGTTTAAAATCCATTCATGCTGTATAAATTAAAAAAACATTCTTCACGTAATTTTGTCAGAAAAGTCAAAATGTACCTCGTACGAAAAACTACAAAAGATTCCATTAATATATTTTACTAAAAACTCACTGAAGAGTAAAATTGGATTTAAGAAATTGTAGGTGGATATAAATAACATTACATATTGAGGAAACATGGATGTGGATGATAAAATACACCCCAGTAAATACAAAAGTATAAACAATCTCGGATAAAATGAGATTGTGATATTTACCCTTACCTTAGGTTCGATTTTCTTTGTATGTGTACGAACCTCCTGTATAATGATTTAAATAATGTTATAGACTTATTATAGAATCATAAATAATTTTATGATATCATATATGGTCATATTCTTAGATTCTTATTAGTAATATTTCATTACTGCTTGTTATTCGGGTGTTTATTACTTTTTGTTCTTATGCGTGTTTTGTCGAATAAATTCTTATTATTCTTTTTAGGTTATAGATAACTTATTTACAGAATGGTATTAGTTTAATATATATCATATTCACTCATTAAATGCATTTATATAATCATTATGCAATGAAGACCATGTAGAACGAGTCGCATCACATCGTGGAGACGTTATTCCGTACGTACGCACAAGCGATGATATCGTTCCCATGATCGTGGAATTGTATTGGAGTGTATGTATACAATTTAATAAACAATATAAATTTACAATAATCATATATAGTCCTTATTTACACCATTATACCCATCCAAGTAAGGTGGGGGTGGAAAATAGATTACACCACGGCGTGGAGACGGTATTCCGTACGTACGCACGTGCGGTGATTTCGTTTTCCATAGGATGGATAGATGTTGAAATAGGGTTGTTTCATACTTATAATAACATATCATTATATGATTGATACTGATTTTATTACTTCATAATGAAACAACTGAATAAGAAGAAGTAGAAGAAGAAATAAAGTTGAATGAATCGGTAACAGACGTTACCTCTTCTTTGAAGCGCCTCTTTGAGACCTCCTTTTAGGGCACTAAAATTGGTCTTTGAAGAAGACCAGTACCTCTAGGATGTTTCTAGGGAAGTTTATAGGAGATATATTAAGGTCTTGGACGAACATGAAGGCTCAATGGGGTGTGAAGAAGAGAGGGAGGAGGTGCCCTTTTATAAGGGGGGAGAGGGGCATCGTTGGAATAACTAAAAATATTATTTTATAATAAAGACAAATTCGGTTTTTAATAGCTCCAAGTTGATATATTTCGAGGCTAAGGTGGGGATGGGTAGAAATACTCTCATTAAATAGAATTTAGACAAGTTTAGGGCATTATATTAACCTTATCTTTTAGTTTTAACACGTAGTTAATTAGATTGACATTTACCATGTCACTATGTATTTTTATATTATATAGTTAATAAACATACCATATACATCCAGGCGACCCCCAAGTGGTCCATTAATGATAAAACTATCATTATATAAGTATATTTTCATAACCATATATTTTTAGGAATATAATAACAATTAATAATATAATATTTGTTTCAAAAACGATTTTAAGTCAATTTTGACACTATTTGGTAATTGATTTTTGTGAAAATCATAACAGAATGATTAGTTCGAAAACAATTAATTAAATCAATACTAACATGTCATATTAACATAGAAAATTATTGGAATTCATAAAAAGTCTCAAATTACATTTATTTGGGTATTTATAACATCAACTATGTATATATTTCATTAACAAGATAATTACTGCATCATCATTGTGTCATAAATTAATTAAAAAATTTTAAGTCTAAAAATTACAAATAAAATACCATTATGTAGGATATTTTTTTATATTTCTAATTAATATTTATAGTCGAATTTATCTTATGTATAACCCTATATTAAAAATGCATTAGTTATTAAACATTGATTTTAACTATTTTAACCCTTCTTTAAATAAATTGATAATAAATGTCCAAATCTAATAAAAGTGGGCCTAAATGGTCATATATTATTCCTAAGGTTGTTTTTGGTCGAATTACACTTATCCAATAGAATTAGTACATGTGTTAGTGTAATAATAATTACACTTTTACCCTTAATTACCCTATTTACTTTTAACCATGGTAAAAAAAGTAAAATGATACTATTCACCTAAAATTATTTTCATCTAATTGAACCACATTTTAGTCCTTGATATTAACCCTATCTCTCAGATTTTAGAAATTATACTAACAGAAGTGGTAGAATTATGTTTTATGAAAAATTCAGTTTTTTTAACTACCACTTAGTGGTTTCACTATTCATCAAAAAATGAAAGTTTCCAGAAAAACACCAAAAATTAGGCCTAAGCTATATTTGATATTATGAATTAAAAAATGATGTCTATTTTACCAAATTCAAAACATATCAGTTACATTATCTAATTTAAAAATTAATTCCCATCGTCAAAACAAATAGCGTGTTTTTAAGAGATAATAACTATCAAAGGATTGACACTTGTTTATGTCTGGTTTAAATGTAAAATTACATCCAATGAACAAAATTTTATTAAATTTTAAAAATATATTCTAAATATACTTTAAAACCACTCAAATTAATAATTTATCACTATTAAAAATTTCGATTAAAAAAGTTGTTTTTAATTAAAATTTAGTAATTTTCACTATTCATCAGAATATGAAAGTAATCCGAAAAGTACCAAAATTTCACCTTAAGCTAATTTCGATATTCCGAATCCAAAAATAAAGTCCATTTTGAAAAATAAAATTTACAAAATTTCAAAAAGTTGTTATTACTATTCATAACGGCTAGTTTTAATAATATTTTAATAGCATATCGTTGTTTAGTGAAACTCGGTATTGCGTACGACGCAAGCTATCAAGGAATGCGACAGTTGCGTGCAAAGCTAGCCAAGATAGTGTTGTGTGTAGTGAAAGATTAATTTGATGATTTATATAACATAAAAACCAAATATTTCTCATAAATGCCTCAGGTGTTACATTGTATCCTTCATGAATAGATACAATGTGTCCATCTTTTCAATGGTGTAACCTCTACCTATGTGATTTTTTCCATTCACGGATAAATTGTATCCAAAAAACCATATCCAAAACCACGTCATTGCCATAAAATCCTGACAACTATAATTCTTATCATTTCAATGATGTAGTGCCAATGTAATAAAATATTTCCTTTTCTTCTTTGATATTTTGAGAAAGTGGGATGATGATATAACTTCTCTAACTAAGGAATATCATCCTTCTTGGACATGAAGAAAACTATCCCCATGAACAAGTATCACGCAAAATGGCATGGATTCATTTTGTTAATCTACATGGATAACGACTCCATAGAGAAAAAAATAAGAAATGTTCGGATTACAGCAATTTGAACTCCTAAGTCGAATACACTACTAGCCATGATGACAACATAGTGGAGCTCAAATTTTTAATGGCACATGAACAACATAATAGGGTTTTATCAGAGCTAAGAAAGTAGTTATTTGTGCTGAAAAGTATTGATAATAAAGATACTATTAAGAAGCGGTCCCTTTTATTAGATCTAAAAAACACTAATTAAGGCCCCTTTAATTAGTGCTAAAAACACTGATAAAAGTGGACTTTTATCAGTGCTAAAAATAAGAACTTATAAAGGGGAATTTTATCCATACTAAAATAGTGCTCATTAAATTGTCCTTTATCAGCCCTTTTTAGCAATGATAAAAGTAACAAAATAGAAAATTATTTAATTTTTTATTATAAATTAGAGGGTAGACCCACACCCCTTTTAACAGTGGTAGACCCATCCCCCCATTCAACAGGGCTTGGAAGCCCCACCCACACATGCCCTTTCCACACTTTTAATAGTGATAGCCCCCGTGATCCTGCCCACACACCACTTCCTCTGCATGGATTCGAACCCGAGACCTCTCCCTTTCGTGTCTACACCATTACCACTCATCTAACTAGTTTTGTTCTAATATTAATGATATATATAAATATTTATATATATAGTTATATTTCTCCACATATTAAAATAGAATTATAATAATATATATATGTAGTTATATTATAATATTTATTTATATATATTGATATTTTTTTAGAAAAGAAAAGATAAATTACTGGTCAATCAAATCCGACCTACAAATCTAATTAGGAATGATGTATTCGAAACAATGATCACCCCCAGATATCCAAAAACACGCCAAATGATGAACATCAAGATTACCACCCCATTTGATAAAAGGAAATTTACATTCAGTGAAGCCTTCAGAGAATAACCAAATCCTTTACAAGATAAGGCTAAAAACATGAGGGTCCTCATCATTCTCTAAAAGAGAATTAAACACTTCTAGGTAATCTGACTCGACCAAAACCTTGGGCCAATTTTTTGAACGGGTGAGAAGGATCCCATGCATGATGGAAGAGGCCAATGCCACCATAGGACTCCAAGAGTTTCTCACTTCCCAACAACGAGCTTCCACAATTTTTCCAGAACTGGTATGGGTAATGAGTCCAATAACAACCCTGGAATGATAAGAGACTGCGACATCAATATTAATTTTGAGAAAACCCTCTGGTTGGGTGGAGGGACCAACATGGTGCCCCCTACCGCAGGTCGCCCGAAGAAGGAAATACATCACTTGCTTTCCAATAGTTCATCCATTCTATGGCCCTCATGGCCCATATATGATATTTGGTCACCTTCATTTGGAACATTCATTTATTTCTTCTAGTCCAAACCAGCCAACCAATTGTGCAGATCACCCTCACCACTATCGGTTCCAAAAAATCCTCATAATTGATAAGGTTTTGGACAAACCCAACTGAAGGATTAATGAACATTCCAACATCCAGCCTCCAAGAAATCCAAACCCCTTCCACCCCATGAAAGAAATGAATTTCATGTGAAGGAGATTCCACCTCTTTGAGGCATTACTGAAAGATATCATCCTCCGCAATATGATGTCTCAATAAAAATTGGGAGTTGGAAGCACACCAGATCTACCTGCCACAAAAAATATATACTCATATATTAATATACATATATAAATATATTAATTTATATTAATATATATATATACACATATACAGTTATATTTATGTATTTATATTTTTATCGTTATATTAATATATATTAATATATATTTATGTATATATTTTTATAAATTTTATCTCTATATTTTTTCATATGTTATATATATTTTCATCATTATATTTAAATAAATTGATAAAATATTTTGTGTGTGTGTGTGTTTATAAAAGAATAAAAATAAATATACCACATGCATATATATATATATATATATATATTCTGTATCTGTGTGTATAATTATACATATTTATATATATATTTAAATATATTATATATTAATATGTATATGCATATGTTGCAATATATAGATAATATATATCAGTTTGTCAATATTGACACACAACATTACACACAGACACAAACACATTATATATGTATATAAATACTCATATTTGTATTTTAATGAAAATGGAGATTATATTTTGTTTATATAAGACTTATATATAGATATAAATATTTATTATGTAAATATGTTTAATTATTTATATATAAAATTAAAATTTCATTTTTGAATATATAAAAAATATGTACATATTATTCTATATTTAATTATAAATTACAGTAAATTGTGAAAAATGATAAAATTTCAAATCTATAATATAAATTCTAATATAATCCCTAGAATAAATTGAATCCCTACGAAAATTGAGAAAAACCATCCCCAAAAACGAGACTAAAATTCTATTGAATGTTAAATAATTTGGGTTTCCCAATAAGAAACTCAGTTTTGGAGTCCATATATTCCTTATTTGGCCTTTTAAAACGTAACATAGGTTTCCCTTGTGCCACTAGAACTTATATTTCATCACAAGATTCAATTTGACATGTGGTAGAGCTCAAATGGACAACTGGATCAAAAGTTATTGCTGTTTGATGTTTGAGTAGCATTTTCAACTAATTTTAGATCTTTTATTAATTTTTGGATTTTTTTTCCTTCAAATTGTTATTAAATTATTATTACTCAATTATAATTATAAAATTATTAATTAATAATATTATTATAAATATTTTATAAGCAATTTTCAGAAAATATTTTATATATTATTAGTAAATGTCTTTTTATACTTATCAAAAATATATATTTAGAAAATATATATTATATTTATATCAATATAAATATATTAATATATTTACATTTTTTTATTTATTTAAATACACATTTTATCATTTCTTGTAAAAAAGGTGCTGATAACGAACCCTTTATCAGCAGTTTATTTTATGCTAATAATGAAACCCCCTTTATTAGTGCTTTTATAGCACTGTTGAAGGATGGTGCTATGAACTCCCTTTTTTATAGTAGTGCAGTTTTAGGGAATATAGGTGTGGTCTATCGTGCATTTTGGGTTTCTATGTCATGGACAATGTGGCAAAGAGAAATAAATATATGTTTTCATTAATTGTAAACTCTGACTATGTTGGCTACTTCCTACATGATTTGTGAGGGTGGGTGGCCTCCTCTATCTATGTATGACAATTTCTTAACCCATCGATAATTCCAGAATGGTGTTGGAGGATTTCGACCACCATCAATGTCACCTTATTATAGGGAGCCACTATTCCCAACACTGGAAGGAATTTTCATCCATGAGCCAATGTGTTCTCCTAAATGAATTTTTGCACTGTTCCGCCTACCTCGACTTACTTATGCTCATGCCCTAACAATACTTATGTGCTTTGGGACATTTCTGGAAGACATTTAGGCCTCCCTATGTGGTCTAACCTACTGTAGATGGATGGATAAGTATGGATATAATTTTTATCACACAATCCTTTTTCCAAACATTCTGAATCCCTACATCACTGTATTGCATAATTCAAACATGGTTATCCAAAAATTACCTACAAATCACTAAACAAAATTAAACTTAAATAAACATCTTTTTATTTCATAAATAATTGAAATAATAAAATTATTCATAAATGAAAATAACATCAATAAAATAAATGAGTAAATATTTTTTAAAAATTTGTGTGATAAAACACACCTACTATTTAATCATTTATCATTATGGAGAAAAATAAAACATCATTCACAAAGGTTCCAAACACCACAAGTGAAAATTTAAAAACAAATAATTCTAATAAAATTAAAATTCTAAACGTTATTAAAACATAAAACTCAACTGAAATCAAGCACAAAATTCCTGATACCTTTAATATTTCATATGAAATTCATTTATTTATTTTTAACTCACACCAATTAATATTATATTAAATTTTTGTTAAGGTAGTGATTTAATTCACTAGAATTCATTTCATGCATTTATCAAGAACATTAGAAATGATCAAATCTAAATATAAAGCATATGTAATCGATACAAACCTCAAATGTTCCCTCAATGTACCTGTAATGTTTTACCTATAGAAATATATTTGATTTTTTCATTATATATTTAAGGTCTATATATTTAATGGTAGGTATATTTATTAGAACAATTCAAAAATTAGATTATAGAAATTCTGGCTAAAAATTCATGATATTGATGTATATCTGAAAAAAGATAATTTTTATTCAACTCCATTCAAAATAAAATATCACACTTGCTCTCGTCCAATTATTAATTAATGTTGTACATTCAACATAATAAAGAGATAAAATATTATAATTTTTTCTCAATTCTTTTTCCATTACCTCTATTATTTTTAAATGAATATTTGTTAGAAAAATTTCTCATAACATAAGAATTCAAACTAACTATCCCCACAATCACATCCATAAAACTACAACCGATACTAATTGAAATAGTTAGTATAATAAGAAGGAATGTTTTTCTAGCTATGGATAAATAATAACTATCCCAAGTGATCACTTTTTCCCACTTTATTCTTCTAATTTTTAGAGGATAAATTCAAAAGGCACAATGATAGATATAAATAACCATTTCCAAATATTACAAGAAGAAAAAATACAACTTCTTATTTTTACAAAGGATTATTTATGAAAATACCCAACTCTCCATTTAACATCAAATAAATTATCAAGAATTCCTATTCAATGAAATATTGTAGGAAAGATAAAACGGACTGTAATATAGCATCATAGCATGCATTTCCATAGATTGTGTTGGTATCTCAAAGGAAAAAGATGTAAGGTATGTATCATAGAAAAATGGTATGTAATAAAATTAATTGAAGCATCAATCTTGTTTTTAAAGATCAAAATCATTAAGTGTTAACAAGATAAGCAAACATGTTTCATTAGTGTCACACATCTTATATTCTCTCAAAAAAAGTGATTATAATATAGGATACATAAAAAATTATTCATAGTCATATTTCAAATGGGAAAGAACATATTTTGAAAATAATTTGATAGAATAACAACGGGAAATGGTTCTATTAAATTGAAGATTCTATTAATTAATTTTAGGAATTAAAATCATATTACAAAACACTTTTCAACAACTCAAAATATTAATTCTCATTTTAATATCATAGAAATACACTTATATATTTTCTATTAATGGTGATGAATTTTTTTTAAAAAGAAAAACATGTTGAAAAATACCTCATGAGGTAGTATGTCTCATAGGACAGCTCACAAGGTGAAAAAAATACAAATAAAGGGTATCTTAAGATTTATTCCCAAACCCTTAATTTGAGAAACATACTCCTTTTTCAGCCAATGTGAGGGGGTCTATGGATATTTTGAATATTATGTTCAGTACAATGATATGATTTATAATATAACTCCTTGCATGGTTATCTCATCTTTTATTATATATAATATTTGATTTTCGTTTTTTTCCTTTTCAAAATTTGGCCTGTAAAAAAATTAACGGAAAAACAATACATATATCTATTATATTTAATTGAGATTTTAATGTAACTAAACAAGATATTTCCTAACTCTAAAATGAATTTTAATATTCATAATAAACACAAAGTTTAAATTATTTATTACACAGTAGTAAAATTCGAGATTCCTCTTGAATGAACCTTATTTTATTTCATTAATCATGATATTTTTACTTGGGTGTCCTATAATTGGAGTGTAAAATATTTTCAACCACTCCAAATTGAGGAATTGAAAGTGATTATGTTCATCGTGCATGCATGTTCTCCTTTAAAACCATGTTTTTCTAAATTATATCATTTTTTGGTGGATAATAAATTTTGGAATGGTTTATGGAATGATCCATGATATCAATTTATGACAATATTTTTTTACAATTTTTCTTCCACTAATTCTGGTTTCTTATTGTAATGGAATTTTGAGACTAATTTTTTAATTTTATAAACCTATATATATATCATATATTTTTAAATAACCTCATTTTATATGAATCCAATAAATGTACAATAGTCCTCCCCTTTCGGATTATAATATTTTTTAAAATAAAATATCCCCCCTTCAACATCGCATGATGCATATCTTCATGTACCTATATGTGTTGTTCAAGGTATGTCGTGTATTAATTATCATCCCCATGATTTAAATATATTTCATTAGATAGTATTTCACCCTCTATAAAATCCTCTTCCACAATATCATTTTTCAATTATGTATTCACCTATTTATTTTCATCTTATTCCGAAGACTCTACCTCCCCTATGAAAACATAATTGCCTCATTTATGATTATTAAGAGGAAATTTGGAATTATAGTAGATAACTATTCATTTTTATGTGTCGGAGAAAATGTTTTCATTAAAATGTTAGCATAATCATCCTTACCACTTCCTTTCATCAAATACAATTTAGTATATTTTTCATGTATTATGTTGGATCTATAAAATTTTAGTAATTATGACATCCTTTGAATGTTCTGTAATTTTATATTTGTCCAATGAACTAATGGATGTATAGTATTTTTTATCTTCATCTATTTTCTAGTGTTTTTTTACTAAATAATTCCAAAATTACAATAAAATCATCCAAAATTTCCTCACGATTTTCTCCTCTTATACTATAGTGATAAATCTAAGAATTTCATAATCCACCTCACTATAGTTCAACACTCTAGAGAAACTTTTACCCTGGGATTTCCTTTCTTATTAAGTACAAATTATATGATTAAATTCATCATATTCTTCTACATTGGTTCTTATATGTTGTGGAGTGAGTCCCACTTTACATCATTTTTTTAAATCTAATGGGGAAAAAATACATTGTCACATTACTCCTCTTCATCCACTCAAAACATGTTCACATGCGGCTGTGTCTCTTCGTGTCTCATGACGAGTTCATAAATGTTTTGGATGTGGTATTCTTCATCCTAGAAAATTTGTTTTTGAAAAAAAATCATGTTCTATTCTATGAATATTCTCTATCTGTGATTATTACCCTTTCAAAACCACCATTTCTTCAATGTGTTACACAATGTATTTACTTTATTCAACATTCGTTAGTAAGTGTATATATTTTTCATCTTCATCAATTTCCTCTTCTGAATCATGTACTAATGTGGGTTGTTGTTCATCATTTATTACAGATTTTTTTTTCAATAATTTCAGCCTTAAAAAAGTTCATTATTTCATCAATTCCATTTTCTACTTTGACATAAATTTCATAATCAATGTTCTTATGATATTTAAGGAGAATGTTCTTTTTTAAAAATAATGAAAATATGGTTTCAAAATAGAAATAAATATTCATCGATGTTGTTATGCTTGTCTGAATCACAAAAGCATAATCCTTGAATTTAGTATGCCTTAATTTTAATTTCATTAATCAAAATGAACATGAAATATGTGTCTACCCATTCCTGATGTATTTTTTCTATTCCCTCCTTAGAACATAAATATTTATCTAAATCATATATTCACATTGGATGTTATATATGTTATGATCTACATAACATGGTTATTATTAGTCACTGATAGCCAATTTTGGGGGTTGAAATTGGTCATTTCTAGTAATGTATGAATAATTACATCATATTCCTTATTATTACCATTATGTTGAATTTTTTATTGCATAAGAGGTTGAGTCATTTTGATATCTATAGTAATTCATTATTATTTTGGAATCATATTACAACCACATGTATTCCATCATGTATAACACTATGAAGACAAATCAGGGAACATAAAAAATAATCTGAAAAATAAAAGCTAAAATAAGATTACTAAACAATAATTTGGTATGAATAGAATTTTCCAAATCAATAGGTCCACAGACCTTCACTAGTTTTTTTATTCAAAAATAGTTGAAAAAACAATATATGGAAGGAATTAATCATTATTCCATCTGGATTTCAATGATTATAATATAATTTAACCTGACCAACACTTACTAAAAATATGTAGATGTGTTGAAATATTAGCGTATATCACCTGAGGGAGAGGGTTACACAATGATAGTCATAGAGGTAACTTTTATTTCATATTAATCAAGTGAATTAATTAATAAAGAGACTAAAATAACTCAAATTAATTAAAATTAAAAAAAAACATAATCTAAAATTAAATTTATATTGACCAAGAATTAATGTAGGCTAGATTGGATGAAAACGTAGGAACTTATTTCCACGGATGTGTTTTTAAAATATAGAATCATTCAACTTATATTATTAATAAATATAATTAATAGTCTAGAAACTCATTTAATTTGCTTTTATTATCTTTCAAAAAGGTATAAAATCTCACAGATATCAAATCCCCCCATGAAGGTGATTTGAAAAACATATGAGTAGTTAGTTTCATTAGTAACTAAAAGTTATGGTCAGGCAAGCTCTGACGTTCAACTTCACTAAATTTCATTGGCTGGCATGCCATAATTATTAATATATGTCCAAGGATATTATGGGATAAAATGGAACTAAAAAAACATTAACAAAAATTATATTAAAAAAATTCTATCATTATTAAGAAAATAATCATTTCATACACATCCCATTCAATTAGAACGACCCACTTTCATGAAATTAGTTACTCATGGTCAAGGTTTTGTTTAGGTAAAGATGAAATAAAGATAAAAAATGCATGGACATAAATTATTAATTAAATATAACAATGCTTCATAATAAAGGAACACATACAAAAATTCACTTAAACATTATTTATATTATAAAAAAATCAATTAATAACATTAAAAAATTGAACATATCTACAATGCATCTCTTAGTCATTGCACACGATTACTTATCCAACTCCAACATGTTGATCTACTTTATAGTAATATTTATTATTTTCATTATTCTCTACTTCTACTACTCATAATTATCCATGGTTATTCCCTCTAAAAAACATATACATTTCCTAAGTCATCTCTATTTAGTGGAGTGTTTGAAATATACAATTAATATGCATGTAGGAGGGGAAATAGTGTCTCATAAGGGAAATATATTTACCCTTACACAAAACAAATGTATCACATAATGTTAACGATAATTATACTATTTAATATCCTAGTTTATGTATTAACATCTTCTATTCTTCATGCATTTCTAAGATGTAGTTATCCACCCCATGGTGAAACCTCAACCTGTGTGCATTTCTCCATGCATGGATATGACTTATCCAATCAAAGATGGCCATAAAATATTATTATTATTAAATAAATCATCAAAACATCCACTATTATCCTTTCTATGATATAAAACATACCCTAAAATAGAAAACATTAGAATTTTCTACTAATACATTTCGAGTTATAATGGACTATGGTATGACAATTCTTACTAATACATAGATACCTTATTAGAAAATGGGAATATAGTGGACACATCACATCATCATGAAAAATGGTGAATCTCTATTACAATTATATTTATGAAACATAGATCCATGACACATCATATAAAAGACAACACAGAATCATATTCATTTTTTTTGAGATCCTAATTCAACTATGTAACATAGAAATAAAGGCATCACAGTGAGGATCAAATATCATGTAGAATTATTGATTTTCTTTAGATTACTTGTAGGTTATTCAGTTTAGTGGGGGTGGTTTGTGCAAAAAAATTGTTTCCATAGTGAAGGGTTATGCAGTTAGGTGTTAGACCATGACATTTTTATTAATGGTAAACTATACACATTCCGACCAAATACAAAAAAAAAATATGGGTGTATGATATTTGATATTTATTTAAATATATTTCAAACCCACAAATGAAGTTATATTGGTCTCTATGGATTCCCACCACCACTGGTTCCACCCTACACCAGTGATCTTGTCCTCCTACTACCACATAGATTCTCCAACTATCCATTGATATGTTCCTCCGCATGCATGTATAAACTATTCTGATCCTACACTAAACCATGGATGGGAATGTACCACATGTATGACTATACCATGCTTAATATAAAATCATCATTCATTCATGAAAATGTGTCATGCCATATGGTTGATATATGGAAATGTGTGGGTCTAATTTTAATCCCATAGTCTTCTTCAAACATATTCAAATTACAATATCACCAAAATTTCATGATCCATCATTATTATCCACACATTACCTATAGATCACAGAACACAATCAATGTTATTTAAATATCATTTATTACCATAAATAATTAAAAAGATACATTTATTCAAAAATGAAAACTAAATATTAAAATTATTGATGAAATTATATAAATAAATTAGATTTGTCAATTGGTATTAGTGTTATTTAGTTGATTGTTTCGTTAATTTCATTGAGATAAAAATACCAACATAGGTAATTCTAACATGAAATACATTCTATTTTTTTTGAAAATAAATCAATAGGATCATCTATAGACTTAATCCTCTCCTTAAATAGAAAATAGACCATATGACTCTTCTTGAGAAAAAGATTATTCGAGCTTTGAAAGACTTTGTAAGGATGACTCCATAATTTTCTACATCATATCATGATCTAAACTTCCTTATACACATACAGGTGAACATTAAATGTCCACACATAGAGCATGATTTTTTATCCTCATATGTTACTGCTCTATGTACTTCTAGTGATAACTCATCACTAACCATGACCTATTGATCCTCTAGGTAATGGATTCTGACATCCATATTAGAGATGATGATCTGCTATGGGAATAATTCGACCATCAATTGTGAAATGTCATATTCCTCTCCCATAAGATATTTCATTCCTTTATAGAATGAATCATTACTAGTATATTTATATTTTTTAAATCCATATACTCCCACCCAATGTAAACATCCTAAAACAATTGTTGGACTACACATAATCGAGTGCATCAATTCTCGGGCACACTTTCCAATGGAGAAGGTATATGATTTAATCCACCACACACCATGATGGTTTTTAGTTATGGTGTTTTGGATTATACTCCATGCAGTTTTATAGATCACTTGATACTCCTCAATTACATTTGACCCCAAGTATTATATATCTTAAAAGGTGAAATAAATATTTGGGAACAACTCATCAAATATAGTTGAATTATTATCATTAGGAATCCTCTATGAGGGACTCTTTTCCAAGTCTATTGGAAGGTGATAATCTGTAGATTGTTCCACTATCTCTAGTTCTTTGGTTGCCTCCGCTATAGTTGTTGTCTCTCAAGTTTCTCCCTTCTTGACTGAAGTTGCTATTTATTTCATGATGGTTTTATATTTGGAAGACATATATTTATCATTATAACCCTTGACATATATGATAATGAGGAAAATATCATTGGTTATTTTTTCCTTGATCACTTTCTTCACCCCCTCCATCATCCGGGTACTTGACGGTGCCTTTGAAACCATAACATTTAGGAGTGTTAAACATGCGTCCCCATTATGGTATTAAAATACTAATATAAATTAATAATATATGGATTATATCTTCTGTCGAGTTTCATAATGATGCTTAAAATTAGGGAGTGGGATCCCTGGAAGCATGACCTTCCCCTGTTATCATAGATGACTCCCTAATTAGATGCACCAATTCTTTCATAAGGTATATGGAGTTGAGTTAGAATATATATATATATATATCAAATATTGGATAATTTAGTGAAAATATTGTAGAATATAGTAGATTACCTTTTGATACTCTTGGAGGGTGGCATATCACCTCAAATGCATACTATACCTCACCAACATGTTGAGTGGTCATTATAACATCCGGGGTTACAACCACTCCTGTTTCTTGGAAACAGAGGAATTGAATTCTTTTACCTTCTATAATTTAAAAAATTTAGAGTTTCATTAGATTCAAACCATTCCTCCGTTATTATTGGTTTATACACATATCTGATTGTTTTTTGTTAATGATGAGTTTCAAAAGACATCATTAATCTACAAGACTGATGAGTATTAACACGTTTAGAAAAAATTCCATTGAGTCATATGTTGGTAGAGTTTCCTTCAACTCATTGGAAGACCTATTATATGCATAGGTTCCCTAAGATTAATCATCAATAGATTCCCTCTACATCTTAACCTAGTAAATTATATAATCTATATGGTGTTTGAGGGCTTTTATTTCGACTATAACCCTAACTATATTAGTCTGGTAAGTCTCCCAGTCTCATGAGTAAATCACCACTTCGATAATAGTGATGTGTTCCAAGACTTCCCTAATGGGGATGGGGGTGAAAATAATGCCTCGGTATGCTTGAGGATGGGGTTTATATCCTATTGTTATAGATACAACCTATATCATCCACAAATAAATGTGTTTTTGGTAATGTTTTGTGTTCTTCTATGTATCGCAAAACCCCACATTATTTCATATTTATTTATAATGAACAAATCGCCTACATGGGAATATTCTTGATGAAACCATGATCATCTTAGTAGAACCTCGATTATAAAAAACACAATTTTCAATTACACTATAAACTCTTATGGTGCCTACTATAAATTCCCCACCCCATGTGGAAGCGGGAAGCCCTATAACTCCTTCAGTAACAACATCCAACTTCAAAATAAAACCCCTCCTTGATCAATCTGCTTCCCCTAGTGAAATATTCTTTTGGTATTTCTACCCTTGATCCCTTATCTAGATTTAAATAAACTGTAAGATTATATAGTAGTACCAATGGTTTTTCTTTTTTCTTAGAATTGGAAATATTAATGGAGAAACATGATTAGAGCATCAATTAATGGGGTATTGTTTAGTCCACTACTACGTAAAACGTTGAACATACACCAATGAGTTTGGAGTACATTCAAGATGTATAAAAAACTGTAATGTATACACATTGGGTGAGTTAATGGATATGTTAGAGTTAATGAATGAATTGACATACATTGCATGATTCACATACATCATTGTCTTCAATGTAATAAGCGGGTACCCCCACTCAATAGTCCTGAAGGAATGAAAGCTGATCAATGATTCCCTTTCAATTTATTATGATCACCCCCATCAGTGTGGGTGAATTTATTGAATATAAACTATTTTAATTATGGTAATTATGAATAAATACATCAAATATCATGGCCAATATCTAGTGAAGTTAAACAATGAGTTCTGAAAATTGGAGTTCTGAGGTATGTTGGGCTTAATGAATTCGAACCCCTTAAATTTATATAGTGACCCATCCTTATAGAGACTATAATTGAATGGATATACAGATGGGGTTTTCATCAAGACGATATGATTTGAAACTTTTAATCATTTTCCTACACAAATAATGATAAAAATGATGTTTTGTTCAATTTCTAGTGATTCTTTTATATAGAATGATCTTGTTATCCCCCCATATGGGAATCAAATAAAAAAAGATACAATTTGATGAGGAACGCTTAAATGATATCCCTAAAAGATTCATATGCTGTGTAGCCCTTTATATTGTATCCCAAATCATAATATAAACCATCATCCAGGATTAATCATTTTTAATTAGGTTTTCTAGTTAATTAATTCACTGGGAATCATGTTGGGCTCTTAGATATCCAACCATGAAGAAAATATATAAGGTTTTTGAAGGGTAATCATTGATGTTAAATTACAAATACCTCTCCCCACAATTCTATTATATGAATTGGATCCTCCTGAAATTCCTCATATAATTTTACCAGTATTTGATTAATCATTAATTTACCAAATGATTGGGATCCCATCAATGAGTATATGTCTCAAAATTTAATCTTCACAACCCTATAGTAAATATTAAATTAGTTTTTTTTCTAGTTATCAACAAAATAATATCTTGGCTATCAGATCTGTGTGGTGATAAATGTCGAATGTGGAGGTTTATCATTGTCCATGCCACCTGACTACAAGATTTTCATCCCTGAACTCGACAAAATATTAATTAATATAAAACATTTATGAACAATAATTCTTAAATATTCCGTAGTGATTAATGTCAAACACATCCTTCAAAGAGAGATGATTTTCTTCTAGGCCCACCATGAAAATGCTAGTGCACCACAATAATGATATTTTGATGACTGTATCTACTCTATTAACTATGTTGATTTAATTCTTTTGCTTATTCTCTTTTCCTAAGTTGACTTACCATAAAAACTTGCATCAGTATCTTTATATCACCAAATTTACATTGGGAAACTAATGATCTAGTAGTGCAATAATTCATAGTAGGAATTAAGGATCAATGTGTAATCCCATATCCTTCAATACATATAATGTTAGAATGTTTCTTAGTTTATAATGCCTATAATTATACACTATAATTTCATTTAGATCCATATAACTAGAAAAACATATATTTTAAACCCGATATATTGATTTGGATTCATTATCTCCCATTAAGATGTGTTAGCATCAACACATTAAATAACCATTGGCATCAACTCTCGAAAATTCACAAGATTACTTTCATGTAAATAATTGTACATGTATTAATTATTCAAAACCATAAAAAATAATTCATGTTTTAGGTAACTCAGGTCATGGAACTTTTTACATGGAAACAACCTTACCGCTGATGGTAAACACAAATATGAGTAGTGTGAAGAACAATGATTACTCTAAAAGGAAGTTCACAAAAAATAAATTTTTAGAAAGTTAAAAAATATTGAATACTTGATGATATATTAAATATCTCCTAAAGATACCCACCCTTATTTATAATGGAATATTAGACCTGAATTACATGATAGTGGTGGTAAAAATAGACAAATTTTTATCATTTTCATGACAATTCGACCGTTCACTCCCATGTCTTCTCTAATTCAATGAGAATGTGAATTTTTTACATTGAAAAATATTTTATATGTAAAAATTGTAATAAGAACATACCCAGATATTTAAATCTCACCTAATCAATGTGATCGATTAGTAAAAGGCCAAGAGTTCATGGAATTCATATTTTTAAGAAAATACTTCAAAGCATCCTGATTCTCCATGTTGTGAGAGAACTAAATTATTCTATGAAACCTCACCCTTAAAAAATATGTAGGTCAATAAATACACCTTATTATACCAATTTCATGGATCTATTCATTGTAATTCTATGCTAAATCTCTTATATCATGTAATTTATACATTCAAGAACTCTCATAACCAATAAAGAATTGGTTTCCCACAATTTAGGATATGACGTGAATTATCTAAAGAATGTCATTAAAATGAATAAATTGTTTATGATACTAATTTTATGAAACTTCCACCATGTAACAACATAGTTGTAACTAGAGTTTCATTCATTATGCATTTTTTCATAAATATCCCAAATTGTCGTAAACCTATTACATAAACACCTATAAGGAATGATTATATTAGAACCACAAGTATAAAACAAATAAATGATTCCAAAATCCATCATGGTGTGTGAAAATCATACATGATTCCACTATTTAGGGTATCATTTTGTTAAAAAAAATCATGAAAGTTGTATTATCATTGGGCATACTTATATTCTATTGTGGAATATGATTTCAAAATATATATTAAAAAATCGTTTCATGGACATTCATGTTTAATTCCATTACTCCATTTATTTGTTGTAAAATATTATATCCCAATTATTCTAATAATATCCTCCCTTATTCCAATACCATTTTCACTGGTCATGAGGTAATAATAATACATATCTTTCACTCTTTATCTCTACCTATTTAGTAAACTTTGTCTGTAAGACCCACTCATTCCCTCCGAACTCTTTGTTTGTAATTCAACCCCACATTGATGAGTAAGTATCAATAATGAAATAATAATGAAAATTGATCCTTTTTCACCAAATAATTTTTATTCACATTTATCTTGTCAAATTCTATCCCATGTCACTTCGCCTTCCATGACATAGGTTTCTTTACATTATGAAGTTAAAAAACAACATACACAATGTAAAAAATGTTTTATACCCATTCTAATGAATCCATTTATATATGTGAGATAAGAACAAGATTCATCAGTTGATTATAATGAGATAACCCCTATCTTGTTATCACCGATGAATAATCATTATTCCATACATTTTTTCTACACACGTCATGACAGAAGAATCTTAAATTATAGATGTTCAACCAAAAGTTACCCTTTGTAAATTATATAAGAATCAATATGTAATGAGACTAGAATTCCTAGTTTAATGAGGATGATATTTCTAATGTGAAAACGTTAGATGAACCCATAAGAGTAGTCTAATGTGTAATCCATATAATAAAAGATATTTTTCTCCTTTTACAATATAATAATCCTAACATAATGATGAAAAAATATAATGTATATCATATCACATCACCTTATGCAATGAAATAAAAAATAGGTTTTATTTAATTATTTATATTAGGGTATATGTTATTAATTATAATGTTCAACCTTATAATTACAAACATTTCATATCCCCTTCTATATGCAATTTATCTAATTATTTATCCTTTTTCTGGATCATACTATAAGTCTAGTAAAAAAATTTATGTGTTTCAAATAAATATAAATGTTAGTTTCCCCAAAACAATATAAGTTAAGAATTCCCTTATATAATGGGGGTATGTGTATCTATCCACAATGGGAATCATGCTATGTTCACCCTTAGGTGATGACCCTATATGGATTAATTTTTATATGATGAGCATGAGGTGTCCCTTTGGACATGTGTAGGATAACCCCATATGATATTTTAGAAAATTATCCTTAGGTGATGATCCATGACCATGCAATGTGTTGATCCATGTATTACTTATTTGAGGTGAATAATAATCCTTTGTGATGAGTATAGGATATCCCATTACTTTTGTTAGGTGTTGAGAATGTTTTATTTACTTTGGGTGACGAGAATATGATTCCTTATTTGATGAGGATGAGATGAATTATTTTACATTGACAATAACCAATGTGTTGATCATGGGATCTATCCATCCTCCGAATTGGTTACCAGCTTTAGTCCTCATCTTCCTCATATGACTACCATATCAAATCACTTCTAATAATCACATGATTGCATAGGAAATTATCCTAGGATCCCTTATTTGACGAGAATACATTTCCTAGTGTGGTGAAAACTAAATTGATCAGGTGACATGTTTATGTATCCTTCTATGATATGTTTAAGACACCTCATTTGATGATCATTGTATGTGTTATGGGAATTGGATCCCTTTTGTATTAATACTAAAATAACCTATGTATAGATCATATGATACCATCATTCACTATATAGAAGAATGAATTTATAAGTTCCACGTTTACCAAAAATTCATAATGATGGGAAAATATTGTCCTCTCTATCAAATAATGTTCACTATATTGAGGTAGCTAATGAAACAAATAATGGGTATCCACATGAAGATGGAATCAAGAATGATATCCATGATCAAATTGAAAATTAATGAGGGAGACAAAGAAAAGGTAATGAAATGCATAGTTGAATATAAAAATGGATGGGTTGGTAATCCATAATCTCATTATGATTATAAATCTAAAACCATCAATTCTAGTCGTAGAAGGTTTCCCAACATTCAAATAACATAATGTGGGGCCAAAAGACTGTGATCATCTAAGATGTTCCCAACCTGATGGTAATTTTATTTGTGTTGGAAAATAATGGAATAAACCTAAGCATAAAAATCATAATATGTTGAACAAATATAATCACATTCATTTATATAAAATATGTGATGAACCTGGATAATCATAATCAAGATTATTTATTGTCTTATAAGATCTAATGCTTTACCTAGAGAATTTGGATATATATCAGAACTAGATCAAACATACTCATAATCCATATATAATTCATCTATATGAAATCAATACTAAATATTATCAAATAAAACAAGGAAAAAATGGGTTATATGAACTTTTCTATTGGTTTTGCATCAAATGTAATCGATATTAGGATCAGTCGATAATAGAATTCCAATATCCTAATATAAATATACAATGAAAAATTTATAGGGAGTTCATAAACATGAATCCACTGATGTAAAATAATTTAGAGATATTATTTAAAAGTTATGTGAATTAGTATGAATATTTTATATGAAATACATTTATTTTTTTCTTAAAAAATATGTGGTTACTTGTTGAATTCAAAAATTACATTCTGGAAGGTGATAAGAGGACTGGTAGGAAATGTTATTTTAAAAATAATATTCAATATTTAAGGAATGAATATAGAAAAATGTTAACTAAAAAAGGGTGTTTAATGATAAAAAATATATTAATGTGAAAAAAATAATTCCTTTTTTATATTTTAAGTATTTTTTGATAAAATGAACATCGATGAAATAGTTAAAAAATTTATATTGAAAAGGAACAAATCGAAATACAAAGAATCTAAATTATATTACATGTCTTAATTGTAAAATAATAAATTAAACATTTTGGGTAATAATTAATATGCACATTTTGGAGAAATTTGAAATAGAGATGACAATAATTATTGATAAAAAATTTACATCATAATGATGAATGAAACCCATCAAAGAAGAATATTTTGAAATGAAAATATAATTTACAAAAAAATAATGATAAAAAACTATATAAAAAGTTAATTTTTAGAATATAATAATCAGGTAAGAATAGAGTCAAAGAATAAATTATACTAATAAATGATAAGAGATTAAGTTAAGAAAAACCCCTTGTGATTTTTACATGTTTTTTTTCAAATGACGCAATAAAGACAGTTATAATTGAAATTTATTTTCAAATCCATGAATATGTGGAGGGAATTTTTTTTTGGAAAAAATAAATAGGATTGTGGAAAATATGAAAATTTGGAATATATTAAAAAGTGATTATAACTCAATGAAATAGAATCAATTTAATATATAATTATTACGACGTTGGTGAAAATTGGGTCAAAATAATATGAACAATCGATCATGGAATATATTTTTAAAACCGATGAATGAAACTTTAATAATTAAATGTTATATCAATGCGGTATTAATTACATAATACAGATGAAATATTTTTTCATGATATAATACATGCATAGAAGAAAGGAAATTGAGATGAAAAACCAAAAATAATGTTTTTATCTTCAATGTACTCTATCTTCTTATATATTAGTCATAGACACTTGGAACATTTAATTGGATCCCTTTTTCATGTTTTCTCACTTTATATTAATAATTTTAATTCAATTATTATATATTTGGAACTAATTTTAAAAAAAATTGATTCACCATTATTAATAGTTTTGAATGTTATTTATTTATTATAGTATAATGGTACCAGTCAACAATTCTTGGTATTGAGATAATAATATAATGTATATCCATGTTTCTATAATATAATATATACAATGGGTTGTGATTATTTAGGTTCATTTGAAGGGTTCTCTTTTGTGGTTCTACAAATTAAATCTATAATGAAATTATTTTTGGAAACGATTATCAAACATATGTTGGTATATGAAATATTTATTTAAAATTAATATTACTATTCAATAATAAAAATATATACATATTATTTTTGTATATTAAATCTAATAATATTCTCATAAATATCAATGATATGAATTATCAGCAAAATATGAACTGTTGTTTTAACCAACCAAAACAAGAACATGTTATAATTAATATATTATTATAATTATAAAGTTATTTTATTAAAAATAATATTATAATATATGTTTAATGATTTTATTTAGTTTTTATTAAATTTATAAATTTTTTATTGTAAGAGGTAAATGAAGGAAAGAAATTGAAATTAAGTATATGAGGTGCTTACATACAAAGATGAAATTATAATATCCCATGCAATATTTATTTACCAGAGGAATATTTTGGTATTTTCCATAAATCACTTTATGGTTCAATGATAACCACAAAAAGGTAAACCTTATGGTGGTGACAATCCATGAACATGAATTTAAAACCCATAATCATCATCACGCATACCATTATAACCATAATATTCTATCTTAGAAACAAGATCTAAATAATCATGAATGAAATCAGACTGAAGGGTAATAGAGAGGGTATGAATCCAACCCAGGTATGTCATATCATATTTTAAAGTATCCTTTTGGAAAATACTCAAGTTATAAAAATATAGTGCTTTCAATCTCAATTTCTAATTTCATTTTGTTTGATCATCAAGCCCAAAGAGTAAAATTTTGTTATCAGTGACCAATGGAGCTAGAAGTTTCTACGGGACACCCATGTCTCCAATTATCCTAACCTCATTGGTGGATTAAGTATGAGTGACCCTAGTTCCCACGTGCTTCCCATCGGCACTTTCATCGTTTGGAGATCCTATATATCTATGAAATCACTTCACTGAATAGTTTATGATGATATACCACGAAATAACTTGGCATATGCAATGGGGGATTGAGGCCACCAAAGAAGAATATCTTACATCCTGAGCATCAAAATATGTATTTATATCCTTTCCCATACAACTTTTAATTGAATCCAGAACAAAGGGGAAAAATAAAATCAAATAAGGGGAAATAGAAACATGCATGGATGATGTACCCAGACTCTATTAAGTGACAAAAATATGAACTCAATAATTCAGTTGATGGGGGATTTCCCAGATTCCATTTGGATAGAATATATTGAACACATCATGATTTAATATATCTAACAAATAATGTGGATTTGAATGGATTCATTTGTACATAATGTGTTCTCTAGAAAGTATCTTTAGGAATATTGGAAGCATTATGTTGGGCCACCTACCCCTTCAGATCTATCTTTCTTTGAAAACAATTGGATGACCATTGAACTTACTAATAGAAAAAAGAAAAAAAACTGAATCATTACTTAGAAAATATTCATTTCCAAAAACAAAAACCATCTTCCACCTAAAGACTATGGTAAAAAGGTATGAGATTCTAATGATCCATCTCAATAAAGAGAATAGAAAACCAATGAAAATTCTTCCAATGGGTATTCTTGTAAATCTCGTGGATTCCACTAATCCTAGAAAAATCCCTTTAAGAATAGATGGCTTCGAAAGGGAAGTGGGAGATAGGGAAAATGAATCTATATTACCACATTCTTGCAGTTTTGACCTTTTTCAAAATTGATTTTTCATTAGAAAAGAAATTTTTTTTTATTACCACGCATGAGTAACATGAAAGTTTCTATGTTTTGAAGGATTTGAGGAATCCTATTAAGGATAGGGGATAAAACACACGTGAACCAATTAAAAAGGATGGAATTATTTGATATAATATCAAGGTATTTAAATTTTTAGTAGATATTAGATCAAGTGGTGGATGGTTCGTTATACAAGTGAGTACGAGCAACCTTTGTGAAAAAACTCATTCTCTATTTATTATATTCAAATAATATTTCATAAGAATAAATTATATAATATTAACCTAATGAATAATATTTAATCCTTCTACCATTATCCCATGTAATGATTATTTTTGCATATATATTTCAACACTAATGTTTATTTCATCTATATCACCTTATTTACGATGAACATTGTTTCAAAAATTATTACATTGATAAGATTCTTTAAACATCAAAATGAAATTTTACACATTAAATAAATTTTAAATTATAATAAAAAAATTTAAAATCTACTAAGTTAGTTATAATTTTCAAAATTGATTTTTTTAATATATTATCTCATTTTGAATAAGAAGAAATTTATTCGAAAATTTTATTTTTATGGAAAAAATGTGTTTATTATTCTTACATGGAATTTAATAGTCAATAAAATAATAATGATGTACCATAAGAATAATAGATAATGATATATCGTTATTTTAGATGAATATTCATTACATTTCACAATAACTCATTCCTAGTGATTGTAATGGTTTGGTGCCTTTAGATACTAGACAAATAATATTTGTGCATAATAAATATTGTACAACATATCCCACAAATATATACCAATAATTTAATGTTCTTAGAAATACCCTATATAGATCATTTCTCTATAACCTATGGAAATTAAATATAATAGATTGTGAGAAGAGATGATCTATAATTCTAAATACAAAATATATCAATCATTATAGTTTATGATGATCATATTTTAATGATGATATATTCAATATCATATTCATAATATAAAATATTCATTCCCTTGAGGTATGTATATCATAATATTTAAAACAATTTCTTATCTAGAAGAATGATGAATAAGGGTGTCGAAGAAGTAATCAATATTAAATATTTAGAAAATAATAATATAGCATAATAAGAATAATAATTCATAATATTTTGAAAATAGCTAAATTAAATAGTGTCTATTCATAGAAGTGTCATCATAGCTATAATTTCGTTATACACACACGTAACAATATAAACATTGTTATTTTCAATCATCTACTCACAATTTAATGCAATAATAGCAAAATATAAATCATACAAAAGCATCAATACGTTATCAAATATATTCCCAATCATCTCCCCTCTTATAATCATCATCTAATGAGATATCAATATAACTTTATCTAATCTATTGGAGGGATATCATCGACCAAACTATCAAATTATCATAATTCATTCATAGAATTGTCACAACATCACAAAACTCTATTCATATAGTCATTTCATTACCCATGGAAAATAAATAGATATTGAGAAATCATCTGATAATAAAAATCACAAAAATTCCACATCAATAATATGGATGTAATAATTGAATAATAATCCAATAAAATCATAATTATAATCAATTGATGTTATCATAGGTGAAATATTTTCATTAATAGTTCTCTATAATAATTCATGTTGAATAATAACTTTTTCAATTTGGAATGAATTACATATGAAATTAAAAAATGTTAAGTATGATTTTTTTCACGTAAGTATAATGGGAAAATTTAAAGGAAAATTGGGTTTGTATATAGTGTTCAAGATGGAAATAGATTCCCTTCATGGTATATAATTAAAAAAACACTCCTTTCATAAATTTTTAAAAAATTTCAAAATGTCCCATGTTCAGAAAATGTATCTATGATTCATCGTAATTTTTTTCGATCATTACTTTTTGGGAAACAATAACATTAATCAAAACGTAAAATATTACAAGTATTCTAATTTTTTAAAAAACATGGTATTGGATGAAAATGGATTGTCAATCGAAAAGAGAAATAATGTTAGTTTTCAATAATGACATTATTTCATTCACCTGACTTCTTAATGTTTGAAAAATTAATGTATAACAGGTAATATCTATAACTAAAAAAATAAAACAAAAATTCATAATAAATATTTAGTGTTAGATTAGTAAATCTTTGTCACAAACAATAATGGTAAACAATGATATTGAAACATAAAACCCATACCTTCAGCCTCTTCTATCATAAAATAAATTAACGACTCTAGTATAATAAATATAAATTTATTATTAATTAATTATAAAACCATTCTCATATATATATATATATATCATCATATATTATTTTGTAATAACATCTTATCTGCCCTTTATTAAAAATTTATTATAAAAATAAATTTTCTATGTTATAACTACATTGTTTTTCTTTCATTTTTTAATATCAACAGCTTTTAAATTTATACTATAATTATGGTTCCACATTGTAAAAAACCATATCCATTATTTTATTACAATATATATTATTTATATACATATATATTCACCAAAAATGAAGTGATAAAAAATGAATCTCCTCATTCATTGACATAGTTGATCATACATACACACAAATATAGTTTCCATTTTTGAAAGATGGGTGGAAAGAAAGGAAAAAAATAATTAACCATTCCATAATATTTATTAAAAAAATATAAATCATATATATGAAAATGATCAATAATTAATACCATCCAAATAGTGAGGAAATGAAAAAAATCGTATCACATCATGGATGTGTAAGTCCATATGTACACAGTAGTGAAATTATTAATTTCTAACTTATTGGATGGTAAGATGCTATATATAATATTTTGATTAATTAAGATGAATTATCTTATAATTATAATATAGAAACATTAAAAACATCATTATACCCATCTAGAAATGATGATGATGGAAACTTAATTGTACCAATAAGTGGAGACGATAAGTCATACAAATTGGTAAGTAACACCTTCAGTTCATATTTTATTGGAATATTGGTGGATATTGGTTCTTTCATAATCATAATAAAGTTTTAGAATAACAAGGTTACATATTTTAGTGATTTAATATAAATTTTCTAGACATAATGGAGGTAAAATAATAAGTAAAAAAAGAAAGTAATCATGTAAGGGTATTAACATTTCTCTAAACGAAATCCTTTAGATATGATCATAATGGACCAATGAATAATGTTTTTGGATGTGAACCCCCGATAGAATGTGTCTAATGATGTTTAGATAAGAATATTTTAGTTTTTGGTTATGATAGATCAACCTGCATGGTGTGAGGAAGGGTGGGATTATTAGTCATTTTATAAGGGAGGGAAAGGAAAAAAATGGGAATAAATAATAGTTTAAAGTAAAATTAAGAATATAAACATCCAAATTCTTCCAAATGATCAAATATATTGTATAAAATATTATTAGGAATATATATATCAAAAAAATATAGAAATATTTTTCAGTCATTTTAGTACTTACCTTTTTTATTAACCCCTTTGTTATCCAATTTTATACTTAGTATTTGTAATGAATTTATCAATTTGATAAGATAATAATTTTACATATCTAGAGAAAATTGTCTTATGAATGTAAAATTTAAGAACTTTATTGACCATATCATATACACATTTTCCAAATTAATGTTTTATTATTTTTTAAAATATATATATAATACTACGTGAAAAATTTGTCATTGATTTCATTTTAGGATCTATTTATTTTATTTGACTTCAAAAAAACTTGATAATGAATGAATAAAAATATAAACCATTAAAAATTCAAAAATATTATATATATATATATAGTAATTGAACATAATAATTCATCCAAACTATATTTCTTTAAAATTATTAGAAAAAATATAATTTTTTTTATTAATTTGATAATTATGTAATGCCCTGACACATGATCCATTGATATGGTTCCCCCAACCATTAACCACAATACCTAAAGAATTTGATCCCATAAGTTAGAGGATAGTGACTAGAAAAATGGCCTAATGGTGGTATGGTGGGGAGAATATACAATCATGATCATATTTTCCCTTTGGTATATTTAATAATGAAACTGTGGAAGAAGATGAATACTAGAGCTGTAGTTGATTAAAATAAAAACATGAAAATCAATAATAAAAAAATTTATAATAATAAAATATCATGCTAGAAGGTATAAAACATACATTATAAAAATAAAACATGACTAGACAGACTGAGAATAAATGAATACATGAATCCATCGAATGAAGGTAGACTAAGTACATGCTCAACCCCTCTTTCATTGACAAGACACAGTCCTCAAAATGTAATAGATAGCAAGAAAGAACAATTTATGATCAATACCATGTAACAATTAGGTATTTTGGGGTAGAAAATAGATTCATGAATATGGCATGAGATAAAATAAGTAGGACACTACCAATTGGATCTAATTCAATCATCTATCTGAAAAAAAATATAGTGTTCTAATAAAATAAATAACGTGTTAATAAATAAATGTAATAAAATTATCATACGGTCCCTTGGAACATGATGCTGAATATTCCTAGATCATCCTAGTTTTAAATTTTATAAACATACTATCATGTATATATAATAATATGTGTTTTCATATATATATTTAAAGAAATAGTTCCACCTGCAAGGACCCGAGGCATAAGACCAAGGCATTGATATCAAATAATAGTTATTACAATAGCATAAGTATCATTGTTTAAATATATGTATAAGACCAATAATCTGAATATGGTATATATATAATCATCGTCATCAATCATAGTTAGTGATTTTAAACATCATGACCAACTTTTAATTATATGGCCTGAAACATCAAGTATAATGACATAAGTAGACGTGAAACACCATGTCCATCATCTCGATCTAAGAGGGTGAGAAACATATTTTCCAAAAACTCTAACCAATGCCTCTATGTAATAATAATTTATAAGGTGATACCAGTATACCTATGATTTATTAACGAACGATTTCCATAAATTGGAAATTAGTATGGCTCCAGGGGCCGTTTAATCTCGCCAAATTATGGGCATGTCTAAGTCGTTTCTATAAGAGAATCCAAGGATCCTTGAAGACATAATAATCCATTAAATTAGTTCTTTTCCAAATCATTATTAGAGGGTATCCCCATGAATAATATAGGGAATATTAAGGGTTTTGTTAAGTGTCCATAAATATGTGAAATGTACATCAAATAAAATTATGATAGGTCTTCAAAATTATCCATGGTGAAATGAAAACAATTCATTAGGATCATTCCATCTATA
Source organism: Viscum album (assembly GCA_963277665.1). Lineage (NCBI taxonomy): Eukaryota > Viridiplantae > Streptophyta > Magnoliopsida > Santalales > Viscaceae > Viscum > Viscum album. The sequence continues at coordinate 269,896,386 of OY728155.1, forward strand.
TATTCAATTATAACGAATGAGTAAGGGCACATAAGTACTCATTCTATATAAATATTCAATTACATCATTTGGCCTATTTAATTTATAAAAAAAATAATTTCATTGGAAATATCCATGCCACTATATTCGAATTCATTTCATTTTATGTATAAAATTCCCCTACAATGGAAATGATTCAAGCATCGTATTTATAAAATTAATTTCAAGTTAAAATTTTAAATTTATCACTTAACATTATTTTAATTCCATTTATGTAATTACAATATCAAAAGGATAATAAATCATCCCAAAAGCGGGGGTTTAGTATCACAGATAAAAAACCACAATGATAATTTATTCAAAACCTCTAGATGCGGTGATTCGAGTTTCATTTGTTAGAAATAAAAAATCTATTTTTTATAAATAAATTTATAATATTATATGTATTATTATAGATTCTAGAAACTTTAATTAAGTGACATATGAGGCCTGGTGAGCATTGAATTTAAATTTTAAAAATATTAAAAAATATAAAAATCATGAGTGCATAGATTTCTTGAAAAAGATTAATAATATACAAAAGGTGGCTCATGATGGAAATATGAGGCCTTAATTGAGTTAATAACATGATTTTACCATAATCATGAAATATTCAATGATGGCATCGTGTTCTATCCTTGAGTGCATTCGTCGGAGTATAATTTAAAAAAATTATTAGGTTCATTAATTTAATTAATTAGAATCCTAAAATTAAAAATTAATTATATATACACTCAAATGCGTATACCTTTATATATATTTATGTATAACCTTTACACAAATACTATTTTCCCTATGCAACGAGGGAATTCACACATAAAGGATAAACACACACACACACACACAAATATAAATATATATATATATATATATATGTACAAACCTTCTTATATGTGAAAAGGTATTCCAATAGCACTAGAATCACTACACATAGATTAATAAATCGTTTAATCAATTTATAACTTACTTTTAAGTCGCACAACAAGGATTTACACACAAAAAACACCTACAACCCCCTTTTAAAATAAAAATCACACGAAGTACCTTCGAATAACAATAATAATAATAAGTTTTACATAACATACATAATTCAATAATCCACTTTCATTAATTACATGTGCCTAGCCATTTTATGAAAACCACCATTTTTCAAAAAACAACCCATTTCCATTTTACACATACACACAAAAACCACTTGAAAACACTTTTTGAACCAATTATTTATGTAAAACCACCACAAGATCAATTTTTAACAAATTATAAAAATTTATATACACCATAATGGACTAATTTGATCTATAATAATGCTGTGAATAATGTAAAAATGAAAGTTGAAGTAACACAGGAATCAATTAATTTATTTGGAATGGAATGATATGAAAACACCTGCCTTAAATCCAGCATGAATTTGAGCAAACTCTGACAGAAGGAAGAACAATCCCTCATAGACAAACCACGCATGCTAGACAGTGAGTAAAACACACAAAACACAATTGCGGTGTTAGGGTTTCAATATAATAAAAAAGACACCAAATTATGTAAGAAAGAACTACCAATGGTATTGGAACCACTACAATTCTATGAAGGAAATGGAATTTGGTTTGTGTTTTTTGTTAATCCTTATTGCATGATCTGAATGTTTTCTAGGAAAGGTATCATACAATTCATGCGGAGAACCATACTCAGGGTGGCATCGTTTTCTAGTGTTTGCCAAATTTTTTGGCCGGAAAATCAGAAAGTAGAGAACAATGTGTTTGGAAAATGAAGTTACGTGCAAAATTGGAGGGGTTATGGAAACTTGCACACAATGAATAGTTCGCAATCAGAATGTTGAAAAATATAAAAGGCCTGATCTGTGCAAAAAATCTGGACTTGTGCGCAGAGAATGGTCCCTGTGAAAAACACATTGGACACATAATGATTGGTTTGGCATGACACAGTGGTTTTTCAAGAGAAGGTTTGAGATGCCTATAAATAAGAGGTTACCCCCATCATTCGATACCAATGAATACATAGAAATGATCTCTGTTCTGATTCACATTAAAGTTGCGTGAAAAGGGAGTTGCTTTCCAAAGTTGTAGTTGTAGGGAGAAGATGAAGTAGAATGTAAAATTTGATGATGTGCATAAATGTAAATGTTGCACCTAAAATTTTATATTGTTTGAAAAATTTCACGTTGTACTTAATTTTTGTAGTTTCTTGAAATATCTTCCATGCGAAAAAACAAATTTTGCGTGCAAAAGCGAGATCTTGCACACAAAGGGTTGGTGTTGTGCACAGTTGCCTATTTAGGCTGAATATATGTTCTGAATATCTGGTTCAGAGGTTCAGTGCTTTCATGTTCATCAATTAAAGACTACGATGCAAGCAGTGTCTTATACTGAATAGAGACGAAGACATCAAAGAAAGTCTACTAATGTGACTTTAATGTCGATAAACTGAGTTTGACATCTCTCAAGGTGGAGAGCTAGGGGGGTTGAAAAAAGTGATTCGAGGGATTTATTGAGCATTCCCTAAAACATTGGATAGCCAGTGGGCCTGGCACATAGTGTCTGTGACGAACTCATGTAATCCAAAAACTAGTAAAGATTAGTAGATTTTTGTACGACCGACACACTGTCAGAATATTATCTTTGGACGTAGCCCTTCGTGGTGTACAAAATAAAAGTGTTGTGTGGTCTCCATGCATGTGATTGTTTGGTTTCTGTTCTCATCTGTATGACAGGTTTAACGAGTTCCTACCAATGTGGGAACAAGAACAATGTTTTAAAAGAAACAGTTGAAACCCTGATTCACCCCTCCCCTCTAAGGGTGTCATTGGGTCCTACTAAGTGAAGGTTGTAGGACGTGGCGAAGCAGTAACCATCGGGGTCATGTTCACTGGAGAAGATGATGGTTGACCGGAGCGGGAGTGGGAGGCTATCATCCGGTCACATGCCAGAAACTATCATAAACAAGGGGGTCGACCAGCTGGCACAGGGAAGGGTGAGGCTATACCACAAAGGGGTCAGGGGCGGGGTCGACTGCCGGAAGCGCCAAATGAGGGTGAGAGATGACAGAGGGTTTGAAGACGAGTGGGAGGTAAGAGATAGAGGGACGGAGTACATAGGGGTGTGATGGGGAGCCAGATTCATAGTGGTGCATAGGCATCACATGAGAGGGTGGGGAGGGTGGGGGGGGGTCCTGGGTGGGTAGCGCTAGGGTTTTGTTTTTTGTTTTTTTCATGTATAATAATAATAATCATTATCATCATCAAATAAAAATTTGAATATTGATAAATATAATTAGAATTAAATTATAATTTATTTGTAATTATATTAATAGAAAATTTTAAATAATGAAAAATTATTAACCATTTTGAATAATAACATAATTATTATATACACAAAAATATTAACATTATTGTTTCGTTTAAAAAAATTTACTAATTTCATTTATGTAAAACATTATTTATTTCGAGTGATAGACATCAACACAAGAACCTTGGTAGATCACGTAGCTACCATCAACGGTGTGGTTCCCTCATATCGGTCCAAAACTCATTGAAGTAATTATACATCAAAAACAATTAATAAGGACCCAACCTGAACCTCGTTTCTAGATCCTGGAGCCAAGAAAAAAAGTAAATTTAAAATTTGGGTGTGGCAATTATCTACAACACATCCACTTTCTACCCCCAGAAAGTCACCCAGCCAAACAATAGACAAAAAAAGAATCCATTCCTGATTGAAACTAAAATAAACCACAATAAAAGGGAACACGAGAACTTGAGAGGGTTCTACCCACCACATGAACTCAACTAGTGTGAAAATTTAGTACCAAAACATATCACCCTAGGAAGGGGGGGGAACTCCCAAATGATCCAAACTAACTTTTATACCATGAGAAATATAACACCTCTTTTGGAACATGGAATTTTCGACCCAGACCACAATCCCCCAACACTAGAGAAAAATATCTGAGAAGAATATTCCCCCATGTAGTGAACCCATGAACAAACACAATCATCGATTCATACATAGGCTCTTACATCTCCAAACAAACACAGCTAAACCTAGATCAGCCAAAACAAGGTCCAAACACACTTTTGAGAAAAACATATGATTCAGAATACCAAAATAAGACAAAAAAATTAAAGACTAAAATAGAACATGTACATTATAATTCATAATGAAACAATGAACCTAAGAAAATATCAAAATTTTAATTGTAGAAAAACAAAAACGAAAAGACCATAAATATTCCACTCCCAACATTGGATGAAAATCCCAAATCGAGTCTTCACACCATTGGAAACTCATGATTGTGCACAATATTTTTACCAAAACATGTGGTTGGGGCTCTGATGGCTAAACCATCTCTTGCCTCCTAGTCAGACACTGGAATTCTCCAGTCACAACGTCTCCTTCAGGCGGCGCTTCTCGTAGATCTTCTCTAGATGACCTAGACACCCTCAACGACGACACGTCGTTGGAGATATGCAACATGATGTATTTGATTTCCCCAAATGTCCATACTAATATCACTCCATTGAATGGTCTTACAATCTGTTAGTCATAACCATTGTAGAGGACTCATTTGAAATAGGTCCCTTTGGCACATCCTACTCTCCCGATGGGGAACCTTCCTAAGCAACTAGATACACTGTATTTCAATCCACATGCAGTCTGGAGACCAACTAAACTTGGAATGTCTCATCCATAGGCTCCTTGATACGATGGTCCTTATAAGGGATGACCACTAAACAATCTATAGTCAAAGACCCCCGATGAAGAGAGAAGTCTTCATCAAATCATGTGAAAGTTCCTCTAGAGAAAAGGAAAAGTGTTCTTTGCAATGGTAAACATATTGCTTCACCATCTGTAGGCCTTATTGAATATGGATGAGATCTTCCATTTTATTCAAATTTTCCACTTTAGGTGTAAACCATCAAACAAAGACATATTTATGGACATCCCACGTCCTCCCAAATTACATTGATCGTGGGGAAAAAATCTCATTCATTCAAAGTTTGACCCTCATACAATCCTATGATAGCTCGAACTCTTACAGGCTAAGGAGTTCCCAAAATCCTAAAAATATAGTCGACCTCTTCAAACCACATAACTACGTTTAACAAACCCTGATAAACAATTAGGATAGGAATTTTCTGAGAAGGACCAAAAACTAGGAATGCATTATTAGTAACTTTGGGGACCTTTCTTGGGAATAATTTTTTAAACAACATATAAAACCCAAGGCCAAAACCAATATCAATCCGAAGAATCATCATTAAAATGAACTTTCAACCAAAAACAACCCTCTAAAGAAATATAGACAAATACAAACAAAACCCAAAAATCCCTTTTTCATTTTAGATTTCAAAACCACCTTCTATCAAGGAAACTTTCCGAATACCAAACACACTTTTGAAACCAAATTAAATTTCTAAAATATTTTTTTGTTTTTAAAAAAACCACATTAGAAAAACAATGTGACGCCTTTAATTCCAATAATACACCCCGGTAATCCCATGAACCGTTGCACATGTCTTCATCCTCTTTCATCCAAACTCACCAACACACACTTTCCATGAACCCCCTCACACATACAAACCATCATAAAGAGTACATGAGGTTACACCCATACCATTTCTCTACCAATTCCAAGAAAGCATCAAATATATAGACCGAAATCTTTTTATTTTAAAACCCATTTCACAAATTTAAACACATTTAAAAGAAATCATTCTCATTTCAAAACCCCATTTTCATTTTCAAAAGTGTACTTAAAAAACCAGAACCAAGACCACACTCATCATGAATAAAACTAGATGAGTAAGGGACAAGTAGTCATGCTTAACCTAGAAACATGGTAGTGGGCCATTTTCCAAGTAATCTTCAACAATTATGAGGAAGTTAAAACATGTACTGGGACTCCACATGGGTTACTACACCATCTGAAATCATGATGTATCATCGGCTGGCCTCTGTTGTCATCCCTCAATCTAAAACAAACCAGAATGAAACAAGGAATCAATTCCCAGAAAACCGCTAGGGACTCGAAGTTCAAGACGAGCGAGGGCTGATGACCACCTTCTCATACATACCTCCTGAGACCAGACAGTTCTAATCTTTATCTATCAGACTCCCCAAATAATAAGAACCTCTCTTTGATACTATTTTTTTTACAAACCAACCTGGGTCGACCCTGAACTGGACACCTGAACTATTCTGAGACATGTCCCTAAGGGAATTCCTTCTCCATACAGGATTTAAACTAGTACCGGGTATCAAAATTTAATCATAGGGAACTATTTTTCCCATTAAAGATAAATAAATAAGAAAGGTAAAACAAAATAATAAATCTAAACTCTAAAAGTAGAGAAAGAAATAAGTAGAACAACTCATCATACGTCCATCTGACCTTCCAGGTCAGCTCCAAACCAAAGGCTGACCATGCTCCAATAATGTGAAACTCAGCCAAGATAACCACACTAAAGGAAACCTGTAACTAAAATGACAAAAATGTGTGAGCATTAAAAATTCTCAGTAGGGTTTCCAAGATAAACCACAGAATCCAATGTATCCATTCCTAAAAATGTCCAATAACAGAAGTTTGAAATGAAAATATAAAAGTAGGGTTTTCACATATTAATGTATAAATGTTTTTTTTTTCATTGAAAAATCCAACAGGTACTATATACCATTTCGAAAATCAACTGTCATTTTATAAACAAAACCCGACACAAAAATATCCTAAAGCTCAGCCAAAGTATAAAAGGTAAATAGTTCAAGCTGAAAATTATCTTGTATGATGTAATTTGAAGAATAAATTAAAATATCCCAGTAACCATGGGTGATCATGAACATTCCTAAAATATCTCGAGATGTACCCAATTTTTGAACCACCATCCAACATATGTTGAAGCTCCGATGTCTATAACCAACATTCTACCCTATAACTGACCTATCCAGTGGTAAAGGCTGCCTGAACCAACATCCAATGCAGTTGGTACCAACCCATCTAATCAGGGTTGATCAATGACCGTCACCCGATCACCTAAATGTCTCTTTGGAACCCATGGTGGTTATAATAATACTGTGTAAGAAGGAGTCCCTCGTATGCATGACTCATCTAACCACACTTGGAAAAAACCAAAATATACACTCTATATGATATCCTATAAGGGTTATCCCCTACATATAGGTGCCCAAAATATATATATATATATATACATCATATCATGAAAGGTTCCAACCGGGCCATCACACCATGAAATCATCAAAACCATATGATTCTTTTTACATAATATTAAAGTTGTTAAATGGGAATATAATAATTAAAATGCCATCCTTTCAATGAATCAAAATAGACATTACTCTAATGAAAAAAGGGCCAAATGGGTTGTCACATCACATCCATTTTGAAACCATATTTCTAAAAACATTTTCAAAAATATAACCAGAAAAACACAATTTCTAAATCCAAACCACTCAAAAAGTTCACACAACATCAACCATGAGTTGGAAGAGACAAATGAGCCTTTAACTCCAAAGCCTTCATTGAATTTTTATTAAAACCTTTCAAACTGTTGAATAAGAATGCATAGTCTTATGAAATGGACAAAGGAACCTTTGAGCACAAAATTCATCGAAACAATCAATAAAGGACGAATGAGAGAACCTTTTGTGAGTACATTTCAAAACTATCATTAATGATAAAAAATTGAATAAACCAAAATACAATAGTCAAGAATATTCCAAATTTACCCATTTCATAAATACAAGAACCTAGTAAAACATACTAAAAATTAATCAACAATTACCCAAACATACAAAAATGTTTTTAGAAAATTATATAAACACCCAACCCGTTTAATATAAAATTTATAATCCAATCAGATAATTTATAAACAATTCCATAAATAGCTCAAACACATTTCACAAACTAAGAAAACACCATGATATACTATTGAAGAGTACCAGAATGGTGTCTTTCATGTATAATATATTACCAATACAACTTTTGAAAACTAAAGAACATAATTTCCAAAAACACATCAAAACATAATGAAGGGGAATACCTCAAAATTATATTTCACCAAACCTATTAGCATTGAAACATGATAGGATATTATGTAAATATATTGCGATGGTGCAAATCACATTAAAGTTTTAATGAAGACACTCATGAATTAAATGGGCTTAATTAGTATATAAAATGTGGATTCTCCCACCTCAAGTAGGCCAGAACAATATATGGAATTCGATTCTTTATAACTCAAAAATTCATCCACTCCTTCCCAGATACCTCCATATATTCTATGTATACCATTTACCCAATGACTTTATTCACCGTGCCATGAGGGAATACACACATAAAGGATATGCCCATTTATACATACACATACCTTCATATATGTGGGTAGGTCATCCAATGGAATTGGAATCACTACACATAGCTTAATAAATCTATTAAGCTATTTATAAAGTACTACATCTCACAACAAGGATTTCCACCAAAATCACACGTAAAACCCTCTTTTGAAATCAAAATAACTTGAAATCCCTTCCAAAAATAATAATTATTATTATTATTTTAGCATGACATGAACAATTTAATAATCCACTTGCACAAATTATCCATTCCCAACATTTTCATGAAAACCACAATTTTCCACAAAACAACCCATTTACATTTTATACACACACTAAAACTAGATGAAAACACTTTTTGCACCACTTATGCATGTCAAACCACCATAGGATCTATTTTTAACAAAATCTAAAAATTTATAAACACCATAATGGAGTAATTTGATATATTATAAAGTTGTGAATCATGTAAAAATGAAAATTGATTTAACAAAAGCATCAATCAATTTTTTTGGAATGGAATCGGATGAAAATGCCTACCTCAAATCATGTACTATCATGACCAAAATCCCAAACAAGGAAGATAAATCCCTTACGAACAAACCACACATGATAGATAGTGAGGAAGACACACAAAACACAATTGTGGGGTTAGGGTATCAATAAATAAAAGAAATACCCCAAATTAAGGAAGAAAATATACAAAGGGAAGGTTAATGGATAGGGAGGAGCAGCAACCATCGGGGTTGGGTTTGTCAGAGAAGATCATGGTCAGCTAGAGAAGTAGTGGGAGGCCACCGTCGGGTCGCGCACCGAAAATTGCCGAAAATAAGGGGGTCGGATGGAAAATGCCGCGATGGGTGAGGCCGGATCGCGAATGGGATGGAGGCAGGGTCGGCTGGCAGAAGCGCGAAATTAGGGAGAGGTGCAGCAGAGGGCTGGAAGGTGGGCAGGGAGGTTGGAGACGGAGGGATAGAGTGCGTAGGGGGGCAAGGGGGAGGCAGCTTCAAGGGGGGTTCCTTGTCGAGTAGTGCTAGGGTTTTGTTTTGTTGTTGTTTTTTAATTATATTTTCATAATAAAAATTATAATAACAATAATAAAATAAAAAATTGAATTTTGATAATAATAATAAAAATAAAATTACAATTTATTAATAATTATATTAACAACAATGTTTAAATATTGAGAATATTTTTAAGCATTATGAATAATAAAGACATTATTATCTACAAAAAACATTTATTATTATTTTTAGTATTATGTTTTATACATTTTACATATTTAATTTCTGTAAAAAATTATTTCTTTCAAGCAATATACATTTTCACAAGAACCTGAACAGATCACATGGCTACTGTGAACCGTGTGGTGCCCGCACAATAGTCCAAAACATACCGATGTCATTAAATGTCCAAATTTTTAAACTAGGACCCCACTCGAACCTTAATGTGAGAAACTAGAGCCATGAAAATAAATAAATTTAAAATTGTGATGTGATAATTATTCCTACTACAGACACTTTCTTCTCCTAGAAATTCACCCAACCGAACAATAAAAAAACAAGAATCTATGCTTGATTGAAATTGAAAGAAACCACAACACAAGAGAATGAGAAAACACAAGGGGGTCTCCCCACCATAAGAAATCAACTAGTGAATAAATTTAACACCAAAACATATCACCCCTAGATGGGGGTGTAGTGGGAATTCCCAACCAATTCAAAATAACTTCTATAGTATGAGTGAAGTAACACCTCCGTTGGAACTTCGAACTGTCGACCTTGACCAAAAACCCCCAAATTAGTGAAAACCCACTTAGAAGAACATAAACCCAAGCATTGAACTCAAGAATAACAACAAAAATAGATTATTCCACAGTCTTTTACATCACCAAGTAAATTATTTACACCATGATCAACCGAGAAAAGGTCCAAACACAGTATTGATAAAAACACAAAATTCAGAAAACTATAATTAGACAAATGAAACAGCTGGATTAAAAAAAATGTCCATTATTAATTCATGATGAAAACAATGATCCAAAAACAATGTCAAAACAATAACAACCGAAAAAATAACGAAAATACCTTAAATATTCCACATCTAACACATTTCACAAAACCTGAACTGAGGCTTCGCACCGCCAACAACTCCTGAATGTGCGTGAGAATCACCCCAAGCCCTGTGGCTGGGGATCTAATGGGTGAAGCATCTACTTCTTCCCAGTCAAGCATTAGAATTTTACAATCACAAAATCTTCTTAAGGAGACACTTCCTGTAGAACATTTCTAGATGACCCATACACCCGCAACGATGACACGTCTTCAGTGGGATTCGACATGATGGATTATTGTTCCCAAATGTCCACACAGATGGCACATCATTGAAAGGTCTGAAGAACTATATAACAAAACCACAATAGAAGAATCATTAGAAAAAGGTCCCTCAGGCACACCTTGATTTCCAGGTGGGGAAACTTCATGAGCAATATGATACACTAGATTTCCAACCATATGCACACTGGAGACCAACTCAACTTGGAACTCCTCATCCACCATCATCTCAAGATGATTGTTCTTTGAAGGGAGGACCTGATCTTTGATCTCTAGAAAAAGACTCTCGATTTATAGAAAAGTCTTAATCAATTCATGTGACTCAACCTCTAGAGAAAAGGAAACTGTTCCTTGAAATGGTCAACATATGCATTCACATTTTGTTGCCCTTGTTGAATACACATGCGCTCTTCCATTTTCATCATATTCACCATTTCAGCTATAAATCATCAGAAGAAAATGGATTTAAAGAAATTCACTATCATCCCAACATGTATTTATGGTTTAAAAAACGACTCCTATTCGTCTGAAGTTGGACCCTCAAACAATCCTAGGATAGATCGAACTCTAACAGACTTATGAGTTACCAACATTCTAAAAACACACTCAACCTCTTCAAAACACATAAATGCCTTTTATGGACCCTTACAATTAAGGATATGAAGTGTCCGAGAAGAAAAAAAATATGGGCATGACTTATCAGAAACTCTAGGACCTTTCTTGGTGGCATTTCTAAAAAACATTTAAAACACAGAGCCAAAACCAATATCAAGCTGAAACAACATCATTGAAAGTGCCTTCATCCCAAAACCACCATCTCATAAAAACAAAACAAAAAACAAACAAAATGCAAAATTCAATTTTTCATTTTATATTTCAAAACCTATTTCATTCAATTCCACATTCCGAACACCAAACCCACTTTTCAAACGAAAGTAAACTTCCAAATCATTTCATTTTTTGAAAAAAAAATCAATTTTGACAAACTAGGTCATGACATTAATTCCATGTACACACCCTAGTAATCCCATGAACTGTTGCACATGTCTTTAACCTTTTTCATCCATACACAGGAACACACACTTCCCATAAATCCCCTCACATGTGAAAAAGTTCCTAAATTGTTCCAAATATTTTAGGCAAACCATTTCTCTTCAATTTATAAGAAAACAACGGATTTTTAGACCAAAATATTTTGGTTTTAAAACCCATTTCAAAAATTGATATCCATTTAAAAGAAATCGTTCTATTCTCAAAAACCCATTTTCATTTTCAAAAGAATACTTACACCAACCATAACAATGATACCACTCTACATTCCTCAAACTATTGGAGTGATGGAATAATAGTTAGGCTTAACCAAGAGACATGGTAGGGTGTTATGCCCAAAGTAAGTGTCAACAACTAGGATGAAATTAAATTTTGTAAAAGGACTCCATATGTGTCACTAATCCATGTGAAATGATGATGTGAAATCATATTTCTGTTGTTGACATCCCTCAATCTAAAACAAACCAGAACGAAACAAGGTCTCAATTCCCGAACTACCACTGGCAACTCGAGGATCAGAACGAGTGAGGGTTCATGAAGTCCATCGCATTCCTACCTCACATGTCTCTATATTCCTAATATACATCTATATAACACCCAAAAAAATATCATCCCTTAGATAAAATTTTATCATTAAAAAACCCAGGTTGACCCTAAACTAGTCACCTGAGAAAGTTTGTGACATGTCCAGAATAGCTTTCCCAATCCCCACGTAATGGAAACCAATGTACACCATCAAAATTTAATCTCTAGGAATTATTTTTCCCTTAAAAAAAAAATAAATAAGAATGAAATAACTATAAAATAAAACTGAACTACTACATTAGATAAAGAAATAAACAGAAAATCTCAACATAAATCCACGTGACCTTCTAGGTCTCCTACCTACCAAAGGAAGACCTTGCTCCAATAATGAAAAACTCATCCATGAAAAACTGAGAAAATGAATCCTACAATTGAAATGATACAAAAAAGGTGTGATCATTAAAAATCCTCAGTAGGGTTTCCAAGATAAACCTCAAAATCCAACATATCATTTCCCAAAACCATCCATTAACACAAGTTTTAAATAAAAATAGAAAATTAGGGATTTAACATATAAAATTAAGCAACATTTTTTTCTTATTTAAGATTCAAACACACAATACATACCATTTCATAAATAAACTATCATTTTATAAATAAATCCCAAAAAATTATCACAAAGCTGGGCCAAAGTAGAACGTGAAAACATTACACTCTGAAAATAAACTAGTATGAAGAAAATTGAACAAGCAATGAAAATTATAAAGTAACCATGGGTGATCCTAAAAATATCTAGAAGACCCCAGGATGTACTCTGTTCCAGAAACACCTATCAGTATATGGTGAAGATCCTAATTCTACAACCAATTTGAAGTCCTCAAACTGGCCAGTCCAATGGAAAATCACACCTGGCCTAATAAAATATCCAGGGTGTACAAACCCATTGAATCAGGGTTGATTAGAAACCATCACTCAATCATCTAAAGAATCCCACAAACCCATGGTGGTTATAACAATAGTGTGTAAGTAGGAGGCTCTCGCACGCGTGACTCATTTAACCGCACTTTCCTACCTGAAACATGAACACTCCATATGATAATCTATAAAGGATATCCCTCCTATAATGTTTCCCCATATATACATCATATCTTGAATGTATCCCATTGGGCCGTCATTCCATGAAATCAAAAAAATCATTTGATAATATTTACAAAATACTGATTTTTTAAATGGGAATACAGTAATTAAAACTCCATCCTTTCAATGAATAAAAACTAAAAGTACATTAAAGCTAAAATTTCCTAACTGGTCGTCGCGTCACATCAATTTCAAAACCATTTTTCAAAAAACATATTTAAACTCCATCCAGAAACACACTATTTCCAAACAATAACCATTCTAAAAGTTAACACAAAATCACCCATGAGTTGGAAGATACAAATGAGCCTTTACCTCCAATGCCTTCTTTACATTTTTAGTAAAACATTTAAAAATCTTAAATAAAAATTCATAGTCTTATGAAATGGCCAAACGGCCCCTTGAGCAAAACAATCATAGAAACACACAATAATGGCCGAATAAGGACACCCATTGAGTGTACATTTTAACCCTTTCATAAAATCCCCACAACGGACCAAACCAAACATATTTTTCAAGAATATTCCAAATTTCCTTATTTCCTAAAACACGCAACTAGTAAAATTTACTATGAAATTTGTCAAAAATTACCCAAATAGAAGAAACAATATATAAAAAACTATATAAACAACCCAACTAGTGTACTAGAAATTTTAAAAGCCAATATAACAGTTTATAAACAATTCCATAAACATCTCAATCAAATTTCACAACCACAAAAAAACACCATGATAGACTATAGAATAGAGACTCATTGGTGTGTGTCTTATTTAATACAATACAAATACAAATTTTTACATATAAAGAACAAAATTTCCACAATCAAATAAAAACATAATTATGGTGAATAGTCCAAAACTATTTTTAACAATACCAATTATCTTTGAAACACTATAGATTGTTAACTAAATATTTTGCAAAGGTGTGAATCACATTAAGGATTTAATTAAAATAGTCAAGCATTAAATGGCCATAATTGGAAAATGAAAATGTGAATTATCCTACCTCAAGCATGCTAAGATAATGATTGGAATTCAGTGCTTTCTAACTCAAGAAGAAATATTCTTGCATGCACATACCTCTCTATATATCTATGTATACCCTTTATCCAATGCCCATATTCCCCATGTCATGAGGGAATATGCTCATAAAGGAAACACACACAGACATATATATATATATAAAACCGTCATTTATCCCGCAGTCATCCAAGGGAACTTGAAGCACTACACATTGTTTAATAAATCATTTAAGAAATTTATAATGTACATTTATGTTTCACAACAAGGATTTCAACCAAACACACACCTAAAACCCTCTTTTGAAATCCAAAGCACACGCAATCCCTTCCAAAAAAAATTACATAATAATAATATGTTTCTCATCACATAAAAAATTTAATAAACCACATTCACAAATTACAAATGTCCAACAATTTCACAAAAATAACAATTTTCCACAACCCAACCCATTTTCATTTTACACACACACCAAAACAATACGAAAACACATTTATTACCACTTATGCATGTCAAACAACCACAAGGTCTATTTGTTACTAATTAAATAAATTTATAAACACCATCATGGACAAATTTGATATATTATAAAGTTGTGAATCATGTTAAAATGTTTATTAATGTAACAAAAGAATCAATTAATTTCATTGGAAAGGTGTGGGACAAAAACGCCTACATCAAATCATTTGCAGAGGAGACTAAAATCTCACTCAAGGAAGAAAAATCTCTCCCAGGAAAACTGTTCATAATAGACATTGATGAAAACACACAAAATAGAAATGTGGTGTTAGAGTTTCAGTAAATTAAAGAGAAACATCCCAAATTATGGACATAAAACTACCAATAGAAGGTTTTTAGATGGGACAGAGAAGCGCACATCGGGTTTCAGGTTCACCAGAGAAGATAATGGGAAACCGGAGTGGGAATGGGAGGCCACAGTTGGGTCATGCACCAAAAACCACCAGAAATAAGGGGGTAGAGTGGCCATCGTAGGGAAGGGAAAGGCTGGATCGTGAAGGAGTGGGAGGTGGGGTCAGTTTCCTAAAGCATGGAAGGAGCGTGATGGGCGGTGTAGGGAATAAATGCGGGTGGGAGGCTGAAGGTGGAGGGACAGAGTGCGAAGGAGGGTCAGGGTGAGGCAACTTCAAGGGGGGGGCAAGGGGGGTTCCTCTGAATGAAACGAGAGGGATGGGAGTTCCTAGGCTGGTAGCACTATGGTTTTTTTCATTATATAATAATAATAATAACAATAATAATAAAATAACAATTTGAATATTAATAATAATAATTACAATCAAATTCAAATTTATTAATTAATATTTTAATAAAAAAATATAAAGAAAAAATATATTATTAACCATTCTGAATAACAACAAAATTATTATATATATATAAATTAATTATTATTTTCACGTTTTAAACATTTAACTAATATAATTTGCAAAAAATAATATTTCATTCATGTGATAAACATCTTCACAAGAACCTGTCCTGATCTTGTGGGTACTGCCAACTCTGTGGTGTTCGTGCACTGGTCAAAAACCCACAGATGTCATTAAACATAAAATTTTTTAAACTCGGACCCTACCCAAACCAAGGCCCGAGAACCCAGAGCTAGGAAAAAAAATTAAATGTCTGCCGTGACATACATTGTGTATATAGTGATTCAACGATGTCTTCCATTATGGGTAGAAGGGAAACATTTACTGATAAAGAAAAGATAATTCAAAATATAGTGAAACAGATTACTCAATAGTTATCCCGAATGACTCTCGGAGAAGAGGATGTTGTGATATATCAATTAAATGCATTGGGGGAGGAGAATGATTACATATTGTCTATGGATTTCATAACATTTCCTCCCCACTATATGATATAATTGAACATTGACATAAAACCTGGGATGGCAATAATATCTACACCAATATATAAGATAGATACTATAGATATTTTTTACATGAGGGTGTGGTTGGAGGACTTGTTGATGAAGGGTGTTGTGAGACTGAGCATTACCCCATGGGAATCCCCTTTGTTGTTCTCTTTGAAATTATATTGGATCTTGAGGAAATATTCATATTACATATTCGTGAACAAACTGATGGGAATAATAAGTATCCACTACCAATGATAGACAATGTTATTGACTATATGAGAGAAGATTGAAGGTTATTGAAGATTAACCTCGGATCTTGATATCACTAGCTGCGATTATGAGATGATGATAAACCAAATAAGACATTCAGATGCCTATCAGGTCTCTATAAGTACATGGTGAGACCCTTTGGTGTGATGAATTCCCAATCAATGATCATGGGATTCATGAATCAAATCATTCGTCTATTCTTAGGTTGGTTTATGGTGGCCTTTATAGATAATATCATAGTGTACTTGGAAATCAAGGAGGTGCCTGTGTAACACATGAGGATGGTAATAGAAATACTATTAGAGTGTTATATTAATGGGAATCACTCAAAGTGTCAGTTTTGGATTCAAGGGTACACTTTATGGGAGATGTTATCTAAGATGAATGATTGGTAGTTGATCTATTGAATGTTGAGGATGTGCAATATTGGTATCCATCCACAACTGATACTAATGTGTAGAGTTTCATTGGATTTGTAGGGTACTATTGGATGTTTTTACCTAATTCCAATAGATTTAAAACATCCTCCATAACTTTGACATGAATGGTGACATCTTTCATGTGGATGAAGATGTTATAGAAGTGTTTTTAGGAGTTGATTCTGAGGATAAATAGTGCCCCTATCCTGAGATTTCTATGGAGGGTGTTGAGTACACAATGTTTTATGATTCCTCATGGAATAGAAAATGTTTTTCTCTAATGAAGAGGGTTTTAGTGATTCACAATTGATCAAGGTAGTTGAAACTGAAAGTGATGAACTACATGACCTATGATCTTGATCTAGTAGTGGTAGTCTTCACCCTGATGATATTGTGACATTGCATTCATGTTGAGTGATTTCACATATAATCTAACAAAAAGAGTCTCATTTATATCTTCACATAAAAATATATTATATTGAGATAATGGTGATGGATATAGTTTCTCTAGGGCTATGACTTCGATATTCTCTATATACACTGGAACTGGAACATAGTACTTGATTCTATCTGAAAGAGATATAGTTCAAAACTACCAATTGAGAAATCTGATAAATTCTGTTCACTATAGTTGTCTTTGATAAATTGAGATCATGTAGCTTACCTCTATTTGATGGTTTTTACCCCATATCATATATATCAAGCTTGGGATTCCCCTCACAGAGATATCCTCTATAAGACCCTTTGTGCTCATATATCCATTATTAAGGATCATTATGAATTTTATGAAGTTGGGGAGATTTCTATCTTTTTAATGGGACACATTATTTTAATAGTGATATTGTGGGAGGAGGTTCTGAGAGAGTTTCATAAATCAATATTGAATATACACTAAGGTGTGAAAAATTATCTACATTGGCCAACGAAATTATTATTTTTAGATAGAAATAGAGAATGGATTAGTAGCGTTTTTCCCCTGATGCCTTACCAGTTGTCATGTGTTTGTTAAGAACCATGTCCCATTTCATTTAACTCAATACCGCGAGGTGATAGAGTGTAATTGGGATGTAATATAGATAGAATTCATAACAGTATTACCATGTACATCTAGGGGACATGATTCAATTATGGTGATTGTAGATCGAGTAACTAGTCTTGATCACTTACTATCTATTTTATAGTAGAGTTCATTAGATATCTACGGAGGTTCATACATGAAGGATCATGTAAAATATACAATGTTCCCTCAATGATCATTTTATAGTGTGACTCTAGCTTCACATAATTATTATGGAGAGGTTTTCAGGTGGATTTTGAGACTTAGTTTCATTTGAGAAAAATATTTCACCCCTAGACTGATAGCCAAACAGAGCAGACTATTCAGGTCCTGGAGAACATGTTGTGTGATTTCATGTTATACTTTTCCCATAATACGGAGGATCACCTACCCTTAATAGAGTTTGTGTAAAATAATAACTATCATTTCATAATCAGTATTCCACTATTCGAGGCCCTATATGGGTGAACCTAAAGGTCAGTAATTTTTAGGACAAATCTAGGTGATTCAGTACTCATGGGACTCAAGTTAGTATGACCTATGAAAGAGAAGTTATAGATCATTCATTGAAGGATGGGTAATATACTGATCCATCATAAGTCTTATGTGGATTGACGATGGAGGCCTATAGAGTTCACAGGGGGATACAATTTGTTCCTATGTATCTCACTTTGATGTTGATTACTGATATTTTTCCAAGGTGATGAGTCATTTACCGTATTCAGTGGATCTTTCTAGATACATCATAGAGATGGAGAGTAGCTATAACAATTAGTTATACCTCTTCTGATAGAATGGGAACATGATGTCATCCATTTGTCACGGTTGAGGAGGTATGTTCATTAACCATTACATGTTATCAAATTAGTTATGCTATAAATCATATATGATGTACCATTTTTGAGTACATAGTGGAGATCTTGGATTATAATAAGATATGAGATCACGAGAGATTGATTCCCCTAGGTTATGTCTAGCAGTTTCATGGGAGTATTCAAGAGTGTACTTGATGCAGGAGACCCAGATACAAACCTAATACCCACATATTTTTTGAGTAGGTTTTTCTTCATTTAGGAAGAAAATCATTGTTTTTGTAGAATATAAAAACTCTTATTTTTTTCATGTATTACTTTATATAATTTTACAGGTTATTTTTTTATCTAGGAATAGTGATGTTGTGATATTTCAAATCCTGGTGAGCCTGGAATTTATATTTAAAAATTATTGAAAATATAAAATTACCTCATGAAATATTATCTACATAAATGTAATAAAACCTTAACAGAGGATTGAATTAGAAATATGATGATGCTTTGGAGTTTAGAACATCGCTTTTACCATACGTGTGACAAAATCAATGTTAGCATAGAGAATTTGGATTAATAACCTGAATGAGAGAATAATTAAAAAATTAATTATATTTATATAAATATTTAATTAAAGTACAAAAAAAATTATTCCTTATAAATAATATTCTAAGGAAATTTTTTAGTGTTATCCAAATAACACTATAAATTTGGATGGATCCATTAAAGATGATCATTGATGGTGATCTTGGAACATGACATTAGATCGATATCATATTTTTTATCATATTCCAATAGAGTTCTTGGATATCCCTAGAGAAGAAAAGATATGACCATTCTACATCAGTGATCGATCTAAACGCTATGTAGGATTTTTTATTTTTGTGATTTCAATCCCATTCTCCATCCATCTAAATACATGCCAATTACATGAAAAATAAAATATTCATGGATTGATGGATAATTATATTTATGGATAATTTATTTATTCATTGATTATTATTTGTCCCCCTTTATTAATCAAATTCATTAACAAAGTATTATGGCCAAAAATGAATTTTTTTTAGGATCATTCCTCTAATTTTCGGTTTTATTGATTTCTCCCCCATTTCATCACATGTTCAGCATGGGTATTCTCTTTTTATCGTAGTTTGATGAATAATCGATAATTGATCATTGTGGGATTGTTCTTCTATGAAATAGATGGATACTATGGGTCTGATTTATGATTTATAGTGATATCAATGTGTGATGATGGAGGATGATTGTAGGTAGACCGGATCAGACCAACAATTATTTTTCTACCCATTTCTGACACATTATAGTGATGAATGGATTGATATAGGTAATTTATGATCTAATAAAAACCTTGATCCCCAATATTGGTGATTTTAGGGTTTGGTCAAACCCATATTATTATTTTCATATGAATTTTTTGGTTTCAACGGTGTCAGTGAGGATGAAAATAAGGGACTAATGGTTTGGGAAAACACATATTACATGACATTTCTTCTAGGATCACAAACCATGTTGGATCCTATATGTGGAATTATGGTTCCAAAGAGAATAAATAGAAAAAATACCATTTTATATATGTCACAAACCATGTGACATGTTCTAATGGATTAATTATTATCTCAGGTTATACATGGGAATGGTATGTTTGGGATAATCCAACATAGATAGAGTGAATTTGTAGAGCTGAGTCCCCATACATGTAGAGGTGTACCAGGGAATGGATAGGTGTACATTGGATGGTATACATGAATATAAATATGTCACAATAATGGTTTATAAATGAAGTTCCCAATCAGGGTCTATGTATCAACGGTAGGGGGAGGGAGTGAATCAGTGTTGTCTTTTTCTATTTATGTTTACTTCAATTTTAAACAAATGGCGCCTTTTGTTAAAGAGTTTCTTCTCTGCTGAATAAACACAACCACATGAATACAATATTTACAAGGTTCACTACTCAACAAGAGTAGCTATGTCCTTTTATGGTACATAAATAATTCAATACCACAAAATCCAACAGAAAACAATCCTTTGATGTGGAATAAAATGAGTAGGATATACCATTACACACGTGTAACAATTGGAAAACAATCCGCAAGTGTGTGTGCTCTATCATAGCACAAATATGTAATTACAATATTTTTTTGCTTCTTTAAAATTGAACAGATGTATTCTTTGAAGTACAAATCTTCACTTTCTTACCTAGAATATGTTAAGAACTATCTTACGGACAACCAAATACGTGTGAAGATGATAGTTTTTTCAGGAAACCTTTAGGTTACCTTCTGCAGAATTCAAATGGATTACACTTAAATAATCTCTTTTGGTATGGAAACCTTTTCCCACAACTTCTTTTTTCTACGCAACATTCCACATTTCGTGTAACTTCCCACCTTTTAACACAACTTTCCTCTTTTAATGAAAACCTATTTTTTTTTGTGAAACTCACTTAGCGTATTGTTTTACACACATTATAGCTCTTGATTTTTCTTAGTGTTGATCTAGACACAATGATAGGGATCACTCCGTATTTAGAGTCATTTTTAACCCTGTATGAAAAACACTAATCTGCATGTAAAACCCCCATCACGAGCGTAGAAACTTTTTCATGCAACATCATATTTCACGCAATGCTCCAATTTATCGCACACCTCATTCCTTTTCCATGTATAAATATTATGATCTCAAAACACCTCTTACGTGAAAAACTTCATTCCACTATTTCACACACCACACAAATATTTCACACACCACTTTAATTTTCATGTACCTCGCAAATATTTTGTGCACCACATTATTCATCGCGCACCCCTCTAATATTTAGCACACCACTTTATTTTTCGTTCAACCCACTAATATTCCATGAACTACCTTATTTTTCACGAACCTCCCTTTGAAAGAAACAACCCTCTCCATTTTCTGATTTTCAGGCCCTAATATTTTGCAGACACTGCAAAACGACACCACCTTAAACTGTTCTTTTCTTCCACCTCCAGATTGTCTATTCCTTTTTCATTTCCATCATCACTACTTCCCATAACCATTCTAAATAATTCATCACGAACTCCAATATCATGATATATATCCTTTGATTGAATAGATTTATCTACGTTAGAGTTACAATGGAAAATACTGAAACTTCCCTATCTTCCAGCAATATCATTCCTTCCAATAAAAACCGTATATGAATAATAATATCATTTATAACACTTTCCTTCATAAGACTTGCATCAAAATTTCTCCTAACTTATGATGTTTGTGATATACATATCAGAAAATTATCGCTTGGTTTTTAAATCCTTTACAAACTGAATTGATTTATCTTCTTTGACAACAAAAAAAACAACACTCTTTAACAACAAACTCTTCTTACTTCCTTATCCGTCCAACTTGGTCCCAACAAATAAAGACCACAACATGCCATTTAAACTTACTTAAATTCCATTTATGTTGAGTCTTACATGTTTTGTGGAGAAATGAAACACATGTAGACTAGGGGTTGGTTGGAAACACTCTAAAAAATATAGTTTATGTTGTTTTCCCCCATTAAGGGTGTTTGAAGCCCTTAATTTTGTATGCTAAAACAGGTATCAATTGAGTTTCTCCCATGGAACATACCCTTTAGGATACAGTATGAAATCAAATCCACATCTCTTGATTTTGATCCCCTCTAAAGGATGAGTATAAAATGTAATTCTTAGTGTCCCTCCAGGTGTCTATAATGTGATCCTCTATCATTAGATCTTATACCCTATGTGGGGTTTTTGGAATCGGTGTGGACTCCTATCATAGGATTTATATCACCTATATTAAAGGTTGTTTTTGTAGGTTTTTTTAGTACCATTGTCCTACAGTCCCCTACATAGAGGGTTGATCTAGATTGGGTTCATAGAGCCTCCTAGTGGTCCTATGTGTGATCTTTATTTGTGTATCAATATCCATATAGGGTAGTGACATTTATTCGGTAGGGCCCAATTATTATGGACACCTAGAAGAGTGTCTCCAATGATAGCACAACTTGTGGAGTGGTTTATCCCTAAAAAATCACAACTATTAGAATAATCTTGTGGCTAGTGGTTTGTTGGTGACCGCCTGGAGGCCTAGTGTCCATCGTGGGTATATCAAGGATGTTTGTAATTAATTTTATTTCAAAGTCATTATAATGAGATTAATAATGTTCATTATTAGTGTTTGAGGTTTAATAGGTATTCTTATGGGTAATGCTATACTAACTACTACATGGGATCTTCTCTAATGTGTCTTGTCTTATAAAGATAATGGACCTTAAGAAATATTATTGGGAGGATAGAAAGGGGTATAAGATATTTTGAGATTGAAAAACCAAGGAGATTTAGGGGTCCTTAAATATGATAATATTCCCCATTGTATAAGTAGGTTTGATAATAATTATTTCTTATTGGTCTTGTATTTTGACCCTTTATATTATTGAAAATTTATTGTCACATTCTAATTGTTTGATTATAAATGTATGACTGAATTCGTTTTAGTTTTATGAAATTTTAGAATTATATTTTCATAGAGATGTGTGAGTGTTTAAATCAACATTAGGATAATGCCTCCAATGTGTTGCATATTCCTACTCAATGCTAGCCCTAATCCCCAATAAATATTGAGGCACGCATGGGTATGTCACAACTCAGACCCTTGATAGTTGAGTCATGAAAGTAGCTTACAACAATGTAAGAGGGTTTTAAATTACAGTCTAATAATATAATTTAATTAGTTCACATTTATTAGGAGATAAATTTAATGTAAACCACCTCACACAATGATGAATCACATTAATGATAAAAATTTTATGGGGAAACATTTATATAATATACCATCAACCATGAGAGACTTACTCATCCACTACTAGGATTTTATTTAACCCTTGGTTGAGAGAAATAGGAAGATTCATCAATTTCAATATATATAACGAATATTAGGTCACATAATGATCACATCAAATAATATTGGAGAACTGATAAAGATTAAATAAGATTCATATTATTAAATCTATGATTATAATATAGAAATGGAATCTGATTCATACCTATATCAAATGAGAACCACCAAAAGTTCGGGGAAAATGAAGTGGGAATGCTATACCAGATGTTGAGAGAAATGAGGGTGAAAAGGGGTCAAACACTAAAAGTTATAGAATGATCACATTTAAATTACTTCCTTTAATGAGCAGAATTGTTTTGGTAAACCATGATACTATTATGTGGAGGATACATTCCAAAGGGAAACCCCCTCTCATGGCTAAGCACACAATTTGAAAAAATGAGTGCATGTCTCCCAATATCCTCTACAAATTTTTTATAGACAACCCCCACTATCTTGTGGACTAACCAAATGGATTAGGCATTATATAATCCTATAAATGTATGTAATGTAGTTGGAAACTATTAAATCACATTGTTTATTAATTTCATGCATCAATAAAATATGTTACATCATTAGGGGTGAATAGTTATCACTAACTACATGCTAATCATGTGTCCTTTTCTATGTTATCTATAAATTAGGTTCATAATTCCCAAGTCTTCCAAAATCCAACTGAACATCTAAGAAATTTATGCATACTTAATCCAAATGAAAAAACAATGTGTTTATGTGTTTTAAATCACACAATTGTGTTCTAAATCTCAATATATCATTTTTTCTATCCACCTAATGAAATGTTAAAAATATATTTGAATTTTCAATTGGTACTAAAAAATAGACATTAAAAACTCCCAAAAATAGAAATTATCGTCCAAGAGAATCCTTGGGGGAAATAATTACCATTCCTAAATTGGGTTTTAATGTTATGCTTTAATGACCACCTTTTGTTTCTCATACCCAATGCCCGTGTAATATGTATATTAAATACATGCTAAATACGCCACATGAAAGCGATCAAAAACATATATTCAAAACAAAAAAATCATAATAGTATTTATCATTTCCCATATATCCCAAAAACATTTAACAACCTTGTCTCTTACCTCATCCGTCCTATGAATCTACCGACTATAGGCTCTGGATTTCTGTAAACAAATATTATCCATGGTACTTCCACCAAAACAATTTCCTATCAAAACCCATACCTAATTTCATAAAGAAAATAATAAAATTATTCTCAAATTTTGAAACTAAGTCATACACAGGGAATCTAATCTATGTCTTTGTGTATATTGAAATAGTATAATATCAATCAACCATTGAAAACATGTCTTGTCAGTTTATCCATGATATTCCACGACCAATTAATATAATGTACTCATCTTATCTGATAAATATATTCATTGTGGTTTCTTATCAGTAATATTTTAATAATTATGAAAATGAATATCAAACCACCTCGACTAACTATTCTAGAAAACTCTGGACATCAACTACTAATGGGTTTCAAAAACCTGATTCCATCACCTTTATTCAAACGTCCTCCAAGTTCAATTTGAACATGCTCCATGAAGTAAAAAACTAAATTCTGGTGATATATATAGGAAGAACCATTCTCAATTCCAAAATCAAACAACATCAAGGTCAAAAAGGACCATACATCGACCCATCTCAAGATCCCATAAAACACATCACATGAGGGTCTTCCATCAAAATATTTATCCATCTGAATAAATAGACATAAATACAACATTGTATCAATGTACTCAAAAATTATTTCAATATTGATGTTGTGATCAACTTTGGAATACATGAACATGAAGATATTAATGAGAAAAACATCTATAATCAGGTATATATCTACAGATAATTTCCCATCAAA
This sequence comes from Viscum album, assembly GCA_963277665.1. Classification (NCBI taxonomy): domain Eukaryota; kingdom Viridiplantae; phylum Streptophyta; class Magnoliopsida; order Santalales; family Viscaceae; genus Viscum; species Viscum album. The sequence goes on from OY728155.1 coordinate 269,922,040, forward strand.
ACATGATATAATTTCTGTGAAAGAGCTGTTGGAACCACCAATATCGATGTTCTCTGATCAGGTCCAATTGGGGGTAAACATCATAAAGACACCCTAAAACTATGATCACACCTCTTCATGTATATTTTTGGGGACATAGTCTTGTAGTAAATATCTTACAAAATGGGGAAAACCATTGAGGATGATATCCCTTAATCGTTATTTTATTATTAAGGAATTAGTCAATCCATTCAATAATAACCTTCTTTGAAACATCTAGAATAATAGTTGATGTTGTATTTAAGGACTCAGTCACTTCAATATAAATCCAAAGGTACCTGTGACCATTATAATCACCCAAAAAAGTGTCTTCTTGAATCTCGATGTTCGTCAATGATTTTGTGCACAACCAACCATCATGTCATAGTGGTTCCATTTATGAAAAAATTATTTAAAAATACATGAACTCCATGAACAATTATTCATTTCAATCTTGAATCTACCAGACAGTTCTCATACAAAATGATGACTATGTTTTACATAGAGCATCATCTCTAGGACTATATAATTCAATCTCAAGAACTACATGGGCCGTCAAAATTTGTTATGACCACTCTCAAATGGTCATATATGATGAAAAACCATCTACCTATAATTACATGATCCCCTTGATCACTATTGAACTCCCCAACATATCAATATCCTAGGTGCCATTTTACTACAAACAATACTCATACACCAAACCATGAACCCTCACCATTGAACGCGACTCATGGATGTTTCCAATGCACATATTTCATGAAATAACCAGATAATCAAGGAACCAACCACTTATAATAATATTATAATAGGTTTTATATTAAACTCATTAATTATATTCATATATAGTCATGTTTAAAAATTTCATAAATATTTAAAATAAAACCCAAAACTAAAATAGACCAAAAGTGGTTTTTTATCTAATGCTTATTAAAATTTTATGCTAAGCATAATGGAAAACCATCCATGAATTGATCGTTGTGGGATTAGATAAGATTTCACACCCATATCACTCTACCTAGTGGCGACCCATAATCACATCATTATCTTACTCATTACCATTCTTCTAATCTGTTATGAAATGAAACACTTTAAGGAATTATGTGACCTTTTCCCTCAATAGCATATGATTTAACATATAACTTCATTACTCGATGCTCACAACATGTGAAAATGCATTCTACTATGATAAAAATAAAATGGAACCAGAGCATCAATTACATTCTGGATATAGACAAAAACGTATAATCTGATCACATCATCTCTCATGACTGTAACTAGTTGATAAATAATTTTTCTATGTATCATAAAGGTAAAAATATCTCAAAATCAATAATTAATCCAATCATTCATGTGGAATGTCTAAACAACTAATATATAGAATTAAATAAGGCTCACATAATTTACATGATTTAGTTTACTTAATGTCCATTGTACACTTATGGGTTTTTTCATAACCAGGTGTCTTATTTGGGACAACTGGAACCTCAATGAATCCTCAGGTCCAAATATTTTCAAAGACATTTAAGAAAGTATTTACATGACTGGGAACTATCAGAAAGGATAAACCCATCTTTTAGTATATGGAGTTGACATTTACACTTGATTCACACCTAAAAGTTCACTAGGCTCTAATATATATCACGTAAGTTCATTAAAACAGTGAAAAATCCGTTGAGAGCCCCACGTGATCATATTCATGGTAACTCTCAAGGAAACATTAAAAACATACCCCTACATGTGGGTCAAAGATATGTACAATATTATAACATTTTGTTTTATGTCATCAAATAAATTCAGAATTGATTGTCAAAATTTTTAATTTTTATTTTTAATACAATCATTTACCATTTATATGACAATAGTCTGTAGTACATTGCTTACTTAAATCCACAACACACCTAGGTAGTTTTATTTAAAATAATTTTAAGAACTATTTATCCTATTTATATAATGAAAAGTTCTCAAATACATGATTATGTAATGAAAATTTCAATCCCAATATATAGAGTAAAAAATCAATTAAGTTTTAATTGTAATTCTAATTAATCCTATACTCATAGTATAAAGGGTCAAAAAAGACTACATGGCCACTAAAAATCTATGTGAATTTCAAAAAAAAATTCCACTATGCATTTATACATAGTACCATATATGTGTCTTTTAGAAATTTAAATAACCAGCACATATATAATTAATATAACCCCATTGTGTTATTAACTAATCATGAAACCAAATACGAGTGAAACTAGATTTTTTGGAAAATATTGTATGAATTAATTTAATCTTCTCAATATTTTTCACATCATAGAACCATGAATATCACTTGAGTTTTATGAAACCACTTCATTTTTTATGTGTTATACAAAAAAAAAAATTAATATTTTATAACACTCAACACTTAGATTAGCTTGAGGTTTATGAAACACAATGTTAGACTTTTGTTACTCACAATGTTGATTTCCTTCAACAACAACTATTACACTCAATCTTGAGTTTTACCAAACTACAATATACTATTAATATTGTAATTAAAATATGATTACAGTAACCACATATCCACTGGAAAGGAAGTATTAATAAGATTAAATAATGTTTAAAAATATTACTTATGAATGTACCTAAAATGATTCCTTTGGGTATCAAATCATTAGAAATGATAGTAATTTTTTTTGTAAAAAAATAGTGAAATTCATTCTCTAGGAAATTTATTCCACTATGTACAAACACAATTTTATCTCTATAAATTTATCAAAACACATTTTATTAATATTTATAACAAAAATTATATAAAATATATTGAATAATTTTTTTAACAATCATCAAATAGATTTTATACGAATAATGTATGAATAAATCCAATTTTTATGAATGAAAATATGTATTTTTCTAAAAGGTAATCATATAGAATTTTTAATAGAGAACCTATTTTAAATATAATATTAAAAATATTTACAATATTTATATAAAAAAATAATCTTCATTTTCGGAAGACTAATATCAAAAATTACATTGGGTGAATTTTTTATATCTTCTTAGGTGTTTCATTTTTTATGAATGGGGAAAACAAGACATTTAAATTTGAAACTGCATTTTCTTCTAAATTATTTATTTATATAAATTATATTTTAAATTTTTTTTAATGTATAATATGATAAATTATAAATAAATTATTTCCATTTATATGATTGGAATAACTCTCAAATTGAAATTATATATAAAAACATTTGAAACTTTAAAGCATTTTTAGTTTGAAAACCCTTTATCTCATCCAATTTATGGGATTAATATTAATTTAACTTCCACCACTTGGGTGATTAGAATTTGGGATATTGGATTACAAATTTGGAATCATAATAATTTATAATAAATAATAATTTAATCAATATATTCAACCAAAAATACTGGTGAGGGTAATTAAGATTAATTATTGTGATTAGGGTAAAAAAAGAATATATAGTGATGAAACATAAATCTTATGCTATAAAAATGTCCATAAATGTTACCAAAATATTTTTTATGTAAATATTACAAAATTATATTCTCTAGGATCTGATTTTTGGTTTTAATGCCTCTTCTTAGGTAAAAACGTTTGTATACAAAGCATTCTTTTAAAAAATACAAATTGTGTCCTCTCCCTCTATTAAAAAATGACACCACATATAACCCTCCTTTTAAAACACTAAAGCCCATGGGAATGTCCCAAAACTACCAAAACAATATTTTCACTTCCCTCCTCTCGAACTATATGTCTTACTTTGTGAATAAATAAAACCATAACATCCCATTGATGAAAACCAAAAGGATTTACTCAAAGAAGTGTTAACATATTTCACCAATAACATTTTTCTTATTTTATTATCAACCACTTCAATTATTTTTATTCCACAATCATATAATAACCTCAGTATCATAATTATAAATATATCGTTATATTTTTTATTTCATTATCTAGACTGATGTACCCATCTATAAAATAGGATACACAATCCTTAATTGTGTGTACAGAGGACTACCGCATCTGGAATTGATGTCGTTCATTACTCCTTTACCACCAAAAAATGTTAATAATAATGATTTCATTACTATTAAATATGTTATATATGTTATTTATGATTTATTTTTTCTTATGTAATTATCATATAATACATACCTTATTTATTTCCATTTTGTGCGAATAGGATCACCTCATTTGGAGTTGTGTGGACTCTTGTATCCTCATAGGGATGTGATTCATTCACATTTTACATGGATTATATTAATGATACATTTAATAAAAATAATCTATATATATGTTTAGACCATATATAAAATTCTGGAAATATGGAAATCATTATCTACATAGGATGATCAAGAATAACAATTCAAACATGTATGAAAAAGTAAAGTTGTTATTTTCATAACTGTAACATTTCCATGAAATTTTTAATAAATGGAAAATATTAAGTAATTATTAAATCATATATGGTATTATATCCATTAATATAGTTTTTTAGATTTATAATAAACCTATATTTATCATATATGAGTACAACAAGAGTCAATACTTAATTTATATGGATTTCATCTCATGTTCTGATATTCGTGACTTACATGTCATATTCGAAACCTACTTCCATTTTGTATTCTACATAAATTAATGGGACAATTAATTTCATGAATCCATTTTTTTACCTTATTTTATATGTTTCAATTTGTTTTTTAATTGGTATCTCGATTCAAAAGTTAGTTCCATGTTATGGGGATTTCTCGTTTCACTCAGATTTATAGATGAATTATTCCATATCCCCCACTCATTTGTTTTGTGTGGTGTATAAACATGAAATTATTTTTTTCTACTATTATTTTCAATACATTTATGATTATTTAAATAACTCTTTTTTATCACTCTTTTAAAGGGGTTTTGAGTCAAAAATTTACAAATCGATAAGGTAAATTTCACATGATTCGCCTACTTTGAGACACATGTTATGTTATGAAACAACATTATTTTACAAGGGGTATATACTTCCCTTTGATATTTTAAAATATGGATTACCATATTTTAATGATAGAATAATTTTCAAATCAGATTACACTCTCATTGGGATTATGATTCAATGTTATGATAGTGGTAATAGTTAATTGATAAAATATAATCATTTATCGGGTTGGTTTACGATTATTCTTCCATTAATGAAATATTATGAACCATATATAAATTTCCCTTATAAATTTTCTTCTACTATTTTTATTAATGATATCTTCATTTAATGGTACCATTTTTACAGTCATTCATACTTAATATAAATAAAAAATAATTTCTATAAAAATATGACCTTATTTCTATCTTCGGTCAAAAATCTCTTTTATTCAAACCATATGTGTCCTAATTTTTTTTCAAATTTATTTTAAATTATCATTTATTCTCATTTTTATGGAAAATATTTTTAAAATTATATTATGTATTAAAATGGTTGTAAAAAAAATTCACCAATCCTTTATTAGTTTTTAAATTTATTTTCATGAAATGGATATCAATTAATTCAAATATTCTTTGATGAGTTTCGAATGATATTTTCAATGATTTTTTTTAAAAATGTTTTATGTTTAAATTTTCTCTAAAATTATTTTCAATGAATAATTTAGTTTCTTTCAAATGGTTATTTTCAAATAAAATATTTTCATTTCAGAGTTTCATTTTCTATGTTTTTAAAGATCATTTCAAAAAGAAGGTTCCCAAAAATTTTTCAATTCTAAAAACAGTCATTCAAAGTGAAAAAAATATTTTACTCAATAAATATTTTAAATTATTTTTTAGAAAAATCATTATATGTTTTTCTAAATTTGATTTAAAAAATGATTTTGAAAATGTTTCTTGTTTGTAAACATGATTTTCAATGAAATATTATTTTCATTAAAGAAATTTTCCATGTGGTCTTTCAAACACCTTCTCCATATAAGATAACATAAATTGATACAGTTTATAGTTTAATGGGGATATGATCCAAGAATAAAACTTATATTCATTCTTTGAATGTTTTATGTTTTTAAGGAATTATTTTTATGAAACCTTATTTAATTTCATGGTTTCTAACAGGATATAATGCTTATGAAACCCACTTTTTTTCATGGGTTATTATATTATAAAATGACTATGAAAACGCTCTCATATTCCATAGGTTATTATATGAGTAAATAATTTTGATAACCATTTCATTTCATGGGTTATTATGTGATGTTTATAAAACCCATCTATTTTTATGGGTTATGCTATTTTGAATGTTTTGTTATCTTGAGAAAAACATATGTAATAAAAAAATATATAATGGGTGAGAGCAATATATCCCTATAATGAATTGGTTAATGGTTTATATCTAAAGAGATAATCATGGATATAATGTGGAGTAAACATAGATCAATAATAGAATGTTTCTGCACAGATGGACTTGAGAGAGAATCCTGACATTGAAGATGGGTTGGGGAGTGAATCCATACTATTACAATGATCTTGGGAGTTAACCTTGACTATGAATATGGTTTGGGGAGTAAACCCATACTACTATGACAGTCTTGGTAGTGAACCATGAATACTAAGATGGTCTAGGGAGTGAACAGTGGCTTCAAAGATGATCTTGGGAGTGAACACTAACAGCTATGATGGTTTGGGGAGTGTACCCATTCTATTAGGAAGGCAATAAATATGAGCCTTGACTATTAGGGAAATCATTCTATATGTTTATGTGCCTTCAAAAATTCATATCTTATACCAATATTATAATTTCATGACTTATTTTCATTGATTTACTCATGATTTATGTCTTATGAACTACCCATCTTTACCAATGACTATAGATTACGATCTTTGATAAGTAGGTTATTCTCTTCTAAAGATACAATAATGTTCTCATAACCATATATGCTCAATTTATGTATATATATCTACCATGTATACCCTTACTAAGGACCTAAGGTCACCCATTTCATCGGTTTCCTTTCCCCTATTGTGAATAAAGGTTTTTAGTGGTATTACTATAGTGAAATTTCATTAAGGGAAATTCTAAAGATAATTCACCAGTATAGAATATTATGATTCCTTGCTTCCAAAGACACTAAACTTTTACGGTATTTTAGAATTAACTTATTAAATGTACTGAATGTTCATCTAAGAAGATGTAATATCCATGTATGTTAGTCCTAGGTCCCTATAGTTGGTATCAAAGGAAAGGTTCAATCAATATTTCGAAAATAGGATGACTAGTATTTAGTTATATATGTAGGGATATTTCTAAGGATATTTCTAGGCTCTTTCTATGTATTAGCATTTGGTGTCATAGATTTAAAAGAATATATTCATAATTTAGACACCTTATATGTTATTTTTCATGATTATGTGGTTTTACCCTATGATAAGTGATTCTAAAAATATGATTTATTATACTAGTAAATGGTGGAAACTAGAAAGAATTGGGTTAATGATGTATTTGATGGAAAATTGGTTAGTGAGATGTAAAATGGTATGATAACTGTAGTTAAGGATATTGTGATAATGACTAATAATTTCTCATGGAACTTGATTAACAATGTATAAATTAACCAACTATAAGAATCACCAAATAATATAATAAAGGTGTTTGGGGAGTGTTTAGGTAATGAGGACCATAGATGAAATAATATTGAGATTCATTTGTGTCAAAATTATAAAAATGAACTTGTGTGATTATCTTAGAGGAACAAGAATATGATTTGACTATGTAAAATAAGGTTACAAATAATGTAATTAAAAAGTGAAATGAAATGTTTTTATAACAAAATGAATAAGATTTGTGGATTCCCAATGATATCCTTAACGATGTAATACCTTAAATTTAAAATGATTGTTCATTATGAAAATTTATGCCATAAGTTGAATGCTCCTGATGAGAATCAACAACGGAGTATGAGTAACAGTTATATTGCTGTTGACGATGAGACAACAAGTGATATATGAAAGGATAAAGGTATTCTGTAATAGGATAAAGTGTCTCTATTAATGGACTAAGGATGATGTTGATTAATCAATGTTTTTTTGTATTTGTATTCAAGAATTATGCATTGTGAAATATATAAGGATTGTTTTGTTTATAATTTTATCAATGTATTTACAAGAATTTATTAAATGTTTCTTATAGATAATAAAAATGATTTAATATAAAGGTTATGTTCATGGGAAACACATGATCATGGGAAATATAACCCTTAATACGTTCTCAATAATGAGATAATGATGTTTGGATAAACATTTGTTGGATGTGAATAAGTAAATAGGGTTGTATTGATTACCATAGAAAATATTAATGATTTTATGATAATTTATTTTATGTTATCATTGCAGAGTTTACAATTTTTTTTTGGATTTAAGTTATATATCCAATAATATTTGTAATAATAAATATTTCTTGTTTTCAATTTGGATTTATGGTAATTACCATGATTCATGAAAATATTTGATTAATGTATTCACTTGTTAGGATAACATGTTCTAACCATTTATTTTCATAAATACATGTGGAATAACCTATCATCATATTTATGGTTCTCAATATCCACTAATTCTTCAAGAATGAAAAAAGTGAATTCATTTCATGGAATAAAAGATTAAGTGGAAATTGATCATGGAATAATAATGGGTGATATTGTTTTGAAATTAAGTAAGTATATAATCTTGTGAAAATTCATTAACATAAGAAAAAGGGTCTTGAAATAAGATTTTTGTCTTGTTATCTTTATTTTTTTTCATATTAATGAAGTTATACATGCCTCTTTGGATTATGGTGGTGTGATCATTAACATTCTCTTTACCATGTGTTCTATAACTCTCCATCAGAATGTGATATATATAATTCTTATCCATGCCTTTATTTTCACTTTACACCTATGTTCTTCAATGTGGAAGTAGTTTTGAATTACTGGGGTAAACCAGAGGAATCCAAATCTCCCATTATAAAGGATGTTTTTGTAATCCTTTTAACAACATTGATTTTGATGAAATGAAATTTAAAGTATTAAATCATTGATAACCCAGACCAGTTTTGATATTAAAAATCCTTATAATGGGTTATAATTTAACATAGTTAGATTTTTTGATTTTTATGAATTAATTTAATCATCTTGATATCGTTGATTTCATGACACACTGAATATATATTTTGTTATATTAAAGGACTATGTTTGTATTTCATTAAACACAAAACTCTGTTAACATAGTACTATATGAAACCCATAGATTATCTTGTTGTACACAAAACATCATGTTTCTCTCATGATACACATAATGCGTAATTCCTATGATATATTGTGTTATAAAAAATGTCTTGTTTTACCAAATTAAAATATACTATTAATATTGTTATTAAAATATTATGATAGATACCATGTAACTATTGGAATGGATGTTATTAATAAGATTAAATAATGTGAGAAAATATGATTTACACATTTATATAAAATATGTCATTTTATTATCAATTAGGTATAATTTAATATAAAACTATTAAAATAAAATAAATTATTTTATTAAGAAAACTATTTCACTACATACAACCTCCACCTTATCTAAAAAAATAAAAAAATATTCACTTTTGATGAATAATTTTAATAACATTTATATTTTATATATTCAATAAATATATTTAATACTCATCCAATATATTTTATTGGTATAAGGTAATAATAAATTCTATTTTATAAATGAAAAATGTATTTTCTAGAAGTTCATTTTACTACGTTTTAGTAGAGAACATATTTAAAATATAAGTTTTGAAACTATTTTAATTACATTTTGAAAAAATAAAATTTATTTATTAAGAGGAATGTAAAAATTTACTTAGGGTTATTTTTTTTGTATTTTTCTAATATGTTTCATTTTTTATGAATAGAGAAAAACATTAAATTTCAATTAAAAATTTCATTTTCATATAATTTATTAATATTGTTAAATTATATTTTAATGTTATTTTAAAGAGTAATTTGATCAATAATACATAAATCAATCAATCATAGATTATAGGAACCAATATCTGATTGAAATTGGGTATAAAAACTTTTCAAACATTGGAGCTTATTTCATGTTAAAAACTCATTGTCTCATCCCGTATAAGGGATTCATTTTACATTAATTTAAGCCAATTATGTGATTAGAATATGGAAAAATGGAATATGAAATTTTGAATAATAATAAATTATAATTTCTAAGAAGTTCAAATTAATTTTATGCCCCAAAATAATGGTGAATGTAATAAAAACTAATTACTACGGGTAAGGTAAAAACATGATTTCTTAGTGGTTACACATAAAACATATGGTGTTAAAATGGCCCTGCACATGTAGAAAAAAACATTTGTGGAATTTTTTTTACATTAAACCCCCTAGAATTTATTTTTTAGTGTTTTCAAGCCCTCTATTAGGTAAAATTGTTGGAATACCTAACATTCATTTCAAAATTACCAAGTGTGGCCTATCCATCCCCTATAAAATGCCACTACATCTCCCCTATCAACACACCTCTAAATTACTATTTCCATTCCAAAACCTTCCAAAATAAGATCACATATTACCTCATATCTACATATATTCCTCACTTTTGTAATAATCTAATCCGTGGAATATTTTTCTTTAAACCAGAAGAAGTTTCCCAAAGAAGAGGTAACATCTGTCAACAAGAAATTTTGTTTATTCCTTTCTCTACCACCGAAATTATCCGTATTAAATAAATATATAATAATTTAAATGTTATAAAATATTTATATTTTGTTATGTCAGGGTTATTAACTGTATTCAAGCACACATCAATCAAATGGGATGTACAATTATTGTTCGTGTGTGTGGTGGACTACTGCCTCTCATAATGATGTTGTATGTTCTTCAATTTCTACATGTTAGGGTTTGGAAAAATGATGCGATTACTATTTTTATGTAATAAATATTTATATATATGATATTTATAAATTATTTATGATGTTTTTAATCATTATTTTACATATTCTTTTATTATTTCCATTTTGTCTGAATATGATAACACCATTTGTGGAAGTGTAGTTTACCACCTCCTCAAAGAGATGTGGTTCTTTCACATTTTATATTAAATGTATTAAGTATGAGTTTAATCAAAATATGTTATATATATTACATAATAATAATACTATATAGGATATATATATATAATTTACTTTTTTTTCATTAAAATTACAATAAGAAAATGGAAACATCATCCATGCATACATACGAACTTCCATCTACATGAATAATGTATTTCAAATTTATATTCTTTTAAAATGAATATAAATACTTTTATAATTATTATATATGATTTTAATATGATATTATAAATTCTTTAAATAACTAAATCAAGACTAAATTCTGATGATCAATAATAATATTACAAAACTTATATGAAAAGAAATTTGGTTATTACCAGAAATAAAACATTAACAAGAAATTATGAATAAAAAGGTATTATAAAGTAATCGATAAATCATATATATAATTTTATATATAAAAAATGTTATTTGGTATATTCATAATTATATAATATTTACTATACATGTGGTTTTATCATGTACAAATAGAGTCAAGAATTTGGGAAAGGAATTTCATTTCGTCTTCTTATAATAATTAGATAAAATTCATATTCACAACTTATTTCTATAATATGGTGAATATAATTCCCTATGAAATTTTATATCCATAAATAAATGTATTTAATGATACTAAATTTTTCAATTGATGTTATTATTTGATGTTCATCATAATTCTAATGTTACTCAAGTAGAAAAGGGATTTCTTGTCTCACTCTTAGTTTTGTGAGACTTATCCCATAAAACAAACATGTTTCATTTGTGTAGTGCACATACAGAACCTGAAGGTATTTTATGATTCTTATATTTAAATTTATATGAATTTGTATATACATTTTATGAGCACATATTCATTGGGTTTTCGTTTCAAATGTTACCAAATTAGTAAGGTAATGTTTTCCATGTTGTAATTTTGAGACAAATGTTATGTAATGCACCAAAATTCTTTTTCAAGATGAATATAATTCCCATTGACCTATTATATAATAAATATAATTATTTTAATTATAATTTAATATTAATGTAATTTTACTCTGTCATTTGTATTATGATTCAATGCTACAAAAGTGGTAATCTATTATTTATACATTCTCATCATTTATCAGGACTGTTTATGATTATGCTTCCATTAATGAAATATTATAATCCATATCTCAAGAGATATTATAAAATTTCTTATAATATTATTATAAATATAACATCCTATAATGGTTCCATTTTCCAACTAATCATGAATTATCATAATTAAGAAAATTATTTAAAAAATTAAGACTTTATTTCTCTCTTTAGTCAAAAATATATTTTATTCTGAAACCATGTTTCCAAAAAATGATTTCCAATTTTTATAAATGATATTTCAAGATAATTTTAATGGAAATTTATTTTAATAGTTTTTTATGTTTTAAAATTTTTTTTAAAATGTTTTCAATCATCATTTATAAAATTTTAATTATATTTTTAAGGAAACTTATTTCAATGATATCTGATATTCATTTAAAGGTTTTCAAATATATTTTCAATGAAAGTGGGTTTCAAAAATGTTTTCTGTTTATAAAGTGTTTCAAATGATTTAATAATATTCCTTTATATTTTTAAAAAGGCAATTTTATAATAAATTATTTTCACTGATTTCTATGTTTCTTTTCTATGTATTTGAAGTTATTTTCTATGATAATGGTTTTCAAAATATTTTATGTTATCAAAATCGTTTTTCAAATCCAAAATGATATTATTTTCAAAAAAAGTTCTAATTGAATTTTAAAATCATCTATTATACGATTTTTCAAATTAGTTTTCAATGAAATGGGTCTTGAAAATATTTAATGTTTTAATTTTTTTTATTAAATAACAATAATTTTATTGAATAAATATTCCAAGAGATATTTAACAATCCTTCCCAATCTAATATAACATCATTATAAATAGTTTCTTCTTTACATTTGATGTGATCCAAGAATACCATTCATATAATTTCTCTAAATGGTTTATATTTTGAAGGAATGATACTTATGAAAATAGTTTCTTTTTCATGGGTTATACCATGAAAAAATTCTTATAAAACCCATTTTATAACAAGTAATCCTATGATACAATTAGTATGAAACCTATTTATTTTTATAATGGTTACGATTTTATTTAATGTTTAAAAAAACCCATTTCACTTCAAGGGTTATCATACGTTGTTTTTGAAAACTAAAACTTTTTTTGGATCATCAAATAATGATTTTTTATCATGTGGTACACATAAGTATGATGACACTATGTCAAAGGTGGGTCTCACATGTCCCTCCAATGCATTTGGTAACAATTTATATATCATGGGATATATATGGTTTTAATGGGGAGTGGACTCAGTTCCGTAATGGAATTTATCTCCTTTTATGGTCTTGTGAGTTATCTGTGACTAGTATGATGGTTTGGGTAGTGAATAAATACTTCTAATATAGAACTTTGAGTGAACCTTAACTACTATAATAGTTTTTAGAGAGAACCCATACTACTAAAATTGTCATGGGAGTGTTCCATGACTACTAAGATGTTCTATAGAGTGAACCTTGATTACTAAGATTTTCTTTTAAGTGAACCTTGAATACTATAATGGATTAGAGAGTGAACCCATATTCTTAATATAGCCTCGTATGTGACCATTGGATACCATGGAAATCATTTGATAAGTTTATGGTTTTTTCCAAAATTTCATAACTTATTCTTGTGCTATGATTTTATGACATAATCTCTTCGATTTTATTATGATTTATGTCTTATGTACATCCAACATTATTCCATGACTCTAGATTATGTTCATTGATATTCACTTAATGATCTCATAATTATACGATCACATTATCAAACTATTATGCTCAGGTTATGCCTATATATCTCTCTTGTCAACCCTTACAGAGAATCCGAGCTCACCTCTTTCTTATGTTTCCTTTCCCCAGGGTATGAATATCTGTTTTAAGTATGATTACTAACAAAGATGTTATTTATGGGAGAATAGGATTATATTTTTCAAATATAGAAAATTATCCTTCCATGTTTGAATGGAAACAATACTATTACTATCATTGTGCATTAAATTTTTTAATTTGTCGAATATTCACATAAAATGATGTAATATACATTTATGTTAAGCATGGGTCACTATACATAGGATGGTATAACTATGTAATTTTGGATTTAGTTATATAGGAAACCATTCCGTTTTTATGGATTCAACCCTCTATAAATGTATATTAGAATTATTTTTAAATGAAATCTATAACAGTTAAAATATCATGTTTTCTTAACAACCGAATATGGTTATCTAATAAGAAACCATCCCGAACTGATCAATATGTGTCCATTTGTGCATTTATGAATTCATTTATATAGGTTTTCAATAGAAAGGTCATTAAAGTACATCCCTTCATTCAAATATTCCTTAGTTTAGTTAGATGAACTACCATTCCTTTATTTTATTGGTACATGAATTTATGAGATATATTTAACAATCATGTAATTGTATAATTTTTTTTGATTCATTCAAAAATTAAAAGAGTTACATATATGTTGGTTCTATTGTATGGGGAACCATTCAAAATATATAATGACCCAAAAACATTATAAATTATAATTTTTAAAACATTTATTGACAACCACTATGGTTTAAGACGATCTATCCAATGGTTCATAGCTCAAACACATGATAATTTGTTAATTTAGGTTCCACCATCATGCTATATGAGAAAAAAATCAATTGATGATGAAACTCTAATAAACAATATTTTTTTACCATTTCACCAATATAAAAAGTTATTACTACCTGTAATATATAATTCAAGTAATATAAGATAAACTGCATTAAACAGAGGCACTAAAATAAACATGGCATGTAATATGAATGAAATTTAAATCCTTATGTTCTTAAAATGATGAATGATTAACTATTCCTTAACACACTATGCTAGAGAAAAAATAATATAAATAATATATATCAATAATGAGCTGAATCACATCACTCATTCAGGGTGAAATAATAATCCAATTTAAGAATTAACAATAATATTTCCCTTAATAACATGATCTTCCCTCTTTCATGGGTTAACCAGACATAGAGAAAAAATCATCCTAATTATAAAACAATCATAGTCACCTTTCTACAATCCAAAAATAATATAGAAATGGAATAGAGAACTATAGATACCATATTGTGACAACCTAACATAGGATCCACTTAAATGTTTCCCTGATCCTGAGCACCACATATCCTCATGAACACATCCCCATACAACATAATATGTTGACTAGATTCACGGTTATAATGGTGCTATTATGGGGAGACAATACCCTGATGATTAGAGTATCACACTATCATATATAATAAATCATAAACTGATGAATATGAATAATAGTGAAGTAGAAGATAAAAATAAAAATTAAAAATCAACAATAAAAGAATTTATAATCATGAATGATCATGCTTAAATGCTATAATGTGATGAAATAAACATTAAAAGAATAAATTCAACATGTCTAGAAAGAAAAATAATAACTAAATAGAAGAATCCATAGTGATGAAATCCTATTTATATTCTTGGCCCCTTTCTCAATGAAGTTTCACAATCTAGAAGGCATATAATCAAATAAGAAAGTATAGTACACGATCCTAATCCTAAAACCATTAGGTATTTTGGAATACCAAATAGTGGCCTTGAAAAGGTGTGAGATACTCTAAAAAGGACATTAATAATTGTGATAATTTAATACATTATGTGAATATAAAGTAATATATTGTACATTTATAATAAATAAATAGTGATTCAAAAAATTTACTCAAATTGTCTTAGGTTCCTCAAGAACAAGAGGAGGATTGAACCTTCTTCATCCGAATCATGAATAACTCATAACATGACATCATGTATATTGAATCATAAATGTAACACATATATACAATGAAATATATGAACTTGCTAAGTCTGGAGCTGTAAGACCATGGCAGACATATATAATAATAATATAAGAATTTTTTTTAAACATGGGAATAAGCCCAAGAATTTAAATTGGGGTTACGGAACACCATTCTCATCAATCTCAATTAATGATGTAAATATTTTGGTCTAATTTTTTAATTAGGTGTGTGAAACTTATGTCAGACCACCCAAATGGACGTGAAACATTATGTTCAACATCCTGGACTAATGGGATGTAAAACATCAAGTCCAACTACCCTAATCATGGCCACATAGTAATAATAATTTATAGGGTGATACCACATTTTCTAAGATCCCTTCACTATGTAATTCCATAAAGAGGAAATTGATATCCTCCAGGGTGCATTGTCATCCCTCCTAATCATTGAGCTCATCGAAGGTATTCCAACTTGGTAAGCCAAAGATCACTCAAGGTGTAATAATTCACACATCTTACTATTAGTCACATTAATTTCATAGGGTAACCCCTATAATAATGTATATAATAATATGGTTCTTTGTGAACTATCCATAAAGTGTTAGAACCATTGAGGGAAATGGTATATGTTAGACCCTTGTTATGTTTTGGTTTTTTTAAAATAGATCAATTTTTTGATTATGATGAGAGGGTAAGGGAAATAAATAATTAAGAAGGGTGTGACAAATGTTTTTAATCAGATCCAGATCCATCAGTATGATAATTATATTTAGGCTATTAGCTTGAGTCAATACTATCCAACAGGTTTGGATTTTTATAAAAACTCATAAGATGCATGAAATCTTAATGAGATTCTATATTTAAGTAATAATAGATCTAATGAAAACTGAATAATAATTTACTATGTCATATTTCAAAAACTCATAATGTTTCTGGAGACTTGTGATGAAATCAATATGAATGAATGGGGGAGATTATGAGTTACCAATAATATTGAGTATCGATTGGAAAGAAAAATGTTACTGAGGAATGGGAATTTACAATAAATTCAATTATATGTTAGACAATACTGAAGTTGACCATTAACTTATTCAAAGGCTTGAGGAAGTCATGCTTGTAAGATGTGGTTTGTATAAAATTACTTTTTTAAAGGATGGGAATAACATCAGAAGCATTTTCGCTGAAAATCATCGGTATGATAATTATCAATGTGATAATATCAAAATGTTGCAATATTGATCATAAGGATGAAAAAAATTCACTGCCACAACTAGTCCAACATACATGGTATTCCATTGATCCATTTTATTACATTCTGATCTTTATTTATTTTCTTATTTTATAGTATCTTTAAGACATAAAATATAAAATAATATCGCATGAAAAAAGTTTTACACTGTTTTATTAGAATTTATATTGGTTAAAGAAAAAATAATTCATAATGTGTGCCCTCACATTTTAGTGAAGATAAAAAGAACACAATTTTTTATTTTTTCAAGAAGAGGTGATGACTCATCAGACATGCACTAATAATGTACATAGGAGTGAAGAAAAGGCAGATCCATTAGACGTAGGCTAACACCAATAATGTCATCGGATATGGGATCCTCATTATGGGATATTGATGAAAAGGAGAAATAATATATCATTTCAATGGAATGATTTGATATATAAAATTATGAACAATAATACTTTTAGTGTTTATAAAATGACATCATAATGGGATGTATTCAGTTTACAACATGTCATAATAATAATGATAAATGATAATGAAGATTCAAATTGAAGAATCAGATTGATGAAACAGAATGAAGAAATTATTGTAAACATAAATGATGATTGATGCATTTAATAGCTCATATAATTATTATGAATCATTGATGAACTGAATGATTGATCAAATATTAAAGGATAATTTTTGATTTGGTTGATTTGGTTGAGAATTATTTATTTTTAGAGTCGTACCAAATTTTTGTTAATTCTTATAAAAGTAGATAATAGTGAATTTTTTCGAGTGAAACATGAATTTTGAACACGATATGAGATATCTGATATTATTTTCTCAAGTATTTGAGTCTCAACAATAGTTTTTTTAGGTTGTAAATGAGGATGTTTCACTGGAAATAGTCCATCAATGGGAGGTTTGATCCCATCATTGGGGAAGCTTCTAGGATGATGCTTCATGATAGAAATCCCGTCAGAGTGATCCCAATTAGGTGAAATAAATAAAAAGGGTTATCAGACCCTGTTCCATAGGAATAAGGAATTAAGATCTTCTAATTGGGTTCCTACCCAATTTTTGAAGGATGTGTAGAAGATGAACTGAACCTAATCTAAATCAGATAGATCCCTTCAAACTGAGGGAACCCGATTGTGGAATATCACACTGACATTCTCTGAGGAATATTTCTAGATAATGTCTCTATAAAAATAATCAAGACCAAAAAATTCCATAGATAATTTTTTATGTTCATAAATATTTTACATAGGTAATATATTATTATGTTTTTGTTTTTTAGTATGTAATTAATTTATTATGTGGATCAGAAAATGGGAAGAAAAATGAATATGGTAACTATGGATTCTTACCATTTAGTAAAAATAGTTGTCCTTACTAGGGTTAATAACCATATGTATGAAAATTTATATATATAGATATAGTTGTGGGGTACAACCAATGATAGCTATAATATTTTTACCAGGATTGAATAATTGTTCACATTTTATTCCAGAATGATTTTAGTGAAATAATCTAGGTTTGTGGTACTATCCACCATGGCATGGAATATTCCTTTGTACCAAAACTTATAAATATCATATTATTTCTTCTATTTCTATTTTTTATATAAATGGTGATGTTGTGAGTTATATTCTAGTGGATAGTAACCCTAAAAAACTTAGTTGTTAAGATAGGATTTAAGAAAGATTCTTATAAAGGAAAATCAAAAAATTGTTTCCACCTCTTAGTGTTCTGAATCCTATATCGGAACAACAGTATATGATTGGCTTTGAGAATTATCCAATCTAAAATAGACACAATTTATCAAGATAAATCCATTTATTAATTAAATTGTAAATAATTTCCATGCTAATATACTTGAAATATTAAAATTAAAATATATCAATTGGCACTTTTCATTTGAAAAATAAATAATATAATCAGAATAAACCATTTCACTACATTCCATGTCTATATTTATGTTGGTCCATCACTATCATAAAACTTTAGGTAAAATGATCAACGACTAATGATTCTGATACAACCATCTTATAAATTAATTTGAAATTATTTATAAATTTTACTTAATAATTGAAATTATTCAAGCATCATATTGTTTAATATAATTTTAGACCATGTGTATAAACTTATGAATAATAATTTATTTATTTTTTTAATGGAAATTCACTAGAACGTTGAAACCAAAACACACATAATGTGGCGATTTAATAGAATATATCACTATATTCATTAATAGAATTTATTTTTTCTCAAATTAATTTGCATTTGGGCTGAGTTCATTAACATCCAAAATCTAATAGGTTTCTAGGTCATATATGATGTATTGAATTAAATTAATTTCACACTTTAGAAGCAACATATGGAATGTATAGTGCATGTAATAATGGCTCATGATATAAACTATGATACAATTAAGGGAAATCAAATATACCACATAACTTTTACCATAGAATTTTTACTCATCTGTACACATATTTTGATTCAATCTAAAACAATTTAAATCATATGATTCATAAAACACCATAAAAATTGGGTATATGAGTTGGTAGAATGACTATATCAATAGATACACGAGAAAGTATTAAAAGATGCAGAAGATTTATAGTTTTACCACTATGATTCGAATGCAATTTGAGAAATCCTATTGAGACAATTTTCATTGAAGAACCTCTCAAAGAGAGAGTAATGGGGAATTGGGATTGCGGGAGTGCGGGAGGAGGATATGGGTGAAAAGAAGGTGGAAATGGGGTGAAACAACATTAAGGGTTGGGGAGGGGGTGGGGGAATTTTTAAATTCCAAGCTATTATAGATTCATATGGTTTGGCCACATAGTGTGGAATATGACGTGCCATGCGTATAGTGCTATAGCACTATGGGAAACCCCCTATCATGGATAGATACATGGTTTCACATACTAGTTGAAAACCACATGATCACCTCTACAATATCCAATATACCTCCCATGAAACCATACATCCCATACACATAATTTAGAAATTCTTTGTGCTTATAAAAGTAAGATTCAATGTTACCAATAGTTCCCTTTCATAGTTTATGAAATCCTAAAGCATGTACAATAGGAATCTTGGTTATAGGTTCATAGTTAGGTTTATTTATGAGAAAACTATATTCCATCTTCTATTACTTCTGGAAACATGGATCACTATGAAAATTCTTCCAAATCACATCTGAACATCCCGACCATTAATGAGGGAATAATCCTTTTCTCAATACACTAATTATTTGTTTTCCACCTATCAAAATTGCATTCCATAGGTCAATTTTACATGTTTCTTATCCACTAAATTAAAATTGTTAATTCTATTTGAATTGTCAAATGGTGCAAAACACTAGATGTTGAAAAATATCATATATATATTCTGTAATCATTGTAATTAATTAATAAAATTTGAAAAATTATAAATAAATTAATACTGTAAATACTGTCAATTTTTCTATCAAATAAACAATTAGAAGAAAAAATTATTCTATTTTTACTCATATAATTTTCATACAGTTCTTAAAGTCCATATAGTGAAATTTTTTATTTACCAATTTCTTATGATATAATAAATTTTATAATCAATAAAATATTCTTCCAAGTAAATATATATGTGAGAAATAGAAGGAAATTAACAAATTCCACTTTTCCATAGGGATTATTTTAATTCTAAGATAAATTTGGAATCCTTATACAAATTTACTGACACTATTTTAACCATTTCACCCATATTGTATTTAAAACATTTCACTCTGATTTTTATTCCTGTTGACTAAAAACGGAACATACTGAACAAATTTTATCCAGATGAATGAAAATGTGGAATTAATTTTTCATGATTTGTTTTTTATAATTTACCAATATTAATTTACAAACATGTGTTTAAAACATGAAAACAATCAATTTTTAGAGAAAAACAATAATATGAATAAAACTAGACATATATATAGATCTCATTCATAAACAATTGATAGATAACTTTTAAAAAACTAGATTAAATATATAAAATTTTCATTTACTTAATATCATCCATCGATAGTGATTAATTTATTTTATTAATATACAAACACAGTAATTTAATGCAACTATTTTTAGAATACAAATCATTTATATCAATTTTTTTGCTATTTAATAATTCACCAACGAAATAATTTTATAAATATGTGAATTTTTTATTCTTAATTAACTTATCAGTATTCATTCCCAATATCTCAATATTTAGGTTATCAATACCACATTAAATAATAATAATTTAATAGTATATCTTCGTTAATTTAAAGAATGTTTTGTTCGTAATGAAGCCTATCAATGAAATCAAATTTAAGTATAAAGAACTATATCAAAAAAATATCGTGAATTTACATTATACCCTTAATAATATAAATTTATCCCTCTATATTCTGTCACATTGATACAAACAAATGAGTATATCATTGTTTCATCACATCCCCTTTTTCCAAAGAATATTCTTTGAATCTCTAATTCCTCTAGATAACATTAATAATGTGAGTAGTGGTCTTCCATATAATATAATCTATGTGGAAGATTACTTCTCTACATTTTTATTCATCATAATTATTATGATTTAGTTTT
The DNA here is from genome assembly GCA_963277665.1 of Viscum album. Lineage (NCBI taxonomy): Eukaryota > Viridiplantae > Streptophyta > Magnoliopsida > Santalales > Viscaceae > Viscum > Viscum album. The sequence continues at coordinate 269,943,876 of OY728155.1, forward strand.
ATAAAATAAAAGTTCTAGAAAAGTGATGGATCAAGTATATACCTCCTTGAGTGAGATACATTGGACACATCCAGAACTTGGGATACGTTTGGTGAAATTGCTGAGAAATAAGCATCCATAATTAGTCGATAAAGAATCTATAAGGGGAAAAATTATTATGGATCATATTTCCATTATCTTTTAATATGATAACCTTTTTCCATTGAGAAATTTAATGAAATAATTTATTACCGACTTAAAAAAGTATATTTCATATATTATTATGAGCATTCCTTTTTTTCCAAGTCTACACTTCTTTGATGAGTGGGGGAATTTTTATGTCCTTTCCTACAATTCCATCATATGTTTTAGGATAAAATATATACTTATAAACAACATCACCCCAAAATGTTTTTGATATACACATCATTCCAAATGGTGATTTATAAGGAATCATCTGCATTATTTACTGAAATCTATTATTTTATGAAAATTTTACTAGAGGAAGGTATAGATTTCCATCACAATTGACATACATATAACAAGATCAAAACATATTCCCTTGGTATTGAAGGGTTCCATCACACTAACCATATTCTAAAAGATGAAAAGAAGTATCAAAACTCAACACTGTATACAGATCATGTTGAATACTTCACCATAACATCAAGGTAAAACATACATCTTGTATGATATTTTAAAATGAGGTACAACATGCAGCCATTACACTTATTTAACATATATTATACCACAATAATCAATATTGATCTATTCTATGATAGAAATTATGTCTTTTAAATTCATATGGTAATCAATAATGTCACATAGAACATTATAACCTTTAGATGTATTGTGCTGTCTCAGGAATATTCAAGGGTGATTCTTTCTATTTTAAATTTGGTTATAGGTAAAGGTTTTAACATCCCTATAGAAATTTGTCTCCTGAAATAACCATTATAACTTACCATGCACCAAGATATATATTTTGTAGTATCTATTTTCATTATGTCCCACCAGATATGAACATTGAAATCAGTATATATAATTGTCCATCGAGGAGGAATGGAGAATTATTAACTAATAGATTAATTCAATAGCTCACTCTTCAAATCATGTATGCATTGAACACATTCATGGTTCATGAAAATTATTATTCTAATACAATAAAGGCTATGTTTGGGATAATTTATCAATTTATTTTCTAATAATACATATTCTTTCAACACACTTTAATCATTACATAGATATATGGTTGAAGATTCATTTAGGAAATATAATATTTCATCCCTTTATTCAATATTTATAGATAAATTCATTGAAAATTCTGAAATATTGGATCTATTATTATCCTCATTATAGATAAGAAAGCATGTTCCTTTCGACCAGGAGCATATTCCACCTTGTTCATCATCATAGGATAGTGATGTATTGAGAATTCATCATATTTAATAATCAATAACCAAAATCTCTATCATAAATTAAAAACATTTCTATGAATATATACTTTAATCCTTTATGATCATTTATTATATCACCCCATTATCTATAAAGATAATACCACCATATTTTAATGGGAAAAAGTACCAAAAATTGCCAAATAATTACTTGGATATGTTTTCACATGAAAACTATAATATCTTGAGTCCTATGGAATAACCATATCATTATGTATAAGGATACATCCAAATACATTTTTATATGCATGAAAATAAATTAAAAATCTTATCCAATATTGGGTATTCTAAGGAAAGGTTTTTTGAATAAACATTTCATGTGTTAATTAAATTTTTCCACACATTCATTTATCCAAATTTACTGGGATCCCATCCATGTTTACCTATTTAATAGATTGTAAATCACTCATAAATTATTCACATAGAATATATAATATCTTTCCTAACAAAGAAAACATTACATCTCTATCATAATGGTTTGTGTTGTAAATTTTTTAAATACATCCATCTTCTACAAATCCACTAATATACATTCACATGATATTATATGACCTAAAAATGAAGCTTTTTATAGCCCAAATTTACGATTGGTAATATTTTCATATGGATTATCCTTCCTTAGGAACATTTACACAATTATCAATAATTATTCATGATATTATTTACAATAATATATATAAAAATATAAACTATATTGACTATCGATAACATATTATGATTGTCTCTAAATACTCTATTAATTAAATACAAGATGATAATACGAAGTTTAGTATGTTCAAATGGAATCAATATAAATTCATAATGAAAATACATAGTATGATTTGTTTTATTGGTTATATCCCCCTTCATAACTCATAATTGATGATATCCAGAACAAAGATCTATCAAAGAAAAGTATTGAGCTATATTCAATTGATCTAAAAAGTCACAAATATGTGGTACATGATACATATTCATCATTAGGATCATGTTACATTATCAATAGCCTATTTAGAGTCAAATTGATCCATATTTATATCATAAATATGAACCAGTGCACCATAATGTGATACACTAGGGAATACAAATCACGAATCAATATTTTAATATAGTTTCTTGTTTAAAATTTTCAACTAAATTTGGTCTATTTTTTAATGAGGCTCTGAAATATATGTTGCACCATGAATGTGTTACATTGAATAGTCAACATCATTATTCCAATATATAATATGAATACTCACAATAAATAAATCATGAATGTCCTATAAAATTGAAATTTCATCAATTTCGAGTTCTACCTAGTCATCTAAGATACATACCATTCATTCAATGAATTATGAATAATAATATATATGTAATTTTCATTGGGAGTTTTTCTTAATCCTCACATTGATAAATTAAAACTGGTTCATTTGGAATATAAAATGTGACATCAATGCCTTTGAAATTTATATAGACTCTATACTAAGAGATCCAATTCATTCCCAAAATTACATAAAATTCAACAAGAGGAAAAATTGGTGGATTTGTAGGAATCATATTACAAAAAACATCTATTAGAGGTGAGTAATAAAAAATAGAGTGGATTACCATTCTGTTATGTGTTTTTAATGATAAGTAAATATCGTACCATTGAGGTGTTAACATTATATATATATTAAATTCTATTCATATAAAATATTGGGTAGATCAATAATCAAATTATACATTATCATTTAATGATTAGATGAAATATTTACCTTTCACCATAGAATTATTCTTAGTCTCTTAATTTATGATACAAAAGGCCATTAATTTATCATTTTTCTTAGTGGGTTTTAAAGCCACAATAACTCATTATATATTATATTTGGGAATTGATTCTCATAATTTCAAATATATTTACATCAGATGCATTGAACTTAATCGGATGAATCCTTAATCTAATCTCATTAATTTTCATTCCTATTAATTTCTAATCGAAAATGACTAGCTTGATGTTTATCATATCCACAATAAATGTACATCCCAATTCTATTATGAAATTTTCTAGAATTATTTCCCCCCAATTTTTATCATATATGTGATTTGAATTTACTTCCTCATTTATATTTACAGTTTGATTTTCCATGGAGATCTATTTTTTCATGTCACAAAAACATGAATAATATAGTCAGTTACCACTATACATTTAAACCATTATAAAACATTGAATGATGTATTCATAATTACAAATTAATTATATGTTTAACTCTATTCAATGAAAATATTTTCAGTCCACTACAGAATCAATCAAATTTTCTTTCATGTTTGGAAATAATATTAGAATCACACCCTGATAATCATGTAATATTTTCATCATAGATTCTAATTTATTCCTCCACTTTTTTCTTCTCTATAAAGTCCATTTATATCTTATTATGAATGGTTCATGGAATGTATATGTTTTCAAATACTCAATTAAACTCATCTCATTCCTTACCATGTATTTCTTGTTATTACCTATGGTTCTTGACAACATTCCATTATTGATTAATTTCACCTTACAAGAAATACATATAATAAAAGATTTATCATGGTACAATCATTAAATAACATAAAATATCATTCCATTTCATTTATCCATTGATTATTAACTACCTGATAAGAACACATGTGGAAGGATGGTGTCATCATCTCATAGAAGAATCAATTGAATTTTTATCCCTTCTTGGATAATTCTAAATCTCAACATTATATGTGTTCTAAGATATGACATGATAGAGTAAAATGACAATTTTAACAATTTATTATATCCCATATCCCAATCAATTTTATTTATCGTAAGAAAGATCATTTCATTTACCATAACATTCATCTTAACTTGGTTTTTCTTTATTCCATCAATTTACTAAAACAAAAATCATAGTGTATTAAATGAGTATAATAATATAAGACATCATCCATATAGTAATGAAATATAATTCATTAAATACCAAAATAACAAAACATTCATCTCAATAAAGTAAAACTTATGTTTATTCATAGTTATCCATTATAATTACCAAAACATTATAGTGGTATCATATACATATAATTATCCCTAGTGTTTCCACTATTGTTCTCTCACTATATTATATAATGATTAAAAAAATATCTCATATAGTACCAACCAAATAAACCCCTGAAAAATATATAGATATTAAATCATTTTTGGTGAATATTCTTTTCATTTCATAATAATTTGGACCCGAGGAACAAAAAGGTTTAGTTTATTTGGAGAATTGATAAATAATCATCTTATTTCATGGATTATCTTCAATATATCCCATAAAGATCTTCCCACATTGTACTGTTCATATACATTACATACAAAGATCCATTCATAATAACCTAAGTAAAATAAATATATGAAATTTTGGTGTCCTATACCTGGTAAGAGTAATGATTTGTGTTATCTTTAATTAAAATATATTATGATCATAACAGTATGAAAACATATTGATTTTCATGTTCTCAGTATAAAATATTAACATAAAAAATTAATAAAATTCAAAAACATTTGATATCTAGATTCATGATAAAGAAGGGTTTAAAATCGGTATTAAATATCTAATAGTCCTAAAAACACATATGTAATCAATGGTATATGGAATCAAAATAATTTGAATAAATATTTGTAAAATCTTATACAAAAATTATATTGTGATCATAGGAAGAATTTGATCATAATCACACAAAAATAGGTTACAAAATCTATTAATAATAATATCCATACAATATCTTATGATCATAGTTAGAATGAAATCATATTGATGAATCAATTTGTGAAGCGGTCAATCTAGAATAATGTATATTATTATCTTTATCATCTCATCAAATAGAAATATATCATTACCTAATTCATTAGTGGGATATTAGACACCCAACACTAACATAATAATAATTTAGTCATATAAATGTCATGAAATGGTAAATCATTAATAATATAATCATATAAATATATTTCAATTATATATATACTTTTATCCTAAAAATTTCAACACCATATTCATAGAAGATACAATGAATGAATAAAGATGGTATATAGAAGACCCAAAATACTATTCGTTATTTTAGTATAAAACACATTTATTTTCAATTTATATTATTAATCATGTTGATAATTAATTATTTAAATTTCTGGTAGGACATATAAAATGGTCTTTAATGGGATAAATTTGATAAATTGAACATGATTATTTTTAATGATAAAAAAGAACAAGTTAAGACCTAATCCCAAAACTATAAACTAAATATATATGTAATAATTGGGCAAGAACAACTTGAAAATGATGATCTAAATATTCATTATGTAATTTAAAATGTAAATGTTGAAGATTTAAATGAGTAAAAAAGTTGAAAATAAGAAATATGATTTTTTAGGAGGATCACATGAATTATTTCATAACACATCTGGATGAGACCGATATTCCCCCTTTTATTTTATTAGAATATAATTCAAGAATTTAAAATACTCTTATGGTAATTTCTAGGTCATTTTACACCATAAACCCCATATATGTGATGTAAAAGTGGGGTTGAGGCATAAAAATGAGTTTATTTGATTAATTTAAGGCTTAAATAACTATTTATCACCCTATGGAGGCATGTGTTCCATTATGACCCCTTTATAACTCATTAAGAGATCATGGAGTGTGATTGAGAAAAAAGAATCTAAAGGTATATTAAATGTACATACTTTAATCTAGGGACTTTGTTGTTGTGTTGAGGAAGAGGGTTTCAAATACTTTTTATGTTTTCTAATTTCATATTTTTCTTTTCAATTTCGCATCGATGTAACCATAATTCACATTTTTTAAATGGTTCCACATTACGAAAATGTATCCTTTCTAATTTCCATTTATTTTTCACTTTCGATCATCTTTATTGATCTCTAATAAATTTTTGATGACATTTGTATGACCTAGGGCATTGCTATTTGGGAGGTTTCATAGGGCTATAAAATTATTAGGCTACCATATAAAAATGTGTTAATTATATTTATTGTGATTTTAATTGAATTTAAAGGATGTGGAGGTCATCCACTGTAAAATTATTTTTAAAATCATATACTTTAATAAATTTATATTCTCTCCCCCCCCTTCCATTGAGTAAATTCTTCATATGTTTGAGTTGATGATACCTTATGGGATGAAAATTCATAAGGTTTAGTTGGGTATTATGGAATTACAATGTTGGATTATGTGTTTATACAATTTGACTATTGGGGGAGGGAGGATTTTTTGTTTTAAATAGGATTCATAGGAATTCTATAATACCACATGAAATTTATTTAATTAAATAAATTCATTTAACACAATTTTTAAAATGAATTATAAAATTAAATATTAATAATAAATAATTAATGTACGTACCCATGTAACCAACCCTTGGAAAAATACAATTCATCATTAACAATACATTTTATTGCATCTTTATCTGGAAGAATTTTATTTTTGGATTGAATTATATTTTTTAGAACAAAAAACCCAAAATTTCATTTATTTTCTATAAATTAAAATTAAAATAATTGAGAATAAGGTAAATTAAAATTACAAATTTATTGAAAATAAAGTTCATCAAGTGAGAAGACCATGTTAATCCATTGAGCTATATAAGGAAGATAAATTCCCTTTTTTACCAACGTATGACTGGAACTGTAACATCCCATGAAAATAAAGAATATTAAATTTTCATATTTATTAATATTTTTGAATTAAATATAAATTTTACTTTGAAAGGGTTGCTATGTTCGATAGCGTACCTGATACACAACAACGTGTTCCTTTGAAATCTTACATTTCACACTAATAATGTAATATTATTATTTATATGGTAGTTAACTCCTAGCCATTGTGTTGGTGGGAATGAAAAAAACTAACTACAATATGATAATACTTGTTTTTCAAATGTATTTATATTTATACAATAAATGTTAGAGGCTTAAAATGTGAATAAATCTAATTTTAAGCATAATTTACATTAAAAGGTCGATTTACCACCTTTTAATGGCGAACCATATTTAAATATAGTTTTTGTCACTTTAATACAATCTAATTGACCCAATAAAATCCTTCTATTGAATGGGGACATCAAAATTTACTTTGGGTATTTTTTTGGTATTTTTCTGATAAAGTTCATTTTTAATGAATGGTGAAAAATATTGTATTTTAATTAAAAAGTGCCTTTTAATCTAATTTATTTATATGGTTAGATTATCTTGTTAATTGGTTTTAAAGTGAAATTGATTTATATATTTTACCATTTAATCCAATTTTGGTCATTGCAATTAATTTCACGTTGAAATTGGACATAAACAAGTATCAATCATTTGTTAGTTATTGTTTCTTAAAAACACGCTATTTGTTTTAACAGCAAGAATTAAATTTTAAATTAATTAATTCTGCTTCAATTTTTTGATTTTGTAAAAATAGAAATCAATTTTGAATTCAGAATATCAAATAATTCTTAGGTTGAATTTTTGGTATTTTTCTGAAAAACTTCAATTTTTGATGAATAGTGAAACCACTTAGTGGTAGTTAAAAAACTGACTATTTCATTTAAATGAAATTTTAACACTTCTGTGAATTGAATTTCAAAAATCTAACATACATGGTTGTTATCAAGGAGTAAAATTTGGTTCAATAAGATGAAAATAATTTTTCGTGAATAGTAACTTTTGACTTTTATTTACCGCGGTTAAAGGTAAATAGGGTAATTTAAGGATAAAAGAATATTATAATAATTCAAGATTACCTTAACACTTGTCCAAACCTTATTGGTTGAGTCATTAACGACCATGGGCATCATAAGTTTGCTTTTGGGACCCCATTGATCCACTTGGGAGTGAAAATGACAATTTAGATTAATTAATTTAATGAAAAGGAAAAATTGACATTAACAAAAACCGTTTAGTAATTAATTTTTATATGGTGATATATGAGTCCTATTTTCAAGGAAATATAACCAAATTTCCTACATTATAGTAATTGTTTTATTATTTTTATACATCTAATAAATTAAATTATTTATGACACAACAATGATGCAGTATTTACCTCATTAATAAATGATTAAAATAAATAAGATTATAATGATTAAAATATTATCCAAAACATGTCCAATTATGATTGGATGAATTTATTTCGGTAATGAGTCATCTTATCTTCGACATTAATGTGTTTTGGACCTTTTGAAACCGAAGATAAGTTTATAATAAAATAATGTTTTCACACTTTCCTAAAGAGCCGCTCCTCTCCCTTATAAAAGGAGACCACTTTTATGTAATTCCTTACACCTCTCAAGCCATTTTTATCATACAAAAAAAGCCCAATAAGGCTCCCTAAATCCCTCTCCTCATCCTAAAATCCTTACCTTAGAATGAAGGAACTTCGAAGAGTCCTTTTGGTTCAAACCAAAGGAAGTTACCAAATTAAATGTAACAGTTTCTCTAAAATTATTTTCTTATATTTTACTTCTACAACCCCTAAACTCTTTTTATTTCCATTATTTTGTAACAATGCCAGTATCCTAAATATACTAGGATGTTTTTACGAAAATTATTCTAACAAAACTTACACACACCTCCATCTAATGGATGAAGAACATAATGATTCTGTGGATGGAAAACTAAGGCCTCACGAAACGATGATTGTTCAATTACATATTACCGCCTCTCATGGTGTCCATTAAGATGGAACTGTATCTATATATGATATATATGATATCCAAATCATGAATATCATTCTGGATATAATAAAACATTAACCACATGAACAAAATGTAATTATAAGAATTCCATTTTTGACTCAAGTACCAAATATCGACAAAACGAACATTATTAACTTAAATGATTACATAATGTTTATAACATAGTAATAAGTGATATAAAAGGGATAATAAACTTGAAAAAGGTTCTTAAGAAAGTATAAATTAACTTTAGTTTATTATTCAGGAGATTAAATAAATATCGAGTCAAGTCGGACAACGAGGTAAGGGATTTTCTTATCTCACTTTTAATTCTGCGAGATTTCCATTGTTTGCCACTTATTTGTTGCATGTGGTGTATTCTGTACTGACTTATGATATATATTATCATGATTATCATTATATTCATGGTATTATGTGATTCATTTGGTGATTATTAACTTTGGGACATATGACAAAATTGATTACAACGTGGTAAGGGGTTTTCATCTCACTTTTTATCCCTGTGAGATTCATGCTATATTTGCCACTACATTCTTTTGTGTGGTGTATGTACTACCCATGATTGTATTCTTTGTGTACGATAATTTAATTTATGGGTATTTACATCTTTATTGTATTATTCTTCTTTCATGTTCTATATGACTTGTATGTTACCAAATCGGTAAGGGAACTATTCACCCTCCTCTTTTTAAAAGACTTCTTTTTGAAAGGTCTTTTAATTTACATCTTATTATGTTGGGATATATTATTATATATCCATATTAATTTCATCATTATTTCCAAGTGATGAGATACCATTTTTATCTCATCTACTCATTATCTGAATTTTAATGTGACACTATTAGGCTATCGAATTTTTACAATGGAAGTTCTTAACCCAATTTCAATTTCATTGGGTTCATCATGTAGTTATTGAATATGTCATCCTATTAATATGTGTGAATTACCTATGATTTTTTTACACTTAATATCCACTTATATTGGGTGTATTTATATTTTTAAATTATGAGATTGATTTATTCTTAATTTAAGGATACCATCTTTATAATGGATTTTATCTCAATTTCCTTTTCCATTGAGACTTCATTGTTGTTATGAACCAATTCGCTCTTATATGTTGTATATACTGTCCTCTGACGTATTATATCATGAATACATTTAATCTCATGATATTATAATGTTTTGAATAAATGATAATCCATAATTATTTGTATTCAAGAGTCTTTCATTTTGTAAAAACTCGTTAACTAAAATATCGTTTTAAATGTTTTAATGATTTATTCTTCTAAATATTTCTCATTAATGTCCATGTTTTAAAAATGGTTTATAAGATTTATTTATATGAACATTAATGTTTTCAAATTCTAATTCATTTAAAAGCTTAAATGTGTTATGGGACACTTTGATTCAAAAATCACTTTTTAAATGGTTTTTTTAAAATGGATTGATTATTTCAATATCTTGAAATTACTTCTTGTGATTGAAAATGAAATATTATTAGTGAAATGTTTATATTTGAATTATTTCATGTGTTATGATGGTACATGGACATTTGATGGGTGTTTATGTGATAAACCAGATGATGGGTGGTGTCGTGCATACCAGGATGGGTGGTTACGTTATAACCTCCAATGCATTGGGTATGGAAGTTGGCCGTAGGGCTATTCCATTTAGTGATATGTGTGGAAGTCGACAGTATGGTTATTTCATTTAAGTCTTTTTATGTCCCAAGTTACCTTTATATGTTATTTGTTCTTTATATGGGTTTTATGGTAATCTTTTGGTTACAAAATGGGTAAGTAATGATATTTTATTCAGTGAAGAGTATTTACTAATTAATAAAGGTGAAAAGTATTACTTATGTTAATGTATTCATGGTTTAATTGTTGTTTTAAAAAACTAACAGTTTTCCTTATTTGTGTATCCCTTACTGAGCTTTTTATGCTCATCCCATGTTTTTGAAATTTTTTCCACAGGACTTAAAGATGAATAGTTTCAAGGATGGGATCATGGAAAAGTCATGCTGTCTAAAGCATGGAATTAGACATGTGTCTTTTTAAGAGTTTATATTTTATAAAAAAATGGATACTGATTAGTAGTGTCTACCTGTAATATTCAAGTTGTTATGTAATAGTTATGGCCTAATTATCTAAAACTCTAAACCTGAAAAGATCCTCAATATGAATTATTCATTTAATTCATGATTATGTAAGGTTTTGGACGGGTCCTTATAGTTGGTATCAGAGGTTGGTTTAGATAACTTTAGAGGTTAGGAAATTCTTTAAGCATAAGTGACATTACCATTATGGTTAAGAGTTCAAAAAGAGTCATAGTTTTTTTAGATAAAGTGAATGAGATTAAGAAAACATGAATAATTATATCTTAGTGTTTACCCTCCTCATAAGATATTATATAATGAATTTACTAATATACTCACACTGACCTTTTTGGATTTAGTAAATGGTTGGATATAGGAGGCACCCAAGTAACAGTGGATGTGAAGAAAACAATGACGGTTTTCTGAACGAGCAACTAAATGATATGAGAGCTACAATGAGAACTCTTGTGGTTATTCTCAACGAACTATCTAGAGTCATGATTGAACACTTTAACCTTAGTGATCTTTATAAGACATCATATATGCGAGAAAAAAATCCCTACGGAAGTTCAGGTAATAATCATAAAGTTAAGTGTGTTCAAAAACCTTTGTGTCATGGATGTGGAAGGAAACACCTAGGAAAATGCTTCAAAGGGACGAGAAGATTCTATAGATATGGAAATGAAGGTCATAAAGCACGAACCTTCCATGGAAAAAGGAAGCATCCAGTTGAGTCAAGGAATGGGAAAGAATTTGTTTATGAGGGATCAATTGAATGTTTTAAATGTGGTGTGCATGGTAATTATACAAAAACATGTCCTACAAAGATGTTTCGGGAATGAGATCACCAGGATCGTAAAAATATTTTGTTACCAAAACCTAATTACATTCCGATTAAGGATGAAGAAACTGACAATGACCAATGAAAGGTATGGATTATTTCTTAACATATGTTTTCATATTATTGAAATCTTAGGATATGATTCATGATTTTGTTTTTAGGAAAGAAGTATTTTAGAATAAGTTCGAAAGGAATGGCTAATGGATCACAAATAATGTTTAATGAGTAAGAAGTCAACATATAAGGGATTCAAGAGTTATGGTAGAATTTAGGATGGTGAAATTCTTAATAGTATTAAGACTCTTCTGATGATGGGAATTACATTAGAAGACTTTTTATAGTATGTGTAACCATAAAGTTTGATATATGAAAATTTTATTTAAGGAATAATTATCTTTTCTTTTGTGGATATAGTTATAAAGAACCATTTGGGTTTATATGATCCTTGAATTTGAGGAAATTATAGGTTAATACATTTTTGGGATGCAAAATGAATGTTATTAGAAAACCTACATGGTTAAAATATTCTATGTCTATTTTTGATAAATTTATATCTTTTTGGGAATGTTATAAAATTATATAGTTTTTGAAATGGGACAACACACAGTCCGTGTGACAACCCGTCACGTCGGACGAAGCTGCGGGAATCGAACCCACAACCAAAGTGCGATTGGTATTTATCACCTACCACTGGACTACGTGAAGTCCCTGGTTAGTTTGACTAATTATTTTTAGTTATATGATTTAATGAATTAGAAAATGTTTATCTTGGGTTATCTTTGGAAATTATTAACCTATTAGGGTGGATATGTGATTAGGTTATTTACTTTTCAATATGAGACTGTAAGAGTAACTGATGTTATTTGAAGATAAATGTTATGGTTTATCTAGGAAGACTAAGTGATTAAATCCTTTGGAGATTTGTGTTTGAATCATAGTTTAGATTATTTTGAATAATTTTATGGATAACTCTTTATTGAATGGTCTTGGTTGAACTTTGGGTATTTTTGACAAAGTTTGGAGATTAAAATCAGTACTTTTTTTATAAAGGATTATCCTTTTGGGGATTATCTGATCACGTACTAAACCATTTTGGTTTTGGTTAATTTATAAGGATAGAGGAAATATATTCTTCATATTTTGTAGAACATGTTATTTTCTAGAAGTTGATTATAGTTCTTTCAACGTGAACAAGTCATCTTGAATACTTACCATTTGGAGAAAAGATGAGTTTTTGGTAGAATTTTTTAAGGGGTGACACTCTACATGACGAGTAAATATATTTCCTTACGATATTAGTCTTGTTTTTAATAAAATTCATCAACTCTATTAAAATTATCTTGATGAAAAAATGAAATAATCCCTCTTTTATCATCATACTTTTACCCAACCACAAATTTATGGTATTGTGGTGTCAACTTTATGTGATCATGTTCTCTATCATTCTCTATTAATCTATGAGAGTTAGTTCCTCTTACATATCCATTTTTTCATGGAATCATAGTACTTGTTGTCTCAGGTGACTTTTTACTTTTGTTTTATTCTTTTAATGTGATAGTTTTGTTGACTCTTATCTGATGTGGTACATTTAATGATGTTTCCAAGAACAGTTTTAATATTGGGAGGATGAAATTATCAAAAGGGGGGAAGGATGTAACATCGCAAGAAAATAATGAATATGAAATTTTCATATTTATTAATATTTTTGAATTAAATATAAATTTTACTTTGAAAGGGTTGCTATGTTTGATAGCGTACTCGATACGCAACAACGGGTTTCTTTGAAATCTTACATTGCACACTAATAATATAATATTATTATTTTATAAGGTAGTTAACTCCTAGTCATTGTATTGGTGGGAATGAAAAAAAAATAACTACAATATGATTACACATGTTTTTAAAATATATTTACATTTATACAATAAATGTTAGAGTCTTAAAATGTGAATAAATCTAATTTTAAGCATAATTTACATTAAAAGGTTGATTTACCGCCTTTTATTGGTGAAACCACATTAAATATAGTTCTTTTAACTTTAATACATTATAATTGACCAAATAAAATCCTTTTTTAGAATGGGTACATCAAAATTTACTTTGGGTAAAATGTTTGGTAATTTTCTGATAAAGTTCATTTTTTAATGAATAGTGAAAAATATTGTATTTTAATTCAAAAATGCCTTTTAATCAAATTTATTTATATGGATAGATTATATTTTTAATTTGTTTTAAAGTAAAATTGAAATATATTTTTACCATTTAATCCAATTTTGGTCACTGGAATTAATTTCACTTTGAAATTGGACATAAACAAGTATCAATCTTTCGATAGTTATTGTTTCTTAAAAACACGCTATTTGTTTTAACTGTGGGAATTAATTTTTAAATTAATTAATGTCACTTATATTTTTGAATTTTTAAAAATATAAATCAATTTTGAATTCAGAATATCAAATAATTCTTAGGTTGAATTTTTGTATTTTTCTGAAAAACTTCAATTTTTGATGAATAGTGAAACCACTTAGTGGTAGTTTAAAAACTGACTTTTTCATTAAAATGAAATTTTACCACTTCTGTAAATTGAATTTCGAAAATCCGACATACATGGTTGTTATGAAGGAGTAAAATGTGGTTCAATAAGATGAAAATAATTTTTGGTGAATAGTAACTTTTGACTTTTATTTGCCATAGTTAAAGAGAAATAAGGTAATTCAAGGATAAAAAAATATTATAATAATTCAAAATTACTTTAACACTTGTCCGAACCTTATTTTTTGAGTTATTAACGACTATGGTCATCTTTGGGTCGATTTTGGGACCCAATTGATCCACTTGGGAGTGATAATGACAATTTAGATTAATTAATTTCATGTAAAGGAAAAATTGACATTAACAAACATTGTTTAGTAAGTAATTATTATATGGTGGTATAAAAGTCCTATTTTAGACTATAATAATTAATTATAAATATAAAAATATTTCCTACATGATAGTATTTTTTTATAATTTTTAGACATCTGATAAATTAAATTATTTATGACACAATAATGATGCAGTATTTACCTCATTAATAAATGATTAAAATAAATAAGATTATAATGATTAAAATGTTATCCAAAACATGTCCAATTCTGATTGGATTACTTTTTTAGCTTATGAGTCATCTTCTATTCGACATTAATGTTTTTTGGACATATTGAAACCAAAGATACGTTTATAATAAAATAATGTTTTCACGCTTTCCAAAAGAGCCCCTCCTCTCCCTTATAAAAGGAGACCACTTCTATGAAATTCCTCACACCTCTCAAGACATTGGGCTCGTCCAAAATCTACCCAATTAGGATCCCTAAATCTCTATACTCCTCCTAAAATCCTTACCTTAGGCAGAAGGAACTTCAAGGACTCTTTTTGGTTCAAGCCAAAGGAAGTTACCAAATTAAAGGTAACCGTTTCTCATAAATTGTTTTCTTTTATTTTACATCTCCAACCCCTAAAATATTTTTATTTCCTTTCTTTTGTAACAAAAACAGTATCCTAAATATACTAGGATGTTTTTATGAGAATTATTCAAACTACACTTACACACACCTCCATCTAATGGATGAATAACATAAATTGTCTGTGGATGGAAAACTAAGGCCTCACGAAACGATGATTGTTCAATTACATCTTACTTCCTCTCATGGTGGCCATTATGATGGAACTATATTTATATATGATATATAAGATATCCAAATCATGAATATAATTCTAGATACAATGAACCATTAACCACATGAACAACATGTAATTATAAGAAGTCCATTTTTGACTCAAGTACCAAATATCGACAAAACGAACAATATTAACTTAACTGATTACATAATATTTATAACATGGTAATAAGTGATATAAAAAGAATAATAAACTTTAAAAAGGTTCTTAATCAAGTATAAATGAACTTTAGTTTATTATTCAAAAGATTAAAGAACGATCTTGTCAAGTCGGACAACGAGGTAAGGGATTTTCTTATCTCACTTTTAATTCCGTGAGATTTCCATTGTTTGCCACTTATTTATTGAATGTGGTGTATTGTGTACTGATTTATGATATATATTATCATGATTATCATTATATTAATGGTATTATGTGATTAATTTTATGGTTATTAACTTTGGGTCATACGACTCAATTGATTACAACGTGGTAAGGGGTTTTCATCCCACTTTTTATCCCTGTGAGATTCATTCTATATTTTACACTACATAGTTTTGTGTGGTGTATGTACTACCCATGATTGTATTCTTTTTGTAAGATACTTTAATATATGGGTATTTACATCTTCATTGTATTATTCTTCTTTCATGTGGCTTATGACTTGTAAGTTACCAAATCGGTAAGGGAACTATTCAACCACCTCTTTTTAAAAGACTTCTTTTTGATAGGTCTTTTAATTTACATCTTATTATGTTGGGATATATTCTTATATATCCTTATTGATGTAAAAATTATGTACAAGTGATGAGATGCACTTTTTATCTCATCAAATCATTTTCAGAATTTTAATGTGATGTCATTAGGCTATCAAATTTTTACAAGGGAACTTCTTAACCGAATTTCTATTTCATTGGGTTCAACTTGTAGTTATTGAATATGAAATCCTATGAATATTTGTGAATGACCTCTGACTGTTTTACACTTAATATACACTTATATTGGGTGTATTTATATTTTTCAATTATTAGATTGATTTGTTCTTAATTTAAGGATTCCATCTTTATAATGGATTTTATCTCATTTTCCATTTCCATTGAGACTTCATTGTTGTTATGCCCCAATTCCCTCTTATATGGTGTATATACTGTCCTTTGACATATTATATCATGAATCCCTTTAATATCATGATATTTTAATGTTTTGATTAAATGATATCCCACAATAATTTTTATTCAAGAGTCATTCATTTTGTTAAAAACTCTTTAACTAAAATATCATTTTAAATGTTTTTACAGATTTATTCTTCTAAATATTTCTCAGTAATGTCCATGTTTTCAAAATGGGTTTTAAGATTTATTTATATGTACAATAATGTTTTCAAATGATAATTCATTTAAAAGCTTCAATGTGTTATGGGACACTTTGATTCAAAAATTACTTTTTAAATGGTTTTTGAAAATGGATTGATTATTTCAATATCTTGAAATTACTTCTTGTGATTGAAAATGAAATGTTTTTAGTGAAATATTTATATTTTCATTATTTTATGTGTTATGATGTTACTTGGACATTTGAAGGGTGGTTACATGATAAACCATAATACAGGTGGTGCCGTGAATACCAGGACAGGTGGTAATGTTATAACCTCCAATGCATTGGGTATAGAAGTCGGCTGTATGGCTATTCCATTTAGTGATATGTGTGGAAGTCGACCGTATGGTTATTACATTTAATTATTATTATGTCCCAAGTTACATTTATATGTTATGTGTTCTCTATATGGGTTTTATGGTAATATTTTGGTTACAAATGGGTAAGTAATGATCTTTTATTCAGCGAAGAGTATTTACTACTTCATAAAGGTGAAAAGTATTACTTATGTTATAGTATTCATGGTTTAATTGCTATTTTGAAAAAATAATAGTTTTCCTTCTTTCTGTATCCCTTACTAAGATTTTTATGCTCATCCCAAGTTTTTGAAATGTTTTCCACATGACTTAAAGATGAATAGGTTCAAGGATGGGATCATGGAAAAGTCATGTTGTCTAAAACATGAAACTAAACATGTGACTTTTTAAGAGTTTTTATTTTTTAAAAAATGGATACTGATTAGTAGTGTCTACTTGTAATATTCAAGTTGTTATGTAATAGTTATGGCATAATTCTCTAAAATTCTAATCCTGAAACAATCCTTAATGTGAATTATTCATTTAATTCAATATTATGTAATGTTTAGGGCCGGGTCCTTATAGGAAAATTGAAATGGAGTTAAAATCAGGTATTTGAATAATATTTTGATCATTTTTTCAATTATCACTTTTTTAAATAATTTAGTTCATTTATATAAAATAATATAAAATAATAAATATATGAAAAAAAATAAAAAAATAATTATCAATGATGTTTCCAAACTCTCATTATTATGCAAGGAATTACTACCAATATGTGCAACAAAAGGGTGGTTGATTGTATTGAGAAGTCCCTAAAAAATATGGTCAAATATCTCACTTATAGATCAATGATTTTGTCGATTACACAAGTAAAATGTATTTCAATTTAAGAACCAGAATATATTGTTAATGAATTCCAATCTGATTATCAAATACTATATTTTAAATAAGAAGTTACATCTGATCTGCCTATTTTTTATGAGGAAATCTAGTAAGTTAACACCACACTAAAACTCTATCAACAACCCAATTATCTGGAGATCTAGTTTGAAACATAACATGAAGTGAAATATTATGATGATTAATATTCATTTTAAAATGCTCATATGGTAAAATATTTAGATCAATTATTGAATTAATAACCGATGATGAAATGAAACATGATATACCTATCAATAAGGTAGAATAATAATCACCATTTTACTTATATCTTTCCATGGATGATAACGAAACTACCCAAGTGGTGGAATCGAAATAGATGATGAAAAATGATGCCAACCTACTTCATCCCAATACAACTCAACACCGATACAATCTTCCCACTGAAGAAGAGAAAACATATGAACCAACTTGTGGAGTTGATCACATCATCAACTCAATTTCATTTATTTTTTCTAAAGCTAAATCTTTTATATAATAACAATATTGAAATTTTGTAGATTCATTAGAGAATTAATTTTTTAAAGACGAAGATGATGAAATTAATTTACCAATATATGAAAAACAATATCATCCCCCAAAATTGAACATTTATTATAGGAATACCATGATATATGTACCCCCTAGAAGAACCATTAACATACCATTATTATATATAAGGGGCATATCTTGATATTAATTCTCATTTAATTAATTTTTTAACAAAACATTATAATAAATCTCTACCTTTGAATATTCTATAAATATAGAAAATTTGGAGTAAACACTAGACAGTTTAGTAGAGGTTACATAAGTAGCAACAAACCAAGTGGAGTTTCAATAATTCATCCAACCCTTACTATTCATGTTGTAACTTACTAAAAGAGGGTACATAAATTATACATAATCCCTTAATTCCCTCAAATCAAGACTAAATACAAGTATGATGGGAAATGGTTAATTTATTTGTTCTGATCCTAGAAACTCTACCCACAATTAGATTTCATATAACGAATGGAACTGCCCCTTAGGAGGTTGTCAAAACCCAGGGCCCAAATTGGGGATCAAACAAAGATTTACCATTTTTATTTTTGTATAAATTTAGATTTTAATTATTACTTTGGGAATAAATTAGGACATGTCACTCTCCATCTTTTCTCCGGAACATAATAGGTATGGTCTTTACACTTTGAAGATTTATTTTGATATTTCTACCATGATAATGATAATCTAGGCTGGAGAAAATTAAGGAGGATATCCATATAGATTTCATGATGTGAAATATGGGGCATAAATAACAAATTATTGATTCTATTATAAAAGGAGTAAGTATGTTGTGAAAATAGATATCATGTCCTAAAAACTGAAGAATATATATTTTATAAAACAAGGCCATTAAAACCTGAAGTTAAGGTATCATTGAAAAAGGGAGTATGAGTTTCAATGATTTATTTTTTTTACTCAGATTATTTTTACATTTATTTTAGAGAATTAAATAATGTTTTCATTCCCCACAATGATCTCTTGAACTCTAATTTCGATCTATTAGACATAAATTTCATATGATAGTCGTTATTTCATGTGTTTGGTTCCCTAGTTAACAAGATAAGTTTAGTGAAATGGTAAAATGATGGAGTATTATTGCAGTTGAGAGGATAATTTTGAAAAATAATGATTTCTGAAAATGAGTTGGTTATTATAGACAAAGTTTATCTTAGATTTGGAACGTTTTTTAATTTCATAATTTGATATTTATTTCTATAATATTTTCATGAATGACTATGTTAAATTTTCCAAAAACATATATTTTAATTCATAATAATGTTTCTAAACAAATACATTTCTTTTCCTTCTATAAAATATTTTTTGAGATACATAAGCAAAATCTCATGTAAAAAAATCCCAAAATATCATTGATACTATTATTAACAATAGTAACTTTTCATATCATCATGTCAATTTAATTAATTATCCATTTTCCACAGACCCACCATGAAACCAATATTATTGCTTCCCATAGCAGTTGTGATTTAATTTGTAAAGAAATGAATCTAGTTATATTCCATCTATATCCATTCCTAGTATACTCTATGTAAATTAAATTATATTCAAATGTTTCGTTGTGGGGAAGATATTATTACGTTATATAATGGTATGTACCATATTTGGTGATATTTATTCTTTTCATGGTAATTGTGGGGGACCATGTTATCATTTACTTTATTATTAAACATTATATGAATTAAAATATTTAACAAAAAACAATGTATTCTATCATTTGAGGATAAAAAATAAACATTTCTATACTAATTATCATTTGATTGTACTGGTTTAGGTAGTAGATATGATATTTTTTTTATGAATTTTTTTTGATAAAAATAAAGGAATGAAATTTTCAAAAAATAAAGAGGGTGGATCCATTAATTATGGATACTTGTATCATGTACTTGTATTAATCATTAGGGGTTTAGAGATAAAACTTCTATAGGAGTATTTAATTTGTATCCTCTTTTGATATAATGATGTATGCTAAATATTCAATCCTATTTTTTCAGATTTTTTTATACGTTACCCTCCATTGTTAAAATTCAAATCCATTTGAACATTGATTTAAATCCCTCATGTTTAATTTTGATTTATATATTTATCAGGATGTGATATTAGATTCCTTCAATGAATAGGGTTTGTGACATGTACATAATGTGAGATAAATACTTCATTATGTTTTTTAAATTCGTAGATGAGAAAATAGAATTCAATTTTATGTAAATTATAATGTAGAACTAAAATTAATTATAAGTACATAAATGTAAATTCATAAAAGAAAGAGAATTGTACTTTAGAAAAACAGATAGTAAAATTCATGAGTAACTGCATTTCATTGATATGTGAGGAGTTGGATGAAATATTATTTTGTGAAATTTGTTTTTTAATTTTATATTCCCAAATTTTTTATTTTATTTCTTTTTAAATTTAAAAGATGGTGGAAATCAATTCATTCATAACTTTGTTAATGTTCCATGTTTGAGGAAAAGAACGATTTATGTTTGTGAAAATTGACATAATCAAATTATGGGTGTTTATTATAATATAAATACAATTTTTGAACACTTAAATTAATTAATAATTATATTATTTAATTGTTTTATTATTTGTGATATGATATAAAAAATTATTTGAGAATTGATTAAAGTGTTGAAGGCCACACAGAGTTGATGTCCCATGAAAAAAGGGACAAGTGAAAGACTATGCCTGAATATCATAACTAAATATCCAAGTGTTCAAAGAACCAAAACTACTGAAAATTGATGAATTTTGTCTAAATATATCAATTTATGATGTTAAAGTAGAATATTTCATTACATTAGAAAATTTGTAATGGAAAAATGTGATTCCATAGGATGGACACATTTGTCACGACATGACATAATGTGTCACCTAGTTACCTAACATTAATTATTCTAGGTCACAATTTAATTTATTGAAGGACTCCCATGACAATGAATTAGTGATTATATTCCATAAAACTCGTATTTCCCTTGTAAAAGTTTTGTCTTATAAAAAAATTAGTGTATTTGATGGATTTAAGGTCAGAGACCCATTTTGACCTCAATATGAACTGATGTACAATATAACCCATTTATAACACATTAATAAAACCCGCTCTATGATTTGGCCCAATTAAATGGAGTCCATGGGGTGATTGAAAGATCATCAACAATTCTAGTTAATCTTCCATTACACTGATGAAAAGGGTTACCCCTCATTTTTTGTTATCTAATTTCTTCCATTTTTTTCACATTATCATAGATGTAATCCAAAATCGTGTTTTATTATAGAGTTTGGTTATTAAAATTCTATGTCACTATCCAATTTACATTTCATTATCTCGTATAATCTTTTGTTAGGACATGTTAGCATTATGATGGAAGCTGACTAACCTGATTCCTGGTCTTCGTTGAGGGTTTATTCCTATCTAGAATTAATATGATTCAATTTAAAAATGATTTAATTATAATTAGAATTAAGGATATAGAATTTAATAGATTCCAAGGTTTTACACCATGATATTTGTTTCAAATACAAACCTTTCCATTAATTTACGGTCTTCCCACTATCATGGGTAAGCATTTCATAGATTTGGGTTAGGGATATCAGATGGGGTGAAATGGTATATGGTGGGGCCTTGTATTTCATGAATTTCTTCCATATTTTTGTGTCTATAGTCATTCAGTATTAGATGTGGTGGAATTTGGTATTTTAAAGTAGATTTCCAGGGATGATAAAATTCCACACAAAATAAATTAAATAAATCTATTTTTGTTATGTGTTTTCAAAATTGAATTAAGTTGTTGAATTTAAATATGAATCAAATAATGAAGGAACCCATCTAACCCACCCTAGGACCAATCCATTATTTCCAAACATCATTCAACATTTCATCTACAGTTTTTATAGGTTTCTTCACTACATTATATTCACTAGAACCAAAAATATATATTTATTTTTCAATAAATAATTAAAAATAACAATTGTAGACTATATGAGTTAGATTTTTTGATTGACTAATGAAAAATCTAATCATGTGAGGAGAACCTAGTCATCACTGTGTTGTATGGAAATATGATAATTGAATTGATATCAATTTTTTATAACTTTATTAATGAACAATAAACTTCAATTATGTCCTCATTTATTGAATAGATTTTTTAAAATATCTCTATTATAAATCATGATGAAATTTTTATTTTCAATTTATAATCACTTATTTAAAATTAAAATATTTACAAAAATTATATGGAAAATATTTTATTTTAAATGATCCTTAAATACATATAATTGATGTTTCAATTTTTTTAGTGCTCATGATAGTGGAAATTTTTTTTTAATACAGATAATGTTAAGAATATTTTAAATTTTTTAATTTTAAAGAAACTCAAAAAAAAACATCATACTAAAAACGAAAAAATGCTTCCACTCATTTTTTATAAAATCTAATAGTGTGAAAAAATAATTTAAAAAATACTAGGATAATATTAAAATATCTCATAAAAATAATTATTTCTATAAATCATATAAATGGAAGAAAAATAAATTTTGACATAAGTGATAAATAAATGAATTTTCTAATATAAACAATATTTTTGTCTCATGTGTACATAAAGAGAGAAAAAAACTAAACAAAAACATGTAATATCAAAAAAAATTGACATGAGAATAAAAAGTTAAATTAAATTCTATGATATGTAGATCAGGAAATGCCTTCACAAAAATCTTAATCATAATCAATCATTATAGACAATTATATTGAAACATAAAACCAATATGTAAAGTCTCATAATTATTCATACCCATTAAAGACACATGTGTAATTAAATTAGATTTGTTATAAATTTATTTTATAACCATTGTAATATATATCATACCATATCTGAGTTTATTATAATACCTTATCATCCTTTTATAAATAATTGTTTAATAAGATAACTATTTCAGGAGATAATGACTTTGTTTTTTATGAAAGTTTTTTCTTGGAATTCTTGGACATTATACATTGTTCGTGTATCCATAATAATATATATATTTTAAATGATATTAATGTCACATATATTCATTATATATATAGAGTAATCTATAATTTTTATTGATATAAAAATTACACACACCAGTCACGGTAAAGGTAGGTCATACAAACGCATAAAAACTATTTACATTTTGTTACGGATTTAATGAATGATAGGTAAATAATAATTTAAATATATTTATTAATTATTATATAATACAAATCATATATATTCATAAAATACATGCATCTTACCTTCTATGTAAATCAGAAATGACAAAAAAATCACATCACGTGGTGGCGTTGGATGTCCACATATATGCATGAGTGATGTTATTATATTCTAATGGATTTGAAGGAAATAAGGTAGATATGGTTTTATAATTAATAATGTATTCTGATTTTATAAATTTCATATATAAATTTCAAATCCAACTTAGTACCCATAAAAAAAGGATGGTTATATAAAATTAATTGTGTTAATGTGGGGAGATGTTTAGTCGTAAATACAAAAAAGAATTACCTTTACATCAAATTTGACACAAATGGGTGTGGGTAATTTTTGGTTCATAATCCTAATAAAAATTTAATATATTTATGATAATAATTTTAATATTTTATGATAAATACCAATTATTTAGATGAGTTTAACGAAGATGTTAAAATATTATTATTATCAGTAATGGGGATTATCTATTCCTTGTATGAACTCCTTTAGAATTCCCCTTATGTATACATGGAATATAATTTTTATAACACCATTACATAATTTTTTTTAAATAAGGGCATTGAGAAGATAATTGAACATAATTTTTCCAATCAAGATGGATTAATGTCGTGTAATGAACTAAGGGAACAGTTTCTCTTTTACATGGGGGGGGGGGGGTAATGGTCAATGATGTAATTATTGAAATGATGAAAATTTATTTCTGTAATTCTCAAGATAAAATATCCCAAATTTATATAAGACAAAACTATTATTCATTATTTTTTAAATATCTTCACCAAATTAATTTTTGAATGATTTTTTTATCATTTTAAACCATATAATTTTTATTAACCCCATAGTTAACCAATATTAATAACAACCACGATAATGTATTTTTCAATATCACTGGATTATATATTTACATACAATATAAAAATTTCAAAATAATTGACCATTGGATTACATTTTTGACCATATGTTATCCAACTTGTCATATTTTATGATTTCTTAAAATTTATAAATATTTAAATCAAATATTACATTGATAAAATATCATTAATGTAATTTTAGGACTATTTAATTAATTTGAATTTGTAAAAATCATTACAAAATTGAATTCGAATATAAAAAAAATCCTATTCAAATATATGTTATATTTAACTACAATATTAATAGAATAAAATAATTCATCATTATTATATTACTTTCAATATTTTTAGAATCATTTATATTTTTCTTTTAATTGCGTAAATAATATATTGTCATTGCATAATAATTTAACTCAATTAATAAATTAATAAATAATATAATTAAATCAACATGTTAGAAAAATCAAATAAAATTGATAATAATCAGTTTAAACAAAAATTATCTTATATATATCCTTATAATGAAAATTCAAAGTTACTAAATTCATTACCTTGATATTTTTAATTGTAGACTTCTATTAAAATAATATAAGTGTCTAATCAAAGATATATGGAACAAAGTGACAACATATTATTGACATAAAATTAAATGGACGATCTCCACTCATTTAATATGAATACGAAAGTGTTTGAAAAATATTATCCCAATGATTTAACACTATTTTACTCATTTTAACCATATCAATGTGGAAAATTTTTACTATGTTCCCTATTAGTAATGTCCTAAAATAAAAGGTTATTTTTACCAAATATTATCATCTAGAATAGAAATATGGATTATATTTTTGATATTCATTTTCTAGAAGTGTCAAAAAAGTATTTTACAATATGTGTCTAAAATGTTATGAAAATAACACTTTTGAAAATTTCATTTTATTCATATATATCAATATATATATATTTCTCATCACTAGGATAGAAATAGATGAATAATAATAAAATTTATTGAATATAATATTTATATATTTCCTGGATAAAATTCACTAGAAGTGCATATTTTATATTATTACATCAAAAACTCATTGTGCATACAAAAACAATTTTTATAAAATCATATCTTTTACTTTCAAATTACTTTTTAATATAAATTTATTATTAATTGATAACTAATTAATTCCTATAATAAACATACAAAATATATTTTTCATAATTTATTAAGTCAAATTTATACCCATCAATCCAATGCCTAAGTGATAAATGTCTCATTAATGTATAATGTTTTAATAGTATATCATGGTTTATTTAAACTCGAGGTTTTGTGTAAGTAAATATATTAAATAAAATAATTTCAATTATATAGAACTATATAAAAACATATTCATGCTAAAAATTATAACATATATTTTTATATACATGAATAATATATTTCATTAAAAGCATTATTCAATAGGGATAAGTTTTGTTTACTTTGATAAACATATACAAAATATTCAACAAAATAATTGATTAGAAAATATTTATATTTATCATTAAGTAATTTTTTAATTTTTTATAACCTATTTGTAAAAAATGAATCCTTTTTTATTGAAATTCTATTTCTATATTAATTAAATTTAAAAAAATTTAAAAATTTAAATATAATTACATTATCATTTAAATCAAAATATTTAATATATAATTAATGTAATGTTTTTAAATAAATATTATTTTTTCTTACATCAAAAATTAAAAAATTAATCATTAATTTTAAATTATTTTTATTTGATGTATTTTATTCATATTATTTACTTTTTTTATTCCATGAGTCAGTTTTATTAAAATCAATCGTTAAATATAATTAATTTTGTAAAAAATCATGTTTCATAAAAACATTTTCATTATAATGAAATGAATTTACTTAGATGAATTTAAAATTTTCAATTATAAAATAATTTATTTTATTTCATTAAAATTATTTATAATGATAATATTTATACATATTTAAAATTTAAAAATTATTATTATTTTTCAAAGTTGATAGTGCCTTGGGTAAAAAACCAAGGCCCAAATATTATAAAATAATTTGATTACAAAAGTATACATGATGGAAACATATTACAATCACTATTATAAAGGGGGAGTAAATGAGCATGATGATCTTCCAGCCAAATGATATTTTGATTGATCACCATGTTGGAAGAGCCTTCAGCAACCATGTTGGTGTCCCGATAAATATGAGTGATGATGAAGTTGATGTCGAGAAACATGTGAGTGTAGTCTATCCAACGTGTGGTGATCAGCCACCAAGTTGTATCACACCATATAATATCTCCTACATGATGGTGGTTGAGCCACACTCAATATAGAGGTTTTTCCAACCATGATTCTTGAAAAAAGAAAATGCATGAATCATACTCATCTTCTCCACATAAAAAATTGAATAAAACCCACTTCTACCATAAAATAAGCCGAGTATATGACCAAGATAGTTCTTAAAGATGGAACTGCAGTGTGAAGGGCAGACATTGCCTTTGGATTCGCAATCTACATTGACCATAATCCAGGAAGGGAAAGGGGCACAATAGAAGACTTTATAGGTACGTCTGGGTTGGCATTAGTTTCAATCCACATGAAGAGGTCGTAGAATGATAAAATCATTCATCGTGTTGTTGTAATGGCCCTTTTGGATCGAAGAAGCTTCACGTATAACAATGAAGATCCACATTTGTCCTACATTATGTCTAAATGAGCAATTGTTATGAATAATAGCATTTCTATCATACCAGATCACACAAAGAAGCTAAGGAATAACAACAACAAAAAGGATCCAAATCTGTTGAGAGCTATCCATACCCACACTTCTCTTTAGTTGAGATTTTAAAGAGTCATAATTAATCCATCTACAATCAAAGATGTAAAACACATAGTTCCAATGAGAAGAAGTAGTGGCATATGAATGAAATAGATGGTTGGTAGCTTCTCTATGTTGATTAGAGTGGATACATTTAGATAAGAGTATAATTCCATGTAATTAGTGGAGATCAAGATTGGGGATCATATTGTGATATAGATGCCAAATAAGAGTAAGATTGGAAGGTCTGACCCAAGGTTTATCAAAAAGTTTAAGCCAACCAAAATCACTTTCTGAGTTACAAAAAGAGTGGTTGTAATAGTTTTTAGAATTGCGAAAACCAATATCAGAAGGTTCCCAAATTAATAAATCATTATTATTAGATAAAGGTTAGTTTTCAATGGAATTAGAAATGGTGTTAGGGATTTAATAATTTTGGGAATTAAGAATATCTCTGATTGAATGGGTGAAATTAACAGGTATTTAGTCAGGAGGGACCACAGAAATTAAAATAGTGCCAGTCCAATTATCCCACCAGAAGTTCATGGATGAATCTCTAGAGACCATATATCTATCATTGTTCCTATTGGAGGAAAAGGATTTCATTATGGATGGACAAGTAGAGGAGGTGAGAAAATTCAAGTTGCCTTCCTTACATTTTCAAGTAATATATTTTTTAGAAAATCAATGGAGTCATATTTTTTATTGAGAATATTCCATGTGAGCCAGTATAGAAGAGCCTCACTGAAGAAATTAAGATTTTTGATTCCTATAACACTGTTGTTGATGGGTTTTCAACAAGTGGACTAGGGGATAGTTACAAGTTTCCTTCGTATAGTGCTTTCAGTCCAAACTAATTTTTTTGATTGAGATATTAAACTTTATTATTAGAATAAAAGGACATTTTCAGACCATAATAGAGTAAAAAGTTTTAAAAACAACAGTAGATTTGACAACGCATATTCTACCTTCCATAAGTAGAGAATTGACTTTCCAAGTGGTTAACTGCTAAGAACATGGTGAAAAATAATAGATAAATGACACTATTTGTGTTTCCCCTAAAATATTGGGACACCTAAGTATTTAAAATGGATACTGCCCTCTTTAATAAGTAGGTCATTTATAATATTGGACATCCTGTTTGGGGGAATGATTTTTTCCAATGAGGACAAAATATTTGTGCCAACTAATGGCTTGCCCAAAAATCTTATCATAGTGCGCAAGAGTGTTTTTTTTGTTTCTAATGTTTATTTTATCACCTTGAAGAAAAATAATAATTTAATCCGCATACAAAACGTGGGTGAGGAATTCACATTTCCCAAGACATGAATGGGCATGAGTTTGTTTTAATCAACAAGACAAGTGATGAAGAGGATGAGATTGTCCTCTGTAATAGAGAAAATTATTGAAGAGATGTGGTCACCTTGCCTTCAAATTTGGGGAATTTGATCTAGCCCCTAGGAGATCCATTGATCATTATGAAAATTGAAGCTTAGTTGAACAATGTTCTGATATTAGTGATAAAGGCATCATTAAAACTAAAAGAATGAAGCACCTTGAAAATAAAACTTCAATCCATGGTATCCAAATATTTTTTGATGTCAAATTTAATGGCAATATTACCTCCGTGGGTATCTTTGTTTAATTTATTAATACACTCAGAATCAATATAGATGCAATTTTTAATGAATTGACCCTTAATAAAACCAAATTGATTCTAGTAGTCAATTTTGTCAGTGATAGGTGAACGTATGTTAGCAATGATTTTTTTGATAATTTAATAAAGTGTGTTAATGAGAGTAATTTTCCTAAACAAGTGAATTTTCAATGCAATGTAAAAATTACTAATTAAAAAGTGGAATTGGGAAGGTAGGACATGAGTGAGATCACCATTAGAGTAAAAATATTTAACAAGATTGCAAACATCAAATTGTATAATGTCCTAGTACTGTTTAATGAATCCATTAGTGAACTCATCATGACCAGGATCACTATCAGGATTATGACTACAAATAGTGTCCTTAATTTCATGATCAAGAGGAATGATAAGAAGAAAGTTTTAGTCATCATTGTTGACCACCATAGGTATGATCTCAGGCAATAGGTCTTTTTTATTATTAAGGAAATTAAAGATAGATGTAAAATAAGAGACAATATGATTAGTAATATCATCATCATATTCTAAAAGTATTTCTCGATCATTTAGAGAAGCTAGAGATCTATAGGCTTTACTATCTCTTTCAAGAGATTTATATAATTTAGTGTTTCTATCACTGTTAGATAAATATTTAACATTGAAGGATTGTTTCTTCATATTATTTTGAAAAGTGAGTAAAGAATTGATCATGGGTTCTTGTAGGATTAGAGACCCTATCTATCCACCTCTTATAAGTATGATCCCATCAAGGATCTATAATTAAATTTAAATACATTTTTTTCTCCAAAAACATGTTTATATAAATTATTGTTTTTGGATGAAATATATATGAGGTAGGATTCAATACTTCCAAACCAATTCATTCCCAATATCTCGTTGATCATATTAAACAATTGAACAGAATTATGGGGATGAATCATGGTACACATTCCTATCATAACATATGGATGTAAAACAAATCTATGACCAACCATTCCTCTAAGACTATGATATATATTTTAATTACTTACACCGATATATATATATATTATTAAATAAAGGAGATTTCATGAGGAAACCGTCATGGGGACTAAAAATATTTAGACCCAGTGCATCTCCAATAACAATGTCAACACCACTAGGGGATGGGAACTAGTACTAGAAAACATAATGAGAGGGTACTCCTGAGAGTCATTGAATTATATATAAATTATTTCTATGGTATAAAAATTCATAATTAAAAACATGGTATACATACTCAAAAAACTAACATATCAATATATCTTGAATATATTTATTAAAATTGAATGAAAATTTATATATGTTTACGGATAAAATCCATATTATATGATAATTATGATTTTTTGATCTGGTAGTTGGATTTATTTAGATTTGGTTGTGGATTTTGGAATCACTAGATGGTTGTGTAATATTATATGCATGATTTTGTGTATTTTGGAATAGAAGTTTCTCATGTCGGTCAACAAATTTTATCATCCTCGGAGGGGGGGGGATTACATTCTTGTGGTCCATGGTTTGGGGACAAATGGATAGATTTTTGGAGTGGTTAAGGGGAGGATTTATATTATGGGGTCGATATTTTTTATATTCTAAAGTGTTCATGTTTAAAAACATGGGATATAAGATGAAAATAGTCATATAATATGGAAAGACACCAAGATATTAAATTGAATGTTTTTTACAAAACAATATATTTTTATTATATTTACAAAAAACACAAATCACAACAATATGATATGTTTCAAAAAAATCATATAGAAATTTACATTTGAGATAAAAAAAATCTATAATGTGGCTTAAATTTATTATGGGGTATGATATAAACTTATTCATCCCCTTATATTTTTTTGAATAGTTTTATTCCATACAGAATGACTTTCAGATTATAAATCAATATATTTTTATTTTTATTTTTTTTCTAAACCATTATGGGCTGTTATGGTTGTGGGATTAAGACCATATGAAAAAAATAACAACTATCCTTTAGGGATCAATGACTATGATGTAAATTTTTTTCATGGACATAAAAAAAATTATATAATATATTACCACATTCAATTGATTCTTGGTAGTACCCCATGAATCTTACTTATCTAGGTCATCTCATACAGGCCACCAATCAAGGTGAAATTAATCATCTTGATGTTCTATAAAAGGCTCCATTCTCCATTATAGGGTCTCATTAATGTGTGAAATTACCACATGAATATTCTGATGGGGATTTATATTTTATATCTAAATTATTATATAATCATATGGATTCTATGGCCATGATTTTCACCTTATAAATTTCAAGGATATATAATTGCACCATAAAACAAGTCATTAAAAAGTTATTCATTATTAATTTGAAAAAAGTTTCCATTATTTTACAAATAACTTATATGAATAATCAAATTTAATACCAATATCATCATCATATGGTTATATTATAGTGCATAATAAATTATTTGGAATCATATTACATATATCCACCAAAGTTATACAAAAGTAAATAAATATCATACTTCAAAAAATAAATAAATAATTATAAAACATAAATAAAAATATTGATAGCTTTATACCTCTACCATTATTTATTAATTATTGAATACTTGATGTATAAAGGTATTTTGAAATGGAATTGTTTAGAGAATAAATAACATACTTTATAATTTTTAATGTAGTACTTTTGGAAATTTTCATTAAAATTAAATTGTTTCTCAACATTAATTCATAGTTGTACCACTCTATTTAAAAACATGTTTCGCCACCATTATGGTTGTTCATAATATTTATTTGATATATGTTGAATGAAATTGAAAATATGAATTAATTAGAAATTCATTATTACCTAATTACATCTTCATTTTATGAATGTGTTCCCAATTTCACATAATTTTTTTCACTATATATAATGTATAGTTATTTTAATATTATCCACTAAATTTATAAAATCAACTATCAAAAATAATAACCTCTACCCTATTTCATCATTATTATAAATCACTAAATTAACTATAAAAAATTAATTTCTTGAAAGATCCTTTTGGTGGTAACATGGGTTCCATTAGAGTAATAAAGATGGATACATACCAGCTGATTTCCTGAATGTTGTTCAATAAGCCTATAATGGATCATCAATATTATTTCAAAATGCATTTATACCAATTTAACACCTTCTGTATAATTTTATTCAGTTCATTATTCAAAATATTTACATGTATGATGATTTTAGAGTGCTATAGAGTGATTATGTTGTAATGGTTTATATATTTCTATTGAACTGGCCCCAATATATGGTTGATGATATGTGTTCCATGTTTGTTCAACAAACTTTTTATAAACTCTAAACCTAAAAGAGATATTTTACTAAAACATTTTAGTTAATAAACTTTGTTTTAGATGATGTAAAATTAAATTTTACCAATTTAAATACATATTCAATAATTACTAGGATATATAGGTCCCCATATGTGTTAGGAATGGGCCCCTTAGTTTCTATTCCGAAAACATAAAAAACTGACAATTACGAGATATAGAGGAATTTCATCACATTTCCCAATCAGTCAAATCAATGGAAGTGATCATAATAGGATACATAGATTTTATCATATTGATGTAATGTTGGATACAAGAATCATCTTTTTATGATCATTTTCACAATTTTTTCTTAGCCATCATTTATGATAAATATCATGGAGTGACAAAAGTTCTGCATGATATCCATTGTGGTATTAGGAAAAATTTGTAAGTCACCATATCACAATGCTACATAAGATGTATATGATGATTCCAAATGTTGTTTTAATATTTAACTAATAATTATTTCTCCTAATTTTAGTTGATTTATGAGTGTTATTGAATTCTCACAAATTAATTAGAGCTATCAACAAACTAACATCATTCTATTATCTATTTGGTAAATAATTGTTCAACTAAATAATTATAACTATATCCACTTTTTGGTCTCTACAAAAGTTTTAAAACATTCTCCATGATATATTACTATCTATAGTATTGTATTAAAACTTTTTATCATTGAAATCAACATTAGAATCCTATATTAACTAAATTAACCTAATAAAATATATTCTGTCATCATTTATTTTAAAACCATTGGAGTGATGCGTGATCTTTGTAAACCACCACATTAGAGAGAAAAGGATATAGAATACTATTATCAAAAGAATAGTCTCAAGGTATTAAGCCCATCTATTTCACAGTGTATTTAATTTGGGTCTCCAAAAATATTTTACATGTATAGTATATCATCTAGAAAATGAAGCACCTCCATTGTAATTACACTACTCCCAGATCCTATTCAGTCATGTAAAACATTATATAAAATGGGTTCTCCATATTTATGCATTATAGGATGTTGGTAACGATTAATTCTTTTATCATCATCGGGATGTCATTATTATGAATCATAATAAATTATAATTCAATGATAATGATCTAATTAAATCATTAGAAATTTGGTAGAAACTCTTGAAAATTATTTAATAAAAAACAATATTGATCCGATTAGATCCCTCTAACAATAATAGGTTTTTGAAATTATTATATCTCATTTATTTTGAATGATATACATGTACCCTACCTTTTCAAATTCCCCAGAAAATTACTATCCCATAAATGACTGTGATAGTGTAACATTTTCTAGTTTATTACTAAGAATGATTGTTAAAATAAATCCAACTTCAAATATGATTCTTTAGACAAAAAATAAATGATTTGATATATATAGAGAAATAATATATAACCAATTCAAAAAAATCCCCCACTATACCCATAAATATGTGTTTCATACACCATTAAAAATTTATGAGTGAATTATATATAAAAAAACATTAATTGGATGGTGATTTTTCTATAAGGGCATGTGAGAGTTACCTTTTTTGTTTTGAAAAGTCCTATTTTTTTCAACTAATCAATTAAATATGAATGAAATAATAATCAATTAAGGAAATCAATTTTAACATTTAATTGATTAAGTGATGTGAAATTATATAACCTTGTGTTGTTTTTTATTTTCCTAGATATCATACAAACTCTATAACCTATCACTATTCATGTGTTTATTCATTCATAATTAATACTCCTGAAATTAACTATCTTTTTATGTGAAAAATGTATATAGATCATCCACTTACTGGTATAAATTTTGTAAAGGAACATAAAAACTAACCTTTCAAATAATTATTTCCATAATATGTCATCCAGGTGTGGTTCCAATGTCCAATTTAGTATTTTTATTACATCGGTATTTATTTATCAAATTAAGGGTGTTTAGTTAAATGATTATACATTTCATAATTGTTAAACTCTATGAAATTTTACATTTTCCTACTTTATCACTCAAAACTTCAGTCTTGTTTCTATTTTTAATGTTTATAACTCACAACCGTTTCTTATTTATACACATCTTCGATGAGTAATTTTTGTAATATTTTGATGGATTTATTTTATCTATAACTTATGAGTATTTAAATTTTAGGAAACCAATTTGAAAAATAATTTCAATAAATAATTGTCCATTGCTTCAGATACGTCATAATTAAATTTAACATTGTAACCCCTATTTATCTTTTTGATTCATAATTTATGAACTTTATTATTGATATCCCATTCACTAATGATATCTATAACATCTCATAAACCAATTTTATAATGAAAATTCGATGGATGTACTTGGATTTATCTCTATTATTGATATATTTCATCGCATAAAATTATAATTTCAAGAATGAAACATAAAAAATATTCCATCCATGGTAATAATGGTTAACCATCAATGATCATCATCTATCATTCCATGATTAAATTTATAATAATAAAGAAATAATGAAAACTAAATTTACTCACTATATAAAATTATAGAGGATGCCAATTGGGGATCCAATGGAATTACCCACTAATTATATAGGTGATTTGGGATTGAGATTACTTATCCCAATTTTCTGAGAAATATTACACCACAAGACTCGAACACACATACAAAAAATCAAAAAGTTCTTTTTCGTTATTGAATGATCGAATGGTTCATGGAATGTAGAATAAACTTCGATCTCAATGTTCTGGTATGAAATTTCACTAAATAATAAACAAGAAATCATCAATTAATAAATACTATAAAAGGTCCTCTGATAACAATTTATTGGATAAATGATCCTTAAAAATATGGTCTATGATAGCATTTCATAAATGGACAATGTAAATGAAATAATATTGTATTATTTTTTAAAAATATCCATGAACTTTTCATACTAAAAATCAACAAGGAAATTTGTTATCAACTCTATGGATAAGGTTATCTAACATTAAAAATGACCAATATAAAACAATATTATGTATGATATCATATAAAAATATATCCAATAAAAATTAATCATATTACCAATACAGATTAAATAGATGATAATGTTTTGTCACTTGTATCCATATTAGGGTACCACCATCTATTAATACTATGATCATATGAAATAATTCATCTGAAACATAACATGAATCGTGCATGATAATATTTTACATTTCAGGATGAACATCTACAAAAATACATTAAAATACACTATAATGTCTAGAGAGGGACATGAACCCCCTATATTATTTGAGGGAATTTGAGTGACCCCCATATACCCCCCCTCAAATAGTTTTTAGGAATTAGACTAGCATTGAGATCATAAATCTCACAAATATATTGTAGAATACTCTAGTTATTACTATAAATTTAAATTAAAGAAATATGAAAATTTATATGGAAGACAAATTATGAAAAGAACTATTATACATATGGTAAATTGTTGAAAAAATATATAATGGAGAATAAAAAAATCTAATATACCGTACTGGTAAAAAAAATTGATGATTTATTCTTTCTCTAATAAATACTTCTTAAATGAGCTAAAAAACTCATTAGTAATACTAATTCAATTCAAGAAGTCTAAAATTTAATATAATGGTGAGTACATACACATACTCAGTATTCCATTGAAAAATGTAGTGAAGAAACATAACTAAATGGGTAATATATATTAATCAAATATGTAAATTTAAAATGTTCATTCATAATATCATTATTAATTTCAATTTATTAATGAATGGTTTCAACTAAAAAATAAAATAATGGGAAATAGTGGATTCCTTAAATCACATTTAAATACCTGGTTTTTTAATACTTATCCAGTCCTACTAGTAATCAAACATATTTTATAGAATGTTTATAAACTATTAAACACCCTTTGAAAATTTTGTTATTCCCATAGAAACCAAATCCCTCTAGTAATCATCCTTGTCTCAAATGTATAATATCCTATCAATAACCTATTATCATAAGAACAATATACCCACTCCCCAATGTAGATTAATCATCAATATATATTAACCATCATTATAATGTTTCTTCACTAGATTAGCAGCTAGAATGATAGTGACCACTAATCCCCACTAATAATAGATAAATTATTGGTAATTACTGTAGAGGATAAAAATCTCAGAAATTTAATTAATTCCCCTTCATATAATGAAGAAAATGATCATAAAATAAATATATACACTCCCACCAATTAAAAACAACAAGATTCTGTGGTAACACATATCATAATTATTAAAAATTCGTTAATAATTGAAAATAATAAAATTAACTACACATCCATTAAAAAACTCAACCACACGAACATAAGTATACAATAATGAAAACCCAAATATGGAAATTTTGTTTATGGTATCAAATAATAAATCTAATAGAAACTTATGACCTACTAGAAAATCTAATTTTTGTGAGATACTTCACTACATTTATCTGGAATGTAGGTTTATAAAATTAATTGTATATATTGTAATGTATTTTTCCAATATACTGTTGTTGCACATGATTGTTGTTGGGTAATGAGTTTAGGTGCACCTATCCCTATTTTATATCACTCTAACTACTATAAGTCCACTAATGAGCATTTGCAGAGACTATGACATCTAGTTTTATCATAAAAATAAGAAAAAATAATAAAAACATTCATATAGATATCACATCAAAGTGAAACATATGGGATCATAGTGTAATGAAAATATTATAGAGAACAATTCTATTTTATAAAAATGTGGACACATGAAAGTCTCAAAATTTTAAATTTGGACAAGATCACTAATCTAATGATCATGATATTAAAACCATACTATGAAATAATTAAAATGTGACTCATCCAATGTCACTATAATCTCCTCAAATCCATCTCCACAACCCTACTGAACTCCACTATCTTTTCTATCCATAATAATGACATTAACCTAAACTAGTATGTTATTTATAATATGGGCATGCATGCCAATATTCACACACAAGATGATAAAATTAAAATCCATCGTAATCCACTAATAGTAAACCTAATAAAGACTAGTAATCATTTTCATTCTTTCTATTACTCTAAATAATATCTATCATCACATATATACACTATTCACCACATTGAGTACTTAATTTGTTGCCATGACTATTGATAAATATCATCATTGGAAAATTTTAATAATTAGACAATATTCTCATATTAAATCACCCACAAGGATTAATGATTTATTAGAATTAATATAATATTCAACATTAATGATCTATCACCATAATGAATCAATATTTGTATGATTTTTTACTATCACCAACCATTTAGGTTATTGTTTCATGATTATTCTAACATCATTGAAAAATGATACATTTACTAATGAATGAGGAATCACCAATCCAAGGTGGAGGATCTAACACAATACACTCTTATATGAGGAGAAGAAACCATTTTTATATAAACATGATTAATGATACACAACTAGTATAACTCACCATTAGTGTCTGATACACCACTAAAATTTACTCCTCATGTTGACAATACACCACCATCATTAATTTATCAGTGGATAATATACCAATATTATTATCCTCTAAGTGGAAAAGGTATCATCACTAACATAGAGAGTGTTATATCTAAGTGAAATAAGTATTGAAACAACATAATATGTTATCTGTATTTATATTGAGATAAACATGATGTATTAGATAGTTTTTAATATAGGCAACACTATGTTTAAAATAACGACAATATACTATTATTGGACTATAATAAAATAGATATTAACCTGGTAACATGATTAAGAAGAAAAAAATTATTCTAATTTTATATGAACATTTTATATGATTTATATTAATATATTATTAAATAATAAATATGTAAATATTTTTAGTAAATTAATTTCATCATTCAAAAATATATTTTCATCAAAAAAAAAATTATTTCATTTTCTACAAATAATCATTAATTAACTTCATAAATATTTTTAAAATATAATTTTTTAATTAATATAATATTTTAAATGTTTGATATCAAAATTATTCTAATTAGAAATTTTGGAATGTTCTGAAATAATTAATATTATGTTAATAGTGAAACATAGGCATTTATAGAAAAATATCTTTTCCCTCAAAATTTTTGGAATGTTCATTTTTTATTTTAATTTTTTTAATAATTTCATTTTCTTATATTGAAAAAAAATAATATAATAACAAACATTTTCCCTGATATTTTTTTCACGCATTATAGGTTTATTTGAAAAGTATTTTTCGAACTATAAAAATATAATTTCATAATTAACATTCCATATTTACAATATAATTTATCTAATTTTTAGATGATTCCACTATAACATGTTTTCATGTTGACTAGTAACATGAATATTTTGTTACTAAGGTTAAAGTTAAAATGGGCTTACCAGGGAGATGGGTGTTAAAATAAATATAAGCATAATATTGAAACAAAAACATTTAAAAATGATATTAGATGGAAATATTTACACCATCTATCATCTATTTAGTGATTGTGAATATATTTGGATTCATTTCTCTTGAACAAATCATTAATTTAATATAATTTATTGAAAAATTCCAAGTGTATCCCCTCCGTCAATTATAAAAATAATCCCTATCTCATATCTTATGAACATAAAATGATCCATGTGGAATATAACAAATACCATCCCAATCAATTCGTCACATTCATACCAATTTCCTAGATCTACTTTATTGGTTATAAGTTTCCCTTGCATGTATTGATGTATTAGAGAAATCAGTTCTCACAAATAAGAAGTATAAATATTAACTAAAATATCTTAATTTTATTTATTATTCCACATTATATAACTTTTTTAATCTATCATAAAATGATAAATATAGTATCTTTATTATTCTGAGATTAATTTTTGATTAATTAAAATAAAATCCACCTCTTTTCCATTAAATAGAAAAATGATATATCAGTCATGTGTAAGTGTGGACGACCTCCACAACATAGTGATATGATTCATTTTCCATTACCAAATCACATTGAAATATAAAATGATACATTTAATAAATATAAATTATATTTATGATTTATGAAATTCTTTTAATGATAAACTATTACTTATAAATATTTCCATCATTTCATTTGAAATTTAATATACTGTTCATGTATATGATTGGATCACTATATCAATGAACAATGTTGTGCATTTTTATCACTCAAAGATTTATGGATTTTTATGAATATGTATATAATGAATATATGTTATATTTAAATCATAATTAATATAATTGATATTATAGAAATATTATTAAATTGAATGGACAAGAAATGTGAAACCAAAATATTCAAGGAAAAAATACATAACATAAAGAATCAATGATTTCAAAAATTAATTATTTAAAAATATGAGTTGAAATGTCATAAGTGGACCATGATAGAATTTTTTGTGTGAATATATTTATTCAATATAATTTCCATAAATTTTATTTTATTATATATGCATATAATGTGCTTATAAAGAAACTAAAATATGATAAAAATTATTTTACATTACTCTCTCATTTTACTAGGATTGTTTATATTTATATGTTACATTAACACAATGTATTATATATCTCTCTCTAAAATAATTTGTATTTTATTTTACCATAAATATTTTTTATATTATAGGTTTTTCCTTTCAATTTTATCTCTTTATTTATGAAAAATATTTGAATAAATGTTTTTAATGAAAATCGACCATTTTTTTCTTGTCACTAAGTAATGATTTTCATCCATACCAAAATATGCATTAAAATAATTTAATGATTGGTTTTTCCATCCACATATGAATGTATAATATTGCTTTAACCAAAAGGTTTCATTCTATAAAAAATATATAAATGTCGCTTTCTTATTAATTTTCAAAGGATGCACTTTTGACTTTTTACCAAAAATATGATAGAAATATTTTTTTACATATAAGAAATATTGGAATAAATTTCCCCCATCATATACACTCAGTATTTATAATATTCATTTTTGAGTTTCCATATTACTTGTCAAATAATTTTCTTACCTTAAAATACATATATTTTTAGATGATCAATTCTTTTTTTTCAAAATGAAAATTATATTTTCATTAAAAATTATTCAATTAAAGATTTGAAATCATTATTCTTCAATAACATATCATATAATATTAAATATACATTACTAGGGATATGATCCAATGTTTCCATATTTATTCTTTCTCTATATGGTTTATGGTAATGATAATGAAATATGTATGAAACTCAATATATTTTCTTTGGGTAATGATCTTATGAATCCATAAATTTATTCCTTATCTGGGGGTTTACAAATGAATGGATTGTGATTAACTGATTGGTGAGTATTTTATATATCTATAATGAATCAGGAATTTTTTAAAGTTTAATTACCTTAGAGGGTACATATTATTATATCCTAATCATAATAGATGTGACACAATTGTTTATCCCAATCCCAAAACATGGTACATGAGGGACCATACCATGATCGATGTAGGAACATTGGATATTTTCCCATTCCAACAATGAGATAAATTTCATTGTCCATAGCCTTGACAAATAATTTCTATTATTATAATAATGGAACATTTTGTGAAACCCTTTTATAATGTATCATCTAAAAATATTATGCTATCTAGGATCATATTACTTTATTAAAGAATGATCCATGTCTTTTTAATTTCAAATCATTATCATATGACTCGTGATTAAGAACATTGAATTACTAGGTATGGTTTTAAAATGATATTATCATGTTTTCATAAAAATATTCTAACTTTATAATTAAATGATAATTGATATCTACATTTTTACACTTTCAGGGAATCTTAGTTCATCCTTTATTAGAGTTTCCTTTTCCCCAGATATGATTAATGGGTTAATGTATGATTGGTTTTTGCAGGGTTCTAGTTATAAAGAACAAATTGGAATGTATTTTTGATGTTTTATTTATTGTATTTTTTTACGTATCCATGTTTATAAAGGTAGTGAAACTTTAATGTTTTAGAGTGTACCATAATTATATGTAATGAATAATCAACTAATTAGATGTGATTTTTTATTAAATTACTACCTCAAATAAGTTGGTATTATAGAATGATTTTGATAAATTTATAAACTTAGATGATGAATCATATGTGAGAACCCTTATGATAATAATATTTATAATAGAAAATACTAACATATGGTTAGGAAAGTAATTCTATTCATAGAAAATAAACCCCTTTTAGGATACTAGAAGGTTGATGCTACTGTGGCACAGATACACCATGAGGTAAAAAAATTAATTAGTGTATTTGGTTTTCCCTGGGAAATCACCGATGGATGATTATATGTCTTAACATTTTACACCAAGATATGAAAAATTCAGGGATTTGATTGGGATAATTAACATTTAATTTATTAATTATTTTAAAGGATTTGAATAGATAACAAACAATAATTACCGAAGTTAAATATAAGGTTTTATTTATTGAAAATAAAGTTTTCTAAATTATACATCCTAGGAATTATTTTTCATGATTATGTGGTTTCTGAAAATGATTATAATTACATAGATTATGATTTTTGGTTTTAATAAATGGTGGGAAACTGCAGGAACCATATTAAAGATGAATATGATTGATTATGTAATGATTGTAATACCATGAAACCAAATGTTATAGATTATATAATTGAAGAACTAATTTATTTTATAACACAACATTCTCAAGAATTAAAATATATAATCTTCCAAATAATAAAATTATGGAACCATATTCAATTAAGAACTTTGTTAGGAAACATCCCCTGTATTTTTTTTGGTCCACTATTTCAATAATTCATGAGAAATTGATTATTACCACATAATGGTCGACTCCTATAAA
The DNA here is from genome assembly GCA_963277665.1 of Viscum album. NCBI lineage: Eukaryota > Viridiplantae > Streptophyta > Magnoliopsida > Santalales > Viscaceae > Viscum > Viscum album. The sequence continues at coordinate 269,986,547 of OY728155.1, forward strand.
TAACATGAGTTAATAAGATGAATTTGATTATATGGAGTTGGAACAGTTTAGAATTTTTTTCACATAATATAATATTATTATGTTATTCATAATAAAATGATAATGGAAATTATTTAGGTAATGGAAATGGATGAAAAATTATTTATTACATTAGAGGAAAATTGTACCTGGAAAAATATTTAAATTTAAGGTATTATCATCCAACTTGAATGAAATATTGATATATTAATTAGTTTATAAAAATGAATACATTGTTGGTTATTTTCCATAAGAAACATTAGAAGATATGATAAAATAATTTTATATGTTATCAAGGTAGAAATATATATTTGAGTTACACCTTAATCACATGGTCTTTATTAGAAAATAAAGATGGAATTAAATGAAAATATTAATATTAAAAATAAGGGAGAAAAAATAAGAGTCATTATTTAAAGTAAAAATGTTGAATGAAGATAGAAGGAAATTTTCCTATAGGTAATATTAAATGATTTATATGTGGAAAGGATTGCTGTTTGGAAATATAATGCCAATGTTATGGGAATGAGTTATCTAATTATTTGAATAGAGACAAATCTCCATTGAATTCACCTCCCACAATCTAGTATGTCAAATGTATGGGGTATAAGAATTATTCAAACAAGAATTTGAATATTATGTTTAATTATTATAATTGAAATCATAATCATATTATTAATATATATCAAGTTAATCACTTGGGATCATATTGCCTATGTGGGTAATGATAATGAAGTGGTAAAAGGTACACATACCAAATTCTCTTTAAATACTAATGTATTGTTATTTTTCCTGATCTACCCTGTATTTTTAATATTTTAATAATATACTATATGTATCACATTACAAACAAAATTATTTTATAATGAATTGGTAGGGAAAACACCAAATTATACTATGGTCATAACTACAGTCCATGCTTCATCTTATATTGATATGTATCGAAATCTTTTTTCTAGAAATATTTTTATTCTACCTATTATTGAACATAATATTATTTTCTTCATGGATTGGATATATATATATATATACAATTGATATTAAATTTAATGGTAGAGTTGTTGTGTTATATATTCAAAACCAAAACAAAAAGTTTTTATTAGTGTGCTGATATATATGAACATCTAGTTGAAATTTAAAAAACTATGTGGTTCTTTATTTCTATTCAAGGAGGTTTAATTTCTCTCTTATGATTGGGGATGAACTCAACATTGATGATTATACAATTTTATGATCGTTTTTATTTTTTATAATGAGATTTTTTATAGTATTCCTCTGAATCTTGACTTAATTTTTTAATATAAATCATAAATATTGTTATAACTATATTAGACACACTATATATAATAATTCTAACTACATTGTAGGGTTTAATAAAGAAGAACTCGGGGAATCATGGTAATTTATTTGTTCATCCATGTTCATTACAAAGTGGTGAACCAATTCCTTTCATTAAGAATAATGATTGATAAATGTGACACTACATTGACTATTTTGAACATTATAAGATCAAAAGAAAGATGATGTTATCCCTGAAACATATTATTGATTTATTTGATCAATAATAAGAAGCACAATATTTTTTTTTATGTTTTTACTTCAATATGGATACTATCAACTGAAGGTATAGAAATTATAAATTTATAGTGCTTTCTTTTGGTCTTAATAATACCCCGTCAGTCCAATGTTTTTGGGGTCCTTAGTTTTCTTACTTTAGACTAATATTATCGAAATATTGGGAAGAATTTAACAAGGCTATCTAATTCAATCACCATGTTCACTCGAATGGGAGTAATGTTCTAATAGACATACGATAATGAAAAAAATCAAGGATTTGAAGGGAATCTTTTTATGTGTAATTGTTCCCACTATACCCTACATAGGATAATGTTTTGTGATTTACAATAATGAATCATATAAATGTCATGGATTTTTTGTTGTAATGAATGATATGATGATAGCTCATTCCCCATGAAATTTATGGTTCATGATAAAATTACTAGATATATTATTTAGATTCAGTAGTAAAAATATTTTCATTATTGATATGGAGGAATTATATTTACTAAGATTGGTGTGATATAAATACTGACCATAAATGATTGAATTATATATATACCCAGAAATTTTTGAATATATTCCCTATGAATATATTTTTAATTATGAAATGATTATTGAATCTCATTATATTTCCAACCTAACAAGGTGTAGATGGTGGTAGATTCACTAAGTCAAAAACATCATGCCATCTTATCTTTGATGAGGATCATAAAAGATATAATATTTATGGATATTTGAAGGATTCATCCATAAATAATGAAGAAATGGGAGATGGTGTATCTTTATAAATCGATTATTCTTCCATATATCCACAGGAATAATAAAGAGAAACGGAATACATTATATGTGATAAAAAATATTTTATAAAATGTTATGGACATCATACATTATGTAGAATGAATTAAATCCTTCCTGAACCTATTATATTTCAAATAAATAATGAACATTAATAAGATTTTATATGAAAAATCTCATAACACATATTTCTGTATTCATCCAAGAAGAATAATAAAGTATATATATAAGATAATTTCAAGTGATAAATCATAAAGAGTAATATTATTGAGTATCTATCTCATTGTCTTGTATGATATAAAGTAATGGGGGGGATAAGAATTACAATGGGAAGTTACAACCTCTACGCATACTGAAAACGTAATTGGAGAACCTCGCTATGTATTTTTTCATGAGACTCCCAAATGAAAAAATAGACATAATTCTATTTGGGATATAGTAAATAAATTTATAATGTCTAAAAATTCCATTTATCTCAAAGATTATTTTTATATTTACAATATTTATTGAATATAAATTTTTGAAGTTATAAGGTCATATAGATTACCATGTTTTTTTACATATGATTGAGATTAGTGGTTTACCCCAATGTTCTATAGATGTTTTTAGCATGATCATGATACAATATTTTTATAATTACTTTTTATCCTATTATTATAGTTTTTCAGTTTAAGAAAACCATTCATAACATACAAGTTATACTAATATATGATTCCAAGGATTACAAAGGTGGTTGAGATCAGAACAGACCCCAATAAAATTCTCTTATAACAGTAGATCTAATTCAATATTTTAAATTAATCCTTTTAAACCCATCTATAGAGAAATCTATCATTTTGTGATAATGTTAGAGAAAAAAATATATTGTGACCAGTTCTAGATTAGGAAATGGAAGTGAATGTTAGATCCATTCAAGTTAAAGTCAATCTTTCTCAGAGGTGATAGAAGAGGCATGCTAACAATCATTAGAAAAATCTCGAATTCAAAATTATTGAGAATGTAATTGTATGAATTTATCCATGAAATATAGTTAATATATCCAAAATATAAGGAAATTATAAGATATATATATATTATCTCTTTTGTGAATCATGATCAAATAATAATGGTTTCTTTTCTCTTAACACTCCCACCATTCATCCCTATAATTAATGACATGTTCCATTAATCTCTATTAAGGAATTACATACTAGATCCATCTCTTATAAATTTTTTTTAATGCTCTATAATTATTGTAGAAATAATGAAAAACATTTAAAAATTTTAGATCGAAGAAATAATGTTATATAAAGCAAGATTTGTCACCTTGTTAATATTTCCAAAAGTTATAACAGATTTTAGAAAGCTACACGAGAACCAAATGATGTAATAATGTAGAGATAATATCATTTTATATAGTATTAGTGATGGAAAATATTGAGAAAAATTACAATTTAAGGTGATAAAATATATAAAAAAATATTATATGTAATTATTCTGAAATAAACATGATGTAATTGATAGCTTTTTTTATATAAAAAATGTTTAAATGAACCAAAATATCTTATTTTTTGATATTTGAAACATATCTATTAAATAATTAGTCTTAATAAGAATGAATTTTTTTAAAAAAAATGATTAAAGTATTTATATAAAGTAATGTAATCAATTAATTCTCTATAAATATTCTCTCAATTTTCTATATTGTAAATTTATGCCTCATAGATATATTTTTATTCAAAATTGTTTCTCATTTAATTTTATTTAAGGATATTATATTTAAATTATAAAACATTGATAAAATTTGTTTTATAAAAAATATCATGTTTATGTTTGAATATCAAAATTTTTTTACAGTGAGATATTATGATTTTTTATAGACTTATTAATTTTTTAATTAATTACGAAAAAATAAAAAATATGTATAAAAATTTCTATTCCATTCAAGTAAGTAAAATGTCCCAATATTTTTGAAATTATTCTTAAATATCACTTGATAATTTTTATTATATATAATCATATCAATTTCATAGGAATATATAGTATTATTAATTTTGGTATGAAAACAATAAAATATTAAAAATGAATTTTGTTTGGAAAAAAAATTTCATGGTGCATTGTTGTTTTATATGGAAGGTTATATCAAATAATTATAGAAATTGATTGGGAATAAAATTAAATATTTGGAATCAGTACGTTTCAATTTTTAGTGATATTAATTTAATTTTTTGTTATAATTAATAAACAATACAGTTAAAAAATTTACCGTAGTTATTTTTAATACAGGTTTATGATGGGAACTGGCCTAATCCCAAGGGTTGGAAACCATGGGCCTCGGTGGGGCTATGTGGTGCATAGGTGGAGAGGCAACCCTAATAACTTGTTACCCAACAACATGTTTTCCAATAGGGCATAGGTGAGTTGGTTAAAGGCGATGGAAACCTGAACCTGAGGTTCCAGGTTTGAGTCCTCGCAAGTCAACATGCACTAAATGCTATCAATCCTCCCAGGGGCCCCTCTACCCCATTGGGAACTGGCCTAACCTGATGGTTTGGAAACCTTGGGCCTCACTGGGGATGTGTGGCATGTAGGTGGGGAGGCCACCCCAATACCTCGTTACCCAATAACAATTTTTTCACTTCGGTGGTGGCGTGGTGGAGAAGGTGAGTGGTACAACAACACCATTCCTTGGGAGGTTCAGGGTTTGAATCCTGGGAGTCCACATTCAGGGTGAGCCTCTCACCCATGATCCACCCTTCCTAACAGGTCTCTCGATCTCCACTGGGCGGGAAAAATGAGGCACAACCCAATGTGATGACATATTGATTTGAAAAACCTTCATCGATTGGGCAATCACCTTCTGGGATGCTCTTCCATCTTGGCTGGCAACGACTCATTTTACGACTGGGGATCTAGCTTAGGGTAGTGACCTCTTTGTGGTGGAGTGGGTTACTATGTGTGGAGGGTTATAAAAGGCCACACATGGGAATTCCATTTCGAGAAGAAAGAAGGTTTACGATGGGATAAACTATGAGATAAGGGTATGATTTCCATTAAAACATATCTAAATCATATTTTATAAAAATAATATTACCCAATTCATATCCTATTAAAAATTTAGTTATATTGTGGAATTCATATATATTTAAACATTAATAATTTTTATTCTTGTGAAACCTTCAATGCGTGTACCATCCATCACTTACTAATGTACAACCCTCTTTACCCACATCAATGTTTTAGGAGCCTATTATGTCAACCAGTCATTCCCAATTACTATAATAAAATCCCAACCCTTGAAATTGAGGTTCTAGTTGGATTATAATAAATACCATTTAAGGCATGATGAGGAATCCAAATAATATCTCTAAGTGAATATGTAAAAATAATATCTGAGTTCATTCAATTATATTTATTCTTCAATATTATTTAAACCCATATTGGTATTATAAAATACCAACAAAAAAATAATCATTATAATATGATTTAATTTTGATAATGTCTCATACATTTTAAAATGGTTTTCTATTAATTATGGAATCAAAATATTGATAGTGCATATGTACGGACTACCTCTTTCACAGAAATATTTCATTCATTCACCATCACTATCTAAGATGGATGTTTATAATGATGTATTTATTAAATATATAAGAAAATTATGATGTATGAATGATTCTACAAAGAAAATATATTATTTATATTTCATTCCTTATTTTTATTTGAAAATGGAAATAGTGTTCAAAAATACATATAGACTACTATATCAATGAATGGTTTTATTCATTTTTATATCTAAATATTTTATCGATGAATCCAAACCAAAAATATGAAAAAAATACTTAACACATAGACATGATGATTTAGAAAAAAATTATTTAAAAATTTGTGTTTAAATGTTATATGTGCCAAATATATGGAATTATATGTATTTATATGGTACTAACATTTAACATTAAAATAAATAAATTTATTATGCAAGTAGTTAGATTTATTATGTGGCATCTCATACATGATGTACTAGTATTTTTGTTACAATATCATTTTTTACATGGCTATTTTGTGATTAAATTTATGATGAGGAAATTATGTGAATAGTATGTCATAAATGTTATGCCCTTTATTATCCTTTGTTTATTTATAGAAATTTAAATTTTTTTCTCTTCTTGTTTGACTCTCACTATAAACTCATAATACAAAATGATATTTTAAAACTAAATACGGCCTTATTAATCATTTTAATTGAAAATCATTTTATTCTATAGCCTTATTTTCATTAATAAAATTTCAAATATGTTTTTACCCTTACATATTTATTATTTAAATACATTTTCCAATGATTTTCAATCTATACAAATGTTTATAATGAAATTTCATGACTCTTCCAAGGGTGATACTTTATAATTTTACCAAAAATATTAATTAAATCATTGATTTAACAAAAATGAGATGAAATGAATTTTCCACTATCTTGAACACTCAATTCTATGAATATTTCATTACATATTTGAATTGTAATTTTCAAAGAAATTTTTTTCATTAATATTATAGATATATTATTTTTGAAATAGGTAATTTCAAAATTAAATGGTTGTATTCTCTTATACATATTCCATAGGTCTTTGAATGTAATTTATCAACAATTATAACATCATTTTATATCACTTATAATTTTCTAACAATATTATCCAATTTTACCAACATTAGTTTTCATTGTGGGGGATATGACTAATTTAAAGAAATATTAATGAAGCTCAATTTATTCTACATGGTATAAATGATGATGAAATTAATTTTTTTTCATAATCATTCGGCATAAATTTTTTTGGATTTTTGTTATACGATTGATGATTCTAAATAAGACCCCATGAATAACACAAATGGATTTTGCATCAAATTATATAAATTTTCATTGCATCAAAAAAGTACATTCTTGAGGACCATAATATTTTATTGTATTGGGAAACATAGAACACAATATAAAAATAATGTAAAAGATCTTCAACATGTCATGTAATGATATTCCCCTTTAGTAATCCAAATTAAAAAATTTATTCATACCATGTGGAAAGGAAACATAATAATGTGCGATCTCTGATGATCATTATGTGTAAATAAAGGAGATATGTTAGCATCACCTTTGTGTAAGGATATGATAACATGAGAATAATATTTTAATATCATTCCCTATATATCAAAAATCATCTACATGAGTCATGGAATACTGATTTGCTATTTTTAATACATGTATTATATGGTAATCGAGAGCATAATCAATGAAAAAATTACATAGAAATAAGACATGTGAGTTTTTTTATACCCATATTCATGTAAAATCATTCCATATAATTCAAGGATCATTTCCAAAACATATCTTGGTACTTTATGGGGGATTCACTAACTATGAAGGACACACCAACATCACTAATTAAAACCACTTCTTTATAGCGGAATGGTTTCACTCCCCAAAAATTTATTAATCAAGATTCAAATTCAAGGCCATCTTACCTGACAAGGTTCAGTCCCACAAACATCATAGCAGACTAGGTCCTTTAATAAACAGAGTTTTCTCCCCATTCCAGACAGCTTTATCTCATTTTATATAAATAATTATTTCATTAATTGTAAGGATATATAATTCACACCCTTCTCATAATGAAATCGTATATAGTCATTCCACAATATAAAAAACAATGATCTTATCATGACCCATAAAACTATAGGGGTTTCATAAACATCATATCATTACCCATTGATGTAAATGAGTATCAAAAAAATTTCATCACCTCAAAATCTTTTGAAAATATAACGGTTTCATAGTATTTCTATCATAGAATAAATCGTTATAGGAATATGGATTCTAAATAATTTTTTCACCATATAAACAATATAAGAGAAATGAGTGTCATAAATAATATATCATCAAATGAATCATCATTCAGTGAAAGAATAAGAATGATTTCCATGGAAAATATACCCAGTAAATCATAATACATATCATAGGATGTCATCTTATGTTAATAATGTATTTCAATGATCACATTGAGTGTTTATTATTGAAAATAACCTTACGTTGAAGTTTATTTTTTTGAAAAAAAAATTTCAAATATACACCTCTTTAAAAACCACTATAAAAACATATGAACTGATAATTAAATATAATTTAATATATTTCTTGTTGAAAATATTATTTTCTCTATGAAAATCATTTTAAATAACAGAAAACATTTTTCTATGAAAATATATTTGTGAAGTTATAACGGAAACATTGAAAATAATTTAAAACACTCATAAAATTCAAAATATTGTCATAACATTTTTCTTTGGAAATAGTTTGGAAAAAATATAAAGTAATCATTAAAATCATTGAAATAATTTTCTAGAAAAATATCCTTTGTAATCATATAATGTAATATATTAAAATCAATAAAAAACTACATAAATATAAATTATATTTGAAAAAAAAAAATTAATGATCTTTGTAAAAATATAAAAGAATCATTAAATGTAATTTAAAATATTTTAAAAATAAAAACATACTTGAAATATTATTACATTCAATTGGTTTAAATATTAATTTAAAATTCATTCTTAAATCATTTTTATAACACATAGTTTTTGAATGAAAACATTATTGACCAAAGAAGGTAATATAGTCTGATTTTAATAAAGAACATTAATCATTTAATTAAGTACCTAATAGTGAAAAAAATGGAAACTATAACTGAATATTCCATTAATAACACGAGGATAAGAAAATTTCATGCAGTTCTTAAGAGATGGAGAATAATATTCCCTCAATGGTATCATTGAATAATAATACACATGAAATAATAACATTAAATGAATCATAAAATTTCATGAAGAAAAGTATAATAATAATATTACATTTCAAGGAGATTTATATACACCACAAAAAGGAATATTGGTGTATAACATTGAATTTATGACAAAGAAGAAATTTTGTTACAAAATTACTTTTCTGATATTGTAAATTTTGAAACATAAACCCTATGAAATATATATCGTCAAATAGATATTTAAATACCAATTGATATATTGATAAAAATTACATTATACATCACTGGATAGTATATATAGTACACAATAGATACAAGTTGTCAATAAGGCATGTATCTCACAAATATAAAAACGTGAGATGAAATTCCCATCCTTTGGTCATGAATTTCATAATACATGTTCAAAAATACATTATAATAAATAATAGTTAATTAAAAATATTCATAGAACAATATTATTATATATAATATAATATGTTATTTTATTATTTATTTGTATTAGTCATTTATTAACAATGTCATGTTAACGTTACTTTTTAGTTAATGAAAAATTTGCTTTCCATATATGTTTTTACTTATTATTCCTGATCTTATTACTTATATCATGAATTATATTATTATAGAATGTAAAATGTGATATAAATAACAAATATACTAATTATATATAAATATATAGTAGATTCTAACATATATAAATAGAAAATGAGGTACATCGTTTATAGAGATGGTAGGCTGTATGTGCGCATGAACGTTGTTTCTGTTTTCATGCCAATTTGAAAGAATAAAGGTAGAGGATATATATATATCTATATTATTATATAATTATTATTTCATATATATAACATATTATTTTAAACCCATCCTTAATACATTCTATGTCAAGTGTGAATCTGTCACAATGCTTTGAGGTGGTCGTAGTATATATGTGCATGAAATTATGAAATTCAAAAAACATTGAATGCATGATGGTATGTGTTATATTATAATTACATAAGAAAAAATAAATCATATATATCACATATATCATATAAATTCTATAATTACATCCTTATTACCAACCATTAGATTTGGTAGTAGAAGAACAGATGACATCAGTTCATGAGGTAGTAGTCCACCGTACACATGAACGATAATTGAGTATCCCATTTGATTAATGTGTGTATAAGTGTAGTTAGTAAACATAGCATAAAAAATCACAATATATTGAGTATAAATAGGTTATTATATATTCATTATATAATAATAATTTTAGTGGTGAATAATTAAATTAAACAAAATTAATCATTGTATAAATTTAACTCTTCTTTAGGTAACTCCTTTGGGTTTTTACCAAAGGGAAAACTTGGTTGGATTTCTACCCAATGTGTAGATTATATGATTATATTATGTATTTTGGGAGATTATTAGGGTATATAATTGATCATACTAATGGATTTAGAGTTTTAAATATATGCAGAGTGGTTGTGGCCTTTTATAATAGTGGGAGAGGACACACTTGGTGTATTTGAAATGAGTGTTTAGTGTACCCACGTTTTATACATAACAAGTGGATTAAAAAACCAAAAAACGTTAGATAATAGAGAGTTAAGGTCGATATTTTTACATCCAATGTTTGTTTAAAATGATTAAGGCCATGTTTAGACCTTATTTTTTATGTTTAACCATTATGTAATATTGTTCTTACCTTATTCGTAGTAATTAATTATTTTAACATTCACTAGTTATTTTTTCAAAAAATATGTTCTAATTAATTAACATTATAAATTAAGATTATTTAAAATATGTAATGAATTTATCAAAATTAAAATAATATTTGTGGCATAAATTATTTTCAATTAATCATGTAGGGGGGATGGGACTTCACTTTTTTAATGTGAAAAAACTCAAATGTTTAGAATGTTGTTATATAAAATTTCAATGTGAACATAGTTTTAATGACCAAAATTTTACTAACTTATGTATAATTGATCAAATAAATCAAAATATAATTTAACCATATAAGTATATAATATAAGTATACTAGATAAGATTGATGTTTTAAATTAAAATGGAGTGTTTTTAATTATTACCAAATAATGGACCGTCTTAAAAAAATAAAAAAATCAACAGAATTTAATTTTTATGTTTGTATTTTCTAAATGATTTTTATTTACTAGAATAAAATTATAAAAGTGTCAAAAAATTATTTACAATCAATTTTCAATTCAAAGGTGGTAATTGTAACTTTTAAAAAAATATGTCTTATTATTATAAAATATGTTTTATTATTTACTCATGGCTATTAAGACTATTAAATGAGTTCCAAAAAAACTTATTCAATATGAAATATATTATTTTTATTAAAACCATATAAAAAATAATTTTTTATATTTTATTAAGATTTAACGATGTTTGTATATATGGAAATAGTTTTATTATAAATTGATTTTCGTTATTTTTAAATAGTTCTTACCTTCACTTCTAACAATGTGATTGACAAATGAATAATTTTATATACTTGTGTAATTAATATTATCATTCCTTAGTAATTCATAATTGAAAATTCCATTCCAATGGTAATATGGAAACTATAGTAATATTATAATAATATTATTATTGGTATGTAGTCCTTCAGTAATACTCACCCTTGAGCGTAACACATGAGATTGAGGGAACTCGTCATTGGGTGTAACACAATCCAAGAATAGTATTATATGTACCAAATTCTAATCTAACTATTTCATGTCATGTAATATTAACATGTTGTTTCATGTAGCACAAAACAAAATTAGTGCTTTTATATGACAAAATTTATATTAACTGTTGCGTAAAATATAAAATATAGAAAAGATTACATTATTACAAAAATAAAATATTTCAAAAAATTTCATCGTGTACAATTTGACTCAACAGAAAATGAATTTTACCCTCAAAACTCGTCAACGATTTGAATTTTTTAATATTTAAATTTTATTTTTTTGAAACCTACATCATAAAAATGTGTCCAAAACTTCTCTTAAAAAGCAATGTTGGGAGCATAACTGTTACACAAATTGAATCATAAATTGGTTTAAACTGATAATAAAATATGTGGAATGTGAAGATGAAGACAAGGAAGAGAAATCTCACTATCTTGATCTGATAGAGAGTGATAAAGAACATTTTTAAGAGAAAGTTAACAATCACAAATCAATAAAACTAAGAGGATTAAAAAGGTACATTGTTATCATAATAAGTTATTATAACGTGATGAAATTTTATTTCATGAACCTTTCCATAATGTTGTATAATTTTCATGAGAACATTCAGCTACATTATTTTATCACAATCTCACCCTTTGTTGTGCCTAGAAAAATTTCACAATCATCTCTTATTCTAATAAATTAATGTGTATTTTTCATTCCTAAAGAATTAGTATATAATGATATCCACAAGTAGGATTATAAGACTTTATGTCTGTCTTTATCAAAAAACAAATTTATGGAATATGTAATAAAATATTCATAAATACTCATATATTGATATAATATTAAAATCCTTAAGGCCTCATTGAATTTTTAACATAAAACCATCCATAAATGTTTATCCATATAAAAATTACAAAAGAATAATTTCTAAAACATTATAAAAAAGGTCACTAGATATCTAAAAAATATCTTAGCATTAATCCCCAATATATCATAATATATATATTCATTATGACATTTGAAACATATCAATACATCAATCATGATTCCTCTTAAAACATGGTAATAATCTGAATTACCATATTACTTTATTGAAAACATGGATGATTTGTTATTACAATTTTTATTGGATATATTCCTTAAATCGAAAAATTTGTAAACTGTATCCATGATTACATAGACCGATTTTTTATAAAATAAATAATTATTTCCATGTAAATTTATTCTATCTAATTTACTATATCTATAATCATCACATTATTCAAGAAAAACAGATTTTTATCAACATCTAGAACATGTTAAGTGTTTCATTCTCTTAATCAGAAAATAAAATTTCAAAAATAAATTTTCTATTTCATCATAACCACTCAAAATATTCTTTAAAATCATTAAAATAAAACATATAGTTCATGATCGAAATAACCTAACTCTTGATTTACAATACATATACACATCAATCACCTAGGTATATTCTTATCCAATTAAATTGGCTTCATCATGTTATAACTTAATACCCCAACCATAGAATATGAAATAGGTGTAATTTATTAAGGCTCCTAAACCAATATTTAATCATTATTATTAGTATTAATAAAACATACTATTATAACATCCCATACCATTCACATGTTGTTAAAGGTCATTTACCTCAATAGTATAACTGATAATCATGCCACCTTCCTTATTATCTTCTTGATATTTCCACATAGGACATCGATTTGAATACAACCCATACCAGACACATATAAAACTTCAACGTTAACCCAGCTCCTTCTAGTTAACACTATTGATTAATACCAGAAATCATAGTGTGACCAACACTTATCATAAAAGAAATGCACATAATCATGAAAAATTACTTATAGGATTTCAAAATCATGAATACTTCTTTTAAATATATGACACCTTATGATTATCCTTATATACATATAGAGAAATACCGATATAAATATACCTAGGGATATCTCTAGAGTTTTCTCATCCTAGTCTCCAATGGTTGAAGAAACCATTCCTTTGAAAACAACTATAGTGACCTATCAATAATATATATGGATATTAAATCATTCTAGATGAATATAAAGGACATTAAAAATGAACATTCCCGGGGAACATAATATTTTAGTGTCTTTGGAATCATGGAACATGATCTTCTCCCATGGTAAAATATATTTAAGATCTCATTAATACATATACATTACATCATTTTTGTGGAATAATTTATAGATTTCATAAATATATTCCCAATGAATGTATTAGTTTTGTTCATTTAGAAACATGGAATCATAAACACTAGTAAATAAGAAATTAACATTATCTACCACTAATTTATCGATAAATAGCACCTTTTTAATACACATCATACATAAAATATTTTTTTAAAACTTAGTTAAATGAAACAAAATAGAAGGTGATCTCATATTCTCAGTATGGTTAAACAATGGAGATATGTAAGTGTAATCAGGAGAAAAATGGTAGGAGAATTGTATCATACCATTACAAGAGCATACCCTATATATCAAAGATTACAATCAAGGTTCACAATATATGTATTTGATTTTTATAAGACATGAATCATAAGGGAGTCTAGAGAATAATTAATAAAATCATTAAATTTGAATAATTCATGGAATATTGGAAGACCCAAAAGAAAATATTGTTATTTCTATTATAGTGATGGATTAATTCCATGTACATATTGATGGGGTTGGATCACTCCCCAACCCCTTGTAGTTATCACAGTTCACCACTAAGATGGTATTAGTGGAAAAATTCAATTACATAACTAAGTTCACTACCATTCTTGCCATGTCTATCTCATGATATATAAATCATTACTCAACGCATTTGAGGGATATATAGGTCCCAACCAAATGATAATGAAATGATACATATGTATTCCATGGTATCATAATAAATAATAATATAACAACCCATTCAAATAAAATTTGGTATCGTAGTAATTTAATTATATTGTAACCTATAGAAAAGAGACCAGTTCCATAACCATTTCATGATATAATAACCCATAAACGGAGTTATTTTTCCAAAAAAAATCATGGTATAACCCATGTATGAGAAATTGGATTCATAAACAGCATGTCATAAAAAGAATAACTATTTATAGAAAGTGTAATAATGGTTTTCTTGGTGTTTCGGTGCGGATGTGCGTCGGGTTACGCTGTCCCACCAGGACGCGTTCGCGCGTGCACCCGTCAACCCGAGGGGATGGGCGCGCGGCTTGTGGTCCCGCAGTCCCGCTTTCCAAGGGCGGGCGGCATTCGTCCCTTATTCAGGGGCGTCTGCTCCTTGATCGAAACCGGGATGATGGGATGTCGGCTCCTCCTTCCTTGGACGTCTCCTTGGAACTCGTCGCCTAATCCGGGTCTCCCTCATAGACTTAAGAATGTTCGTGAATCTCGTTCCCGGCGCCATATCTTCATGGACACCGGTTAATTACGCTGCTTCCGCCCGGACGCTCCAAGGAGTCTGGGCAGGGCAGCAACCTGCGGTGAGAAGGCCGGGTGGCTCTGGGTGCTGGGGGCGTGTCGTAGCACTGCGGCTCTGCACATCTGTCTTCCGTCCCTAATAGGGCTTCTCGAAGGCATGATGTCCTGAGGCATCCCGTACTAGGTGCGGGGAACTGTGTCACCTGAGGTTTTCCTCAGCTTCCCATGTTTAACACGGGGTATGCCGCGAGTTTAACGTCCAGCGGGGACGGCATCGGACCGATCAACACGAAAAGTGGATCGGATGACAAAACCCCTTGCGGGGAACCTCCGACGCTGGGGCCAGCACATGGGCGGCTTCCCAAGTAACGTGGAGTGGAGTGAAGTGGCATGACCCCACCGGGATGTGGCGGCCCGGGTAAGGATCAGGATGGATGATGGAGTGAAGAGCTTGGACCCCGTGGGGGCTTCCTACGTACCGCGCGTTAGCACAGATCAAAGTCGACGTAGTTCGGGTATACAGTTTAACGTCATGCTGGACGTCGGCAAGCCGACTCACGAAGAGGTCTAGGCCGCCGGGCGGAGGATTGAACCGAACCACCTCGCACAGAGGGGGATGGAAAGGCCGGGTGGATCACAGTTTCACGTCATGCTGGACGATGGAAAAAAGGGGCTGTGGGGAGGCACAGTGGAGATACACACGGGCAGTCTCCCACAGGGGCGGATTCATAGGTGAATCGACGCAAGCGTGAACCCTGGAGGGGTCCACTGATGGACGAACCGACGTAAATACGACCGGGACGACCAGGTGGCGGGCTTGGACCTCAGAGAGGCTTCCTACGTACCCTGTATAGAAGACAGGGATCAAAGTCCACGTAGTTCATTCTGTCAGGACTTACGCACTTGAGGCAGCCCGGATGCGGCAAAACTCAGTTGGAAGGGACTTGGACCGAAAGCAGAAGACACCTCGATCCCAGTCACACCCTCTACTGGCTTCGGCAGTGGGGAGGCGCAATTAAGATACACATGTGCAGCCTCCCACGAGAAACTAGGGGTTTGTAATACCCTGCCCCCGCAGGGAAAAGCCACTCCCATTAAATCGTCCCAAAAGGGGGACAATCCCGACATCCCTGCAGAGACGAGCGGGTGGGGGCCACATCCAAACCGGGGGAGACCCTACGTGCGAGGCACGGGATCGGGTGATGCAGACGGTTTAACGTCTTGCCGGACGAAGTACAGTTTAACATCGTGTGTTAAGGACGAAGCGGACGGTTTAACGTCTTGCCGGACGAAGTACAGTTTAACGTCGTGTGTTGAGGACGAAACACTTGGCAGTTTAACGTCTTGCAGCGCAGACGATGGGGGCTAGGCAGTTTAACGTCGTGCAGCCTGGACGTATACAGTTTAACGTCGTGCAGGACGTGGTGCAGTTTAGCATCATGCAGGACGAATGCTGAACAGTTTAACGTCTTGTAGCTCGGACGTAGTGCAGTTTAGCGTCATGCTGGACGATAAAGCCTCCGGTAGGTCCGTGTCACTTCGCGCGAGCCTAGGGGGGGGGGCCGCACGGAAAGACGACGCACAACGCGGGCACCTGCGATGAAGACCATCGGGCGCCACGCAGGCGGGTACCCAAAGGGGGTCAAGGGAGGCGACCATGGCGGATTGCGCGCAAAAGAGGAGCTTTGCGCGCAAAACCGCGGATCGGCGCGCAAAATGGCGGGCTGGCGCGCAATTGGGCCAGCGCTTCGCGCGCGGATGATGGGGATTGCGCGCACCGGGCTTCGGGTAGCGCGCGTGGGCAACGGCTCATTCTCTAACGAATGGCCACTTTGAAGATGGGGGGTGCGCACAATCGGGTTGGATTGCGCGCACCCGGGGGCAATTGCGCGCGAGAGGCTTCTTTTGTGCGCAAAGGCCTTCGGGTTGAAATTTATTCAAAGGAAATGAGCCAAGGGGATTGCGCGCGAAGGCGGGCCCCAAGGCTCTATTGCGCGAAAGAAAGGAGGTTACCTGAAGATCGGCATTGCGCGCGGAAGGGGTTGAATTGCGCGCGCGGGAGACCGTTCGACTTCCAGCAACCTTTGAAACGTTGGGGGTCGCCTAGTATTTATAGGCAACCCCGGGCGCGGAATCCAAGGCGCGAGCGCGGAATTCTCCTCGCGGGCACGGAATCGGGCATGGCGCGCAAGGGAGTTGCGCGCATCCCGGGGGTTTTGCGCGCGGATCATCATCTTTGCGCGCAGACCTCTGAAATTCCGCGCAAGGCCTCCGGGCCCTCCGAAACATTCTTCCGACTCCAAATATGACCTCGCTTTCCGCATCCGGAGCTTCGATTGGGAACAACGGACTTTTCCGGCGTCTACAAAAGCCCCCCCTCGGAATCTGATCGGCGAGAGGTCGCAACGATCGGGTTCCGAGGGAGACGCCGGAATGCCGAAGTCCTGGGCGGCGCGGGACTTAGGCGCGCAAAAAGGGGCGCCGGTCGCGAAATTCGCCGCTGCGGTCGCGCAAAGCGCTTTCCGCGCAGCGCGGACCCCGGCCTCGCCTATAAATAGGGGCACTGGGTCCCTCCGTGCCGTACACTGGCCTTCCGCGTGATAAGCATCTCTGCTCTCGTGCGCGAAATTGACTTTTCCGGCGCGGAATTCGCCCGCTCGTCGCGCAAAACCGTCCGGATTCCGCCTGTCTTTGCGTGAAAACCCGGAACTTTGCGCGACAGTCTTCCCAATTGCGCGCCGCCCACTTGGATTGCGCGCCAACCTTCAAACTTCTCTACCAGCCTCGTCCGATCCCGCACGCTTCATCCCTTAACCCGCACGACTCCCGAAACTTCTGAGATGGCCGCGCAGAGAGGAAATGAGGGGGATGCCGCCACTCGCAGGGCTGAGATGGCGACGAACGAGGAGGTTTACGGAGCCAAGGATATTGTTTCCAACAATCAATCCTTGTTCGACTTACTGTCGCCGGCCCAGAAGACATATCCACTGTCGGACAACCTGCCGCTCTGGAACATCAGCATCCTAGATGAGGTCCTGGTGCCAGGGTTCGAGATTGATGCGCCGCGGACCTGGGTGACCCGGGAGGACGAGCTTCTCCGCTATAACATCACCAACAATGGGCATCCTGCCAGGGAGACCAGACACTTGGATGTCTATGTCCTGAACCCGAGGACGCGAACCATTGATGGGGGTGAGCCTACTGCGGAGAAATCTCCAGCCCTCTACTCGAGCATATATCGCCAGAGCGTCACGGACGACACCAAGGGCTGGCTGAAGGACTGGGACTTGCGGTCTGGGGGAAACTTCACCAGTGAGTGGGCCTGGGCGTTCTGGGTACGCCACACTTGCGATCACTTCGCAGAGGAGCTGCGGTACATCGGCCTGTTCGAGGCGGTGTGGACGTCGCAGTTCCACTTCTACCAGCAGTCCGAGCTCGGGCCGGAGCTGTTCACCCGATGGTCTCCGGATACCAACACCTTCCATCTTCACCATGGGGAGGTCGGCATCGGTCTCTGGGACATCCACTGCATCGGAGGTATCCCGCTGGAGGGCTACCAATACGATGAGTTCCTGCCACCGAAGAACATCTGGGAGGACAGGTCACAGACTCCCATCCTGACCTGGAATCTGCTTGACCTGGCTACGCAGCGGCTCGGGATCAAAGACTTCCAGAAGGAAATAGCCTACAAGGAATGGTTCGGCCAGTTCATGGAGCATGACCCGGCGGTCAAGATGCCAGGCAGGGGGAAGCGGTGCCCGACCGCAGCTCAGAGGAGCCGGAACGGGTCGTACTGGCGGGTCCTGGAGACGGCCGATTACCACTCATGGGGGTACCGCGTCATCGAGGCCCGGGACCCAAATGTCCGGTACGCGGCTTTCCTGGCCGCCTTTCTGAGTGGGTGGCTCCTGCCAGTGCGGGACGCGAGAATGGGCGTTCGCCCGACGACACTGGCGATGGCGGGCGCTATGGCCGCCAACAAGAGATACAACCTCGGGGTCCCAGTGCTGGCGAGGCTGTATGCCATCCTGGGACGCATCTCACGAGGGGGGTCGCCACGAAGGATCTGTGGGCCCTTTCAGTTCTTCCACGGCTGGGTGGCTGCTCACCTCGGTGGGTACACGTTTCCGAACGCCATCATTCCTCCGGGCAACGGCCTGCGACCCTCCCTGCTGAACATCGCGGGGGTCGCTCCGATGACCCTAAGTGAGGAGGGCGTGCGGATCCGGATTGGCAATCATGCCAACTTCAACTTCAGTCCGTTCCCCACTCCCGTCGGCCAGATGATCGACAATGGGCAGGGCCCGCTGGAGCAGCATGAATACTTCCTGAACATGCGGGGCGGGGTGCTCGTGGCTCGGATCGACGGGAAGGTGATCTGCGAGCCTTACGTGCCGACCCATTTCACCAGGCAGTTCGGGTGCCTTCAACGGATGCCGAAGAGGGTATTCACTGCTGTCCGGGAGGAGACGAACCCTGGCGTCCTTCGCCAGATGTGGCTGATGTTTGCCGCTTTTGGCTCTGGCGACGTCATCACTCTCCCTCCTACCGGAGTTGACGCAGGCTTGGCAACCGAGTACGCCGAACACTGGGCCATCGCGTACCCTGAGGGGCTTTTGCGGAAGCTAGTTCGGCGGCTCGAGGTTACCTGTGCGGAGACCGGGCGTCAAGGAAGGAGGCGAGGCGCCGCCACACGGGGGAGAACGGAGGCGCGCCAAACAGTGGAGCCGGCGCGAGCAGGGACTTCGGCGGCGGGCACATCGCAGGCTGCCGCTACGACCTCGGCGCCCAGAGAGGGGGCATATGCGGCGGTCGAAGAGCGGCCCGGGAAGCAGGTGAGACGTCTGCTCGAACCCTCCCACGATGCAGTCTTCCCGGCGCTGTGGTCGGCCTGAATGACCCTGCGGCAGTCACTGGGGACCGACGCCATCTGGCGAAAGATTCTCAGAGAAGGAATCCATCTGCCAGAGGTCGGGCGCCTCCACATTGCCGACAGGGTGGACTTCAACCGGCAGTATGCGTATCTGACGGCCATGGATGAGTACGCGCGCCAACGTGGTCAGCGCGCGGAGCCATCCCTTCTGGTGAAGGTGATGCTCGGTCTCGAGCCCGCTCCGGAACAGATGCCGCCAGAAGAAGACGACAGTAGAAACGACTCCGAAGAAGAGGAGGAGATGGGGGAGGATGAAGGCTCCGAGGGAAGATCCCATCAGGGGAGTCCGCGGGAGAGCGGCGAGGTGGCCGGCTCTGACGACGTTGATGTCACTGAGCTCCTCGAGGTCCGCTTCTATCCCTACTCAATCTGCTTCATCCATTCTCTTATGCAGCTTCTAACCCATTTCTCCATCTTTCTCAGGAGCGCACGGATGTTGGTCGGGCATCCTCAGCGGGAGTAGGAGAGGCGCCAGCAGGACAAGGCGGGGGCCAGACACCCATCATCGAACTGACAAGCGTGGAAGGGTCCCCTGCTGCAACTGTTCCTGCGGCGACCGGGGTAGCAGAAGATGACGCTCCGAACTCCCGTAAGTCTCCCTACTTTACTGCTGGTCCTTGCCGTTGACGATCCGTGACTAACCATGGCATGACCTGCGCAGTGATCTCAACACTGGAGGTTCATCGGGTTGCCGAACCCGGGCCATCTACGAGTGGACCAGTGGTGGACATGCCGCCTGCTCCGGAACAGACTTCCCAAACCGAGCCGGCCCCACCAAATGCTGATCAGGGGGCTGCGGACGCCGGCGGTGCTGACATCGGAGAGAGGTCGGGGGCTGACGAGGGTTTCAGCGCCGCTGGGGATAGAGAAGAAGGTCGCCCGGATGTTGGGGAACCTATCCCTCGTGAGGACCTCCCAGGGGCGGACCCTGCAGTAGACCTGCTGGCTGCCTTCCCTGCCTACCGGCCTGCCGATCCCGAGGAGATGGACGACTCAGACACGGAGGCGGTCGAGGAGAGCCGGATAACGCGCCGTAGGGGGTGGAAGTGCATCCAGCGATTCCTCAAGCGAGACCCATCGGAGTGGCTGGGGCGCATGGGATCACTTCAAACCTGGCTGCTCTTTCTGTGTGCCGGGGGAGCTGATGCTCAATGCCTCCATCTGACGGTCCGTGATTTCATGGCCGAAAAGATGCGCGAGAGCTGCCGGCGTGCCGACGTCACACAAAGTCGGGACATGTCAGAGAGCACGCGGGCGCTCCTCGCGGCGGAGCAGGAAGTCCGGCTCCTCGAAGGGCAGGCGGCAGAGAAGGAGGCCTTCGTCGCAACGTGTACCGAGCTTGTGGAGCAACTAGCAGCTCAGCTGGTTGACGCCCAGGTATAGCTGACGGAGGCGGGCCAACAGATGGTCACAATTCAGGTCGAGCGGGAGCGTGCACAGGCCAGAATCGACGAACTGCGTGCTGCGACCGCCGACGAAGAGAGGGCACGCAGAGAGCGAGAAGCAGCTCTGGAGGCCACCAGCCAAAGGGTAGCGGCATTAGAAAGACTCATTCAGCACGCTAATCCCTAAGGGCTTTGTTTTGCCATTCCCAAAACATTTGCTTCCGCTACTTTGATCCATCTGTATGAATCAATATATTTATCTGCATCTTTTGGTTTAATATGCTCAACCACAATTCACTGTCTTGCGGGAGTGTTAACCAAGCATGAGGAATCCATAATTGGGCCTGGATTTCTGGAGAAAAGAGGGAGGTCATTCCTAGGAAAGGAGACCTCAGACCTAATCAATGTACCATTCCCCCAACCTGTTCCAACACACGAGCGGGACAATGCTAGGGGCGTTGAGATTTTATCCGAACATAGGGAAATGAGAAAGGGTGAATCGCGTGTCCCGAATCCGGACATCCACAACGGTCGGCCTTCCAGGAAATGCCCAAGACGGTAGGCGGACAGTGGATCGACCATAACAACTGCAATAGACGGACCGAAAAAGGCCTTCATTCATATTGCAGGAGGCGGACCACATGTCATCATGAATACCGCTTTGGGGTTCCTTCAGACACAAGGGTGGAAAATCCAGATCAACAGGGCATGCGAAGCGTGGGGCGAAGTGACGATTTGTTCGGACAGAATCCAACGCTCTCAAAATTGTGCCACCGTGGGGAAAACGTATTAGGCGGATGCACTAATCTGGCCGTGAGTCACCTCAATTCTCAGACAACACCTCTCTGACGAGGAAACCGTCGCTTCCCATCCTTGCGATGGGGCATCCCGAGCTGAATCGGGGAGAATATCACAACTGCACCACTCTACCCGAAGTCAGGCCAGACGGCCGGCGACGAGGAGGGGCGGGACTTAACGATCCCTGAGGCTGGACCCGAGTCGGAATGCCCGGGCGTTCCTACGTACTCCATCAGGCTGGAGATCAAGCCACACGTAGTTCTGAGAGTGCAGTTTAACGTCATGCAGGACGTAGGACCCCATTTGGGGAGATCTTAGTTTAGGGTCGTAGAGCTCGGACCATAAGGGTAGATCTTAGTTTAAGGTCTTATAGCTCGGACCATAAGGGCTAGATCTTAGTTTAAGGTCTTAGAGCTCGGACCATAAGGAGAGATCTTAGTTTAAGGTCTTAGAGATCGGACCATAAAGAGAGATCTGAGTTTAAGGTCTTAGAGCTCGGACCATAAAGAGAGATCTGAGTTTAAGGTCTTAGAGCTCGGACCATAAAGACCTCAAAGTACGCCGCATCGTGGTCCCATCCCCCGGGTATGCAAAGATGCACTGAGGGATAGTGTCGAGAGTGCCGAGGTTTCGCCTGGTCAGAATGGGAGGTGAGAAATGTGAATCATGCGGCCATTCACTCGAGGACCGGGAGCACCGGCGTGACGATATGAGAGTACTGCCGACCGTGGCGGAAAAGCAGCATCAACATCGCACTAACCGTTGGTGGAATGAGGCAGCAAACGAGCATCGACCGCTCAATCGCAGGATTCATATCGATTTGCTGCCCGAGGCCATTGGGGGTACCGGCCCGAGTCGGTGGGAGAGCACTGAGGCATTGTGTCCGAACCGTTCACGGGGGCTCCACCCAGGGCGTAGACGATGGGTCCGAATGAAAGGGAGCACGAAGCCTGAAAAGCGGAGGAAACCTGGCCAAGCGGATCCTGACCCTCCTGGCAATAAACCAGAGTACTCTTGACACCGGTGGACCACTGCAAGGGGTCGGGGAACGCGCCTTGAGGGTGACCTGAAGGCGGCGGATTCCCCAGAGAAGGGGGAATCTCTAAGAGGTGGGGGGCTGGACCCGAAGTTTCAAACATCCGGGCGTTCCTACGTATCCCATAAGGATGGGAGTCAAGCCACACGTAGTTCTTGAAGCGCGGTGCAACACAATCGGGCACCAGCGCGGGGAAGAGTGCGGGTCTGACCCTCGCACACAAAAGGAGCGGCATTTGATATTTCTTGTTTGTCCTTTAGAGATGAATGGTTTTTCGTGCGGCGACATGCCTGTGATTGAGAAATCTCTGGCGTTGCCACAATGATCAAGCCATGGAAGGCATTGATGAATGGCGTGGTTATTAACCAGCGCCCAACATGAGTGCCCCCTAAGGGGAACATCACGATGCAGTGTCGTTTTCTCGTCGGGCAGCCAAGACGATCACAGTTTACGGTCGTGTGGTAGGACCAGACAACACAGTTTAAGGTCGTGTGGTTCGGACCATGGAGGAATCCTCTTACCGCGGTACGGCGGACACGGCGGAGGTGGGAACATACCCAGCCCTGCGGTCACGCACGATTCCAGGAGAAGAGTCTTGGGATGGGGGTCTGCGTATGTCCATCACCCGAGGGGCAGAGATGCTAGCCTCCAGACATACTGGGCTCAGAACACGATTGTTCGAGCGACTCCTCCCTCCTTATGGGGACGAGGGTCCAGCTACGCATGGCCCTTGGGGAGAACATCCGCATATATCCTTGGTGCTCAGATCATGGGAGCCTCGAACGACATCATTACCTTGGTTGGTCTGCCTAACGTGTAGAGGTGTACTGAAGGTCAGTATGAAAAGAGTGTCAAGATTCCACTACAACGCACAAAGGCGGAGTGTGATGAGGACTGCGCAACCAATGTTCAGAGCCTGAAGGAGCTGACATGGCGATCAAGGATGTTGCTGATGCATTCGCAACACAACATCCGATCGCGTCAGCCTAAGACGGGGCAAGCAAACAAGCATCGACCGCTCAATCGCAGGATTCATATCGATTTGCGGCCCAAGACCCGCCGGTAAATCGACCCGGAGCGGTAGGAGAGCACTGAGGCATCGTACCCAAACCGCTAACGAGGATCCCTTTGAGTGAAGGCTCGAACAAGAGGAAGCGCGAGGCCTGACAAGCAACACAGGACTTGTCGGGATTGAATCTGACACTACGAGTCATAGACCGAAGTACCCAAAACATGTTAACAGATCTCCGGAAAGGGTCGGAGGACTCACCCTGAGAGCAACCAAAAGAGGGCAGATTCCCGTGATCAACCAAGAGACAGGGCTGGACCTGAGACACAAGCGTCCAGGCGGTCCTACGTATCCCATAAGGATGGGAATCAAGCCATACGTAGTTCTTGAGAGGCAGTTTAATGTCATGCAGGACGATGAGGGGTGTGAGGTAGTCCCACACACGGGGGGAGGCGTACGGCGTGGCCAGTAGACCAACGCGAATGAGGACATAATCCCCCGCTCACGCGATACGCCTCGCACAAAAAGGAGGGGAACTGGGGCCAGAGGCCCAACGCGGGATAGAGATTCCCGGGAAATGGGGCTGGGCCTGAAACATGAATGTCCAGGCGGTCCTACGTATCCCATAAGGATGGGAATCAAGCCATACGTAGTTCTTGAAGTGCAGTTTAACGTCATGCAGGACGATGGGGGGAAAAGAAGGGGGGAGCAGAAGGCATCCCCAAACGTGGGGGGCGTACAGCGTGGCGAGAAAACCGACGTGAATGAGGGCATAATCCCCCGCGCTCACACCATACGCCACACACCCAGAGGCAACTGGACCAAGGGCCCGGGATGGGATGGAAATTCCCGAAGGATGGGGCTGGGCCTGAAACATGAATGTTCAGGCAGTCCTACGTATCCCATAAGGATGGGAATCAAGACGCACGTAGTTCATGAGGGGCAGTTTTACGTCATGCAGGACGAATGCTGAACAGTTTAACGTCTTGTAGCTCGGACGTAGTGCAGTTTAGCGTCATGCAGGACGAAGCACTTGGCAGTTTAACGTCTTGCAGCGCGGACGAATGCTGAACAGTTTAACGTCTTGTAGCCTGGACGAATGCAGTTTAACGTCGTGCAGGACGTGGTGCAGTTTAACGTCATGCAAGACGAAGTGCAGTTTAGCGTCATGCGGGACGAAGTGCAGTTTAGCGTCATGCGGGACGAAGTGCAGTTTAGCGTCATGCGGGACGAAGTGCAGTTTAGCGTCATGCGGGACGAATGAACACTCAGGCAAAGTATTGCTTGTGGAACCTAGCGTTGGTGGGAGGAGTGACACGCTCACCATCCATAGTCGCTAGGGAGTACGCGCCATTGGGATAGACCTTGTGGACAACAAAGGGTCCCTCCCACTTGGGCTCCAACTTGGGTGGCTTCCTGCCGGGGATCATCGGCGCTCTTAGGGCTAGCACTAGATCACCCTGCAGGAAGGAGCGGAGGCGAACCTTCTTATTGAAAGCTCGAGCCATTCTGCTTTGATGCCTCTCCAAGTTGAGCAAAGCGCGAAGTCTATTCTCATCCAGTGCTTCCAACTCGACTAGACGGGCTTCAGCAACTCTGTCCGGCGCTTGCTGGTCGTAGACCGCAGTGCGCAAGGACGGCAACTGGATCTCGATGGGCAGGACGGCCTCAGCTCCATACACCAGGGAATGAGGGGTCATCTGGGTGGAATTGCGAGTCGTCGTCCGATAAGCCCAGAGGGCGTTGGGGAGCTTGTCCGGCCAACTCTTCTTGTTCTGACCAACCATCTTTTGCAGAATGTTAGAGAGGGTTTTGTTAAACGCCTCGATCTGTCCATTCGCCTGCGCATGATAGCGAGTTGTATGGTTCGAGCGAATGTTATACTTGGCGTACAACTTCTTCAACTCGGCTGCTCGGAAATTGGTTCCGTTATCCGTGAGGATAGCGTGAGGCACTCCAAATCGATGGACGATGTTGGAGGTCACGAAGTCAGCGATCGAACAGGATTTGACCTCTCTGAGCGGAATCGCTTCTGCCCATTTGGAGAAGAAGTCCGTGGCGGTCAGAATGAACCGGCACTGGCGAGCTGTCGCCGGCGGGTAAGGTCCCACAACGTCCAGTCCCCAGACTGCAAAGGGCCAGGAATACCTTGTGGTATGGAGAGGCTCCGGCGGCCGATGCACAAAGTTCGCCTGAACCTGGCACGCATGGCACCTCCTGGCATACTCGATGCAGTCATGGATCATAGAGGGCCAGAAGTATCCCAACCTCCGAATCTGGTGGGACAGCTTCGGCCCAGTCTGGTGGGCGCCGCATGAACCAGCATGGACCTCTTGCATGACTCGTGGGATCTCAACTCCCTGAAGGCAACGGAGGAGAACACCATCAAATCCGCGTTTGTAGAGGATCTGCTCCAGGCCGAGACTGCTCTGGAGGACGAACTGCGATGCGCGGCGTCGAACTCACTCGCGCTCGGCCCGCTCCGATGGAAGAATGCCATGTTGGAGGTACTCAACCAAAGGCGTCCTCCAATCAGGGGCTGATCCGACTGTCATATCTGGGGTACTCGGGGCTCCGGTCATAGGGGCAACCGTGGTGAGATTACTTACCAACGGGCCGCGATCTTCTTCCGGGATAACGGGAGCGATGAGCCTGCGGCGCGTCACGCAGACGATCAGGTTGTCCTGTTCAGGCTCCGCAAGTGACGCAGCGAGGCTGGCCAAAGCATCTGCTCGACCGTTCTGCGACCGGGGAACATGGACAATTTCCGGCCGAGAAGGGAACCGAGCCATCAGAAGGAGGGTGCACTCCAACAATGGCACAAGTTCTGGCTTCCTGACAACGTAGTCGCCATTGATCTGCTTAACGACCATCTCGGAGTCCCCTTTCACGCACAGACGGGGCACGTCGATCTCGAGAGCCAACTCGAGGCCGGTGATGAGGGCATGGTATTCCGCCTCATTGTTGGTACAGCCCTCTGACAACAGGAAAGAGTATGGCAGCACGGCTCGCTCCGGGGTAATGAAGACGATGCCCAAGCCCACTCTGTTGAGCTTAGGATTATCGAGTCTTCTACCGGTGGGGCTCCGGGAGGCACCGTCAAAGTGCATCTGCCAGCATGGATCGGCTCGATCAACTGAGAGAATGGTCTCATCAGGAAAGCCTAGATCCAGCGGCTGATCCGCGGAGGTCGGGTGAGCTGCCAGAAAGTCTGCCAATGCTTGCCCTTTGATGGCCTTCTGAGAAACATACCTGATGTCGAACTGCTGGAGAATCATAGCCCACCATGCTAGACGGCCAGTCAACATAGGCCGGCTCAGGATATATTTCAACGGGTCTACCCGAGAAACCAACTGTACCTCATGGTGCTGCAAGTAGTGCCGTAATTTCTGTACGGAAAATACGAGCGCCAGGCAGCTCTTCTCGATGGGGGAATACCTAACTTCCACATCGAGGAGCATGCGACTAAGGTAATAGAGGCTATTCTCTGTTCCCTCGTTGTTCTTCTGGGCGAGAAGGGCACCCAGGGACCGTTCCAGGGCGGTCACATAGAGGACCAGCGGCTTCCCGGATACAGGCGGCATCAGGACCAGAGGTTGAAGCAGGTACTGCTAGATTTCCTCGAAAGCGGTCTGACACTCTTTATCCCATACATAGGTGGCACCTTTCTTCATGAGCCGAGAAAAGGGCTTACACTTGCCGGCCAGATTCGCGATGAATCGGCGTATATAGGCTAAGTGGCCTTGGAACCCTTGCAGTTCCCGGACGGTACCTGGGGGAGGCATCTGGCTAATCGCCCTAATTTTCTCTGGGTCGATCTCAATACCCCGGTATCTTACCACAAATCCAAGGAACTTTCCGGAGGTGACCCCAAAGGCACACTTCAACGGGTTCATCTTCAGGCATCGAGACCGGAGGAAGCTGAACACTTTCTCAAGATCTTTGAGATGGTCCTGACGCTGGCGCGATTTGACAACCAAGTCGTCGACGTAGCATTCCACCAGTGTACCGAGGATTGGCTTGAATATGCGGTGCATCGCCCGTTGATAGGTGGCACCTGCATTCTTCAGGCCGAAGGGCATGACCCGGTAGCAAAAGGTACCTTGGGGGGCCCTGAAGGCAGTGAACTCCTCATCCTCAGGGGCCATCCGAATTTGGTTGTATCCGGAGTATCCATCCATGAAGGAGAGGGCTTGGAACCCTGCCGTGGCATCAATCAACAGCTCTGTCACTGGAAGGGGAAAATCATCCTTCGGAGAGTGGCGGTTCAGATCGCGGAAGTCGATGCAGACTCTGATCTGCCCGTTCTTCTTCCTGACCGGCACAATGTTGGCCAGCCATTTGGGGTACTGAACTTCCCTCACGAAGTTGGCTTTGATAAGCTTGTCAACTTCGGCCTCAACCATGGCACCGTGGGACGGGTGCATCTTTCCGGGAGGCTGCTTGAACCCGCGATGGTTCGCCGGGAGACCAAGGCGGTGGACGGCTACCTGAGGATCTAGCCCCGACATCTCGTCATAGCCCCAAGCGAACACATCACGGTGCTGCCTGAGAAAGTCCACGTACTGCTGCCGCTCCTCAGAGGGCATGGCGGCACTAACCAATGTGGGTCTTGGATCGGCCTCGGTTCCATGGTTCACCTGTATTAACTCATCGACCGTGGCGGGGACGCCCTCCTCAAAGGCTGGGGGTGCATCTTCCACGTCCTCTCCACTCGGGGAGGGATCGTCCACGGGAGAGACTGCGTTGGAAACTACATCGGGGCTACCAGATCCTACTGGGCCACTGGTGCTGGCACGGGCGGTTGCGGCCATCTCATCAGGAGACTCGCGGACCATCGAGACCATGACCACGTCCAACCGGTGAATCGGGAGGACGTAAGCGTCATCCAGACTTGCCCAGGGATCACTTGCAACAGCGACAGGCTCAACCTCACCTTCCAGGATCTGCTTATCCTTGCTCTTGTAATAGTCCGCGTCCAGATAGCGGGCTTCACATGAGGCAAAAGGAGAGGCATCTCCTTGAAGCACACCTACTCGACCATTAAGGGAGTATTTGAGGCACTGGTGGTATGACGAGGGAACCGCCGCGTGAAGGTGAAGCCATGGCCTGCCCATCAATGCGTTGTACGCGGTGTCCTGAGAGACTACCATGAATTCGGTGTTGGCAACCAAGTCACCGAACTGGGTCTTCAAACGTATCTTGCCGACCGAGGTTTGCTCGGTGCGATCGTACCCCTGGATCCTGAGGTCGGAGGGAATCAAGTCATCCTCAGACAACCCCAATCTCCGGAGCGTCCGAGTTGGAATCAGGTTAATCCCGGACCCCGTGTCGACAAGACAGCGCCGAACTTCAAGGCCATTGAACTAGCCAGTGACATACAACGGACGAATGTGTCCCTGTATAGGAGGGTCTTCATCCTTACCAGAGAACGAGATAACTGCCTGACATTCGGCGTCCTCGATCATTTCGGCGTGGAAGGCCTCTGCAGCCGCAACCTCTGTCTCAAACTGGAGGGGGCTTTTCAGGGCTTCAGCGAGTGCCTCGCGCATCTCAGATGACATGCGCAGAGCCTCAAGGATGGAGAGCCTTGCTGGGATGTCGGCCAAGTGCTTCAGGACATCATACTTTTTGGCCAAGCGCGAGCCCCTGGTTGCAGGAGGTTGCTCTGCGGTTGGTGGCATGACGGGCCTTGCCGGTTGGATCGGAGGCCGACTGGTACTTGGCGCATCTCGCTGTTCACTGGTCGCAGTCCGGGAAATGGTCACCGTACTGGAGTCAGGAGGCCGGGATGGACTTGTGGCAGGGCGGAGCTGGTCGCGACGCGGCTGAGGCGGTTCTGCCTGGTCCCACACCACAAACAGTGGCGGAGGCGAATCCGTCATCCCCGGATGGGGGGGCTGCGCGCGCTGAGCTCGGTTTTGGGCCTGCTGCCTAGTCTCAGTGGCATGCACGGCCTGGCTGGAGGTACCAACGGCTGTGCCCCGGCGACTCCTGTTGCTGCGGTTCTTCCAACGGTAGCGACGACCGGGGACACTAGGGAGGTCCACCTGGTGTTCTTCAACGTCGGGAACCGAAAAGGGATTTACCAGCTCGACGGTGTTAACCGAAGCGTACCCAATACCGTCATCGGACGAATCATCCATCACTGGGCGGATCCGAGGAGGGACCCCATCTCCGGGGGCATGAAATCGCCGAGAGTGCGGGATAGTGGCGGAACCGGCGGGGCGCGCTCTTCCTTCTTGCGCTGCCGCCGTTTGCTCCTCTTGGAAGAGGCAGGCTGGGACGACGATGCCGAAGCAGCACCCGCAGATTCTGGGGGCTCAGGCTGATTCAAGCGTGCACGGATGATTCCATGGGCGCGAATGGTCGTCTTGCGGGCCATCCAGTTATTATACTTCTGGGATCCGCGGTTGGAGACTAGCTGCCATTCGTCCTCGTTGCCACTATCGTCATCTGATCCCACGAACACGCCCGCCACTTGTGCTGGAGCTGGGCCCAACCTGATTACATTGTTGTTAATCAGGTCGTGGAGCCAATCCTTAAACACATAGCACCGCTGGATGGTGTGCCCCAGGGCCCGATGGTAGGGGCAGTAGTGGGGGTTATTCGTAAGATGTGCCTCCTCTGGCTTCCAACACTCAGGCAGTCGCACAATCCTCTGCTCCAGGGCGCTCCGGAAATAACCGGGGACCTGATCCTCGTGGAATGAGTAAGTCAGGTGTCGCGGGCCCCTGGGAGCGTGGTCTTGACGAGGGGCTGGAGGGGCCGGCCGAGGAGGTGGACCCTGATTATCTCGCCTGGGTTGCGGCGGTACATTACGCGGAGGGGCCGGCCGGTTCTGAGGCTGCCGCTGCTGGGCCGGGAACTGAGCCCGTGGAGGCGGGTTCCTGTGAGGCTGTGGAGCTGGCCTCGCCGGCAGCAGCTCCAACGGCCTGGGGGCCTCTATCTGGGCAACAGCAGCGGGCTCAGCCCTGCTGACTCTCCTTGCAGGAATCATAGGAGGCAGCGGGTGTGCCTGGCTGGCCTGTTGCAGGGCTTCCTCAAGACGTTGAGCTTTGTCTGAGAAGTCCCTGAACCCTCCAGGGTAATTTTGAGTGATCAGGGAAGGGACCAGCTCGGTCTTGACATTCCCGACGCACATTGTCAGCAACTGCTCTTGAGTCAATGGCATGTCAAGGGAATACGTGAGACCCTTCCATCGGGCGACGAAGTCCGCGACTCGCTCATCAGGCCTCTGATTGCACTTGAAGAGGTCTGCGATACTTGTCTTCCGGGTCGTGGAACTAAACTGGTAGAGGAACTGTCTACGGAGGTCCTCCCAGCTGGTTACCGACCCGACGGGGAGCTGGCTGTACCAGACAAATGCTGGCCCTTCCAGTGTTTGAACAAAGCAGCGAAGCTTAGCGGCCTCCTGCTGCGCCGGAGTCCCCAACATAGGCCCGCACCTCGAGTTGAAGTGGGCTAAATGCTGTGGCGGATCTCTAGTTCCGTTGAAGGGGGCGAAAGTGGGATTCCCGAATCCCGGAGGCGCCGGCATGTCATCCACCCATGTTGGGTAGGGCTTGCCGTCCGGTGGGATCGCCACCTGCCGAGTCTCCAAGGCTTCAAAGCGGGCAATGAGTGCCGCCATCGGATCGTCCGGACATGGGTTCCAGTCCTGGCGAGGATCTCTAACCATGAGTGCATTGCATGGCCCTTCAATCGAGTCGTCGACCGGGTCGTCGAACTCGGCAGCTCGTGGGATGGCGGGCGGAGCGGCCCTTGGGGCAGCGGGAGGATTCCGAGCTGGATCTCTAAGGTAGTCACGCCGCTCGGGAGGGTGTGGCGAAACATACCGCGCCCTCTTGCCATAGGCAATGGCCTCTCTCCTGTCGGCGAACACGGCGTAATCACGGTTGCCCGGGAGAGTCTCGTCGAGGAGCGGTTGTTCCGGTCCCTGCTGTCCTGGCCTAGGATCACCGTAGTCAGGCCGCCGTTCTGCAGCGCGCTTGGCGAGGAGCTGGTCAACCAGCTTCTTCTGTTCGGCGAGCTGCTGACGTAGCGTAGCCTTCTCGGGATCCTCCTCTGCCCTCTGCATGGAGGCAGATGGGTCGGCGGGCCTTATAGCCTCGCTGTGCTCTTTTCCTTTGCTGACGTTTCGGCTCAACGTCAGTGCTTCAGTGGGTGCGGGGAGCCCCAGGAGGTTCCTCTGATGACGAGTAACTCTCACCGATGGATCTGACGACGGCTTGTCTTCGGGGGGGAAGCCCCCGTCGAGAAGTTCCAAGTCGTTCCCCTCTCCCGAAAGGTCAGCCATATTGACCGTTCCTGTCCCTGGGGATATACCCTCAGGGCCACCCAGCGAATCGGGCTGTCGGCGGATCACACTGAAGCGTAGGGCAGCGTACTGCCCCCATCCATGGATATACACGTGGGGAGTGGCTTCCTCGATAACTTTGCAGAGTACTTGGAAACACTCAATGCATCGTTGTTGGAGGGCCTCGTGGTGCCCAAATGACCCGGGGTGCCGAACCGCGGGGAGCATGGCCAGGTCAATTTGACGGCACTGCTCACCAATATCCTCCAGGTGCGCTTGACTCCCGGGGTATGTCATTTGTAGGCGGTGAAGACAGGAGCGAGTCTCCCGGAGAGTTCGGCGGAAGCATTCGAACTCATCCGGGGTGAGCGATTCGGGTGCATCAAAGCCCGGTCCTGCGACTGGCCAAAACTTCTCAGGGAAGTGGCCCTCTGCAAGGACGGTCCAGAAGCTCCACGACTCAAACTCGGGACCCAGATCTCCTTGGTCCTCTTCCATGGCTGGGAACGGACGGGGAACTGGTAGTGGTGCCGAGGCGGGCCGCCGGGCCGACGGGCTGGCCGACGGTGAATACGGCGAACATGCCGATTGGCCTCCATATCCCGGGCCGCCCTCTGAGGGTGGCGGTGCCCTGGCTACCACATCACGATAGGACGGGCCGGCGAGCGAACATCCTGCTGTAGCATCGGTGCTCGCCGAGGGTGCACCAGATCGTGGTTCGACCGTCGATCCCCAGAAAAAGTCTCCGGCTTCTCCGATCGAGGCGGAAGGCACTTCCGGAGGGGCCGGTACCAACCGCAAGCTTGATCCTTGGGGGTCTACCAGGCCCTCGTTACTCCGGATATACCTTCGGAGAGAAGCGGGGATCACATCGATCTCGCTCTCGGGGAGCACGAGGCTGACGTGCCGCATTCCTACCCCTGCCCTTGACTGGCGGGATTGGGGAAAGGGCTCTGTCGCCGAATCGTACTCCGCCTCTGAATCAGAGAAGCGAACCGGTCGGATCTCTGTCCAGAATTCCGTAACATTCTTCCCTCAGCGTCGACGCCTTGCCTTCCTGCCCCTGGGTGGTTCTCCGGGGCAGGCCTGATCCTTGTCCTGGCGTCCTCCGGCCGCACTGGTGCTGGGGCCAAGAGGACTGGGAACCAAGGTGCGAGGGGCACCGGGATAGATATCAAAGGGGACGCGGGGAGAGATGATTCCGGGCAGGACTCCGGGCCGGGATCGGAAGGTGGGATGACCCATGCCTCCTGGATCAGCCACACAGAGTAGATCCTGCCGGTGAATAGCGCTACCGCGAGGTGGTCCGCGGTGGCTA
The DNA here is from genome assembly GCA_963277665.1 of Viscum album. NCBI lineage: Eukaryota > Viridiplantae > Streptophyta > Magnoliopsida > Santalales > Viscaceae > Viscum > Viscum album. Next base: position 270,020,589 of record OY728155.1, read on the forward strand.
CTGCCAGTGCCAGCAACCGGGAGAGTCGACCCAACCTGCCTTTGGGGCGGTCGGGGCCTCGATCCAGGTCGGGCATAGGAGTTCCCCTGCTCAGGATGCGCAGAGGCCTGGCGACTGGAGCCAGCAGTGGCTTGGGCCAATGCGGCCGCTGTTGCTAGAGCCCCAAGGTGGGCATCCTCTTCCGCTCGTGCCCGACGTTGGCGTCGAGACAGACGAGTCGGGATGAGCGGCGCGGGCAGGTGGAGAGCCTGCTCTTCGACTGGAGAGGCCTGGCGGCGGTGTCGCCGTGGCCTGGCGGGAGCCCTTACCGTGGATCCCTGGAGCGAATCCCGGATAGGGTGATCCCGGGCATCATCCACCTCATCCGCATAGGGAAGGGAACTGTCAGAGCGCTCCGGGGATAAAATCCCGAAGCGATTGGACGTTGAGGTAGGCAGCGGTGCCTCCCTGCGCGGCCCTAGGGGGGCGGCAGTGGTGGCGAGGCGCAGCCTCCTCAAGGCCTAGGCGAGCCATTTCCCTAGTGGGGATGACTCCCTCTTCCTCGTATCTCCGCACCAGGGTGTTGATCACCCTTCTCTGGATGACCTCCGAGGGGGAGAGAGGGCGTGGTCGTCCCGCAATTGCGGCTGCTGGGACGGCTGTGGAACGGGCGGGACCGCGCGGAGTAGCCGCGTCGGTGTTTCCCCTGCCCCTGCGCCAGTGGGCGGGTGGCGATCGGGCACTGGATCGGGCGACCTGATTTCTGAAAGCATGGAGAATGACCCATTAACACTGACAGGAAAAAGGAATCGACAACCAACCATTAGTGCCACGACGCCTTCCGTGGGGGGAACCCAGGCCCTCGACGTTGCGAGACGGAGTGCCCGATTTCACTTCCCCAGCCCCTGGCGAGTAAGACTGAATGCTTGGCCGGGCAACACGCCGGTCTTCCAACACCTCTGAAAGCCATCGGTCTTCGTATCGAGGAGAAGAGACTCACGTCGGGTTCACCATTTTTCTGTTTCGGTGCGGATGTGCGTCGGGTTACGCTGTTCCGCCAGGACGCATTCGCGCATGCACCCGTCAACCCGAGGGGATGGGCGCGCGGCTTGTGGTCCCGCAGTCCCGCTTTCCAAGGGCGGGCGGCATTCGTCCCTTATTTAGGGGCGTCTGCTCCTTGATCGAAACCGGGATGATGGGATGTCGGCTCCTCCTTCCTTGGACGTCTCCTTGGAACTCGTCGCCTAATCCGGGTCACCCTCATAGACTTAAGAATGTTCGTGAATCTCGTTCCCGGCGCCATATCTTCATGGACACCGGTTAATTACGCTGCTTCCGCCCGGACGCTCCAAGGAGTCTGGGCGGGGCAGCAACCTGCGGTGAGAAGACCGGGTGGCTCTGGTTGCTGGGGGCGTGTCGTAGCACTGCGGCTCTGCACATCTGTCTTCCGTCCCTAATAGGGCTTCTCGAAGGCATGATGGCCTGAGGCATCCCGTACTAGGTGCGGGGAACTGTGTCACCTGAGGTTTTCCTCAGCTTCCCATGTTTAACACGGGGTATGCCGCGAGTTTAACGTCCAGCGGGGACGGCATCGGACCGATCAACACGAAAAGTGGATCGGATGACAGAACCCCTTGCGGGGAACCTCCGACGCTGGGGCCAGCACATGGGCGGCTTCCCAAGTAACGTGGAGTGGAGTGAAGTGGCATGACCCCACCGGGATGTGGCGGCCCGGGTAAGGATCAGGATGGATGATGGAGTGAAGAGCTTGGACCCCGTGGGGGCTTCCTACGTACCGCGCGTTAGCACGGATCAAAGTCGACGTAGTTCGGGTATACAGTTTAACGTCATGCTGGACGTCGGCAAGCCGACTCACGAAGAGGTCTAGGCCGCCGGGCGGAGGATTGAACCGAACCACCTCGCACAGAGGGGGATGGAATGGCCGGGTGGATCACAGTTTCACGTCATGCTGGACGATGGAAAAAAGGGGCTGTGGGGAGGCACAGTGGAGATACACACGGGCAGTCTCCCACAGGGGCGGATTCATAGGTGAATCGACGCAAGCGTAAACCCTGGAGGGGTCCACTGATGGACGAACCGACGTAAATACGACCGGGACGACCAGGTGGCGGGCTTGGACCTAAGAGAGGCTTCCTACGTACCCTGTATAGAAGACAGGGATCAAAGTCCACGTAGTTCATTCTGTCAGGACTTACGCACTTGAGGCAGCCCGAATGCGGCAAAACTCAGTTGGAAGGGACTTGGACCGAAAGCAGAAGACACCTCGATCCCAGTCACACCCTCTACTGGCTTCGGCAGTGGGGAGGCGCAATGGAGATACACATGTGCAGCCTCCCACGAGAAACTAGGGGTTTGTAATACCCTGCCCCCGCAGGGAAAAGCCACTCCCATTAAATCGTCCCAAAAGGGGGACAATCCCGACATCCCTGCAGAGACGAGCGGGTGGGGGCCACATCCAAACCGGGGGAGACCCTGCGTGCGAGACACGGGATCGGGTGATGCGGACGGTTTAACGTCTTGCCGGACGAAGTACAATTTAACGTCGTGTGTTAAGGACGAAGCGGACGGTTTAACGTCTTGCCGGACGAAGTACAGTTTAACGTCGTGTGTTGAGGACGAAACACTTGGCAGTTTAACGTCTTGCAGCGCGGACGATGGGGGCTAGGCAGTTTAACGTCGTGCAGCCTGGACATATACAGTTTAACGTCGTGCAGGACGTGGTGCAGTTTAGCGTCATGCAGGACGAATGCTGAACAGTTTAACGTCTTGTAGCTCGGACGTAGTGCAGTTTAGCGTCATGTTGGACGATAAAGCCGCCGGTAGGTCCGTGTCACTTCGCGCGAGCCTAGGGGGGGCCGCACGGAAAGACGACGCACAACGCGGGCACCTACGATGAAGACCATCGGGCGCCACGTAGGCGGGTACCCAAAGGGGGTCAAGGGAGGCGACCCTGGCGGATTGCGCGCAAAAGAGGAGCTTTGCGCGCAAAACCGCGGATCGGCGCGCAAAATGGCGGGCTGGCGCACAATTGGGCTAGCGCTTCGCGCGCGGATGAGGGGGATTGCGCGCACCGGGCTTCGGGTAGCGCGCGTGGGCAACGGCTCATTCTCTAACGAATGGCCACTTTGAAGATGGGGGGTGCGCGCAATCGGGTTGGATTGCGCGCACCCGGGGGCAATTGCGCGCGAGAGGCTTCTTTTGCGCGCAAAGGCCTTCGGGTTGAAATTTATTCAAAGGAAATGAGCCAAGGGGATTGCGCGCGAAGGCGGACCCCAAGGCTCTATTGCGCGAAAGAAAGGAGGTTACCTGAAGATCGGCATTGCGCGCGGAAGGGGTTGAATTGCGCGCGCGGGAGACCGTTCGACTTCCAGCAACCTTTGAAACGTTGGGGGTCGCCTAGTATTTATAGGCAACCCCGGGAGCGGAATCCAAGGCGCGAGCGCGGAATTCTCCTCGCGGGCGCGGAATCGGGCACGGCGCGCAAGGGAGTTGCGCGCATCCCGGGGGTTTTGCGCGCGGATCATCATCTTTGCGCGCAGACCTCTGAAATTCCGCGCAAGGCCTCCGGGCCCTCCGAAACATTCTTCCGACTCCAAATATGACCTCGCTTTCCGCATCCGGAGCTTCGTTTGGGAACAACGGACTTTTCCGGTGTCTACACTTGGATTATATCACCAGTAACAGATTAGTATCATCAATACGTGTCACCTTGTATGGAAAATAATATAAAATCAAAACTTTTAAAATTTTTTACTGAGAAAAATATCCTTACTACATTGAAAAATGACTTTGTAAATATTAAATAATTCTAAAAATATTTTTCATAGAAAATATCATTGGAAATTTATAAAAAACATTAAAAATGAATAAAATTATTTTTCATTGAGAATATGTTAAAAAACCATTTAATTATTTTTTTGATTTTATTAGAAAACATTGTTTTTCGAAGAAATAATATTTCAGACTAATTAGAGAAATGGTGTTAGATTTTCATAAAAGAATTTTATTATTTTTATTTGCTACCAAATAATGTAATAATGGTTCCAATAAATTTCAGTATCATGAAAACCCATATTATAATAAAATTGATGAGATTTCGTTATAGATAGATCATAATATTTCATAAAGGCTAAAATATTCGTAAACAATCCTGATAAATTATGTGATTATATAAATAATATGTGACAACATTGGTGTATTGGAATCAAAATACCCATGACATAAAAACATTAAATGATTATGAAAATATAACAAAATCTAAGGTAATTTAGTATATATATTATCAATGGGAATTATATAAACCTCATAAATGAATATTAGTGAATAAAAAAATGTTTTGGTGCTCAGAGTAGGGTATTCGTGCTTATGGAATGCTCAGAACCAGGGTCGACATGGAACCATGATTTATGGTATGGCTATGGTGGGTAGATATAAGTGCATTTTTGCAGACCTAGTAGGGCTCATGAAGTATGGGGAAAATCCTTCCCTCAAGAACTATCTCTTCAGAAGTCTTCCCTCAGTCCAGTATAAACCTAGACAGATGGGCCACTCGAATCGATGGTCCCATCCCACCAACGATCATAAGCTCAACATTGATGGTGAAAGTAGCCATAGATTCATTCATGGTGGTAATGTTAAACATGAGATTAATGTCATATTGCTATTTGATTTTAGTACACTTTAGGGGTCTTGTAACTCCTTAAGGGTGAAGGTGATGGAAATTGTCAATGGTATTTCTAACTACATATCAAAGAACATCACCCAAAATCTTGTTGAACTGGATTCCAAGATTATTTGAAGCTCCCCCATTGGAATAATATCTCTATGTGGAATATCACTTATCCAATTTTTGACTACATAGATTTACTATATAGAGACATGGTGGTTCAACATACACTGCATGAAGGTAATCAAGTGGATTACCTCTTAGCTTCACTAGATACCAAACATCACCCTGTATGGAGTTATGCTTCGTAGGTTATTTTCCCTTATTAGGATTGACCATGTTATCAGAGAAACACTCTGTCTTCATTTCCTTAGGCTTCCATGACCCTATAATCTCTTCATTCCCCATACCCTATTAATAAAATTAACATTGAGTGGGGAAAGAAGCCAAATAGAGACAAAATTACAAAATTGATTAAGAATCCTTTGAACTTTAAAACCCTATGGAATAGAGTTAATAAAATGGATATTTAAATATTAATACATTTCTCAAAAGTAATCCTATAATACATTCAATGGAATTATATACCCCACAAAAAGAAATGATTGCCGAATAAGGCATGAGTCTCATAGAAATTAAACTAAGACTATAGATCCCCTTACTAATTGAGTAACTATAGAATTGGGATATCTATGAAGGCATGGAATCAAAAAAATCATTAGATATCACAAAATAAATGAAATTCATGATATTAAATGTAAAAGGGAAGTATATAACCCACATAAAAGAAACAGTTGCTGAATATGGCATGTATCTCACATATTTAAATAGGGAAATTATATTCCCTATCCTTATGTCTTAACTATCATAATAATTGTTCAAATATCCTGTATAATAAAAATATTTATTATACACCCTTTCTAGAGACATATTAAATAAAATAATAACATATATTATGTTATTATGAATTTTTATCACCAGACTATTAACAATTCCTTGTTAATGAATGGTTTTAGGTAATAACCGCTTTGTTTTTTTTGCAAGTGTTATGATTTAATATATCTTTGGTCCTATTACTTATTTAATTATATCATAATCTACAAAATGATAAACGTGATATAAGATTCATATATACATATTCAATATATATTTATTTATAATAATATATTAAATATATAAATATGATATTAAATACACCATTTATGATGACAATAGGTTGTACGTAAGAATGAACTTGCTCCCATTTTCTGGCCATATTTATAGAAATAATGTAAATGACCCATCTATATATGTACATATATATATTATAATTATTGTATAATTATTATATGATATATATCACATTTTCTATTGATCCCATGCTTAATAACTCCATGTAAAGTGTGAACAAATTCTATTTGAGGAAGTAGTAGTCCACCCATCTAGAAAAGATTTTTTTGTATTCTCAAAAAATAAAGAGCATGAAGGTATGTGTAATATAAGAATTACATAACAATAAAGATATCATAAATAAAATATAAATCATATAAAATCATTATGTACATCATTATTCCCATCTTGGAAATGTTGTTATGCATGGACAAACAACATCGGTTCGTGAGGCGGTAGCCTTCTGTACACAAGAATGATGACTATGTATCCCATTTAATGGATGTCTGTGTGATATTAGGTCATAATATTAATGTAATAATATTTCAATCAACTGGGAATCATTATGTTATAACATAATAATGTAATAAGAATAATTTAGGATGTGGATAGGGAAATGCAACAAAAGTTCATATTGAAGGATGTTACCTCTTCTTTGGGTAACTCCTTTTGGTGTGCACCAAATGACTTCCATGGTTAGATTTCTACCCAATAGAAGGATTCTAGGATGTAGTTAGGTATTTTGGGATGATATATGGACATGTGAGTTTCGAGAGAAATTCCTTGGGATATGTGAAGATAGGGGAAGTGGTGGTGGCTATTTATAAGGGAGAGATATGACACACTAAGTATTTTTTAAAATAATGATAGGTTTACCCACAATTTTACGTATAAATATGCTTAACAACACACAAACTTCTATAATAAAGGTTTTTTGGGATAAATATGGTCATAAAATTGGTATTTTATAAGTGTAGAGACATTTTTACATCTTAGGTTTTATGTTTATGAACTATGTAATCAGTTTTTACCATTTTCACTGTAAATAATTACAAATACCTAGAATAATATTTTTTCTCGAAATATAATTTGATGTTATTATAAATTATAAACTTTTATGATAATATATATGAAATCCAGTAAACAAAATTTTAATCACATAACTACTGGAAAATAATTTGTAATTAATCCAAGAGTTGGGATGAAACAATGTCTTTTAAAAGTGAAAAATTCAAAAGTGTGAATAAATTTTAAATCCAATTTTAATATATAAATGGTTACATTTCCCTAAATTTGATTTATTAATGTATAATTAATTTAAAATTTTAATCCAAATTGAAATATAAATTTACTATAAAAATAAAATACATGAAAAAATAAATTTTCTAATTAAAATCTATTAGTTTACACTATTCATCTGAAAAAGAAAAACTCTAACAAAATCCAAACAATTCAGCCTGAAATAGTTTATACATTGTAAATTAAATAATTAATTTCATTTTTTGAAATTAAATATATATATAACTACATAAATTTAATTTCATTATTATACACAGAAGGACAAAAAATCATTTCATTTGCAAAAATAGTATATAAGAAAACTTATATCCATTGTCAATAATTATAAATTTCATTATCAATATGGCTTATTTATATGAGACCATTATATATACTAATTAATAATTAGTTATTTCTATTAATATTACTCTTTTAAAAACTATTTAGTTATTATCTTGTAAAAATAATTATAATATGAAAAAATGGTTTCATAGAAACTCAATGCTATTTGTAACGCACGATAAGAAAATTTTAGATTTAACACAAGCTTAAATTTATTTAGAATATATAAAAATCATAAAATGGTGTAGATTAAAATAAAAAACATCATTAAATATAATTTATTTTAAATAAAAATCAAAATACATAGAATGTTACATTCTACCAACCTTAAAATGAATTTCTCCCTCAAAATATTTCACCTTAATACAGAAAATGTGAACACTTTTACACCTTCAAATCTTCATGTCACCAAATGATTTCCTATAATGTGTGGGTTCCCCATAAACCTTTGACATGATGGGTGGTTTGGATTAAAAGAACATTCCTTATATGATCTATAATTTCAACAACTATTTCCTCATATGAATGATCCTGCACTAGTGGTTTGAACTATTAGATTAGTTTATATGATTTTTATGGTATATATTTCATCACCAGATATATATGGAACAAATTTGGAATTTTAGAGAGGTTTTGTGGAAGTTACAAGAGATAAGATACCATCATGATATGATCATGAATCTCAAATTGTCCAGTATACATAGTGTTTATTTTCCCCTTTCTCGAATCTCATAGTCTTATTATAAGGAGAAATTTGTAGAAAAAACTTCCCACTAAAATAAAATTCCAGATCAATTCGATGGTTATCATTACATCATTTTTTCCAACTATAGGATTCCCAGATATACAAATAAACGGGTTTAACTTTATCTTCCATTTCTTAAATGAACTCCGGTCCCAATATCATTCTTTCTCCAACAAAATTGCAGCACATTAGAGCTCAAAATTGCATTCCATAATGGGACCTATAAGGATGTAGATTTAAATCCAACTTATCTCATAATGAAATAATACATATGTCTTTCACAATATTATAATACATTAATCAAATCATGACCTATAAAAAGAAATGGGTTTCCTAAACATCACATCCTACCCCATGAATGTTTCTGGGTATCAAAAATAATCATCATATCATAAATTTTGTAAATGGTATATGTTTGATAATCATTTCATCATTTAATAACTCAATAATGAAAAAGTTTTCATATGAATTTGATCATGGTATAACTTGTGTAAGAGAAATGGGTTCTATAAAAAACATGTCATCAAATGTTTAACCATTTAGAGGAAGAATAAAAATGGTTTCCTTGGATATTATCTCTAGAAAAACATAAAATATATCAAAGGATTTCATCATATATGGTGGCGTATTTTGAAATTCACATGGACTGTTTCATAAGGAAAATATCCATTCTTTGAAATTAATTTTTTTAACATATAGCATTTTTATAATATTTTTCTTTGAAAACCACTTTGAAAACAAATGAAGTAAGCAGAAAAATAATTTTAAATTTTCATTACTAATATATCCCTTTAACTTTTAAAAAAATTAGAATATAAAACATTTCTAAAATCTTAATATTTTAAATTATATTTGAAAACACATAAAGGAATCTTTGAAAATCATTTAAAACACTTTTTGATGACAAGAAAAATTTGGTAACCCTTTTCATATAAAATAGCATTTTAAAAAATATATCGAAAGTATTGAAATAATTGAAATATTTTTATTTTAAAATAATATTTACAAATATATATATGAATATTTAAAAATCATTTACAACACATTTAACTATAAAATCTTTTTAAATTCTTTTTATTTGAAATTATATTTAAAACAGATAAAAGATTATTTGAAAATAATTTAAAACTATTTTTAAAATAGAGAACACGTTTTAAATAAATTTCCTTGGAAATTACATTAAAGTATAAAAAAACGCATTTTTAAACTTTAAAAAAAATGTTTTTAAATAAAATAAATTACTGACCAAAGGGAGAAATGCGGTAAAATTTTCATAAACAACAATATTAAATATTATAACCACTAAACAGTGTAAAAATGGAACCATTACATGAATATATCTCGAATATATAGAGTAAATTAATTCCCTAAGTGTTATTGTGAGATGGATCATAAGATATAATCAATGGAAGTATAATCATAACCAATATTGATAAACAATTAGACTATAGCAATAAACTACCACCACATTCATAACATTGAATCATTATCCCTATTAAATAATAACATTACCTGATGATTATACTGTCATGAAAAGAAATATATTACAATTATAACTTTAAATGGAATTTATAAACACCTCATAGAAGAATATAGGTTCATTATAATAGAATGTGTCTCTAATAAAAAAAAATTTAGACAAAAATACATTACAAATTTTGTAAATTTTGAACCATTAACCCCTTGAAATATATATCATAAAATGCATTAGTAAATATCCATAAATTTATGTATAATAATTATATGATAGATTCATGGTAATTATATACTTAACACAGATTAAATGAGTGGTGAATAAGGCACTTGTCTTATGGATATAAAAAGTTGAGATGAAATTCCCTTACCTTAAGTCTTGACATTCTTCATACATGTTCAAACCTCCTATATAATAAATATAATTTTAGTATAAATTTACCACATTAACATATTAATATATTTAATACCATATATTATTTTATTACGACTTTATATTAATAGTTTATAAACATTGAAATGTTAAATTTACCTTTTTGGTAATATCTGTTCTTTTTTCATATATGTTTTTATTTGTTATTCTTGATACTATTACATATATCATTATTTAACTTTTCACATAATGTAAAAAATTATACAAATTTGATAAATATTAAATATATATGTATTCATAATAGTTTATAAAATAATTAAATAGAAAATTAGTGACATTGTTCATGGAGACGACAGACCGTACATATGCCTGAACACTATTTCAATTTTCATGTCATTTTGAAGGAATGAATAATATATATATATATATATTATTGTATAACTATTATACCTTATATATTACATATTTTTATTAAATATTGCCTTAATACATTACATGTATATCATGATGGAATCGCATTGATTTGAGGAGGTGATAGTCCACAATATTTATCTTATAAATAGTAATTAAATAATTATTCCCAACCTTTAGATGTGGTAATATAAGAATGAATGACATGATTTTGCGAGTGGGTAGTCCTCCAAACCCCGAAATAATGATTGTGTATCCCATCTGGTGGAATTTTGGATAATTTTATGTAGTTACATTAGTTTAAAAACATCTCAGTATATCATTGTTGCAGATTTTATTATATAATTGTGATATAATAATGATTTTTGTGGGGGATAAATACATAAAATAAAATTGGTCATTAAAGAGTGGTACCTCCTATTCATGTAAATCATTTTGGTTCACTCCAAAGGGATGGCTTGGTTGTATTTATATGAATATTGAGGCATCTTTATTTTGATGATGGAATTTGGGAGCTTATTTTGTTAGTATTTTAATGATACAAAGGTCTTGAGAGCTGTGAATGGAGGGGGAGAGTCGGTGTCCATTTATAACAGAGGGATAGGACATAATTGGTATTTATGAAAATAATGTTTGTTGTATCCACGTTTTAACCATTAAATATGCTTAAAAACACTCCAAATTAGAAACTATAGAGTTTAAGGTCCAAATATTTCCTTATAATTGATTTTGGACAAGTTTAGGGCCATTTATCCACCTTAAGATTTATGTTTTCTGACTATGTATTCTTGTTTTTACCTTAATCATATTAAATAATTATTATTATATTCACTTTTATTTATTGTAAAAACCTAACTTGAAATTATTAGAAGTTTTAAATTATGAAGATTCAAAATCTGGAATCCATTTTCCCAAATTATAATCTTATATGTGTCAAAAATTAATTTAAAATTAACCATATATACATTACTAGATGACATGTTTTTTAATTCAAAAATCTCAAAAGTTTGAATAGTTTTATATCAAATTTCAATGATAAATTTGTTCCAATGAACTAAAATGGAATAAATGACGTATAATTTAACTAATAAAATTTAAAATATAATTTAACTATATAAATAAATTAGTCCAAAATGACATTTTAAATTAAAATTCATTTTTTACTATTCATTGATAAAATGAATCTTCTTATAAAAATACAAAAAAGCCACCAAAATTAAATTTTGATATTCTAGATTCAAAAAGAAATTTTATTTTTCCTGATAATAAATATATTTATTTCTAAAATTATATATATAATAGTATCTCCAATACAATGTTGTAAAATTACATTTTATTAAAATAAAACTTTTTATTCATAAAATTGGATTTATTCTTACACTATGCCTATCAAATATATTGGATGAGTATCAAAATATATTAGTGAATGTATAAGATACATATATTTTAGTAATGTTAATCCAAATTTGTTTTGATCAATTTATTGATATAGAATGGATTTTGATTATAGATATATAGTGTAACTCCCCGACCCTAGTTACCCATAGCCGATGCATTATTACATAACATTGGCATGATTGCAAGGAATCAAGTCCTAAAAGACAGATCAGTTTAGCAGTGGTGGAAAATAGATTACATACATTAATATTACATTTTAGAGTAGAAAATAAAACATAACATAAATGTTCCTTTGATAACGGCATTAATACCATAGTATGAACCTACTTATAAATCATAAAATAATTCTTCAAATCCTGGGAAAATTAATACATAAAAAGGGGTGTGATCAAATTCATAGTAAGGATAACAATATAGAAGAATCATTCATAAATATGCATTAACATTTATGAAAATGTATCATACAAAAAAATGATTTTTAAACAAAAACATCATCATAATATGGAAAAGATAAAATAAAATAATTCCATTTATTTATCCTCAAGGATATTATACTAGTTGAATAATGACAAACAATATATACAGCCACTTTCATAATGATGAAATGCATAATTCCAGACTTCATAACTACATAGTCAAGGCCATGTTCCAAGACTACAAATAAAATTTTGTCAATGCCTTGTGCCAAGACACTAGTTTGTCTCATTATACCTACTGATTCATCGAAGAGCTATATTGGGATCCACCCATCACATACTAAGTCCAATGCATTCCTCGTATAAAAAGGTTTAAACATAACATAAACATTCGTTTTAAAACTAGCATATGAAATGTATATACTTTACCTATAAACCATGAATGGTTTAAAAATAACACATCCACATTCAAACATATCACAAAACATTCAATACAATATGGAAGTTTTGTATCATAAGAAATGAACTTCAAATAAGTTTAAAAATCCATCAAAGGATGTTGACATAGATGAAAATGATTTGTAAAATTCTTGGAGAGAAATATCCATTTTTCTAGAAAACATTTAAAACTCACATAATTTAAAAATTAAGACATTTAATGATATTTTTTAAACAAAGTGTCCTATAACTATTTGAATCTTATGAAAGGAATTATCATTTTAAAAACATTTATGTCTGTCTAAATAAATCCTTAAAACCATTTTAAAAACTTGGACATTAATGAGAATAATTTAGAAGATTAAATATTTAAAACCTTTAAAATTATTTTTTAGTGAAATATTATCTTAAAATAATCCCTTTTAAAACTATTTTATGAAATATGGACATTGATAATAAATATGTCCTAGTAAATACGTAAAAACAACCTCGGATAATAAAGAGATTGTGATATTAACTATTAACTTGAACATTCCATTAGTGGAGGGTATGTTTAACCTCCTATATGAAGATAATAGTATGTTATTAAATTATAATAGAACCATATTAATATTTTATATATCATATATGATTAATTTATGACTTTATACTACCCATTTAATAATAATTTCTAGATTAAATTAACATTTCGGGTAATAATCGCTTTTTTTATAATTCATGTTTAACTTGTTACTCTTGATCGTATCAAATAGATCATGATTTAAATAATTACATAATATAGAACATGATTTATATATGACATATATTTAGAATATAAATATGTATAATAGACATATTTGAAATGGAAAACACTGTTTATGGAGACGGTAGGTCGTACGTACGCATGAGCAACAATATCATTATATTGATGGAAAAATCATATATAATTGGATGATATATCATATATACAGAATTATTAACTTTTTATACTATTTATTTACATCGTTTATAATCTTTATAATTCCCATCTAAATAATAAAGTGTTTGAATAATAAACTACACCACGACGTGGAAACGGTAATCCGTACATACACACATATGATGACTTTGTCATTTATAGAATGGATAGAATAATGAATATAGTTGTACCATTTTTACAATAAAATAACAGTATATAGTAGATACTGGATTTTTTATTTTATAATGGAAACAACAAATGAAGAGGATGTGAAAGAATAAAAAACTTGAAAGAGGTGTTAAAATATTTACCTCTTCTTCAGGTTCTTCCTTTTGATTTGATAAAAAGGCCCCCATAGGATGTCTTTATACAAAATTAAGGCATCTAAGATGAAGGAAGGAATGTTGGGAGGATAAATGGGTAGGTTTTGGCTAAGCCAAAAGGCTATGGAGATGTGAAATTAAGAGAAGGGGGATTCCATTTTTATAAGAGAGGTGGGGGTCACTTTAGGAAAAACTTGAAATATTATTTTATAATAAAATAATTTTCAGTTTCTAATGCCTCCAAAATTGATTATTTAAAGGATAATGTGTGGATGGGTCGAAAAATACTCAACCAATAGGTTTCATACAGGTTTATGTCATCATATTAACATTATCTTTTATAATTAACTCTCCGTTAAATAGTTTGACATTTACCATGTCTCTTTGTATTTCTATATTATATGGTTAATAAACAAACAATGAACATTCAATAGAACCCCAATAGGTTCAATAATGACATATCTAATATTATTATGGCCCTTTGGCTGAAACTTAGATTTCAAAAAATATTAAATCAACCAATAATATAATATTTATTGTAAAACTCAATTATGTCAATTTATTCAGTATTTAATAAATGATTATTGTTAAAGCCATAACAACTTTATTACTTCGAAATAAATTCATATGTTAATTCCTAACATGTCATATTAACATATAAAATTGGTGTAATTCATCAAAAGTCTCATATTATATATATTTGGATATTTATAAGATCAATTATTTTAATATTTCATTATTAATGTAATTATTGCATCGTCATTGTGTCATAAATAAATTATAATATTTTATGTCTATAAATTATAAATAAAATATAAATATGTATGAAATCCTTTTATAATTCAAATTAATATTTATAGTCTAATGTATATTATGTATAACTATATATTAAAAATAAATTAGTTATAAAACATTGAATTTAACTCTTCTAACTCTTCTTTAAATAAAATAATAATAAAGGTCCTAATCTAATCCAAGTGGACCAAAGAGGATCATATTTTATTCCTAAGGTTGTTTTTGGGCGAATAATACTTATAAAATAGAATTATTTCATGTGTTAGGGGAATTATGATATCATTTTTACCCTTAATTACCCTAATTACATTTAACCGTGGTAAATAAAAGTCAAAAGTTACTATTCATCAAAAATTATTTTCAACTTATTGAACCACATATTACTTACTGATATGAAATGTGTCTCTCCTATTTTTTAAATTAAACTCATATAAGTGGTTAAATTATGTTTTATAAAAATTTTAAAATGCTTATAGAAGGTGGGTAAAATACGGTAAAATGTTCGATAAAATTATATATATATAAACTTATTATAAAATGACCCCAATGTATTATGTTGAACATATATTGGTTTTATATATCTATTTTTACCTGAAATGAATTAAAATAAAATAAATAATTATTTAAATAAAATGTTGGTTTTTTATAATAACGCAGTTTTTTCACTATTTATAAAAAATTGAAAGTTTTCAGAAAAATACAAAAATTTTAACCTAAGATAATTTTGATATTATGAATTAAAAAATGAAGTCTATTTTAATAAATTCAAAAAATTGAATTTTTATTTATTAATTAAATGTTAATTCCCATTGTTAAAAAAAGTGGGGTTTTAAAAGGTAAAAACTTTCTAAAGATTGAGATGGGTTTATGTCAAATTTAATTGTGAAATTACTTATAATAACCTACATTATATTAAATGAAAAAAAATATTAGCTAATTATACTTTCACACCATTTAAATTCCTAATTTATCAATATAAATTATGTTGATTAAAGAAAAGTTATTTTCAATTAAAACATAGTATTTTTAACTATTCATCAAAATATGAATTTTATCAGAAAATTACCAAAAATGAATCTAAACTAACTTTTTCTATCCCGATTATAATGAAAATTTTAATTTCATTAAATTGAATGTATAAAAGTGAAAAATATTGGTTTCAAAAAGGGTTCTCCAATAAAAGGTAGTAAAATTGCATTTTTGAAAAATACTTCATTTATCTAAAAAAATGAATTTGTTATTATATTATGTTTAAGAAACAAATAATAATAATTTTAAAATTATATATAGTATATTTGTTAAAAAAAGTTATTACTATTCATAACCACTTTTTGAACGGTTAGTGTGGTAAGTTGTGGTGCGCTTGAACTCGGTGTTGCGTGTAGCGCAAGCTGTTGAATTACTTTAATAAGATAACATACTATGAAATCTTGGGGTGTTATATTATCCCCCCATTAAAAAAATTGCAACCTCGTAATTTGAAATTGTTCTTAAAAAATAAATGGCTTAAAATAGAAAATCACGTTTGTGGAAAACCCACATCAAAAATTAGTTTAATAATATCTATTCCTAATAAGATGAAAATAGAAATAAAAAAGTCACCACAAAATTATGATCTCGATTAAGAGAACGTTGGTGGAAATTATAGATACCTAATAGGAGGAAAAACGTAAATATTTATAGGTACTGATTGAGGTCATCAATCACAATCAAGTGTAAAATTGAGCGCATCAAAGCCATCAATCTAAGATGATGTAAAATATCACTATTTCAACATAACATATGGTATTAGGGTGACAAAATTTTGGTTTTAAGATCCCTTACATAATGTTTAAGAATTAATTTATAAATATAATATGATGAAGTATATATATATTCACTTTACAAGTAGAGTTTCATCCTTCAACTAATTCTTAACACAAACTCATCTTTCCCTCCAAAAGATAATAGAATTCAAAACTATTCCATTTATCATAATCATATAAGGTTAAAAAATGAATTTATATTTAATTTTTAGACTATTTTAAAAAACTACATTAAACAAACCCGAACATCATGTCGGACAGTGGTTGGTGACGCACCCTTGTCGCCCTTTGTTTGCATGTTCAAATATTGCGGCCTTGCCGGACGCGACAGGTTGTCACCCGACCTACGGGTTGTCCTTTTATAACAATTCAAAAATAGTCTCAAAAATTATTTAACCTTAACAATGGTATCCAATTTCAAACATAACTGATTCAAATAGTTAGACTTATCCAAAATATTTCTGTCAAAAAACACAGTCCAATGTTTATAAGGTAAACACAATGAAGATTATTTATTGCATGTAATTACATGTGAATATATTCATCAAGTATTCTTTTAAAACATAGTAACACCCTGAATTATAATATAACTGTATTGATAACATTCATGCTCCCTTATTAATTATAATATACTAGATATTCTTCTTATATCCAAATATATTGTAAACCATAATAATGATATAATAAACAAACCATTAACCAGTTCCAAGAATTTCATTAATATCCAATATAATTTATCCAAATGAATCATCTCTTATTTCCAAATGAATACCTCAGTATCAGGACCATATTAATGTTTTGTCTTTCTTCAACCATGTATTCTCCAAAAAAAATACTTGTTGTTGAGTCACATTTATTACTACCATATAATCTTAAATCCCCAATCAAATAGTACTATAGTACAATACTTATTTATTTCCATAATTAATATAACCAGTACATCGTTGATACAACACTCAAATGAAATAATTCTTTAATAACAATGTAATAACACTAGTCATTCATCTTTATCTATGGTAGTATCATAACATGAAAATTATCCAATATCATCATTTGGGGCATACTATGATGATTTGGACATCGATTCATATAGTGTCCCAAATCCTTATAGATGAAGAATTGTACCTTTAAATCCTTTTTATTAACCTCTCTAATTATGTACATGGTTTCCTTTTTCTCCAAACTTGTAAAAAACTCTCATTCCCTTCAAGAATTTATCAAGGTGATTATTTCCACAATTATCACATATAGGGAAATCCATCATTCCACTCTTCCCTTTATCCATCATTCTCTCCACCATTATTTTCTTCTCTGGCTTCCCTTCAAAGCAATAGGACTCAGAGAATTCTTTACTTATCTTATTAACACATGACACTAAATCATCATATGATGATAATACATGGGAGACTATTTTATTTCTAAATGTTGTATTGACACCATGAATGATATGATCCTTCTTACGCTTTAGATCATGTGTATTGTTGGAGGTCTCATTCCATCTACTGGGAACCTTTTATAAACATTGGAATAGACTAGGTTAGTTTATGAATCACAATGCACAACTCTTAAATTGTAAAATAGTTAACATTAATTGAACACTTCATGGATATAATCCATAATCATAAAAATGTTTTCTTTGAGAAGGTATATACTCATAAACCCTTCATAGTGGTTTGTAATGAAAATAATAATTATCCTAAGAATTTCCCATAAGAGTGTTGTCACCAAGAGTCTAGCAAGGCCCATTGTCATTCACCAGTTCCCATTTGAGTCTATCACAAAGCGGTGTTTTCGGTTTTTACCCCAAGGTACATATGTACCAGAGCTGACTCTACCTGCTCATATCTAAACAAGGATGTATTTCTTGGAAAACTCGCAAAATCTCTATAGTACCAAAATTCTAGGATGTTATTCTTTACAAATCCAAAATTTCTATGTTAGGGTAATGTTCTCTAATAAATGTTTTTATAAATCTAGTTTAATAGGATATTTCAAAACATTTTCTGATACCAACTATAATGCCCCGACCCCAGTTACCCAAAGTCTATGCATTGTTACATACCATTGGAATGATTACAAAGAATCAAGTCCAAAAAGACTGATCAGTATAGCAGTCTTAGAAAATAGATTACATAAATGAACATTATATTACACATTATAAAATAACACATAACATGAATGATCCTTTTAGAATTCCATTAATCCATTATCTTAACCCTGCATATCAATTATAAAATACATCTTCACATCCTGGGGAAAATAAAACATAGAACGGGGTGAGGGCATATTCTCAATAAGGATAAAAATATAGTGGAAAATTTCATAAACATTTCTAAACATTTAAGGTAATGTATTTGACTAAAATAAAAGCATTTTAAACTTAAACATCAACATAATATAGAAATGAAAAAAATCAAATAATGTCATTATCTTATTCACATGGATATTCTACTAGTCGAATAATAACATACAATATCAATAGCCACTTTCATAATGATGGAATGCATATTGCAAGACTATATAACCTCAAAGTCAAGGCCTTGTGTCATGAATACAAATAATACTTTATCAAGGCCTTATGCCAAGAAACTAGTTTGTTTCATTTGACATACTGATGCATTGAGGATCTATAGCGGGCTCCACCCATCTCTTACTATTTCCAACGCATTCCTCATATGAAAAGGATTAAACATAACATAAACATTCATATTAAAACTAGAATACGAAATGTAAACAATTTATCCATCAACTATGAATGGAATAAAAATAAAACATCGAAATTAAAACATATCACAACACTTTCAATACAATATGGAAGTTTTGTATCATAATGAATAAACTTAAAACAAGTTTAAAATCCATCAAAGGATGTTGAAATAGATGAAAATAATTTGTAAAACTATTTGAGAGAAATTTCCCTTCTTCAAGAAAACATTTAAAAGGCACAAAATTTAGAAAGTAATAAATTTAAATATATTGTTGAATCAATATTTCCCATACCACTTTGAGACTTTGGAATGGAATTTTTATTTTAAAAATTCATGTCCATATAAATAAATCCATAAATACCATTTTGAAAACATGGACATTAATGAGAATGATTTAGATGAATAAATATTTAAAACATTTAAAATTATGTTTTAGTGAACAATTATCTTAAAATAATCCCTTTGAAAACTATTTTATGAAACACATACAAGGATAATAAATATTTTTCAGTAGATATGTTAAAACAACCTCGAATAATATTGAGATTGTGAAATTAACACTTTCCTTCCACTTTCCTTTAGTTGAGGGTACATTTAACCTCCTGTATAAAGATAGTAGTATGTTATTAAATTATAACAAAACCATATTAATATTTATGATATCATAAATGATTCATTTCTAACTTATACTACCCATTTAATAATAATTTCCATGTAAACATAACATTTTGTGTAATAATCGCTTTCACAACAATATGTGTTTTAAAATGATACTGTTGATTTTATCCCTTAAATCATGACATAAATACTTCCATAATATAGAAAATGTTTTATATGTCATATATATTTAGAATATAAATATTTATAATAGATGAATATATGAAATGGAAAACACCGTTTATGGGAAGGTATGTCGTAAATACACATAAATGTTGTTTCTGTTTTCATATCATATAAAACAGCACTAAGTGAATAAGATATATGTATGTAAATAAATAAATATATATATATCTCCATTATAATTATAATTCCATATATTACATAATTATAAATGATATATATTTTATAGTCATTGTTTAATGGTGAATGTGGAAATGAATCTCATCACGTCGTGGAGACCGTAATCCGTACATACGCACGCGCGACAATATCATTATATTGATGGTGAAATCATATGTAATTTGATGTTATATCATATATACAGGATAATTATTATTTATATTTAATATTTAAATTAGTTATACTCCTGATTATACCTATCCAAATATTGAAGAGTTTGAATAACAAACTACACTACGACGTGGAGACGGTAATCCGTACCTACTCATGTATGATGACTTTTTCATTTATAAGATGGATATAATAATGAATATGGTTGTATAATTTTTATAATAACATCCCAATATATTTAATATACTAGAGTTATTATTTTAGAATGGAAACAAAACATAATTAGGAAGTGGAAGAAGAAAAGAACTTGAAAGAGGTGATTAAATATTTACCTCTTCTTCAGGTTCTTCCATTTGATTTGATCAAAAAAGATCCATTGGATGGAATTCTAACCAAAGTAATGACTCTAGGATTAAGGAATGAAAGTGGGGAGGATATTTTGGTAGTTTATGGTGGAGACAAAAGACTTTGGTGGTGTGGAATTAAGAGATGGGTAAGTCTGCTTTTATAAGAGATGTGAGGGTCATCTAGGAAATGCTTGAAATATTATTTTATAATAAAATATTTTTCAGTTACTAATGGCTTCAAAATATATTATTTAAAAGATATGGTGGGGAGGGGTCTAAAACCAATCAACTAATAGGTTTTAGACAGGTTTAGTGCATCATATTAACTTTAAATTTTTTCTTTAACTCTTTGATAACTAGTTTGACATTTAACATGTCTCTTTGTATTTTTATATTATCTGTTTAATAAATGTACTATAAACTTCCAAAAGAACCCCACTAGGTTCATTAATGACATATATAACATAATTAATGGCTTTTGGTTGAACATTATATTTTTAATAATATTATATCACCCAACAATATATTATTTGTTTTAAAAACTCAATTTTGTCAATTTTGTCATTATTTAATAAATGATTTTTGTTAATGTTATAACAACATTATTACATAGAAATAAATTCATATGTACAATAAAAAGATTTCATAAGAACCTATAAAATTAGTGTAATTCATCAAACGTCTCAAATTACATTTATTTGGATTTTTATAATAATAAATATTTTAATATTGTATTATTAAGGTAATTACTGCATCATCATTGTGTCATAAGTAAATTAACATATTTAATGTGTAAAAATTATAAATAAAATATCATTATGTAGGAAATATTTATATCATTATAATGAATATTTATATTCTAATTTATATTATGTATAACCCTATATTAAAAATTATTTAGTTATTAAACATTGAATTTAACTCTTCTTTAAATAAAATAATAATACATGTCCTAATATAATCCAAGGGGACCAATGACGATCATATTTTATTCCTAAGGTCGTTTTTGGTCGAATTACACTTATCCAAATGAATTATGACATGTTTTAGGGTAATTCTGATATCATTTTTACCCTTAATTATCCTATTTACTTTTAACCGTGGTAAATAAAAGTCAAAAATAACTATTCACAAAAAATTATTTTAATCTTATTGAACAAAATTTAACTTACTGATATTAACCGTGTCTCTTGGATTTTTAAAATTCAACTCACGGAAGTGTTAAAATTTCATTTTATACAAATTTTGAAATTCTCCTAGAAGGTTGGTAAAGAACGGTAAAATGCTCGATAAAATTATATATATATATATATACTTATTATAAAATGACTCCAATGTATTACGTTGAAAATATATATGTATTATGTATCTATTTTGACCTAAAATAAATTAAAATAAGACAACTAATAATTTAAAAAAAATTGGTTTTATATAATAACGTAGTGTTTTTCACTATTCATCAAAAATTTAAAAATTTCAAAAAAAATTGCAAAAATTTAACCTAATATAATTTTGATATTATGAATTAAAAAATTAATTCTATTTTACCAAATTAAAAACAAAGATGTTGAATTTATTAATTTAAAATTAATTCCCATTGTCAAAACCAAAAAGAGGGTTTTTAAAAAGTAAAAACTATCAAAATATTGACATGTGTTTTTGGAAAATTTAATTCTGAAATTACATATAATGACCAAAACTGTATTAAATGATAAAAATATAATCTAATTATACTCATCAAACCATTCAAATTCAAAATTTATCACTATAAATTATTTCAATTAAAAAAAGTTGTTTTCAATTAAAACATAGTACATTTCACTATTCATCAAAATATGAAAGTTATCAGAAAAGTACCTAAAATTTATCTAAACTAAATTTTTACATGCTTCTTCTAAAGAAAAATTTAATTTCATTAAATGGAATATATAAAAGTTTCAAATATTGGTTTTAAAAAGGGTTCTCCATTAAAAGGTAGTAAAATTTCATTTTTTGAAAAAATACGTATTTTATATAAAAAATTGAATTTGTTATTATATTATGTCTTAGAAACACATAATATGATTGTTAAAATTATATAGAGTATATAAGATTCAAAATTTAGTTAATACTATTCATAACTGCTTTTTGAACAGTTAGTGTGGTAAGTTGTGGTGCGATCGAACTCGATGTTGCATGTAGCGCAATCTATTGAATTTCATTAATGAGATAACGTACTATTAAATCATGAAGTGTAACATATAGTTTTCTTGGAAAATTAATTAGTTTATTTTAAAATAGTTCTTACATTCATTTATATCTAAATGATAAAAAAATAAATCAGTTTATAAACATGTGTAAATATTATTTTCAATAATTATTTAATCATATTCATAACATCCATTCCAATTAATAAGTCTTAAATATAATTATTTTTTAATAAAAATACTAATAGTATATTGTAATTCAGTAGAACTCGGCCTCCCATGTATTATAATCTATTTTGGGTATTATGTATTATATGTAACACAAGACAAAAATAGTATTGTGTGTACTATAATCTAATATAAGTGTTTCAAGTATTGAATTATTAACATGGTGTTTCATGTAACTCAAACCGATAATAGATCATTCAAATAATAGAAGCTATACTTTTTATTTAATAAAATTCATAATATTGAAAAGATTAAATTAATTAGAAAAAAAATTCCTAAAAAGGATGGTATGTTATAGTCTATTATATCCCTGAGATTATTTAGTCAGATATTAATTTTTTATAACCTCAATGAGAATATGAGATCAGATACCATTCCCAAAAGATGGTACACATGAGTTTATCCCATCCCTGAAGTATGAACACGGGGTGGTTATCCCTACCATATATATATCTTTAAATGTCATAGTGGGTAACCCTGACATAATATTTAAATATTGATGATTATGAGAAACTCTATTACTCTATCTTTTTACATGATCTTATCCAAATATTATTCTCTGATGGATCATTATATATAATTCTTTTATGATTAATTTCTTATAAACTTCAAATTTTGTATGAAATGACTGATGATTATGATCTATGAATTTTTGAATACGGGTTTCAAATGTTATGGTTATGTTTTCATAACCATTTTCTCATGTTATGCTATATTGTGAACTAATATCTTTCTTTTTAACCCTTATTGAGCATATGAGATAAAGAGTTTTTTATTTTTTCTTTCCCATATAACATCAAGAACGGATTTTTAATGATATTTATAATAATGATTCAATTGGTGATGAACATAGTGGGAGATGATATTGATCTTTTATGTACCTATAGTTTATATATCCATGAATACAAATACTATAAACCATTGTGGTTATCACATGTATCATAATGATATTTAATGAATACTAATCTAATAAGATATAATATTTAAGTATCAAATTCTTGGTTTACCACATTTGTAACTACAAAACGATTACTAGGTTGAAAATCTACCACCAATAAATATAAAAGTAGAACGACACATCACTGAGAACAACCCATTGTGAAAAAATAACACCAATTTTAAAACCTAGGTAATCCAATATCAATAGTTAATGAGAAATATATAGTATAGGACATAGAAAATGTGGTGTTTTAGTGTGAATAATGCATCATGTATCAGTAACTATAATGACCTTCAGCCATTGGAAAACCTCTCGATTCTATAGTGTAGATTATAGTGACAATTAAATCCTACATCTAATATTCCATGTATTTGAGACTATAAAAGAGTTTATAGGAATCCATATATGGTAGGAATTCTGTATCATAATCATAAAAATATATAAATCCTCCTGCAATCAATACTATATAAAAAACTTATAAAAATAATTATCCTACAGTACATGTAAATGTTATATAGATACAATATCTAAATATTGAATACCAAGGATATCCTACAGTAACTAATACTCATAATCTCCTATACATGAAATGTATAAGTCCAAATATATATCCAAATCCATACTTGAAATATGAAAAAATATTAGATGTATGAGAATGAAAATACACATCTACTCTATAGGATCACACTCAGGGAATCTCATTAAAATGTGGATGAGGCAGAAGAATGTTTTAGTGAATGAATAGAAGAACCTAAAATAACAAATATATCACAATAATAACCTAACCTCATAGTGTGTGGATTAAGAAGTTAAACATATAAAATAGTATGTTTGTATTAAAGAATATAGATAGTGTTTCCCTCTAATAACTACCCGATGAGTTTTTTAGTCTCACTCCCCCGATGTTTAATGTCTCGATCCTAATCACTCCATAATATAAATATTATTTATATATGTGTGTGTGTGTATCTAATCAATGGAATTTTTTGTTTTTAAATTCACTCCACTATGTACCAAATCCATTATGAGGTCAAACATACTGTGTTAGAATTAGTCAAACTATATAACCAAATAACAATACCTAATTTGACCGTCATCATAATATAGTATCATGAACATGTATGGTATAAACCTCAAGAAATCAACCATCTAGGAACAACCCTATCCATGTATAAATATCTCATTAACATTCTGAATAATATGGCAACATAACCATAAATAATATAAACCCATTACCTCCCCCATCCTTTCATGTTCCACATAATATACTAGTACCACAATGTGATATACCAAATGGGAATGTGGGGAAGAGGGGAAACACACCCATCTAATCTCACTAACCAAGATGTTAGAGAAAATACAATTAACACGAACAAATTGGTAATATATTGGATTATCTGACATGATTAGGATGCATATAGAAGAAAATTAAAATAAAATTACATTTTATCTTAACACAGTATCATCTTAAAATGATGAAACTATGTTACCCTACTAAATCCCACAATAACTATACCATCCCCAAAACCATACAACAATATACACTACAACAAATATGATGAAAACCAACCCTTAACTCCGTCATAGAAAATCCAACACTTCTCCCCGTTATTACAATATATTATAATCATGATTCATTATTCACATGACACATTGAGTTCATTTTGAATTTCATTTTCAATGATAATATATATAAAAAATTGCCCAATTTCAACATAAAGTTGTTAATTAGTAGAACTACAGAATTTACAAGAACTCATACCATTTTTTAGAGACAAACATTATAATAGTACATATTTTTTTAAAAAAATTCCTTATATTTCCATAGTTCATTAAATTAAAAATTTGAGGCTTTTATTCATATAATTCCCCAATATTTCCATTATCCATCAAATATATGAATTTTAAACTAACATTATACAATAAATATTCACCCATAACCTTTTTTGTTTCAATCACATTTGGCTACATTGCATACTACCAATCATTTACACTAGATTCCAAACTTAGTGAACCAATATGAAAAAAATATGACCACACATATCTTTAATACAACCAATTCATTATTTTTTACTTAGATATAGAAATATTAAATCCTAATTGAGTGATAATCTAAGTGTATTTGGTTAATTAGATATATAATATAATAATATGTTGTTTTGATAATGTGATATTATTTATAAAGTGCATCACATACTTGTAAAATCTATTGTTTTTTAATATTGTATAATATAACCTAGGGATGTACATTTGAATTGGGTGATTTATAAAGCCCAATAAGCGAATAATATGAACATATCATAAGAAAAAATAATATATATGATTGATGAATAATTTCAGGATGACATATAATTTTGAGAATCATAATCTTGAACATCAAAGAAAGGTGTAATAGGATAAGCTCAATGAAACATAAAAATGTAGAAACAATATATAACAAGACATCATAAGAATATATTGAGGTTATTCATTGATTAATCAAAACATATTATTCTTTGGATAATATCATGTCCACTATACAGGATATATAACGAGATAAAAATATTACCCTATGTGTTGGAAGGATATATATTTTTAGTCCCACCTATCACTATCATATCTTGTACATGAATTTGTGCAGTGAAAAAAATATACATAACAAAAAATATTTCATCACATTTAATCAAATTTATTATGGGTGTGTATTATATGTATGGAAGTGGCCAATAAATGAAGGAATTTTCTATCTAGGTTAATACTCAGGAGGGGTGTTGAAAATGGATGTTTAGAATACATATTTTGTCATGGAAAATAATGGAATAATTTCCATAGAATAAAGGGATTATTAACCATATAAAATTTACATTGGACATTATGAAATTATATTTTAATTTATTTTTAGATACTTATTACTTACTATATATATTTTATTAAATTAATATTTGTTTCAAAAAATCAAGAAATTTTCAAAAGATTCTTTTAATTGAGAATATATATTTCCATAAACATCCATTTTTACTTATTGGTAACAAAGTGAAATTTCTTTAAAACCAATTTTACATGGGTCATTTATGATTACCTATGTGGCTAAATGAAATAAACAATTTATAAATCCCAACATGTGTAGAAATTAATCTATATTTGGATAATAGCAGGTTGATGAGGAACCCTTGATATGGTGAATTTAGTTATAATAGTTTTTTACAATAAAAAAATAAATCTGATTTAAATATATTTTAAAATGTTGGTAGAGATTAAAAACTAGTTTAGATATTGGATACCCGATCTGATAAATGATAGAAGAAGGAAAATAGTTTTGGGTTTTGAAATTTTATTTAGAAAAGAATTTTGGGATTTTATATCATTAGGATTCATGTGAAATTGGATAAATAAATTAAATTTATTTTCTATTTTTGGTGTTTAAGTAGGAATGAGGCGGATCATGTAATATGGGTATCCCCTCCATAATAAAAAAATACCATATTTCTCATGGTTTGTTTATTTAGGGTTACAAAAAACTTAATTATCATGATAAAATATTTAAACCTAATTTCTATATGTTACACAATGGTCATATTTTATTCTAAAGATATAGGTTTCTTTGTTAAAAAGATTCTTTAAAATTCAAAAATAAATAGACATGGATTTAGTAAAGGGATAAAGATTCTGAATTTAATTGGAAACTCCGAAATCCAAAAAAAATTAATAAAATAAAGAAATACAATCCAATTCTCCATACTCCATCATCTACATAAAACATTCACACGAAGGGAGTTACCCTCTCATCCTAGAGATGAGGGCATATAGGGGAAAGTGTAAAGAAAAATAAAACATGAAAAAATACAGGAGAAAAAGAATTGAAGGGGAAATGCACAACATGACATCACACACAAACAATTGGTCTTTAGATCTATATTGATAATACTAGATGTTATATCTTCTTACTGATTTCCTTGTTACTCTAGTCTGAGAGAATATTTTATTAAATGCAACCATAATGGGTCTTAAGACTTCTTTGGTGGTCATGGGATAGTTCATGTCCTATATGGTGGACCCATATCAAAACCACTAATAAATGACATGTTTGGGAAGTCTAGGTAGAATTATATTAGTAATATTATATTTATGCGAAATGATTTTCGTGGAAGTGATAACCACATGTTAGATTTTGGTTTATAACAATGTGTGTAAAATCAAAGGTTGTGTCTTGGATTGATGCCTAGGTGTCATTCCAGGACATATCCCTTTCTCCCCCAACTATTTTTTCTCCTCCTAGAATGGTCTTTTGGATTTTCACCTACAACTTTTACATCAATAATTTAATATTCATGATAAAAAACATGTTTTACTACATTTGATATAACTCTATCATATAGATTCATCATTTCTGAACCATAGATGCTATTATAACCATTTGTTGTCATGAAAATCCATCTATATGAGGAAATATCAAATGTTCTAAATAATTTTAATATATTTAAAATAATTATTTCATGTTACCAAATATAATTTTAAAATATATATATATATATATATAATAACCAATCAATTAATTCCTATAAGTAATTATTTTAATATTAAAATTTATTCATGAACTATATATATTGAACACTTATACTTGTAATTATACTAGTCCTCAAGGTATTAATCTCAACATAATATAAAAGAAATTCACCTAACAAGGATTTAAAATTATATATCAATAAAATAAATTAATCAAATAGGAAATTAAATAACTACGCACCACAAAGAAAAATTATATTAATGCCTTAATTTTTGATTAATCGAATCTACCATGTATTTGACTTCCCTTATTTTGAACCAACCATCCTTTTCATTCATCAATTTTTATTACTCAATTAATAATTAATTTTCATTAAAATTTCAACTAATCTCATATTATTTTTTTACATCATCACCATTTTACAATTATAAAATGGATTTCATATCATGCATGAAAAAAATTTAGTTATCATAGACTTGTAAGATATATCACATCACCAACATTTAAATAATGAATCAAAAATAATCATGAAGGATTATTCATGGCTCAAATGTTTCTCAAACTTTAAGGGGAGGTGATAAATGAAGTGAAAGTAAATAAATCTTATAATTTTGGTGTCATGACCAATCCCCCAAGGCCCACGTTGGGACTACCCCAAGAACGAATTTGTTAGGCCAAGGGCTGTCGACTTACACTGGAAAGGCGTATCCCAAAAATGGGAAGGCATTACCTTTTAACCTGTAAAGACACACAGTCCAAAAATAGAACAAGATGCAATTATGAATTACACCGCTCTAGTAAAAGTGTGCTTAAAGTAAAATAGTGCTGAAATTAAAATGGTCCAGAAGACAAGACCAACTAAAATTGGTACAATTACAATTAAAAAGTAAAAATAAGCTCTTCGATCATCCACCAAGGATCCTACTTGAAGGTTGGGTACATATCATCTTCACAACACTCTAAGTCAGTCTGTCCCTTCTGTGTACCACCTGGTCTAGGCTCACTCAAGTCTCAGTCCCCTTGCTCCTCATCTACACAAGACACAATATGGTGCGGGCAAATCCAGTGTAGGGGTGAATATAAAAATACTCAATAGGGACCCCAAGACCCTCATAGGTCTCTCAGAGTTACAAAAAGGAAAATACCACAATAAAAGACCACAATATCAATGAATGAATCAATAGACATCAAAACTACTTAGGTATATGCCCATACATATTCATATGTTTTCAAGATATACTCATCTCACACATGATGGAAGAATACCACAATAACACCATGAAAATAGATGTACAATGCGGGTAATTTCATGAAGACAGAAGTACTACACATGTAACACCACAAGGACAACACCACAAAGGTATAAGTATTAAATAGGTAACACCATGAAGATAGAAGTATCACACAGTTAAAACCACGAAGTTAGAAGTATTACATAGGTAATCCCATGAGGAAAAAACCATAAAGGTAGAAGTACCACACAGGTAACACCATGAAGAAGTATAACACATGTAACACCATGAAGACAACAACACAAATGTAGAAGTACCACATATGTAACACCACGAAGAGGAAGTAAAACATATGTAAAGTCTCAATTCACACCAGGTATAACATAAGTACAGAAGTACAGATGATTAATCGTAAGCTAGATCATCTTATTCTGTTAAGAGGAAATGTTGCTGAACTGCATAGGATCGATAGGTACTAACCCACACATGATATGACCAGCATGGAATCATTATGCACTGACCCACATATAATTTGATAGAAGCTAACCCACACATGATTGATAGATACAGACCCACATAGGATCAATGTTCTTTCATCGCGTTATAGACGGCCAAAGTATTCCACGCACCCAATGCACTCGAGTTCCGTAGTATCTAACCCTCGAGATATCTGTCATACATAGACCTCTAATTTTCTCTATAAATCAGTATCCAAAACATCCTCCATGTCGTAAGGGTTCCAACACAACAAACGGTGCATCAATCTGATGCATGGTCTGTGTGTCATGAGCATTTTAGTTCCGAGTGACCAGTTGGATTCAGAATCGATCCAACCTGGACGTACTCCAACATTCTCAAAAACTCAAGTGGAGTATAAAATATAGACTGGCTCAATCCATGTATCCCATCACCATAGACATTTTATTTAATGGGCATCTGGTTCTCATGATAGGTCCCTTTATGTTTTTCTAGGTTCGGTCCGACATGGTCGTACCGACTTGACCCGGTTCGGGCAGACCCGGTTTGGGCCACCCTAACCCAGTTCGGGTTCGACTCGGCTTTTCTAGGCTATGGTGGGCTAGGCCTGTTGGATAGAAGTTTGGAACAGCCTGCAGGGGGGTGGCCCGTCCCACATGGGGGCGGCCTGGCCCACAAGGAGGTGGAATGGTGGGCCCACACGACCCGACCCCGGACGAAGCGTGGCCCACTGGTCTCGCGCGGCCCGACTCGTGGAGAAGTGTGGCCCACTGGCACATGCATCCTATAGTAGAAGGGTTTGCTTAGGCTGGCATGGGGTGGAGCAGTCCCCCCCCCCCATTTGGAAACTGAACTGGCAGTGCCTAAGGGTGTTGCACTGTCATGCGAGATGCATTGCACATCCCGCCACCATGGCTGAAGTGCCGCAACCTGCATCCTCTAACGATTCGTTGATTGTTCCACCCTCCTCATCTGAAATCGGTCGGTGTGCCCACCACCTCTTCAGATCGCAGCGACTGAAGAGTCGCGGGCGGTTCATCAGGCGGTGCAGGTGTGTCACCTCCCCCCTCACAACCAGTCAGTGTCGACCACGACCTCAGTCCCCACCATTTCCAGTCACCAATACCCATGTACCGACAGTCTTCAATGGAGAACGCATGGGGAAACAAGGTTTCGTAGGGTCCGAGCCTTGTTCGTTACGCCCGCACCCTCCACATTTTCTAAAAAATGAGAGGTTGGATTAAAGGATTCAACCAATATTGATTATGACCAAAATGAAACCCTACCTCAAGAATGATGTAGAAACTCCTATGGTAGAGGATGTGGGTCGGTATCTACCATCCTCCCATATATCTTCCAATGACGTCACTCGATTGTCGATCTTGAGTTCAAGGTTTCGGTGTCACTCACCACCGCTCACCGGAACTGGCTCCGTCTTCAATGGTTTTGGCATCTGGGCACTTTTTCAGCACTTCGTTTCATGGTGAAGTAGTGTTGACACCTCTCCACAAGCTCCATATATATAAGATAGGGGGAGGGTGTCCAATGTTCATGGGATTTATTGGGGGGTCATTAATTAAGAACCTTCCTAATTCCCCAATGGTGTAGTTACTTAGGACTAAAAGGTCAAGCCATTTATTGGTTGGACACGTCACTGGTCCCACGTTGCCTCTTGTCTATTGGATGAAAATATAAACGAGAAAATAAAAATTAACTATGTTATTTTTATTATTCTTTTAAATGTCCCAAAACATTACTTTATCTCCAGACCTACTACCGTCGAAGTGAATCCAACCTTAAGTGAATCCTGGTGCTGTAGATTCAATTGTGCCCTCAGATTATTAATCCAAGCACCAGTTTAACTGTTATAAAATGTCACTCGAATGTTTATTGAAGTAACCTAAAAAATTTAAAAATTCATTCCGGACACACTCGACCTTGAAATCACGCACCGAAAATTTTTACAGACTCATAATAATTCCATATAATTAAAAAACTAATTAAAAAATCATGGTCTTTACATTTTCCCCACATTAGGGCTTTTCATCCTCGAATTACACAACTTGGACAAAGAAAAATAATGGTTGTACTAAGCACAAATCTATTCCCCCCGCTCCCTTGTGCTCTCATGGTGGTTCTACTGCTACCAGCAAACATGCACTATAGGTATCGACCTCCCACAAAGGAAGTTCTCCTATCGATCCTAAGTCTCTACTAGAACCTCCGTAAACGTCACAACATCATCAATGTTTATCTTTCTGTGGTCAATGGGGTGAGATGGTTCAGGAATATATATTCTCAGCTAGGATACATGGACGACATAGTTCACCCTATCCAACTACTGTGTAAGTGAAAAGCGGTACGCCACATCGCATATCCTATGTAGTATTAGAATTTGTCTGATAAACCTTGGTGATAACTTTCCGCCTTGGCTATGTCTTTATAGTCCCTATTAAGGGGAGAATCACAAGAAAACATGGTCCCCTTCCTATAACTCTAAAGGTATTTTTATGCTGTCAGCATAAGACTTATTCCTCCTCTATGTAGTCTTCGTCTTCTCATGGATGATCTGCACGTTTTCAGTGGTAGCCCGTACCAACTCTGTACCTTTATGTGTAGACTCCCCTAGGTCTGTCCAGCATATAGGTGATCTGCATGGTGGACCATAAAAGGCCTCAAATGTTTCCATACCAATGGTGGAGTGATATCTATTGTTGTATGTGAACTCCACCAAGGGCATGTGATCCTCCCAAATACATCCAAAATCTAGGAAGCATTCACGAATCATGTTCTCCCGCGTATGAATTGTTCTCTCTTTCGGACCATCAATCAGATGATGAAAGGCCGTGCTCAAACTTAGTTAAGTCCGGAACACCTCATGTAATCCCATCCACAAACCTGATGTAAAACGTATATCACGGTCCGATACAATTGTCAATGGAACCCCATGAATTCGCACTATCATCTTTATGTAGAGGCGTCCCAAGCCCTCTAATGATCCATGCTCTCAGATCGGCCAAAAGATGGATATATGGGTGAGTTTGTCATTGATCACCCAGATAGAATCATGCTCGCTGGACATACGTGAGAGACCTATCATTAAGTCCATCGTGATACCATCCCACTTCCACTCTGGCACCTCTAGTGGTTGTGCTAAGCTAGCTGTAACCTATTTCTCAACCTTCACTTGCTGAAAAGTGAGGCATCGAGAAACAAACTCTACCACTGATTTATTCATTCTTAGCCACCAGTGTTAACACTAGAGGTCCTGGTACATCTTCACCACACCAGGATGTACTTCCAGAGGGGACATATGAAACTCCCTCAACAACTCCTTTCGTAGAACCACTGGTAACATGGTATGTCCACTGAAGAAGATGACATGATCTACACCTTCAAAAAAATATGTCAGGTGCCTGTCCTAAATATATATGAAAATGTCGAGCCTTGCAGTGAATGTCCCCAAGAAGTTCCTCCTTAACTTGCTGAAGGATTGGGGGATTTACTATCATAGACTAGAGGGATGTTGCTCCATCTCTAACCATGGAGGATATCTGCAACATGGAAAGCTGCTCTGTCACCTAACACAACAACTGCAGACCAGATCTTTTACGGAGTGCATCTACTACCATGTTCCGCTTCCCAGGTGTAAAGACAATCCCAAAGTCATAGTCATGTAGGAACTCCAACCATCATTGGTGTCTCCAATTTAGGTCCTTCTATGATAAGATATAACTATGACTCTTGTGATCAGAGTAGACTGTAAAACGTTCACCCATTAAGTAATATCGCCACATGTTCATGGCGAAGACCACTGCTGCTAAATCTAGGACGTGGGTAGCATAATTATGACCATGTTACCTCAGCTGTCGTGATCTGTAAGTGATCATTTCTCACTCCTACATTAGGACACATCAAAGTCTGGTCCCTGATGTGTCACTGTAGACTACATACCCAACGCACTCTTCTAGTTGCCTCAAGATGGGGGCACTCGTCAATCTATATGTCTTATCTTGAAAACTCTGTTGGCATATGTCCGTTTATACGAAGGGTTTTCCCTTCTTCAACAATGCTGACAAGGGTGTCGCAACTCTGGAATAGTCAAGAACAAATCACTAGTAGTATCCACCTATCCCCAAGAAACTCCGAAACTCCGTCACACTCTTGGGTGACCCCTAAGAAAGCACAACCTAAATCTTCATAGAAGCTACTACAAATCTATCCTCTAAGATAACATGTCCCATATAGTGGAACTCTCGTATCCAGAACTGGCACTCCGAGAGCATACCATAAAGCTGGTGCTATCAGAGTGTATCCAGAACTATCTGATGATGATAGGCATGCTTCTCTTATGTCACTGAGTATATCAAGATTTCATCGATTAAGACCACTAAAAAGTGATCTATGTATGGTTGGATGATCTAGTTGTTGAGTCCCATGAACACTATTGGGGAATTGGTCATGACGAATGGCTTAACCAAGAACTCATAGTGGCCATACCGACATCTAAAGGATGTCTTCAGCACATCCTCATCTCATTCCCTGAGATGATGATATCTTGATCTGAGGTCTCTCTTCGAAAATCAATGAGCTCCCTTCAGCTGATCGAAAAGATCATCAGTCCTTAAAAGTGGATACTTGTTCTTGATGGTTACTTGGATCCAGCGCCGATAGTCCACACATAGTCTGAAACTCCCATCTGCCTTATTGGAAAACAATATCAGGGCTGCCCATGGAGAATTGCTGGGCCTTATGAACCCCTTTCTCTACTATCCCTCCTACTATACCCATAACTCACAAAGCTCCATAGGATCCATCCGATATGCGGGTGTAGATATAAGTGCCATCTCGGGGTACATGTCAAGGTATAAGTATACCAATCTTCCTGGTGGTAGTCCCATAACAACATCAGGAAAGACATCCTCATACTAGTCCACAACTACAGGATATCTCAAACACTCAATATCAACTGCACCGTGGGTAGGGCTATCCATCTAATGTGATTTTGACCGCACCCTCCTCTGGGTAAGTCCATAATGGGCTGCAAAGGTTCCCTTCTCGCTGGTGATGGAAAACATCATCCCATCCTCACGGACACACCACACTATTCACCTAATACAGTCAATATGAGCATGAACCATGGATAACCAGTCCATACCCATGATGACGTCTTAAGGCCTCGATGCCACTACTAGAAGATCCAACATGATGTTCTCACCTCCTAGAGTAGGCTCAAAATGTAGGAACCAATGTCTAATCGTCAAATCCGCTTCCGCAGGAGTCTGTAACCATATGGATTGAGCCAACTGATTTACTGGGATCTCTGATCTCTAAATGAGGGTCGTGGCAATAAAAGAGTGATTGAAATCTTTGTCAATAAGTGTTGTAGTTAAGGTGGGGTAGACATAGATCATACCTTTAATCATCTCTACAGCACCGTCGTCGTAGGATTAAGCTGACTGGGGCTGAGCACATCCCTGTCTACCTACTCCCTGTGGTCTGGGTGGACCACCTGGACGTTGCGGTAATAGAACGTAAAATTTCCACCCACCGCTTGCTACATAGCCAGCTCCTCTCCCACATCAACCTACTACCTAAATACCTCCTCGACAGAATCTCTACCACTTCCTAGATGGTCCCTCGACCATCTAGTGGTCATATATATGGTGGGTTGGGAAATCATGAGCCATGTGACCCTTCCCACCACACAAGTAGAACTGCCTACACCTCAGCTGTCTTTCTCTATCTCGTGAGCCCCGCACCACTGACCCGATATCCAGAAGGCATGGACTACATGGGCCCCTGCTTCATCCACCTACTGTCTACTGTAGATGACTCTGATACCTGACATTTGGTGGTGTCTCTCATTTTCTGTGCCTACTTTTCTAGGATGCTCTCTACCAAAAGAGCTCCCTCTAGCACCCCAACCTACATCGGAATGTTGAGCGATATCATCAATTCTTTGATCTCCCATTAGTGACCATGTGAATGGTTTTGTGCCCTAAAAATGGTCTCCTACCATATTTCTAGAGTTTCAGGAGAGATCGGTGAACCTCACCGAGTACTGGGCTCCTGTCATGCTACTCTCTTAGAAGTGCAACAGCTATTGTATATGCACTGATCATAATTTTGTTGGGACAAAATATGCTCTGAAATGGATCTCAAAGTCCACCCAGATAAGGGTCACCTTATTGTGTTTTTATAGCATCAAGCTCCACCATATACCTATTTCATCCAGAAAAGACGGGATGTTAGGATCACCATAAGTCAGTTGGTGTCCCAACTAGGTGGAAAACTATGGCCACAACCTCTAGACATTATTAATCATCCAGTAGTCCCATATTGCATAAAAAAATCGGAGGCTTATTCCACTGGAACTCAAGAAACTCTCTCAGTCGGCGTGCACCCTCTGCTGGTGGGGCTACTAGCAATGACCCCTCAATGGGTAGTTGTGCCCTTGGTACACCACCTGAAGGTGCTAACGCCATAAAAGGGACTTGCATCGAGGCCTCATCGCTTGATGGTCTGTCCACACGTACACTCTCAGGAATCCTAGCAGGCTATCTACGTGGTAAAATCCTGAAAGAAAATAGGTGCGCCACAGTCAATAAGGTATACCTAGAGAGTTGACTCAAAGAGATTACAAGAATAAAATTTCAAAAACACACGCAATTAGTGTTCTCAGGTACTAAGTCGGAAATCAGAGGTTATAATCCTAGTGTATAAATACGTCAGTCGCCGGACCAAAAATGGATTCCCCAAACTAAACACCACACTAATAACACTTAAGACTATTTCCACGTAGAAAAGTTCAATTTCCTTGTTATTCGGTAGAGCTGACTCCTCTAATATCACTTTTTCATGACCCATCCCACAGGGAACAGACTATGACTACCCTAATCCCACATTCCATAGGCCAGGGGTTGTCGAATAGAACCAGAAAGGCATATCCCAAACATGGAAATGGATTTTCTTTTAACATGTATAGACACACAATCCATAAACACACCCAAAAAAAAACAACGAAGTAAACATCTTTTGTAAAAATGTGTTAAAAGTAAAATATTGTTGAAAGTAAAAGGGTCCAAAATAAAAGACCAACAGAAAATGGTACAAGTATGACTGAAAAGTAAAAATAGCACCTCGATCGTCCACCGATGATTCTACATGAAGGGTAGGTACAAATCGTCTCCACAGCACTCCATGATAGCCTATCCCCTCTGTGGAAAACCTCGTCTTGGATCCCTGAAGTCTCAGCCCCACTGATCATCATCTACAGAAGATACAGTAAGGTGCGGGTGAAGCCCAAGATGGGGTGAGTATAACAATACTCAGTAGGGAACCGAAGACCCCCATAGGTCTCCCAGAGTTCCACAAAAGAATAATACAACAAAGAAAGACCTTAATCTCATTGAACGAAGTAATAAACATCAATAATACTTATGTATATGCCCATACATATACCAAAGTTATCAAGACATTATCATCTCACACAAGAGGTAAGAATACCAAAATGGTAACACCACGATTGTAGAAGTACCAAATAGGTAAAGTCACGAAGATAGAAGTACCACATGGGTAACACCATGAAGAAAACACCACTAAGGCAGAAGTACCACACAGGAAACACCATGAAGATGGAAGTACCAACAAGGTAACACCACAAAGATATAAGTAACACATAGGTAACACCACAAAGACTACAGAATGAAGTTAGAAGTACCACACAGGTAACACCACAAAGAAGAAGTACCACACAAGTAACACCACGATAAAAATACCACGATGGTAGAAGTACCCCAAAGGTAACCCCACGAAGAAGAAGTAACACTTAGGTAAAGTCTCAACTCACACCAGGTATAACATAAGTACAAAAATAAAGATTATTAGTGGTAAACTAGATCATCTTATTCTGTTAAGAGGCATTTCTGCTGGGCCCCATAGGATCGATAGGTACTAACCCACATTGACCCACATAGGATCTGACCCACACAGGATCGGTATGCACTGACACACATTCGACCACTAAGCGATGACCCACATTGGATTTGATAGAAGCTAACCCATAAAGGATTGATAGATGATAACCCACACATAATCAGTGTTCTTTCATCCCATTACAACCTCCCATAGGATTCCTTACATCCGGTGTGCTCGAAATCTATAGAATCTGCCCCTCAAGATATCTGTTTTACCTCGACCGCCACTATCCTCAATAAAGGTGTAACAAAAATGACCGCCATGTTGTAAGTCCTCCAACGCGATAGATGATTCATCAATCCAATGCTCGGTCTGTGAGTTTTAAGCATTTTACCTTCATGGGCCTGGTTGGATTCGGTTTTGAGCCATCCTGGCCATACTCCAAATTTCTTCAAATCTCAAGTGGACTACACCAAAATGAATTTCTTGACCCAATGATCCCATTGCTACAGATGGATCGTCAAATAGATTATTGATTCTCATGATATGGCCCTTTACCTGTTTCTAGGTCTGGTTGGGCTTGGGTCCAGTTTGACCTGGTTTGGGCCAACCTAAACCAGTCTGGTTCCGACCCTGTTGGGCGGGGCCTCGGAGGGCTCGGCCTACATGGGGGCTTGGCCGGCCTACAAGGGGAATCCCTCTCGGCTCGCGCTTCTCGGCCTGCATGGATACACATCCCACGGGGCTCGCGCAGCCCACTTGTGCGGGGTCCTCTTGGGCTAGCATGTGAGGGGAGTGGTCCCCTATGTTTGTAAATAGAACTAGAAGAACCTAAGTGTACTGCCAAGTTATGTGGGAACTGATGCGGGTCCTGCTGATGTGGAGGATGAGCCACGACAACAATCCTCTGGCGGCATGCTGATTGCTCCACCTTCCTCATCGGTGACTGACATGTGTGCCAGCCACATCCTCTGACTACCATAGCTGACGAGCCGTGACCGGTTCCTCCAACAGTGCAGGTGCGCTGCCGCCTAGGTCCTCGCTAATGCTGGTTGCCGATGCGAGCATGCCTAAAGTCTTGCACAGAGAACACATGGGGTAAAATAGGATGCAGAGGGTCCATGCCGTCTTTATTAGGCATGCACCCTCCACGTTAGCACGATAAATTGAGGGAGGATTAAATGACTCAACAACTCTTAAATTAAGACCAAAAGTGAACCCAACCTCAACAATGATGGATAAATTATCGGAGATGAAGAAGTGGGACGGTGTTCACTGTCCTTGAATCTACACTCCAATGACGTCACTTGATCGTCGATCATCGTTTTGGGGTTTCAGTGTCACTCGCCACCGCTGGCTGGAACCGGCTCTGTCTTCAAAGGTTATGATGTCTTGACAACTTTTCAGTACTTCTTTTCATTGTGAATTAGTGCCAACACCTCTCCCTAAGCTCTAAAAAAATAAGATAGGGGGAGTGTGTCCACCATTCGTGGGATTTAATGGGGGCTCATTAATTAAGAACCTTCCTAATTACCGAATGGTGCAGTTACATAGGATTGAAAGGTCAATCCATTTATGGATTGACATGTCTCTAGTCCCACGTTTCCTCTTATCCATTGGAGGAAAATGTAAAATAGAATATAAAAATTAATTAATTTATTTTTATTATTCTATTAAAACTCCCAAAACATAG
Organism: Viscum album; assembly: GCA_963277665.1. Lineage (NCBI taxonomy): Eukaryota > Viridiplantae > Streptophyta > Magnoliopsida > Santalales > Viscaceae > Viscum > Viscum album. The sequence goes on from OY728155.1 coordinate 270,060,522, forward strand.
CTTTCTCTCCAGACCTTCAATGGTAAAAATGAATCCTCCCTTAAGAGAATCTCAGTGATGCGGATGGAACGGTGCCCTCAGAATTATAATCCAAGCACCGGTTCAAATGATAGAAAACATTTCTCACATGTTTAATTTACATACATAACAAAAATCAGAAATTCATTCTGGGCACACTGGGCCTTGGAATCACACGCTGTCAATTTTCGCCGACTTGTAATAATTATATATAATAAAAAAAAATTACATGAAAAAAACGAGGTCTCTAAAGTTGGTATGAATCTATTACATAGTGAATGGTATGAAAATATATTCTCAATGATAATAACCCTTTAATTATTTCATATATCATTCCCCAAAAAATATCAATGTCGCATCATGATAAAAGTAACAATGATGAATGTATAACTCCCTCTTTCTTATTATTATAACCATTTTATAAAACATTGTGCCTTAGAAAAACCTCAAATTCACTACCAAAACTCATTAAACCAAAAGATCATCATCCTAGAAATAGTGAATATGGACCTTCCTAATACATAAAATATTTTTAATATATTTATTTTTCGTCAAGAGAGGATAATAATAATGTAAAACGATTAAAATCAAGGACTTTGCAAAATTATCATGAAAAACTATAAAAATATACTCAATGATGTATGTCATTATCCACCATGGAAAATATCTCCCCAATAGTTATTCATTTGACAATATATCAATATACTATGATAATGAAAGAAATCGAGAAAATATTCTTACATCGTCTCCCTTTTCCTAACAAGGTTATTAATGGGTTCTATAGTCTTAAAAAGAATTTATGAAAATTTGGTCCAATGATAAATGTATAAACAAAATATATTCTTAAATCATATTAAAAAAATTCTATTCAATCATATATTTTAATGATTACAGACATATTCAAAATGTTTACATGCATGAGTCCTTAAACAATAGAAATAATTACAAAAGATATTTCACTATGGATTTCTAATGAATGAGATGAATATTTAGGATAATTACTCATGGAAATAATTATTAATGAAAAAACTAAGTAAACAAAATATCATAATATCAAGGAGAAAAAAATTAAAAAAAAATATCATTTACCAAAATCACGAGCCTCACCTAAATTGGGATTTCCAAAATCCAAAACCACATTCCTTTTTCAACTAATGTTTTCCCCATTTTCCACATTCAAATTTATTGGAAATGAAATTTAAAATAATGGCATGTTAATTATCCTAGATACATTATATATATTAGTTCAATGTAATGAATAGTGAATAAATTCCTGGAATAATATTAGTAGTTAAATGTTCTAAAAAATAATTAAACATGGGGAATATAATTGAAAATTGAAGTATTTTATATTGTTACTCCCTTCACAATGATTCTATAGATTGTGGCCCTCAATTATTCTACCTTTTTTACACTTATTCCTTAAAATATAGTGATGGTCCTGAAAAATGATGATTTAGAAGTTAAATTACATGTCATAATTGATAAAAATTCAATTTTTTTGGGGAGAATCCAAATACCTAAAAAAATAGAAAATTTATAAAAACACGAGTTTCTTCTAGGAATAGATTTTATTTATTACCATTTTCATGACCTATTTTTTCGTCTTCAGATCATGAATTGATGGTTGGAAGTATTATACATGGTCAGGGTCTACAAATAGTCTTAGTTGTTACCAATCTCTAATGGATGGTCTATGCCTGTTCTCTTTCAATAGCATATCTCTTCGCACTAATTGTACTTTCTCAATTTTCATTGGGTCGATCCACCATTTATTTCCCAATACTATAGGAATAAATGGATATTCATGTACCATCAAGGATTATTGGACCTTTTGAAACATGGTAGACTCAATATATTCTCTAATATTACTTATGAAATTACTCAACTTCCATTTTTTAATTTATGCATTCTTAATTTGAATTTTATCTTTATAGGACCACAAGTACCTCATGTACTTCATCTATTTTTGAATCATCCTCATCATTGAGTATTTTTTATTCACCAAATCCATCATCTTGTCTAACATAATAATCATCATTACATAGTAGATTATGAAACATACATTATCACTAAAGTAGAATAAGTACACACATTGTCAGTTTTTGGGACAGATTAATTTTAGTTTTTACGTATTAAATTTTTAATATTTATTATTATTGTCAAACTTTTAGCTGAAACTGTATCCCCATATGTGGAATTATTGATTAAAAAATGTCATTAAATTCTCAAAGTGTGTCATGGTGTGATGCATACGGGTCACACCGTGACATATACTCGTATTCCCTTGAGTGTCTTTTTTCCACTTGGTTTGGTTTCTAGGATTGTGTCTAATAAATTTTACATTTTTAAATTTTTATTTATGATGTACGAAATTTTATTCCAACTCTGAAAATTCCATGTAATCTAGCCTTTTTAGTTTGTAACCTCTGTAATCTTCTATGGCCTTCCCTTGATGAGGAAATCTATATTTTTTAGAAAGAATGATTCTTTTGGTTTAATTTTGTTATGTTCCATTAATAATTGAATCCAATCAAAATAAAACAAAAAATTATCTAGTTAATAATTAATAATATAAATCATAAAAGTATATTATTCTAATACTAAAATGTAAGCATGAAATTTACTAATAAAAAAATACTAAACAATCTTTTTTAATGTAATAACAGACAATGTTAATTGATATAAATATTTCATTAGATTAAAAAAAGAAAATTCATTTTACAATGTTTATGTTACATAATCCTAATTAAACTAATTTATTCATTATATCTAAAATTTTGAATGGTGGTGGATTCCTAATGTTGTTCAACAGACATTGTTTTTGTTGTGATTTTGATAAGCAGGAATGTATCTCTTAAATGATTTTTTTCATTATTTATTTGATGTAATCTGGGTAATGGTGAAGGTTGAATTCTAATGATACAATCTCTATTATAAACTCTACTAAATATGCTTTAAATTGTATAATCGTGTGTGTGGTTTCTATCACTTCTTTTTCCCATGTCAATGAAATTTTATCATAAATCAAAATATACACTAATCATAACAAAAATTATCCAATGACTATATTTCCAATGGGTATGATTCATAATTTACTTTTAGACTTTTAAGGCTATATTTTATAATGGTAAAAAATTTCTAAAATAATCTTCTGTTTTCTATACCAACCTTACATAGTAATGAAATTTTTCATTGGAAAGTGAATTTCATTTATAATATTTTGGGATGTCATATTCTTCCACCTTCAAAAGAATATCCTCCTTAATTTTATTTCACACACTAAAACAATTGTGGTTACTTCTATATCATCACATTTTATAGTTCCCATGTTTCTTCATCAAACATATGATTCCATTTAATTACTTCGATCATATGATATTTCATTTTTGATATAAAAATTTAATAAATATCTATGATCTTCATTAGATACACTTAATACGAAAGATCATTACCTATAGGTAAAACCTATGGATTTAGTAAATTTTAGGGTTCTATTATGTACTACCTCAATAGGGATACCTGAAACACATCATTCAATTTTGATAGGTTATTTGGTTGTTCAAGAATATAGGAAACTATTCCAATGAGATCAATATTATTAAAGGTGAAGTTGTATCTAGGACCAAGCATTGCCTTCTTTAAAAATACTAATACCTTCATACATAGAGATATATGAAGGAATAACTTATCTATGATCATGGTTGAATGTCTTCATGTCATAGGTAGGGATTTCCTTTTGAAATTCATATGAAATTGAACAGTTTGAAAATTCTATATTTTCTCTTGGATATGATTAACTCCCATATGATTTCACTCTCCATCTTTAACCAATCCTTTTGGAGTCAAAAAACTCTTACTATATATATCCTCATAAGGTTCCATTTTAATGTTAATATTGAAAATATTATTATATTATACCTCCACTAGGGGAAGGTGAAAATACTAATATATTTTGAAATACAATGAACATGATTTTAGCATACAGTCAAGTGGTTTATTGTTTCATTCACAATAAGCATTCATCTAATAGAAATAAGTAGTACTATATCTTATCTTTTTTTTCGTAAATATTTAGTTGAATACTTCTCCATAACCTCAATGTAATTCTGAAATTTTGATAAATTATTCTAAAGTGTTTAAATCCAATATTTTTTTTACATCCCTTATAAATATCTTAGTGATATGTTAAAGTTAGATATATCCAATGTAGGTAATTAAAAGAACTATCTTTTATGGTTTTGACTAACATCTAGATAGAATTATTAATTATAGATGTTCTAGGTATTCATTTGATTAAATCCTTGTTTAGGATTTCCCCTATATATACAATATCCGGAAAATGAATCATCATAACCTTAAAATAGTATATTTCATCCATGGGTTTTTTCCATAGAATTAATCATGATGAAAATTATACAGTTTTAATCACCATTTAATCCCTCTATATGTTTTACATCATCTCTCTATTTATCTTCTTATATCCTCTATGAAATGTTATGAATGATTTATATCATTATCAAAAACATCCCTCTTCAGTTATTATTTTTATTAGACACATATCTGGGTACTAAAACTTATAACAACATCATTACAAAAGATAAACATAAGAATATTCACTATTATTTTTTGTGACACCTCATCGCCTTTTTGGGCCTCTGTGACCCACTCATAAATGGATGATAAACATGTTATTTTTGAAATTTATAATAAAGATCATTTTATTATTTTCATTGTCAAAATTTTCATTTCCAATAAAATTATGTCCCTTTTAATACACATCATGTATAGGGTTATAATATATTTTCTACTTAGATCATGTACTAGTTTGTTCAAAATCCCATTATGGTAATTATATGAACAATCAAAATCCTTAATTAGCTATCACTACTTTCTTTAGTGAATTTTAATGTCATTTTTGTGAATACATAATTGAGATATTTCAGATCTTTATATATGGAAAAAATTCCCTCAAAAAGGAAATTTCATGAAATATTAAATATGCATATCACTGAAGAAAATTACAGATAATGTGTTGGTTATTTTATTTTCTGATCCTTAATAATATTATGGAATATGCTATAAATTTGACATCATTCATGAGTAAACAAGAAATTAATTTTTTGATGAAACGTGGTAGACCAAAAATCCTTCCACATAAATGTGTAATGTGAGAACATGTATAGTTATTTGCCTCATATTTAAATCTCTACTCAATTTTAATATTCCACACACACATCACTCTCTTTAAGATATGTTTTTTACGTCTCTTCACAATCATTATATGTTCGTAAAAACAAGGTCAGTATTTTACTAATCCAATGAAACTATGGATCATCTTCACAGATGTTGGTCTAGGAAATACTTTAATTTACTCTATTTTATATTTATCCAATGATATCCCTTTATTTGTGATATCATGTCCCATGAAAGTTACATTCTCCAGCCAAACTCAAATTTTCTGAACATCAAATATAACTTTTTCTACAGTATGGAATTTATGGCAAAATTAAAATTATCATAAATTTCCTCCTCACTATTCAAGTATATAATAATATCATCAATAAAGACTACCATAAGTTAATAAATGTAATCCTTAAATTATTAATTGATTTTTTCCACATATAAAGAAGTAGGATTAATAATCACAAATTAAAGCACTATCAAATCGTAGTACCTACGAATTATATGAATATTTTCTGTTTAGATATCGGCATTCCAAATTTTTTTTGAAAATATTCCAATTGATGATCTATGTTATACATGTACTTGGATCGACATAGTTGATAAAAAAGTCAACAATATGTAAAATATGATAAATTCTCTCTATCATGATCTTTTTTAGCTCGCATTAATCAATGTTGGGGTTTATTTACTTATCCTTTTTTGGATGAAGTGTTATTAAACACCTCGTAGTTAAGATGTTGGGTGTATAAACCCTTTATCCATATTATCTAATTATTGATTCATAAAGGGTTAAAACTCATTAGTGGTCATTATATGTTTACTTATCAATATAAGACATCATTTGTGTATAGTACTGATTGATAAATCAAAATCATGGCTCAGAGGAAGAACATTCTCTTATTTTCAGAAAACATTAGATTGTATCCTTATAATGGTCCTCTCATAATGAATGATATTTTTTAATCTCATTCATTTGGGGTTGATATTATTTCTCATAAGGCATTAATATCCATGCATGTGATGTTCTTATAAAAGGAGATTCATCCTTTTCCTTTTGTTTACTAGATTCATAGTGAGATTTCTGATATAGTGGGTGATACCCTTCCCTTGGAAATTTATGTTGGATATATACAATGAATTCTAATCCATACAAAGGTTTCTGACAAACTCTACTTCACAGAGGATCATAATGATCAATATAAAATTTATCCCATAAGTAAGAATTGGGGACCATTTAAATTATTAGGATGAAATAATAGACCCATGTTTCAGCTTAACTGGTAACCCAAATTCAATGGTCTGAGGTGATTTTTTTTATATTTGAATTAAAATTTTATGATGTAAAATAATGAATAGAACCGTAGTCACATAGTGAACTAGATTTTAGGAAATGGTCGATAAAACCTTCTTTTCACTATATTATTCTAGTTCTAATAATTTTTTCTCTACATATATAGACATAGGGATGATAATTTTCAAACTATTAAACATATAAAATAGAAATGAAAATCATTGAAGGATTAACTAATACATTCCATAAATTACATAGCCTATGTATTTCTAGGATTCAATCAAAGATAACAATGTTCTATTTCCAACCATAAATTTATATAGTTATTCTTTATTCCATTCCTGGAGGATCATTTATTTATCATTAATTCAATAAATTATATTACTTGTAAATTTCAAACCAATTTTATTTTGAGGCCTTTTTATCAAGCACAAGATGATAATTGAATTAATTCAAAATGTTCCATTTTCATAATTATTACCCAGAGATATAACCATACAAGATCCAAGTCAACATATAGTATTGAGAAATGTATATAGATTCTCAAAAACCACATAATCTATATTTTATAATAATTTAGGGTTTTTATCTTATGTTTATTCTGGCCCGTGTGGATTTATCTAAGGTTTTAAAATCATAATTATCAAAAATAATTTGAATCTCATATGATACCAACAATTAAAATACATATTCTAGTACAACTAAATTAAAAATATATTAAATAATTAAAAACGATTACTAAACAAAAAATATATAGAGGCTTTATGTCTTTGTGTAATTAGATATATAAAATGATAACATGAAATAGGTATAGAACATCATTATTTAATGACTCCAGAACATACCCTTAAATCTATTGATATCCTAATACTTATTGACGCTCCTTTTCGTCATAGAGTCCAAAGGAATGTAAAGGTAAATTACTTAGCACAAATTGATTCATCCTTTGAAGAAAACATCAAAAATCGACAAAGGGGTGATCAAGGAGAACATTGCCCATAGGACGCGCAAGTTCCCCCATAGTCATGCAATTCCACTTGCGTGATGCCTAGTGGTCGCTCATGTGACTTGATCGACCTATGTGATAAATGCCCGAGGTCTTCTCATGCCTATAAATAGACCCGGTGGGCCCCCCATTCAAGGAGGATTTTTTAGAAACTCAGATTTGAGCTCCCGGCACCCTAGTCTCTTCTAAAAGTATCTGAAACACTTATAAGTAAATTTATTACATAGAACGGAAGATCTAAATAGGGGGAGGAAGGCCTAAGTGTTGAAACTCGTCAACGCTTGTGGGCCTGAGTGGCCAGACCTTAAGGGAAATGGACACACTTATGCACCGCCTTACTCCTTCATTAGAACTTGCGCACCACTCTTCTGGAAGAACCACATGATGATTATAAAGGCTTTAACCAAGGGTCGGTCAAGTATTTCCCTGCTGGTTAATCATCGCGCAAATACCCATGTGTCGTGCATGTATACCTACACGACAAGGACTTGCGATCCCATGCAGTACTTGCGCGCCTGCCAGGACTTTCGCGCCCCTACATTTTGGGTGCTCTTCTTTCCCATTTCACCCTTCCTAAGCCATTACACCTCTCCTATTCAATATTAAATCTTTAAGACCCTCTTAAAATCAATTTATGGCATGATTTATTGATTTGGATTCCTAATTTGAAAGGAATTCTGTGGAATATCTCTCAAAACCTATTGATTTACACATCTTTATGTCACTAAAGATTGAGATTTCATTCATTCAACCTCATCCTTTAAGAAGAGAGTCATCATTAACCTGGGCCTCCTTTTCAGGAGTATGCCCCAGTCCACTAATTTGGGCATCCTCCTCAGGTGTAAGCCCCTACCATAACTCTCTTAACCTGGGCCTCTTTTTCAGGAATAAGCCCTAGTCATAATCATTAACCTGGGTCTCCTTTTCAGGAATAAGCCCCAGTCATAATCTTCAAATATGGGCATCCTCCTTAGGAGTAAGCCCCAAGTCCTCATTAACCAGGGCCTCATTTTCAAGAGTAATCCCCAGTCCCCCAATTTGGGCATCCACCTCAGGAGTAAGCCCCAACCATAACTCTCTTAATCTGGTCCTCCTTTTCCGGAATAAGCCCTAGTCATAATCATTAACCTGGGCCTCCTTTTCGTGAATAATCCCTAGTCATAATCTCTTAATATGGGCATCCTCATTAAGAGTAATCCCCAAGTCATCATTAACCTGGGCCTCCTTTTCAGGAGTAATCCATAGTCCCCCAATTTGTGCATCCTCCTTTGGAGTAAGCCCCAACCATAATTCTCTTAACCTGGGCCTCCTTTTCAAGAGTAAGCCCCAGTCCTAATTTCTCCTAACCAGTCCTAATTTACCTTTGATTTGGGATTCCTTCACAAGAGTAAAACCCAATCATAAGTCCTCTACTAATTTGGGCCTCCTTTTCATGAGTAAGCCCCAAGTTAGAGTATTCAAAATCTCCATGAAGTACATATACTTTATGGACCCTGCTCTTGGATTTCTTCCCTGAAGTAAATCCTAATCTTTATATATCTGGGCATTCATACATACATAATCCCCACATTATATCATATTATTGCATCTTTCATGGCACAATTTTCTGGTTTTTACGAAGTCATCTTGTTTCTCACATCGAGCATGACTCACATGAGCTTAGAGTGTAAAAGTAATTATGACATCCTTCTTTGAGACATCAATCATAAACATCATACTCCCTTACTCGAACTACGAGGGTTTTGATTCCTTTTTTAAACAACGGATATGTAGGTATCCCATTTGCGGGTTCGATCCCAACTCTGAAGTAATCTATGTCCTTCTGAATGACAAAAATCTTCAAGTTCCCCACTGAGTGGCTTTTAAACCAGCATGGTCATCATAATGACCAAAAGACTTCTATATAAATGTGTCGAAGGATACCATTGACCATGAATCTCTAATAAATACAGATTATTCTCTATCGATGAAGAACCTCGAATACATATAAAAGATTCTCTAAATTTCCTACATATTTAATCACTGATTGTCAGATTTGAAGGAGATATCATTTTATACTTGGTAATGTAATAAGGATTCACGGACATAACTTAAATCTATAAAAAGAGTCCCAGAGTAGACAATAATTCCCCTCAAAAAGGTGTGATGAGTCTGACTTCCCATCCTATGGACCAAAGAAAATTCCAAAGACTCATCATTCCACAAACTAATGAGCACCTACCTTTGGAAAGTAGGTCCAAATGGATGTGGAATCATTGGATGTTTCTGGTTCTACAAACAAACCCATTAGAAACCGATCAGAATTTTTGAACCACCCATCAAGGAGGACATCCGCAAATTCCGAGGGAAACAATAATGGTGAACCCGACATGAATCCTTAAACAGGTTAAAATGATGTTTTACCTATTTGTTAGGCCCCTATTTAAAACTCAATGAGAGGGCCAACAATAACAATCATTGACATATGTGCTCATCCAAAAGATGTAGTGGTTGAATTTATCTTGATTACATCTGTTGTATCAAACACACACACTTTTCCAAAATGTTCAGCATTTTTAGAATGGCTTCTCTCATGTTCACACTTGTGAATACCACTGCTGCAAATGCAACTACTGCTACTCCTACTGGATCGTCATCTGCTCTGAGGATGACATAACCTACTCAGCATCTTCAACGCTGGGTATCAAACACGCTGGTTAAGGAGTACTGTCAACATAGTATCATCCCAACTTTGGAGGCTGTCCGACAAGCCCTCCAAGTGAACAACTCACATCGGTTGTCCGGACAACGATGACGAGTGATCACGAATAAGGTGGTGCTGACTACTATCTCCAACCGTTTCGGGTCGTTATCCCCGGAACACAATCACCATTCGCTCCCTTATTCTGTGGAGGTGAACGAGAAGGTCCCTCAGGGCCTTAATTAAAGCAGACTGGAGTCCTTCCGGACGGCTCCCACCAACAATCGCCGCCAGAATCATGCAGCAGTGCGCCCTCAATATGATGAGGGTACCAACTGCAGGCGTTTGGATCAGGTTCCTCGAACCCGAGTAGGAAAGATGAATCGCCAGAGGCGACGTCCGGTTAACAGTGAACAAGTTCTTATCTCTACCATCTCCGGAGAAGTCCACCAACCTACCTTGGTGGCAAGCAACGAGTAGGCACACAAATATGCCCATTTTAATTCCACTGTCTAGTAGACTCGTATGGCAGCATCACGCCAATCCCGCCAGGCAATTCCGGCAGAGTACTATAGGGAGGAACATACACTTGTTTATACATCATCAGCTAGTCAGCATGCTCGTCTGACTATATATGATGGATCTCGTGAACTATGTTTGGCGAAGTGCAATCAGTAGGCAAATACACCTGCTAGTACTAATCAATCCTACCAACAGACTCGATTGGTAGCATTCAAGGAAGTTAGTCGGAAATCCCCAACAAAAAACAGTAGGCAGAATCAACTCTATACCCCCACACTTGAGTACTTTCAGGATTCACTGACAGGAAAAGGAGGACAAGATCAGACACATACACCTACTCCAAGCCCAGAATGGGCATATATCCCAGTTTCGGAAGCCGAAGTCACCAAGAATATTCTATCAGTGGTGAAAGAGCAGAAGCAAATCCCTGCTCATATTCTGGATGTCTGCCAGGATATTATAACAGCTTCAGCCGCATCTCATGGAAAGACACATAAATCTATCCCTACCAAAGGAGTGACACATCAACAATTCACTCCGGAACAGACACACACATATGTTCCAGTCTAATAGGGTTGTGGGGCATACTCCCCCATATCATACGGACAACCATGTTAGGCTCATACACCTGATTTGAGTGGAGATCGCCAGCCTAACCGGGCCATATTTCATGATCAGTCATATACACCTACTCAGAGCAGCCACTTTTGTCAACAAGTGGTTTCCAAAGCGAGTAAGAAGGCGTCTGATAAGAATACCTGCCCAGCACAGTCAGGAGATCAAGAGCCAATCTGTAACAAGGCCTTGCTTGATGCTGGAGTTCTTGCAGCCCTAACACAATTATCTGTTGGAATCCAAGATTCTACTCACTCATTTCCTAATAGTGGGAACATTAATTTCGAAGGTCTTCAATAGACACTTCCTCATGAAGGCTTGATTCATGACAATTCGGTCGATCTCGAAGTTTCATCTTCAGATGAGAGCCACAAGAACCCTCTATGTGGCCAAAAGACCAAGGATCAAGAGATCTCATCTTTTGCTGTAACCCATTATGGTGGTCCTCCCCATGATGATGAATTTCGTTGTGAATGTCCTCTCCACAGTAGTGATGCACATTGCCCGGAAAATGCTCCAGTGGACAATGTAGTGCCGAGAAAGCCCTCTTATCTTGAGGCACATGCAAATGCGAAACCAGTCATGTCTGATGCTTCATCATTAGCAGGTGAAATACTTTCTCAATCAGAAGATACCCCAGGGAGTAGTTCATTCTCAAAACCACCCCTAAGTCGTGAATCATCTTGTTTAATCAGTGATTTCTCTACCAATCTTTTTGAATCCAATGAAGCAACAAGGAAGCACCAGCTCTGGTCAAAACAGGTAGAAGAATATTCATCAAATGATAAAGAGGAAATGCTAAACATGAGAAAACAACTGGAGAAATGTGAAGTGCCAGTCATGTTTTGGCCTCTCACTGATTCTCAGTATGACATTCCAGAATTGTTGATGGAAGATGGAATTTAGGATATTCATCTCAACATATGGAAAAATCTTTGTCAGTTGAAAAAGAAAGTATTATCTTATGATAAATATGAAAATCATGTTATGATAATAGAAGGGTTACGACGCCAAATTTACATGGCATCTCTATCAGTCTCTCGATATCCGAAGGCTGAAAAGTAGCAGAGAGTCCTTCAGTGTTCATGCCTTGGCACACTAAGAAAATTGTGTCAGTTAATTTCCAATTCCCCATATGGTATTCGTGTCAGAGGATGGGGTGTTCATGGAGCATTTCATTTCACAGTGCTCTCCTGTCAGCAAAGCTCTCCGAAAATGGTATCATGAAATGTTATTGACCATGGTCATCCATAGTCAATGGGCTTTGTTTGTAATAAAAAGCTTTCCCAAGAACATACCTCAAAAAGTTCCTCTCAAAATCAAGAGTACATAGAAAAAGTTGTTTAATTACTCCTGCATCAAGCAAACAAGAATATTGAACATGCCTCTCATATGGAGCAGGCACATCATCAAGTGACAGAACTGTCGGAAATTATCCAACAGTCCTTTGAACTAGTTGATAAAAGTGGATACAGATTAATGCATGTAGCTAATTTCCAGACTAAGGTTCGCAAGATCAGGATATATTTTAAGAAGATCTCAGACATAGCATGTCAGGAGCCACCCCAGCTTGCTAGACTAGAGAATATTATAAATCAACCCTTGAAATCAACAAATAGGATTCTAGGAGTTGAGCGGGAACAACATAAACAGCCCCAGTCCACCGGACTGGGGAATTTTTCAAATCATCAATCCCCTCCTTAGAGAAAGTTGGTCATTTCTCGATTGGGAAAGAAGCCTCAAGAGGAACGAAGAGCCAAATTATCAGGAGATTCACTCCAAATTACGGTTTGTCAAGAAGTTCTTGAGGGATCGAATCAAAAAAAGGCAATGTCTCATCAAAGACATGGATGAAGACAATATCACAGAAATGATTATAGAAGGGATGTGATGCGTTATGCAAAAATCAATGTCATCAATGCCATTTCTGTTGATCCATCATATGAGGCTCACTCAGGGGACTCAGATGAAGAGGTTCATGCTCAAGAAGATGTACGCACTGACACAAATAAAGATGGTGTGCGTACCCGAAATCAATGGGTTACTCAAAACCTAGGTAATCCCTCAAGTAACCCACTTCCCCCACTCAGAAAAGGATCCAACAAAGGAATATGAAAGAATCATGTTACATATCCTTCCTCTGGAGAAGGCCAATCGCTCTCACTAGAGCAATGGTTTGAACAACAGGAGGAAGAAATGAAGGAATTAAAGAGGTTGAACGCAGAACTACTTTAGGGTAGTCTTCTTCTTAAGCATGCTAGAGTCAGTCAGCTAGGGGAATTTGTTGCAGCTACTGAGATTGGTCAAGAATATTCTCCTCTATCAGTACACCCTCACAGGTCTAATCCTACGGGTCAAGTGAAACAATAGGTGGTAGTGCTACCATCAGTTGCAGCACCATCCACCACATCTATCCAAGCTCAAGTCATTGCACCTACCCATGTCCACGTTCAACCGGATGTTTCTAAAAAGTTTATAACTACCATTGAGTCATTAACAACTCGGTTAGAAACTATGGAAGGGAAGCATGCGCATGTTCAACCGGAAAAGAAAGCTTACCCCGAATGGGTAGATTCAATCTCTCCCCCATCAAATTTTGGGAACATTGTATTCCATATTTTCAATGGATCAGGCGATCCTAAACATCATTTGATGCATTACGTGTCTTGTTGTGATCCTATTATGGGATCTCTGGAGCAGAAAGAAGTAGTGAAACTCAGATTCTTCGTGCGAACCTTGGAAGGACCAGCTTTTTCCTGGTATAGAAGCTTGAAATCCCGGTAAATTACCGGATGGGAAGATCTTTGTCAACGATTTCATCTTCAATTCAGTTCACCTTTTCCAAAGAGAACAGTTCTTGATCATACATACTATAAGAAATGGGAGAATGAAAGAGTCTCTGATTTCATTTCTCGCTGGAAGGGGTTAACATATTCTCTGAGCCTAGCACTCCCTCAAGAGAAACTGTTGCCATTCTGTGTGGCAAATCTACATGATGAATTATGCATTCCATTTTTTCCTGTGAAATATACAGGAGGGTTTCAAGACTTTACTTCAATCGCTCAGTAGATTGAATATTCCCTTATACAGGCTAAGGCTAAATCTCATGTAATTCCATCAGCTCCAGGAAGGAGAATGGGTAAAGCAGAAACTGCTATAGTTTTTCTTAAACAATCACATGTACCTGTTTCTACTTCAAATACTTCATCTTCTCAAAGAGATCCACCTCCTGAGCACCAACAGGAGAGGCCGTTTCATCAAGACGATCAAAGAGATCAAAGAAAAAAAAATTGATGATCCGAATAGAAAAACATACTCTTTCCGAAATGAACAAGTTCCTGGTAATTTATTTCAGCTCTAGAAAATAATTTGGTTCAATTACCAATTACCAAGAGGCCAAACAAGAAAGGAGATGAAGACCATACCAATTATTTCCATTTTTATCAAATGTTGGGGAATCCCATCCAGGAGTGTTTTGTCTTCAAAGACCTCCTGCAAAAGATGGTCGACTCAGGACAATTCAAATTGAAAGGTTTTTCAGCTTAGGTAGCATGTCATACTGCTACAGTTCCATAGGAGGATGGCGAATGGAAAGAAGTCAAAAGAAAAAATGCATAGAAATATGATGATTGCATTTTCAGAAAGACAATCAACCGAACTCATGTTATTTTTCGAACACAATTAAAGAAACCGATAGTGGCTTCTTCCACGAATGATGCGGCAAAACCCTCTCCCTCAGAGGGAAAGTCCACAAAGAAACGACATGATTGAAAGAAAGAAAAAGAATCAGAAGAAGATGAGTATGTATCAAAGCCTAAGTTGTCTTTGACTTTGGAAGACTTCATGCCATCTAATTCAAAGCCATGGGCACCACCCCACCAATCGGGATAGCCTAAACAGGCTAATCAGGTAGAGTCTTCATCAGACGAAGAGTTAATCTTCAGTTCTGTTAATATGATTCAATTAATGGATCCATATGGCAGTAGCCATTTCGATTTCGATGAGCCAGAATTCCCTATATCAAACAGGGGAATCAGATGAAGCTCCAGAGTCTTCGGATACAGGGAAGACGTGGATCTTTCAGAGGACACTATTCCAATTCTACCCCTGCTAGAACTGTGTACGCAGTAGAAACTCATGGTAGGGCCCTTTAGCGAGCTCAACCATAATGAGCAAGATCTTCTACCAATAGCAAAATCAGTCCTGGAACAATTATTTTGGAAGACTGGTTGAAGGTTCCATCTTCTTCCTCTTATCAAGTAAATGGGTCTAATCGGTCAAATCTTCCAAAACTAGGAATATTTCCACCTCCTATCCCAATACAAGATGCATCAACTTCCAAAGAATCTTCTTTCAAGGTACCTAGTAAATCACATATTCCTGTTGGGAAAGACAGACCTCTGGATCAAAAGTATTATGTATTGAAACACTTGGCCCATGTACCATCCATGTTATCAATTCTGGATGCTCTGAATCTGTCAAAAGATCTTCGTGAAGCACTCATCGAGGCTTTGTCAAGTCCTCAGGAGTTTGAAACTTAAATTGCTGCAGCTGAAGTCAATCTCATAGAGAATAATCCTGCAGAAATCCATGAAAAAATATCTTTTTCTAATGAAGATGAATATGATGTTGTGCATGGGAATATTAGACCTTTGTACTTATCTTGCAAGGTCAATGGCATAGACGTCGGAAGATCTTTCATTGACAATAGTTCAGGAGTCAACCTCATGCCCATTTGTACACTTCATCGATGGGGCCTCACGGAATCTGATTTATATCCTTCTACCATGATGTTACAAGGATATGATAAAAATGAACAAGAACCACTGGGCGAAGTTACACTCAGAACTCAGTTAGGAGATCTGTTATCTAATTCGGATTTCATGGTTGTCGACCAAGACTCAGCTTTCAACATCTTGCTTGGACGACCCTGGCTACATCATCATGCAGATATCCCTTCATCATACCATCAATGTCCCAAATATTGTTTCGATGGCCATGTTTGGACATTACATGGTGATAAGGCCCCATTCAAGACATGTGATTCTCAATACATTGAGGTGGAATTCTATCACATGAAGGGAAGGGAGAAATCCACAACCAAGGAGATTACCAAAGTTAATGCTCCATATGGTTTGGAGAAGATTCCGATAAATCCATTTACACATGTGAGTATAGATTATGTGTTTCCTATCAGTAAAATTGAAAAGATAGGCCCAAATCAAAATACTCTTATGGAAAGATCCATAATGTCATTTATGGAAATCGTGCCAGACAACATGGGAGAAATTGGTGACCCACCAAGCAGTGATGAAAGCACAAATAGTGACATCTTCATTTCATCTACTGAAATCCAAAAAGTCTATACTTCACCAATTAGGCCAGAAGAATTTATAGAAACATTAGAGGTGAACAATGATGTCGATTTTCAATCCATCGTCTCCTCTTTATTACCCAAAGAAGACCCTTTATCGTCAATCGGGTTGGAAATAGAAGATTCTTCTTCAAGATGTGTAAATTTTGACATCTCTTCTGATCATGAAAATTATGATTTATCATCTACTATACAAGTAGAAATGGATGAAATAACACATGATGAAGAAGAAGAGAAAGATCTCAGAGATGCTCCTCCAGCATTTGAAGAGGGTATCTCTACCACTGTGGATGAACTCAGAGAAATAAATTTGGGTACAAAAGAAGATCCACGCCCCACATTAATCAGTGCTGCCATGACTCTTGAAGAGCAAGAGATGAATACTTATTTTCTAAAAAAATAGAGATATATTTTCTTGGAACTATATAGAAATGCTCGGGCTTGATCCTGATGTTTCTACTCATCATTTGGGTTTACCAGAAGAACATCGAGGATTTAAGCAAGCTGCGAGAAGAACACACCCAACTTATGCTTCCAAAATTGAAGCTAAAGTGGATAAGATTATCAAATCTAACATCGTTAGAGAAGTTAAATATCCCAAGTGGTTGGAAAATATTGTCCCCAAAAATAAGAAGAATGAAAAAATTAGAGTTTGCATTGATTTCAGAGATCTTAATCGGCATTTTCCTAAGGATGATTTCCCAGTTACGATTACAGAACTTTTAATTGATGCAACAGCTGGCTATGAAGCACTTTCCTTCATGGATGGATATTCCGGATATAATTAGATCCGAATAGCCCCAGAAGATGAAGAATCTACATCCTTCAGAGCCCCTTAGGGTGTGTTTTGCTACCTGGTAATTCCATTTTTCTTAAAGAATGCAGGTTCAATATATCAGTGTGTCATGTATCGTATCATCAAAAACATCTTAGGGAAGTTTGTTGAATGCTATGTAGACGATTTGGTGGTTAAATACAAACAATGTTATAATCACTTGGCTGATTTGGAAGTCATATTCCTCAAGTTTTGAAAACATAATTTGAAGGTGAACCCCTTAAAATGTGCTTTTAGGGCAACCTCAAGAACATTTCTCAGCATTATTGTACACCATTGTGGTATGGAAGATGATCCTGAGAAGGCCAAGTCAATCCTTTGTATTAAACCTCCTCAAACTGTGAAATAATTAAGAGGACTTCAAGTACCCTTAGCATATATTCAGCATTTCTTCGCCAAAATTGGCAGGAAAACGTTTACCCTTCACCAAATTGATGAAGAAGGGAGTCAATTACCAGTGGACTGAAGAATGTCAAGAAGAATTCAATATTCTAAAGAAATACCTCTTGAGTCCAATGGTACTCATGCCACCTATTGAAGGAAGAACACTTATCCTCTACGAGACAGCTCTAGAGCGATCATTGGGTGCCTTTCTTGCTCAAAAGAATGATGTTGCAAATGAAAATACCATCTACTATCTCAGTCAAACTATGCTTGAAGCAGAAACCCGGTATTCAAGTATTAAGAAGTGCTGCCTGGCATTAATCTTTGTAGTTCAGAAATTGATACACTACCTGCAACATCACGAGGTCTGATTGGTATCTCTCAATAACCCGCTCAAATTCATCCTTAGTCGTCTAATGCATACAGGACGTCTGGAAAGGTGGGAAGCTATTTTGCAGCAATTCGGCATTAAGTATGTGTCTCAAAAGGTGATAAAGGGCCAAGCTTTGGATGATTTAATGGCTGAACACAATTCAGTGGAAGACACATCTTCAGATATTGAACTACCTGATGAGGAAGTCTTCTCTATTCAAGAATGTCCTCAAGCATGGGAAATGTATTTTGATGGTGCTTCCAGAAGTCCAAGAGGGAGGAAAATGGAAAAACCTAAGTTCAACAAAGTTGGATTTGGAATTGTGCTCATTTCTCCAGAAAATGCAGTGTTACGTTATTCTTTCTTATTTTGGGAAGGTGGTACCAATAATTAATCAGAATACCAAGCTCTCATTGCATGCTTGGAATTAGCGTTTCAAGAACAAGTGAATCACTTAAAGGTGAAAGATGATTCAGACCTGGTAATCAAACATGTCAATGGGGATTATGCAATTAGAAAAGAAGAACTAATCCCTTTTTATGACTACGTCAGAGAGTTAATGGCGGAAATCCCATTCAGAACCGACATTTTCTTATGTCCCAAGATCACAAAATGCTCAAGCTGATGCACTGGCTAATATAGCCACATCTCTGGCATATCCCAATAGGGTTGAGACAACCATCAATATTGCCCACCGTCATGCAATTTCACCTTATGTTTGAATTAGAACAGAAGAAATTAATGAAATTAGTCCCATTCCAGAGTCGTATGGTCATACTACAGGATGGATGTCACCTATCAGGAAATACCTTCAAAATGGAACATTTCCACCTGATAGAGCTGAGAAAGAAAAAATCAGGCGGCGTGTGGTCAATTTTACTCTTTAAGATATCCCAGATCACCTAGAGAAAATTCTCTACAAACATTGTTTTGATGGTGTTATCTTTAGATACATTGATGGTGAGGAGACAGTGGCTGTCATGAAAGAAGTGCATGCTGGAGTCTATTGTGCCCACTAGTCTGGACATAGGCTGTCTGATCAGATTCGAAGGCTTGGATACTATTGGCCTTCAAGGATACAATATTGTGTTGATTTCACAAAGAAGTTTCATTCATTCCATGTACATGCCAACTTCATTCATCAACCTCTAGATTTGCTTCATACAGCTAAATACTCATGGTCATTTTCCACATGGGGAATGGATGTGGTGGGACCTTACCCTTTGGCTACGACCAAGTAGTTTAAGTACATTCTTACTGCTAATGAATTCTTTTCCAAATGGGAAGAGGGAATACCTCTCAAGGAAGTTAGTTCTAAATGCGTTGTTAGCTTCATCAATTCTAACATCATTACCAGATTTGGTGTCCCTCATACCATATTGACGAACAATGGCACCAACTTCTGTTCATCCAAGGTAAAGAAGTTGTATCAAGAATACAACATCAAATCCAACCATTCATCTCGGTATCATGCAGCGGCCAATGGACAGATAGAAGCTTTCAACAAGACTCTTTCAAATATACTGCAAAAGATGGTGAATAAAGATAAAAAATCATGGAATGATGAACTCTTTCATGCTTTATGGGCTTATCGGACTACCACCCACACTATAACTCGGTCAACTATATATTCATTGGTATATGGAATGGAAGAAGTCTTGCCCATTGAAGTTCAACTACCCTCGCTCAGAGTTGGCATTTGTGATAAATCATCTATAGATGAACAATCTCAAAAGCGATTGAGTGAATTAGAACGGTTAGATTATAAATGATTGTGCACTTTGCACCACTTGGATGTCTATTAGAATCGAATAGCACGAGCTTTTAACAAAAAGGTTCTTCATTGTTCATTCACTCAGGGAGAATTGGTATTAGTTATCAGAACTCCAATGACACCAGGAAAGAAACCTCCCAAGCTTGAGCGAAAATGGGAAGGACCTTATTCAATACATAGGATCTTCTCCAATGGAGCTTATTCATTAATCTCGATGGATGGATAACTCATCACTACTCCAACCAATGCATGATTTTTGAAGAAGTATTTTGTATAAACACAAAATCCCTCATCATACTTTATATATGACATTAAACTATATAGCAATGGTCCATACATATGACCTTAAACTATTTGTATTAATTTCATCCCACACGATGTTAAACTGGGAAAAACAATTCCTAATTTTTCCTCATTGCATGACATTTAACTGCACAGTCCCCCTATAATCCTGTATGTCCTTAAACTGCATCATCAACGGTCCATGCATATGACCCCAAACTATTTGAAAGTCCCTTACGTCTAGCAAGACGTTAAACTATGAAGTCCTAACTACATGACACTAAAATGTATAAAAGTCCCTTACGTCCAGCAAGACGTTAAACTGTGACGTCCTAACTACATGACAATAAACTGTATAAAAGTCCCTTATGTTCGGAAAGACGTTAAACTACAGAATTATCAAAGGTTTTGTATGACCATAAACTACACCACACTCCATCAAGACGTTAAAATACATCATCAACGGTCTATCTATATGACCGTAAACTATTCTCACTATAGTCCAACATTACGCTAAACTGTGAAAAAGTCCCTAATACGTCCAACATGACGTTAAAGAGTGTACTCTTTTTTCCTCACTGCATGACATTAAACAGCACAGTCCCCCTTTCATCCAACACGACGTTAAACTATATTTCCCCCATCGTCATAACTACATGACGTTAACACTGTACAGAATGTCTGTGATACGTCCTACATGACATTAAATTGTACTTTGTCCCAACTACATGACAATAAACTATGCAGCACCAATAGTCCTAACAACAAGAATTTAAACGACATAGTCCCTTTATATTTCCTACATGACATTAAACTATGCATCGTTAAGGTTGTTGTTACCTCTTGTTTCTCACACCGAGTATGACTCACGTGAGCTTAGAGAAAACCTCAACCATAACACTCTCTCTGGGCCGCTAACCATGTGTAAGTCCCAACAACATCATTTTTTTAGGTCATTGTCGCAAATAACAACTTGATAATTAATTCATTCTTTAATTGAACTACGCGGACATTGATCATTGCCTTTCAGGCTGGGTACGTAGGCAACCTCCCAAGGTTCAAGCCAAAAATCAATCTCTTCACATTGGTTCACCTCCATCTCATACGATGTTGATTCGTGAAACCGCCCCTAGAATCAATATATTTACATTGGTTCACTTTCATCCTTGTTATACGACGTTAAACTATACAACACTTTTGTCCAGTATGGCAATAAACTAAAATATTCTTCGATACCCTCACCTGAGAGGGAACCATTATTTACATTAATTTTCAATCATGTTTCATTTCAAAGACTACGTGCATACATGGAAAAGCCCAATCCTATTATCTTGAGTTAAAACATCATTGTACTAAAATCCCCTTTAACCCTTCACATGTATGAACCAAATTTGTACAGAAGGTATTTCTAGAACTATGTGGTCTTGATTCCCATCTGGATGGGATACGTAGGAACGTTCGAGTGTCCCTCGAATCCAGCCCCAAGTCTTTGGGCCTAACCCCAAATTCCGCTCTCAGTCTCTTGGCTGAAAAGTCCCCATGAATGCACACACTATGTATTTCTTTTAATGGTACAAGATCTATGACCCTAAACTAAGATCTCTAATCCTTTTGTCCCACGTGATGTTAAACTGTAGTTCAGGAACTACGTATGGATTGATTCCCATCCTTACGCGATACGTAGTGAAGTCTATCATTTCAATTCAGGACCCATCCACAACATGATTATGGTTAGCATTGATCTTTGTATCTCTGTATACATTGGACAATACCCATCTTTATGTGTCATATACCTAACCTTAAATATTTTCAGATCTTCATAACCCTTTTCATGAATTCTAGTCACAAAAATGTCAAACTTCTGAGAATTCTTTTGCTTAACTATGAAGCATGTGCCCATAGGCGGCCTTGCATAAACAGTCTACATAACAGATTTGTCAGCCAAAAGATATTGTTATTTGACTATGCAGCCAATGCCCATAGGTGGCCCTGCATAATTCAACCCCCTAACAGGTTTGTCTGATAGTGTTAACTTCATTCTTGGGAAGAATGCCTCTTTTGTCCTTATTTTTCTTAAATGACAGTATGTAGGGATCTGCAAAAATAGCCATCCTTAACATATTTGTCCCATATCCTTTTTCATGATCTGAAAGTATTCAAGTATATGGTTTATATTCTCCTTCCTTACGTTTGGGTCAGACCTTCATAGGAGTAATATCCATCCAGTTCTTCGATAATCTTGTTTGAAAATATCTTTTCCATATTTCAAGTACCTCTTTCAATACAGAAAACTCTATACTTTGGAAAATTTTAATCTCCATAAACTATCACTGGCTTTTAGCACTAGGAAAGTAAATTTCTGAGAGTTATTTTGCCTGACTAGGTAGCACGTGCCCATAGGCGTCCTTGCATAAAAATCCTACATAATAGACTTGTTAGCCAAAAGATAATATTTATTTGACTATGTAGCCAATGCCCGTAGGTGGCCCTGCATAATTCAACCACCTAACGGGTTTGTTAAATAATGGTAGATTCATTTCTTGGTAACTACTTCTTCTAATGCTTTTTAGCTCTTTTTTTGTATCATTCCTCAGATTCAAATATTCTTAAGTCATAGTTTACATTCCCCCCCATATACTTGAGTATGGTACAATGTTTTCAGATGAATTGTCAAGGAATTGAGTCAATTCTAATTCATTCAGTCAAAGCTATTTCGAACTTAAATATTAGCCTTTTTATGGCCGACGTGCATGACATTAAACAGCACACAATAGGTAAGGTAACTCTGAATAAAAGTCAAGTTCTAGCTCACTAAACATACATTTTGTATGATTTAGGAAATATTGAGAAATTAAAAGATTCAAAGTATGTAGGGTTAATTACATTGATCCAAGTAAAAAATAAAACTATGCTTACTAGGCCCATTGGCTTAGGTAAAATCTAATGCAGGTAGCGGGAAAATGCATGAACAAATGATTGAAGATGAAAGTGTTTTTTATTGATGCACAAGAATTAAAAGGACATCCATGAACTGGAGTCACTTCTCTTTTTTTAGAAATTACAAAAGACTTTAAAACATAACTCTTCATTTGATTTACAGCATCCCGAGCTTCATCAGCTGCCACCTGGAATTCATTCATTCAACTGGATACCATAAGAGATGTAGTGATACTAGCTCTTCTTGGAACAATTGTAAAAGAATGTTCTTAAGTGCAGTTTGAGAAAATTTTCTGCTAATCAAACAATGACTCTGTTTCTTTCTAAGAGACATGGAAGATGGATACATTGATTTGAGAATGGAGCATTGGATGTAATGAACCATTTGAAGAGAGTACTCTTTTCAGATATTGCTCTAATGCCATGTTTGTCTTCTCTCCACCAACCGACAACGGAAAACATTTCAGCCCATGGGTTTTCCATTTTCATATCTCTAAGGAAATGGCATGGAAGGAAAATTTAAAATTTCACACCATTGTTGTTGCTCTTAATGCACATCATAACCAAAATAGAGGAGTATCAGTTTAGCTGCATCTCAAGTGTATAGTTCTTTTCATCTAGAACGTTGACTCCTTGTAGATAAACATGAACATATAGAGGTAGGTAGATGCTCTGTAGGAAATTAAGATGATATTTCTTCAAGTACTTAGCCAAATCTGGGAGAGTGCTATTGCAGATATCATTGTAATCATGGACAATGATGTTCATCATATCATCCATCCTCTTGCTAGCCATTTCATCAGATATTTTGGTTTTAAGAACCATTGATTCTTCAGAAAAGTTGAGTAAATTAACTTTTAAATTAAGTTGATTTTTCATAAAATTTGTGAAGGCATTTCAGAAAAAAAAATTGCAAAGACATTATGGCACCCAAGTCTAAACATGGAATGCATGTATGGAGGTTCCACACAAGTATTTGGCGCACCAGTATCATCACGCAGGTCTAGATACCTCTACAGCAACGTGACATCAATGAAGCTGTGGGAAACAGAGCAACTTGTGGGGCAAATGCAAAATAAGCGGTGAGAGCTAGAAATTTCCAAATCCATATGCTTTGTATGGAATTGAGGCCATCTATTTATAGACACAGCCAGAACCCTGCGCGTCGTACCCTGTGTGACTAAAGGTTGTATCCCTATGCTACAGCCTTGCGTGACTCACGCTTGGGCGCCTCCCTGTGCACCCTCAATACTTGCGCCCCACCTTTCCTTTGGATTTCTTCTTGTCCTCAGAGTCACATACTCATTTCTTTCGGATCCAACTCTGAGGGGGGACTTTTTATGACTCTCCTTTTCGTCACAAAGTCCAAAGGAATGTAAAGTGAAATGACTTAGCACAAATTGATTCATCCTTTGAAGAAAACATCAAAAAACGACAAAGGGATGAACAAGGAGAACATTGCCCATAGGTCGCGCAAGTTACCTCATAGTCACGCAAGTCCACTTGCGCGATGCAAAATTGTCGTGCAAGTGACTTGAGCGGCCTAAGTGATAACCGCCCGGGGTCTTCTCCTGCCTATAAATAGACCCGGTGGGCCCCTATTTCGAGGAGGAATTTTTTTTTGAAACTCGGATTTGAGCTCCCGGCGCCCTAGTCTCTTCACAAAGCTTCCAAAAAACTTCTAAGGTAATTTATTACCTAGAAAGGAAGATCTAAAGAGGGGGAGGAAAGCTAATTGTTGAAACTCATCAACACTTGCACGCCTGAGTGGCCATCCCTTAAGGGAAATGGACACACTTGAGCGTTGCCTTAATCCTTCATTAGAACTTGCGCGCCACTCTTCTAGAAGAACCTTAGGATGATTCTAAAGGCGTTGACCAAGAGTAACTAATGTATTTCCCTACAGGTTAACCATGGCGCAAATACCCATGTGTCACGCAGGTATACCTGCGCGGCCAGGACATGCGCGCCCACACAGTACCTAGGCATAACTCTCTTAACCTGGGCCTCCATTTCAGGAATAAGCCCTAGTCATAATCCTTAACCAGGGCCTCCTTTTCAGTAATTATCCCTAGTCATAATCTCCAAATATGGGCATCCTCCTTAGGAGTAATCCCCAAGTCCTCATTAACATGGGCCTCCTTTTTAGGAGTATGACCCAGTCCACTAATTTTGGCATCCTCCTCAAGAGTATGCCCCAACCATAATTCACTTAACCTAGGCCACCTTTTTAGGAGTAAGCCCCAATCCTAATTTCTATTAACCAGTCTTAATTTACCTTTGATTTGGGATTCCTTCTCAGGAGTAAAACCCAATCATAAGTCCTCTACAAATTTGGGCTTCCTTTTCAGGAGTAAGCCCCATGTTAGAGTATTCAAAATCTCAATGAAGTACATATACCTATATGGACCCTGTTCCTGGATTTCTTCCCTGAAGTAAATCCTAATCTTCATATATCTGGGTAGTCATACATATATATGCCCCAAATTATTTCATATGATTGCATCTTTCATGGCATAATTGTCTGGGTTTTACCAAGACCTCTTGTTTCACACATCGATCATGACTCGCATGAGCTTAGAGTGTAAAAGTAATTATGACACCCTTATTTGATCCATAAATCATAAACATCATACTCCCTTACTCGAACTACAAGGGTTCTGATTCCTTTTTTAAACAAAGGATACATAGGTAGCCCATCTGCTGGTTTGATCCCAACTCTGAAGTAATTTATGTCCTTCTAAATGACAATAAACTACATGTTCCCCACTGAGTGGCTTTAAAACCTGCATGGTCAACATAATGACCAAAAGGCTTCTATATAAATGTGTCGAAGGATACCATTGACCAAAAATCTCTAATAAATACAGATGATTCTCTATCGATGAAGAACCTCGAATATATATAAAATATTCTCTAAATTTCTTAGATATTTAATCATTGATTGTCAGATCTGAAGGAAAGCTCATTTTATACTTGGTAATGTAATATGGATTCACGAACATAACTTAAATCTATAAAAAGAGTCCCGGAGTAGACAATAATTCCCCTAAAAAAGCTATGATGAGTCTGGCCTCCCATGATCTTAACCAATGAAAATTACTAAGCCTCATCATTCCACAAACTAATGAGCACCTACCTTTGGAAAGTAGGTCCAAATGGATATGGAATCATTGGATGTTTCTGGTTCTACGAACAAACCTGTTAGAAACCGATCAGAATGTTTGAAACTCCCATCAAGGAGGTCATCCCTAAATTCCGAGGGAAACAATATTGCATAGGATAACATGGGGATGTGCATAAGAAATGGGTAATCTATAAAGCACATCAAGGGAATCATCAATGCATAAAATAAGTGAAAATATTATTTTTGATCAAATAGGCATGAATTGATGACATAGGAATGTTAGAATCATAATCAAGAACATTAAATAATTGTTTAAGAGTGTAACATAAATGCAACATAATAAATTTGGAAACAATTATAATCATGAAATCAAAATAATATTTCAAAGATAACTATTGATACATCATAATGTAGAATGATTAGGATAACAGATAATGCACTATACATGGGTTCTCATGGGATGAAAATATTACCCTATGCATTTATGGTATACAAAATTCAAGCCCCACTAGTCACATTCATTTCATTTACCTTAATTTGTGTATCACATAAACCATACACCATAAGAACATATTTATTATTTCTTGATCACACCATTAATGAGTTTTTTTGCATATATGAAGGTCCCAAATCAATGGACGAAAAATCCATCTAGGTGAATACACTTGAGTGAAATGGGTTTGAGTATTCACTGAAATTATCCCTCATATAAGTCTCATTACATGTTTAATGGTTATTTATATTAACATTCTAATATTATTACTTACTTTTAATTGAAATTAAACTATGGTATTAATCTATTAATGGATATTTTGATTTAAATTTTGAATCCATGTTAAAGTAAATTATATGTTTTATGGTGGAATTTAACACCGCATTGAGATAGAATGTGAACATTTTCATAGTGGAAAATTTCAAATTCCATGATTCACTGTGACATCCATGCTTTTCATGCATACCTGTGGTAATGAACATGAGCTACCCATCAAGGAACATGTTCTCACATGGTAGGAATGATGATTATGAATTCACCTTAATATATTTATTTTCATTGTAGGCATACCTTCTATGAGTTCCAATAGTATACTATTTGTACAACCAACTACAACAAATGAAATAAGAGATGGTTTTATTATGATTTTTATTAACCATTCCTCCTCTCTCATGGTGGTGTCCCTTTCATGATAGTTGTGGAATGGTTAATAAAATTCGTCATGAGGTCATCTCTTATTTCATTTATGGTTTTTTTTAATACTCATTGTAAGCTATTATCACTCAGTATGGGTATTCATAATATAAAAATACGGTGATGTAAGGTGAAGTAATGGTTGGAATCCCAAATTTGTGAAAATTGATTCATGTAGGCTCAATACATGGCTATTACCATTAGTATACATTGTAACTGAAGATGAAATGGTCACACTTTCCCTTTGTAACTTTCCTCCCCATGAATGTTCACATTATTTCATCATGAGTTATTAATTTCCTTCCTAAAATAAATAATTTTCTTTATAATGAGTTCAAAAATTTAATCAGAATATGCATTTATAAATAATGAACGTATTTAAATACAATTTCCAATAATGCAATAATTTAGGAATGTCAAAATAAACATCTATTAACCATGGATTAATTTGTGGAGCATCTCATGACCTCTGGGCCTTGATGAATATCTATCGAATGGACCATAATCTTAAAGGGAGGAGGAGGCTCTGGGTTTAATATAACATAATTGAGAAGGTAGAAGAACGATAAGTTTTTTGATGTTTACGGTAAGCATGGTTACCGTTAATTTCATTGTTCATGTCCAGTTTTCTATATGTATTTTGTAAAGGGGGTACCAGTATGTATAAATACTATGATAGTGGTGGAATTATTAAAAAAACATTCATACGGTCATATCTTATTTCCTTTTCGGATTATTTTACCACACACTATAAGCTATTGGAAATTGTGGTAGATATTCCTACCCTGAAAATATTGTGTAATAAGGTGAATTGATGGTCATCATGCCTACATTGTGATAGGATGTGGATGAATGAGAAGCACATGGAATGTTCCCATGGTATGCCTCATGACCATGTACATCATGGTCACTCTTGGCCTTTATAATTTTCCACAATAGAAAATTTCCCATTCCTTCTTAGTGAAGTATTAAATTCATCCCTAAAAAAAGAAATACATAAAAAAAGATTCAAAATTTAAATCCAAATATTTATTCATCAGTATGTACCATATTTAAATCCACTATCCAATTAAGTTCAAATTTATGAAATTCAGTATAAAAAATTATTATCTTGGTAA
This sequence comes from Viscum album, assembly GCA_963277665.1. NCBI lineage: Eukaryota > Viridiplantae > Streptophyta > Magnoliopsida > Santalales > Viscaceae > Viscum > Viscum album. The sequence continues at coordinate 270,089,231 of OY728155.1, forward strand.
TTAATCAACAATGAGGGGTATTTTCAATGAATAAAATTCAGTTAATGTAAAAAATTCAATTTCATATCACTCCACCACTCATAAATTATTTCACGTTCTGTCAATTTATCATTTAATGAAAATAATTCAATAGAAAAAATAAATATTTTTCATTATACACAATTTCAAATTTATCATCCAATGTTGATTAGCAACACCAGTTCTTAAAAATAATAAAAATAGCATGCCTTATATTTGAATAAAATAACTACATCACTTCAATTTAGTAAAAATACTGCTTCTAGAGTTGATCAAATTAGATTCAAAAGGAATCAATATTTTATAAAAAACATCTACATTTACTGCTTTATTTTTCTCTCAACCAAATGTTTGATTTTCCACATATCTGTAACAACATAAATGAGTTTGTTATAATTAAATTGTCTCTATTTTTATGGGTTCAATATTTCCCTCATTTATTGAACTCATTTTTGTAATGTCTATTTAGAATTGTTTTTCCCTAGCCATAAACATGTGTAATGAACTATATATAGAACTTATTTGAGATTGATATATATAATTATATAAACACACCTAGTTCCCTTTTCTTAAAGATCCATTATGGGTTCCAAACAACCGATTTGTATTGTAGGTTCAAAGTACCTAAAATATTTTCAATTAATTTGTCTTATTAAGGTGTTTGTCCCATATAGGTTAGGTTCACGTAGATTAAATTCAAAATTCAAGGTAATTAATGTTATAAAATTGATTCCATTGAAAATAATTTCAATCACACTCTATCTGTTAATTATAATAGAAAAAATTCATAAAATCAATGGTCACACTCACTCATAAATCACATAATGCCTCATCGTTTCATAAACAATGAATTCCCTCAAATCTATCATTTTATTTTTAAAACTTGAAGGGTATTGATAAATTTAATGAAAAGGGGAAAAAATCAACTATGTCGAGGTGTAATGTATAGTACTTTATTTTCCAGAAAAGGTTTTTATTTATTTAAAAAATATGGATTCTAGGTCCCCCCCCCATATTTATAATAATATCCCAGAAGAATTTTTTTATGTATTTCGTTAGGAAATATAGTTCACTAAAATAACACCATGAAAAATAGGAGGGATAGAGACAACCTAGACATGCTTAATTTTTAATAGATGGGAGGAGTCTAGACTCATCCATAGGTACATTCCAAAATTTCTCCTAGTACATAATTATATTTTGGTTATTAACTTTGAATGGTTTCATTGAATATATTACATCAATATAAAGTATACCAAAAGGTAATGTTTAAATTTCAATATATTTCACGTTCTATTTGGAATGAATCTTACAATAAATTATTTTCATCCTTACATAAAATAACAGAACATTGCATCCATCAAGGAATTATCTTTTCAAGATTGACTTATCAAGGGAAAATATGTTTTTTCCCATTTTACAATAGTGATTTATCATAATAATCTTCCCTTGAGTCCTAAAGCTCTATTAATTACAATTTTCTTTTGTTCTATTGCCTTGATAAATTTAAGGTCTACTCATCACACAAAAAAATCGTAATTCATTAGTAGTTCAATAGAAAGTGGAAATATTTACCATAAAAAATTCAATAAGGAGACATAATTTATGGGGTTTATAGGTAATTATTTATAACCACATAGCATCTTATGGCATCTTACACTACTGTATATGGTTGGGTTGTACTATCTTATCAAGGATCCTTTTGAAATGTCTATTATAAACCACTTTCAGTTTATTTGTATATGGGTGGTAAGTAGTAGAGGATTTATGTTATGATCCATATTTTTACAAGAGAGTTTCAATTTAATTGTTATAGAAATGGTTTCTATGATCACTAATCAAATCAAAGGGAATTCAAAAGCTACAAAATATTTTTTTTAGTAAATTTAATTACAATTTTTTATTAATCAACCTAGTGGATCTAAAATTAATCCATTAAAAACACATTCTTCTTCCAATAATATATGATAAAATAACAAATTACATGGGAAATGGGCCTATAAATCCAATTCCTTATACATAAATGTTTTTTCAAAAAAATAAATGTTTTTGGCAGAATTTCATGTTTTATGTAATTTCGTAATTTGGAAATTTCTTATAAAAATTTAAAGTGTTTTTAAAAATTCAAAGACAAAACTATATTTCACAAAAAATTCTCTTAATAGTTCATTAAGGCCCAAAATTCCATCAACATGAATGTGTATGGATAAAGGAAATTATTAAATGTATTTCTTCTTTATGAACACATCTTTTAATGATTTGATCATTTCAAATTTTCCATCAATAATGGTCTTGCCAAAAATGAATTTGTATTAATATTTTAATATAGTAGTTCATTGTACAAATAACAATGAAAGAACCATAAATTTGACTAGAAACTCACTATATCAGCATACCATGGAAACTAGGATAAGCCGTAAAATTTCTCAATTGGATTGAAATCATTAAGGATAGTTTATGGGAATAGTTATATCTTGATAGTGTGTAGAAATATACTAATGTGGTCAGATACATTATTTTTACACCCCTTTTTATCTTTAACCATGATGTCAATCTCTTGTAACCTCAACATACGTCATTACAACCTAGGATTTTCTTTAGTCTACTTAATCATATATCATAAATCCTCATGATCAGATGTAAAATTACCTTTCTTTTTAAGAGATACAAATCGAATTTCTCTAAAAAATTTAAAATATAAAAAAACTCTTCTATTTTTGTTAAGTTGGTCTGGGTATTTTCCAAATTTTATAAGATCAAGATATCAAATGTGCAAGCCGACCCATCATTTGAGACAACACAACCCAAAATCTCTATTTGATTCATTAAAATGTATCTCAATGGAGTGACTATAAATTTGTGGGAAGATAATGGGAATAGTGGTCAATCAGTCATTAAAATTGTAAAATATCATCATTAAGGAATCATTAACTAAAAAACAGGTTCTTTCTTATGTAAATTAATTTGGTGAAAATCAAATTTTCAAATTTCCCTAACGAATCTTCTATAAAACATAATATATATCCCAAATTTTTTTTTAATTTTCGTAATATCGAAAAGGTATTGAAAAGTATAAATTGAAGACACATCTTCTTTATGGACAATAATTCATTCCTCATAATTTAAATTATGTAGTTTATTTTTATTTTCAACCATAAAATGGATTTTTTTTTAAAAAATGAAAACATGTTGTTTCATAATACATATTTTTTAAACCTTTTACAAATATAAAAACCCATTTTTAATGCTATTATAAAACACAATAATTTCATCAATGAATACCTGTTTGAAATGTTCTATCATATTTGAGAATATTTTTACCAATATACATTGAATGGTATATGGAGACTTTTATATACCAAAATCCATCCTTCAGTAGGAAAATATACTAAAGGGATATATAATGGTGTGCTTTTCATGATCACATTGAGCTATTAAAATATGAATTATCCAAAATAGCCGTTATGGAATTTTTTTTCATTTCCCTGCTATTATTTTTAGAATTTTGAATACAAAGGGTAGAAGAAAATTTTCTTTTCTGGTTACATGGTCTAGACTCCAATTGTCAATACGAACTCTCTAACTATTTTGAATTCATATGGATACAAATTAAGTGTTTTTATTTTTTACAATAGTGTAAACTTTTTTGTTTAGAACAATATGAAGAGGACTCACCCATTTAGAGTGAGAGATGGAATAGATTATTTCATATTTTAATATTCTTTCTACATTCTTTTCTGATACCTCTATGAGGTTTGGGTAAAGTCACCATTGAAGTTGTATTATTGACATGGATCAATAATCATAAAAATATATTCACTAAATTGGTAGGTTTTATTTTTTGAATATACCCCAATGTGAATACTATGGATTTTATATTATTTATCTAGATGTCCAGTAGTTTTTCCACTTGTAAACGTTGAAAATTATTTGATATTCTGATAGGAAATTTCATATCATCATTTAAAAATAAATAAATAAAATTATATAGAAGAATAATATAATATATTTCCAATGGTATTCAATATATTTTCTCATTTAATCATTCACCATGTTAGCTACATGCACATACAAAGAAGAAAAGTTATTATCAGTTTTCAGTATCTCATTAAAACAATTTTCAATAATTCCTTATAATTGATCAAAAATTGATCATTTATACAGGTTATGTTCACCTTCGAAACATGTTGTTTCCATAATGGTGGGTGTTTACAATTCTATTCATCATCTAATTATATCACCACACATTTCAATTTATTCCCAATAAAAATATGGGATATAAAAAGTATTATAAGTGAAAATTTAATGGTCATTATGTGGATGTTTTATTGATTATACTATATTTAAATCTACTAATCCTCCCCAAATATCATGGAAAACGGTGAATTCATTGATATTTATGATGACTATAAATGTTGTTAGTATTTTCCATCTTATAATAATTGGAAATTTATCATTATTATTTCCTTCATCAATGTTTATAATGTTGAAGTCATCATGAAATGAGTAACCCTGTAAACATACCATGAATCCTCTAGGAATCAAACTAGATTAATAGGGACTCTGATGGATAGTTTTACAAACACAATGGTGGCATTATGTTATACCTTATATTGTGAATAATATATATAATATGTAATTAAATTGATTTAGTCTCCCAAGCCCAACAATAATTTTTAAAAATTGATTATACCAATTTCGAAGGGATAGAAAAAGTTCCTGGATCCAAGAATTCTAAAAAAAATTTAGTGGTTATAAGGGAAGAAACATTCTTAACTCATCATACCTCATAATTTAAATTATATATCCTTTTCCTAGTACATATATTCATAATGAATATTTAATTCCTTTGAATCTATTGAAAAGATTCGTGTAGGGGAATACAAACTTCCATATTTTTTTAAAAACATCCATCTTTTGTTATTGTAATAATTTTACCTTTGAATTTTTTGGTAATTATAATATAATAGATAAGTTTGTAGTTATGGATATTCCATGATCTCTGTTTTTAATTTTTATGGTGCATTATTTCCATTTTTACCCTTATTCTTTTTATTAAGAATATAATTCATGTTCTTGATTATGTACACATCATATTTCAATTTCTCAAGATGATCTTTAGATTTATTATAGTTCTTTTTTTACTTCTAAAGGTAATATTAGTGAAATTTCTGTTAGGATTTTAAATTTTTTTGAGAATTAATCATTCCATTAATTTTTTTAACAATATCATTTAGGGTGGTCTTGATTTTACAAAACTATACTTTTAATTATTTTAATTATGACACATGAGTGATAAGAGTGGTGTGTTGTTAATATTTATATTTAATTACTTGTCTCAACATATCTTTTATTGAATGTAATTTTGGTTTTATTTGATATTAACTTGTATATTGGGGGAAATTATGTATCTAGAATAGAGGGGGTTGAAAATTTGTGTTCATATACATTAAAAAATGGTGGTCTCAAGATATATTAGATTCCTACTCTAAATTATTTATTATGGAATTATATTAATATATGTGCACTAATGACTCGGTTCAAGAGTCCCCTTTATAAAATTTCATTCCAACATGACGTTCCTTAATTTTGAGGATGCATTTAGTGAAATTTTCCTAGGTATAGAATAGTTTGTAAGACCTTGTGATGTGGTAGATGATGATTTAGGTACTTTTTTCAATAGCTAGTTTTCTGAGATGGGATGTTACATCTTCAATTTAATTCTCTAACAAAGTGAGTATGCCAATTTTCCTCATGAAATCCCCTAGTTTTAGTTATGTACCAAATTTTTTGGGAATTTGTGAGAACCTTTCAAGGATTTCTCTCACATTATCTTGTGACTTATCAATTAGAATCCCTCTCTATGAAGCATCAAGTAAGATTATCCCAACATACATCACTCCATGGTAGAAAAGAATCAACAAGTGATGTTCTTCCTATGGATGGCGTGGAAGGAGGAAGTAAAATTATTGAATCTCTCTATAAACACATAATGAGTCTCTATTGTTTCATTTTTTATTCCTTAAATTTATTTTCAATATTGGAAACATCTTGAAGTAGTAATGATTTTCTATATAAACACATTCAGTATATCTTACCATCAGTTGACTTATCTTGGTTGTATGTTATAGATCCACTCCTTGGATCTTCCTTCAAGTAAGATATGGAATTCCATAAAACTAATTGTTTCCTAAATGACTCCATTAGAACTAAATATAGTCAAAACTACTTTAAATTGTCATATGTTCTTACTAGGGACTTCTCTAGATATACCATGAAACATAGGTAATATCCCAATCATTGTAGTCTGAATTTTTTACTATAGTTGATCATTTAATTTTAATTTTACATTGTTAATTTTGAAGACCGGGGGCATAAATTTCATTAAAATCCCTATTAACTAATGTAAAATTAACTTCTATACTTTCTAATTATATTGTATCATTTAGGGATGATTAAACTAGGGAAGGATAATCATTCAATAGAATGATGAAGGCATTTATTTTCACCTATATTATATTTCTCAATGTTCTACGTATAGCCATAATAGTTTAATGAGTTGATGGATCAAAACCCTTGATGTGGGATGAACTCGATCTAGTAATTAGAAAACATTTTTTACAACTTTTAAACAAAACAATGGCCTCCTTATAAACAGTGCCTAGTTTGGGGTGCACCTATTTTGTGGCTCTCAAACAAAAGCGTTTTGAACCTGAAAAATATTTTTTTGTAAAATTGGGACATGGATAGGAATGTGTTGTGTGATTGTTTAAATTTTTTTATTGGATCGTTTTTTATAGAGACAACAATTTTTGCTAATTCAGTTTTGAAATCATGTTGAGAATGAAATGGTGTTTCCTTGGATTATTTTATAACTCACCATCTAACTCATTATTCAATTATCTCCTAATAATAATATAATCAATTGAATCCTACTCAATAATTTCATTTGAGTATTTCAATTCATATAATGAAATAAAATGACCCCATAATTCTTTACCTTTTCATACACTGTTACTTTGATATCCCATATTTTCCCCTAATTATCCCAACAATATGTTATCACATGATTTGGATATAAGCCAAGTGGATTGTGTGTGAACTTTCAAGGACATGTAGAAAAACATAAAAGATGATATTATTAGTATACTCAAATATTAAAACAATTAAATTCTATATAGTATTAGTGATATATTTTAGTGATTTGAATTCATCAAAAAGAGGGTGTGGGGTTTCACCATAGAAAAACTATATGGGGTATAGAGTTCCAGATTCAGATTATTACAAAGAGAAATTAAATAACTCAATATTTTCTACTAGAAACCATCAAAAGTATTTACTTCACATTCTTCATGTTCAATCATCTGGGTTTCCTCCTACGTGAATTATTTTTATAGATGATGGGATTGTTCTCCCCATGTGAGATGCAAGAACTTATTTTATGATTTTAGGAATATAAGTGAGTGGGTTTTCATTCCTAGTTTCATTTCAGATCTATTTTTAGGGAGTAATTATATGTTACATTATAGAATAAATTGATCTTTATAAGAGAATATTGGATTGGGATGAAGCTAATCATTTCATCAAATTTAATTACTATCTAGGTTGAATTATTTAACATGTAAAATTTCATTTATTCTATAGGTTTCACATGGATTATCCCATAATTGTTAAGTGAATACAAACTGTTTGATTTTAATTTTCACAACAGACTCTACATAGAATGGTTATTTCTATTTAACTCATTCTAGGATCTCACATATCAGAGAGTTTTTATTTAATTTGGAAAGATGATTCATAAATATTGTGAAAACATTATCTACGAATTTTTATTCATGTAATAATGGAAAAACGGTCATTTGTAATACATCATTGATGTCAACAAGAATCTTTATCCTTTGAGGAAGAATGGAGTACTAGAGCTCCCTCAAAAAATGCACACACAGGGTGGCTTTGCTCATGGAATGCTCAGTTGGTTCTTTCCCTTGGTTAAAGAGGATATAAAATTATTGCATAGAAAATCCTTGATTCTCCTATAAATTCATCTCCACTACATCATAATTTTAAATTTAGGGTTGGTTGTAGAAGGTGGAATCATCAGGTTATGGGTCTCCATCTTATTCTTTAGGGATGAGGTATATAAATGGGGGGATTATCTGCATTTTTAGAGAAGATCATATCATCTGGAGATCAGTTAGTATCAATCTAAGGGTTTGTAATAATTAGGGTATGAGGATACTCACTTACTATTGATGTAATCTTGGAAAGAAGGGACATGGTATGTTGGGTGATGCTTGATGTATGAATTACTACATTGAATATCATAGTCAGTTTCCTAAACATATGATGTATTTGTAGAAAGGGACTCACATACGTATGCCTATCATTAATGTTGTGGCATGGTTAATAAAATTCCTCATTCAGTCATCTATTCCTTACATTGGGAAATTTTTTATCATAGATAGTTAATTGTTAGAACACACTATAGATATTCCTACCTTGAATGTAGTGCAAACTAATGTGAAGGCATGGTCAGCATGCCTACCCCGTGATAGTTGGTTAATACAGGGGAACCACCCCATCAGTACATGTGGTGTGAATTGTGACCATGTATGTCATTTTCACTCATGGAATTTATAATTTACCACCATAGCAAAGCTCTTAGTATTTGATAGTGTAGTATTAATTTTCACCATAAAATAAATAATTTCGTAAATAATGGCCTCAAAATTTAAAACAACAGATGTATTCATCAATAAATAACATATTTAAAACAATTTTTAAATTAATTTTTAATTTAATAATGTTAATATAAATAACTGTTGACATGGTAATTAAACTAAAATGCAGGGTATTTTCAATGAATAAAATTCAGTAAATGTTGAAAATTTTAGTTCACATCAGTCCCCTAAAATAATAAAATTACACATGAATGGAAAGTAAAATCAATAATTCTATAAGAATCAAATTATTCTATAAACCGAAAATAATTATAAAAGAAAACCCATTATTGATGAATTAAATCATCTTACATAACCAATATCATTATTTACACTAACCAATAATTAAAAAAAATATCATACCATTTCCAACCAAACATTATAATATAAAATTATCCCCCTTCTTTCTATTAATCATATAATCTGCACAATATGAAAATTGGTCCTACTTAATGAAAAATCCATAATAACAACATCCAATGATATAATAACACATTCAATGCAATTTATTCTTTTATACATGCTTGAATGAAATCTATAAAATATTATTGTTAAAGACATGATATTTTTTCCTTCAAAAATACACATTTTTTACTTCAGGAACAAGAAATAAATTAATATATTTAAAACCCCTTAAATGGAAAACTTATTATTGTTCTCTTTAAAAAAAATTCCAATGAAAAGAAAAATTAAAACATATCAACCCAATTTTAAGTATAAATTCCCTAGTCTGTTTTTCCTTTATAAAAATCATTTTTCATTTAGTTAAGAAAACATATGACTAATAAGGAACATCTTATTTAGTAAATTCAATAAAAAAGTTTAAAACTAATATTATCATTATTTTAAACAATGACATAATATCACAAAATTTTATGAAGAAATTTAAACAAAATCATTTTGAAATGAACCCATTAAGAATTAAATAGGTTTAATGGATTTATATTCAATGCACTTTAATATATAATCCATAGAAGTGTATTTTTATTTTAGATTATTTCACAATAAAACCATAACATTATTTCAAAATATTACATTCCATCCAACTAAAATAACATTATGACGATCTATCAAAAAAATGGAAATAAAAAAAATTAAAATTTAAAATTTTTATATAATATTAAATATGAGATGAAAAATAATTTTTTAAAATTTATAGGTTGTTTTGATTATATTAATTAATATAATATATGAATAATGTACCAATTTAAACAACCAAATGTAAAAAATGTTAGTAGATTGTTTAATATTTTTAAATTCCCATTATCATATACATTGGGTGTATATCATTATTTCATTGTCTTATATATTAAATAAATTATATTCCTTTAAGTAGAATAATTACTCACATTAATATGTACATAATTTCATCATGTAAAATGAATATTGGAAACAAAATTAACCAACAATATGGAAATGGATCAGAAAAAACATCCCAAATAACTGAAGTAAAATCAATCAAGGATCTTTTAATCTCTATCCTTATACAAAAATATGTTAGATATGTTTCCTACCAAATGTTTAACCCTGATCCAAGTAGTGTGGAATTCATTTAATTTCATTCAAAAAGGTTTATTGAACTCCCAGAACATCTATATTTAATCCCATGCACAAAATATCTTGATGTATATGACACTCCATAGACTCTACCTTGTAATAATAATAACATCATTTAGAATGTTTAGAAAGGTATTGGTCATTACATGGGAAATATTCAGTGCCCTAAAATCATATGTTCAATCTACACTCCCTTTCTTTCATCAAATAAAATGATCAACCTACATTGTTTCCCTAATAACTCATGAAATACATTCTACTACTTAAATACAATTTCAATCCTAATTCTCACTCAAATATCCATAACCATTCTATCTTAACCCCCACCCCAATGAAACCCTCATGGTCTTATAGTGGAGATAAGAGTTACCACCAAATTCAACATCCAATATTCCAAGAGTCATATACATGAAATTAGGGTATGTACACACATATATGGGAGGTTGTTATCTAAAAAATAATAAGAATATTGAAAACAACTAACAATCATCAACATATAAAAAATAACCATCATCCTATAATGTTTCATGAACCCACATTGGCTAGCCCCTAAACCATACACCTGAGCCTAACAATGATATACCTGTCAGGAATCCTTGATCCCTATAAGATGAACAAAAACATCACCAAAGTTAAAAAATATTATTTGGGGATGATTTGATCCACTAAATAAGAAAAAATATTTACATTCCACTAGAAATATCATTATGGATAACTTTTATACAAGATTTTACACAAATAAATATATCTATAATTGAAAAAAATAAGGGAAATATATGAAATATTAATAATATACGTCAATCATCATTAATAATTTAAATAAAAGATCCATATATAAAAGGTTTAATAGAGATATAAAACTATGTTGTAATAATGAACAAAAAATAATACATGATCAAATCTACCTGTAAGGTCCAATCTCACTAACCATCAATAATATAAATATGATCCAATAGATATCAAATAGATAAACTAAAAAATTTAAAATTTAATTGTTCTATAATCATTGAGTGAATATAGTAGGGTGTAATAAAAAATAGATATGTAGGTAAGAACCATAAAATCAATTAATTTCTAATCCAAAAATACGTTATAAAAACTAGTTTTAAAATATAGATTCTTGTTTAGAAATTAATATTTTATGAAACTATAACGCTTGTTCAAGAAATAATCTTTTAAAACAACAATCATTTTTTAAAGATTTCATCAATTTTATTTTTATAAATAATTATTATTTTTTATTAGTCCATTTTTATACACCACCTTCAAAAAAACCCTAAAAATATAGTAAAATTACACAAGGGGGTGAATGATGGAGTGAAACATAACATTAAAATAATAATAATGTCATATAAAACATAATGTAGAACAATATTAGTTAAATGAAAATCAATAAGTATGAAGTGGTAAAATATATATGATCATGAGGAAGTCAAAAACATATATTGAAGAGACCTAATACTTACAATGGTGGGAATCACTTCTCATCTGAGTCATAAAACTAAGTCAATAACCACCCTACTACTATAAAATTTCCCCACATATAGAACACCCCTCTAAGGAATTTAATTACCATGTGGGATCTAGTTCTCTAAATTTGGTCTATAGAGAAACATCTCCATACCCAAAGTAAGACATCTAGTATCTCATGATGATAATAGAAACCAGATTTTTAGTAACTAAAATGAATTGAAAATCACAATAACAAATGAATATAATCAAACAAACATGTTATACTAACATCATAGAAAAATCCATGAGAAATTCCTCTCTAAAATTATGATACTTCCAATAAATAGCCTGCATTTCGATAAAACAATTTAAAGGTTCCATCCATTCCATAAAATAATTAAATTGTTAATATTTTTATGAAAATATTCCATTCTTAAATACCATTTCCATATAAATGAATCAAATAACCATTTCTAAAATGTGAAATATTGGATTTAAAACATTCGTTGGAATTGAAGCATTTTAAAACTACTTTAAATATTCATTTAGGAAACAGGAACCTATTTTCAAAGTTATAGATCATCATGAGGTCATTCAAAAGAACCAACATTTATATAGATGTGCACATCTATAATTATATATTCATCTTAATATAGAATATTACCTATCACAATAATTTATATATTTAAATAAATGTGAATATCATATTTAAATTAAATAAGGAATTTGTATGTGAATTTATAAAAAAGATGTATTATCATGTGAAACCCCAAAACCATGTAATGAATAAATTTCCCAAATAAATATCCTTTCAATATCGAAAAATAACTAATAGAATATCACTAATGTAAAATAAAAATAAAAAATAAACAATTTACATAAAAATGAAACATAAGAATTTAATAAGAAATCTTGCACATATTTACTTTTTATAGTAATCCATAATTCTTGAAAACCATGATGTTTTCAATTAAAATATAAACTATACTTGGCTTCATAAATAAATTTATTAAACTAACAAAATGAGAAAATAAATTTAAACAATTTTAAAATTTTAAAAACATTTCATTGAATTTTTTTTAAATAATATTTATAGAATCACTTACATCAGAAGTATATAAATGATATAAAATTTCGTATATGAGACATAAATAAAAAAAGAATCAATTTACACACACTAAACTAACTGTAAAAGTTATAAAAATCCCCAACATGTCATATGGAATTATTCCAATAGATATTACATTTATAGTGTTTTAGAATAGCAAATGGAATGAGAAATGTTATGGATATTAAATTCTTACCAAGGAAAGAACAATACATTATATGAAAAAGATGACCCATGAACCAAATCATTATTAGATGAGATAGCCTAGAGATCCCCTAGACGTCATGAAACTAAATTGTTGTGGTGGAGACCTATTAAATATCATAATTAAGGAAGTTTAATGGGGAATACCCAAATATTAATCCTCCTGGATAGTTCACATGGCTTGGCCACCTCGTTTACCAAACAATGCACCAATCATACACCCCTCAATTGAGTCACCTTCAGAACAATAAAATTCGGTAAAGAGGTTAAGGTATATGATGTAACAACTATGGAAAACATCACCTTAATGAAATATGAATCCCTCACATTGTTGTCTCATAGTTTTTATTAAATGTGTGAAAGTCATGCACTAGGTCCCAAAAACACCATACGCTAATCGGGTTTCCCCTATGTTTCACACAGTTTTCCTAAACATGTGTGCTTTACAAGAAAGATAAACTATATAAAAATATATTAAACTAGAAACACCCAATGTATTATGGTAGTCAGGAAGATACTCCTATATAATGATCACTAACCATACATTTAAAAATAGATACATTAAAACAAAAAAAATATTATTACTCAAAGAAATGTGACCATAAATAAGTGGAAATTTTAAAATTATAATAAATAAAAATATAAATATAGACACACAATTGGGGGTGTGTTGAGTATCCCAAATATAACATTTTTAGTCCCAAAAAAGTAACTGAGATCAATATGGGAATAAAAAATGCATCCTTAAACATGAAAAAAAGAACATCCAAAACCAGTGTCTCCAAAATGATCCCAAACTAATAGGAACTACTAATTTATGTTGTGATCCTTGGTGTACAACTCACACTGACTAGAATAGTAAATAGATAATCAGAGATCCATATTTAATATTCCCTCTATTTACGAATATTCTAACATGGTAGTTCTATAAAACAAACCACATAAATGGTTCTATTATAACATAAAAAAGAATCAAATCAGGTTACTAAAAGAAGCCACTATTTCCAAATATGATTCATAAATTCAATTTAGGAACTTACCAATCTTTAAAATAATGAGAAAAAAATTCACCCAAGAGAAACTAATAGGTTAATTTTTTTAATATTAATATATATGATATAAAAAAGGAATCAACTAATAATTAACTCGATGGATCAAATCGAAGTGGTATTACCATTTCAGGATTCCATGAACTTATTCTTCTTCTATGAACCCAATTCACAAGATATTTATTGACACCCTAGCGCACCCTATATTATAATATTCATCAGAGCGCTAATTAATGATGTATTAGAATGCCTAATATCACTAAACTGGTAGCTTTCAAGTGAATGTTTCCTCTCAAAAGAAGTAGTAATAGAAAAAAAATCCTCTTTTAAAACAAATACCTCTAATTCTCACTCCTCACAAGATGGGGAACCATACTTAATACAAAGTGGATGAAGCTAGAAGTAATATTGGGTTTACCTTAGAAAAATAAGTCTACAAAAAATTATTTTTCCTCAAATTATTTAAATGTGATTTACCTTAATGAGAGAACTCAATTAGAATGAAATTTTTGAATATTGTCCCAAATAAATGAAACAATATGGTGTTTCTCAACAAAAAAATTATGGAAAAAGGATCTTTCATATAAAAATGTTAAATGTAAACCTTTTACATCTTGTGAAATAGATAAAGGCCCAAAATCATTACCTCTTTATTTGTGGTCAATTAATTTGGAGTGGACAAATGAGGGAAAGGTTTATTGAAAAAATACCATATCATTCCATCATACAATGAGGACAATATAGTCAACTTTTAATGATCGATACATGCTTCATCAAATAAACATTGGATATCTCTCACCCTCACGGATCCGTGAGTCACAAGGGTCCAGAAGATATTTTATACTTCTTATCAAATATCCAACATCTAAATGATGTCGATTACCATGAATGGTTGAATATTCTTGATTCGAAGATGGATCCACCATTCTACTAGTATTTAGGGTGGAATCAACCTTTTTAAGAGAATTTAGATGACACTTCATTTAACTTATAGTAATTATTGTCTATGTAATAAAAATATATAAAACCAAAAAAGTAATGAAATAAATTTTATCCAATCCTGATAAGATGAATTTATATATACATATTGCTTAACTATATTTAATGTTTATACAATATTTTTACGATATGTCACTGGGTTCTGATTTCATTTTAAAGGAATTAATAATTCATAATTTGAATGTAGTAATATTAAAATTTGGGGAAAACATGTTTTACACACCATGTATCACGTACATGATGTGTACACCTCATTCACAACATACATAGGATGAAACATACAAATCATGAATCCATTAAATAGTAGGTTTACTTTACATGATGTTTACATTACATAGTTGACATGAATATTTCAAATATCATAATACTACCAAAATCTAATCCAATATATGATGTGCATTTATTGCAATATATGAGAATTTTGAAGTCTCAATCAGTCAAAGATAAAAACCGATTATTTGTAGGGAATTGGGGGTCTCATATATATGATTTGATGAAATTGTAAATGATGTGTGGATGTTGGGACAAAATTCACTTATGTTAGTACGAGATGTTCTTGGTTTACACATTATGTACTTTTCTAATGTATTAATATTTCAGTGTTCCTACATTTATAGAACATTGATTATAGTTTTTTTGCCTCTCATTTTCATCCACCTATTTCCACAATTTCATTTTTTTCATTCCAAACCGATTTTAATTTATTCTATTTTCTTTTTTAGATTATCATTTGGTGTTTTTAATCACTATACATGAATTATACACATGATGTGATACTATTTTTTCATATTTTTTTCCATTCACCTCTCTATATTATTTATCAATACTTACATTGTTATTCATTATATCTTGGTCAAAGTGATATTTATATTAGAAAGACATTGAATTTAGTTTTTTTATGTTGAATCATAATTTTAATATCCTTTATTTCTTATTTCTCAATTTTTTCATGATTATTGTATCGGGTATTGTATTACCTCTCTTTTTATCATCAATGTCATGTGTAACTAAATCACTGAGGGTTAAGTTTCGAGAGTAGGTTTATTCATGATCCTAATGAAAACATATAATAATCCTGGGTAAATCTATGGATATTAATTAGGTTAATGTTAATCTTTAATCGCATTATTTTTCATAACCATTAACATGGTAAGAGAAATAGAACAAAAATAACAAAATTGGAATTGAGCATGACTATGACCATTATCCTATAATGATTTCTACATAGAATCTATGAATAAGGAACCTATATTGTCATCAATATGATCAACATGGAATTGTTTTATCATAGGTATATCTAATTAGTTTTAAAAAACCAATTGGTGTCATTTTCTCCATTTCATAACCTAAGCCGTAGGACTATCCCATGATAAATGCAGAATTATCTTATATCAAGAGATCTAAAATTATACCAATCCCTTTATTATCAAAATTATATCCCCAAAACCTATTTTTAGTAAAAATTAATCCTAATGAGTGAACATGATGAATCCATTCCAAGGGTTTTTTCATTTTGTTGTTGAACTTCCTGTAGTCCTTGTGGGTTCGACCCCACACTACCATTTTAATACACCCTAGTAGTAAGTGATGTTAGGGACTATAAATTTATTATATGATCACTACTAAAGTGAATTAAAAAATTCATGAGAGAACATGATTTTTACCCATTTTTAAGGATTTTTTATTACAAATAGTGAAATTTAGATTTATTCCCAAATTACATGACTTCTCCCCTTTCATTTTTTCCTTCACCTTTTCTATTTTAAAATACACTTCCATAGGACACACCTGCATCCACTTTCTTTCCAATCTCCTTCTAAGCTAGTGAATGCTCTATAGACCCTTGAATCTCTCAATAATCCTAGATTCTCAAGAAAAAATACTTTTAGATCACAAGATCAATATAAAAATATATTCATGTCATTACGTTAAAATTGATGATCATAATGATATTCCACCACCACAACCACAAATTATAAAATATGTGCCACCTAAAAATCATGGTGAGTGACTAAAAATATAAGATCACACCAATATGGTCAATAGAATTCCATCGCTTAGTAGTGCAACACATATCATATTATGCCATCCGATTCAGGTGTATACGTTCATAATCAAACCTGTAATAATCCATATAATCTAGAACATATAGAAATACCATGCATTCAATGTTAATACCACCATGTTCCAATTTAATTTTTTTTCAATGATTGTGAAACATTTTCTTACTAGGTGTGTCCTTAGTTACAATAAGTCATGGGGCCTTCCTATTATCCATGAATTAATTATCCCAGAATTTCCTAAAAAATCAATAATCAAGCCAATCCAGACTTGGAACGAACTAGCCATGAAAATTATAAATAAATATTTTCCACCCATCCAGACATGGAAGCTTTGGAATGACATTCAAAACATCACCCATGCTAATGGAGGATCAACATGAGAAGCATGGGAAATATTTAAGGAGTTAACCTAGAAGTTACCACATAAAAATTTAGTTGTGAATCATTATCTAAATACATTTTAGCAAGCCCATTAAAAGGATACATGAACTATACTAGATGTCACACCTCACGTAGGAAAAATGATCAGGACACTAGACGATTACCAACCCTTTATTAAGAATGATTCCCAAAATTATAGTCTATTGAAATTTGATAATGGAATTCTTCTACGAAGAAACCATAAAGTGGAAGAAAATACCCACTTGATAGCTCAAGTAGTTGTTCTCACTAATAAGAAGGAATAATTTCACTTACTATTTATTAGTCTACCCCTCCTACTATGTTGAATGAAATTCAATCACGTTAAATTTGAGAAGGTCTGAACTAGTGAAAGTATGACATAGTAGGATAACATGAACCACAATTAGAAGAATTTAACTATGCCATTTATAATAAAAAAATCCATAATTACTAGAATACCCAACAATATCATCAATAAAAAAACTACCCTCAATGACGGGATGAGTAGCTACAACTACAGAACCATGGTTATTTTTAGACGATGATTAGATAGTTACCACGAATGAATAAGGGACTACTTGGAGACCCCCCCAATAACATTAACCTATTTGACCACAAATGAAATTTCAACAACTATTTATAATAGCCTGATAGTTTCCACCCACTAGACAATAATAATTAAAAAAATCTACCAAGAACACAATAATAAGCCAACCTCTAAAATATAATGTTGAAAAAAATATCACTGACTTCAGGTAAAAATAATAACAAAGGATTAAAACCCATGAAACTAAAATGAAAAGCCACATGACTTCACTATGAATCCTTGAGTTTCAAATGGGGAAGGTCTCTAAATATCTATATAATCGGTTATTGGGTACCCTTATCAGCAATACCAAATAACCTATGATGGAAGAGGATAAAGATATAATTGTTAAAAGTGAAACGATGTTGGACCTATAACATCAATTGGAAGATGTGGTAAATTAGTCTGAATAACATGATAATGATGGTTGTGGGAAAAATCGAGTAACAAAAAAAAACTAAGAATGTTTCAAAAAAGTAATAGCTTGGAAAGGAAGAAATAAATTTATGACCATCATCTTATTAGACACCTATCCCTTTTTCTAAAAGTACGTAATAATCAATGAATTAGGGGTAATATAAAAATAACAATGAAATTTTAATGCAATTGTATATCAATATTCCCTCTGAAAATTAAATTTCTCATGTTTCCTATTACTAATGACTTTTTAAGGATTTATCTCAAGAATAATGAAAATTGAAGAATTATGATTTCTCCCTCTAAATGAAGATTTTGTTGTAGCTTTTCAATGGAAGACACTCCAAAAAATGTGACACTGCTAATGGTTTAATATTATTTTCAATTTTTGGTTGTTTAATTTTCAGAAATCACTGTATTGTTGGGGTGATAGTATTAGTCTCCGGTCAATGAGTGTTTACTACAAGAATTGAAATGAATCGTTTAAACAAACTAGGGTGGCACTCAAACTCACTAACTGCTCAATTAGGTACCCTCAAGGATTTATTGAGGATATCATAATAAAAGGGGTAAAATTAATTTTTTACTTCTGATTTCTCTGTTCTATATATGGAAGAGGATTTTTATGTTCCCCAGATTTTAGGAAGAACAATTCTCACAACGATAATGGATTTGATTGATGTTTACCAGCAGTGATTGATTTTTAGATTTGTTGAAGAAATGTTTTGTTCGATTTATAGGTCACAAATAAATACAATGTTTCATAAAATTTTCAAATAATCACTATTGAAAACAAAAAATTTAATCATGTTACCCTTGAATATGAAAAATAGAATAATAATCCTATTAAAAAGGGATCTGGTGCTTAAATGAATGAAAACTGTACTTTACCTCAAACTAGGGAGGCTGTCCAACCATTCATCTCATAATTTTTAATGAATCATTCTATAAGGGGTATCAACTCAAACTTAAAGGATTATACTTAAAAAATGTATTCCTCTAGGTAAAAGTGTAATTAGTAGGTAACTCAAGGTAGTTTAGTTAGTCAAGGATAGGATATTATAGTCTTTTGTAATATTAGTGGTTTGGAGAAGTTTTTTAAGAGGACCTCGGCAAAAAATGGACATAAATAAAAAAAAATATGATCTGTAAAATGTTCACAAAATGTAAATGTGAATCAGTTTAAGAAATTAAAAAAATTGAAATTTTGACACTGTTTATTTATTACAATACCATTAATTTTTTGGGGTGGTTTTAAATATCATGAACCTAGTGTTCACATCGACCCCTACTCTCATACATCATTATGCCCCCTCCCCTCCTATGATATCCATATATTGATGTTTTTACCCTTCGTTGATACAATCCACCATTTGTCCCCCTATCCTCCAACCCATCATGTCCACCCCTCGCACCATCCAATCTTCCCATAATGTCCAGAACCAAGACCATTTACACCCCACCCCTAAACACATTCCAAATCGTGATGACACACCTCCTCCTACAAAATGACTGAAGGATTTTCCTTTTACACAACTTGTAGACCGATCTATCTCATATTTTGCATACACCTCTACTTCATTTACTACATATGAGGACTCATAATCAGCTTCTAGTAGGCCGTAGGGCCCTACCCATCCTCACCATTATCTAGGACTCCAATTTTCTAACCCTAAACATCATATCAGGTTGGTCCAAATATAGTCCAAGACAATGTGGACCAACAAGATATAGGATGTTGAATTACTCGAGAACATACACAATCATAACAGGTTACTTTACATAATAAAAAGGATGCACCAAATACCAATTACCCAAGTGCAAGGGGATACTTTTAGGGAGAGATTCCATGAGTTCCTAGACACATTTGAGTTGGCCACTAATTCTATTTAGTTTTGACTCAGTGGAAGGCCATGGGAACATTGTCTGTGAAATATTATTGTGGTCATACACAAAATCTCAGCCAATTTCATCACCTCCCCTATGTTCTAGAAATTTCTGTTCAATGCTAACAAGGTTGAGGCTACACGAATTTGGTCCAACATAGTCCAAGACCATCATAACGTATATGATCCTCCATCATGAAGAGCTTCCACTATAAGTTTCTTCCTTATAGATTGTAGACATGGTCCATTTTGAAGACATTATGTCCCATGGTAATTCACATAGGGTGTTATCACATTCGATTTCATCATTTTGGCATCGGCCATGGGTGGCCCCGTCATCAACATGGACAAGAATTTATGTGATTTCAACAAGAAACTGATGAAGAGGACTCAAAGTAATTTTTTTTAAGTCTCCTTCATCATCCATTCGGCTGGGAATCATGGTAAATTCTGGACTTCCAAGACCCACACCTTACTTGGCCCTATGTAGGGAATCATCCTTATACGTCTATACATTATAGAGCAACTTAGATAGATAGATGATACTAATGAGGTCCCTAGTCATTATTTAGCTATCCTAGTTGGAGTAGCCCCCAATTCTCATTCCTTGAATTCTGTCCCATCCTATACAACAACCTTATCCCCATCTCCTACCACAACCATCTCTCACTATACATCCAACATCCCTCTCAACACATTACCACACCCACATAGGCACCTACCACTACCCATTTAAATTCTTCATCCACCACTACCATTCTTACAGAATCTCCCATCCCATCCTCCCATATAGATCTTTAACCCATATACTTATTCATTATAGAGAACCTATATTGGATCTACCCCTTCCATGAAATTCCATTTTCCAAACATTATCTTTTCATTATTAATCTCCTACAACAAGCTACTACATGATCCCACCCACATTCTTCTACTGACGCATCCTCTTCCTCTATGAATCCTACCTATAACACCGCATTTGACCTTCCATTAGTTCTCTACAACCATACAAACCAACAATATATTCTTGTGGACCCAGCCTGGTAGGTCATGCATCCACCCTTCTAACATCATCAAAGGTTCCATTGATCAATCATGCTTTTATACACATGGACTCTATATGTATTGGCACCTCACTGCCACCATCATTGACCGAACCAGCTTCTAGCACTATGGTACCCACCGCGGCAGTATATAATCTAAAACATTGAGCTATATATTACTTCAATATGACAGGATAGCTGCAAGCACCCAATATTTATGCGGCTACTCTTTATAAACACCAATACTATTTTTATTTTACTACATAGTTATATCCCAGTCCCCTCCACCATTTTTCTATTCAATTTGAGTGATATTTTTTATTCAACATGTCCTCCTTCCTTCATTGATGTATCATTGATTCTATATATACATGGGTCATATATTCATTCATTACCACTGTTTGCCTTATTTCATTTGATTTCTATTTCATATTATCCATGTCCAGATTTTATTCCTCCTCTATAGTTATTGATTCAACTATATAGCCACTATATTCCATAAAAAATTATATGTATTAGTATCAAGTTGATGTTGATCAACCAACTTTATAATCTATCACTTCAGATATATTCTTAGAAGTGATTCCCACCATTAATTTCATGGATTATTGTCTCAGAACACGTGATTAATGCTCTGTACCCTCCTGAGGTGATTGATCTCACTATGTTTCCATGTGTGCAAGATAATACTACCACCAATTATTATTAGAGGAAGAATAATTTTATGTATATGGAAAAAACTTTCTGATCCCTCAATCTATCTGTCGGAATGAAAACATCATTGTTTACACATTAGGGGAAGAAACCCATATTTTTATTTCTTTTATTTCCATCTCTTACATAGGATAATTGAATTATTGTTTTGTATAATTCTTGTTCATAGGTCATGTTGATCCCCATTTTACTTAACTATCTTTTATATATGAGATTATTTTATTTAATTTTTACTATGTCCACCTTCTCATTTAACTATATTCATCATTGTTAAAACCTATGGACTATTTTTTTTATCTTATGTAGTTTTTTTCTAGTAAATTATACAGTTATCCAAATTTTAAATCACCATCCACTATGGTTACTCACAACATGAAATACACCATAGATATCTTTCATTTAAGAAAATGTAATTTGATGTTTTCATATCATTTTTTATATTTTATAAACATGATATATCTTCTATGATTCTTTCGAGGAAAGCTCATATGATATCTCATTTTAAGAATGGGGGAGTATTTATTAAGATTTTTTATAAAATTTTATTATTTACTTATTTTACTAATTTAGAAGAAATATTTCATCTAAATGATAATTTGAACTGGAAAAATAATTACACAAGTTGAAAGAAAAGACAAATATAAGTTGAAAATTATTAGAATTCCTATTTTACCTATGTACATATTAGTTTCATGATTTCAATATTGAGTAATTTAATTCTAAATCAATACTCTTAAAATGTATTTTCAATAACATATTAATAGAATTTATACCATGAGTGATTGGTAGTTTATTTTCCATACTCCCATTCTAGAGAGGATTTTTGATCCATAATTTCATATCATTTTCTGAGAATATTTCTTGATAGAAAAATTTGACATGTATTCCTTTTAGAATATACATTGAGATCTTATTAAGAATATGGTTGAACAAATATATTTTTAGTATGATTGATTCAATCTTTACTGAGATTTTTTTTCTTGACACCAACCAATAAATGTTTACTTTTTTATCCCATATAATCTATGAAAATCATGGTAGGATGGATCTATTTCGAGATAATTACCCCTTACTACCCTTTTCTTGGTATTATGCATGATTATCCTTTGAACAAGTGTGGGGGGGAACATTCAATACTGATGGAAATGAGAAGTTGTTATCAAGGAGATGAATTGTGGTAATGTCATCATACTCACATGATGTGGTCCCTGATTACTTTTGAAATTTCTTATGCCTACCATGTTCCATTTAAAAATATATAGAGATAAATATAAAAAACTATATTTGTTTGTGTATTAATATGGTCATAAATAACCATTTCATTACCAATTAATCCTATGATTCATCACATATGATTAGGGGATTTGTATGATACCTATAATAAAATATATTTTGAAAAATAAATAAAATGAAATGAAAGGATCATGATACATTTTGGATACTTACATGGTAAATTCATAAATCCACTTTGATAGTTTTGGAGCATGGACACCTTTTGACATGGGGTTATTTACTTCATTTCATTGTTTATGTTTATCATGCATTATATTATATATCTTACCCTCCTTTTGAGCATGATGTTTTACTTTCTACCCACCTACCATCAATATCAGAGTAATATGACCCATTTTTTATACATTTTCATTGATTTTTTATTATGTTCACAATGTGAAGATGCTAGAATCAATTAAATCCATTGGTTTCGATAAAATATTTAGGATATGATCATAAATTCAGTTACAAATTACCAATACATATGATAGAAAACTCATTTTGAGATAAATTACAAAATTGGTATATACTTGAAGGAATAGTTATGGAATTTTAATTAAAAGAATAATGAATTTGGATAAAAACTAAACAATGAGGCGTTACTAATTTTCACTATAAGACTGATTCTAGTGGTCTAACATTATCTTCCAACACATAGATTTATTTTATAGTTTGTAATACATGTTTCTTGTTTTAAAAACTGTTTCTTTTGGAATCCCTGTTGAGGTGATTTTTTTCATGAGGACAAGAAATTGTTCATGTGTGGGGAATTTGATATACAGAATTAATATATTCATATTGGATATATTGATTTAAGGTTTATTTATGATTTATTCAGAAATGCAATGGATTATATTTTGTTTATTCTAGGCTCAACATTTATAAATTCAAAGGGATTTATTATAATACTGAAAAAATATGATTTATACACAGTGTTTCACGTACACGATGTGTTGAACTCTTTCATAGAATACTGAAAATTCCACAGGCCATTCCCTAAATCCATTACATGCCATATACACTTTACATGATGTGTAATATAATTACATGATGAGAAAATTTCAAATATTTTAATCCCTCAAAATGTGAATCACATACAAGACATGAAGATATTGCACAATGTAAAATGTTTTATGCCTTTCCCATAAAAATATACAAACCAATTCATTGGTGGGAATTTTGGATCCCTTCTACACGACGTGAATAAAACATAAAGGATATGAATATGTCAGTAGAAAAGTCACCTAATCTAGTATTTTATGTGCTTGACAAACACAACATAAACATTTCTGACCTATTAATATTTTTGATCCTCTCTGTACAAAATTATCTTCATTGTTTCTTTTCTGGTTGTTTTATTTAACTACTTTACACCATTTTCATTTGTTTTCATTTCAATCTTATTTCGATTCACTCATTTAATATGTGTGGATCGTTGTGTTTATTGTTCCTACATAATGAAGTGAAACTATTTCTGAGCTGTAATATTAGGAAATGATCTTACAACATTCTTCGTTTTGAATGTATTCTTAATAGGCGAACACTATTAAATGATTAAAATTAAATTAAATTAATAAATTACATAGTTAATTAATTTAATTTATTCTGTATTCTAGGTTTATGATTCAAACTATTTTCTATTCAAGAAGACATGGTTTAATGTCCAAATCTATATCTACTTACACTAAATAATGGTTATTAGGATATTCTAGAAGATCACCTAAAAGTATAGGTCGATGATGATGAAACATGGAGAATTAAAATCTAATAAATTTAGATACATTTTCAAGAAATGTACATGGTCTCAGTTTTAGATAATGTAATTAAATACATGGTGGGGTAGGTAGAGATAGATTTTAGTTTGATCCATGATCAGAAGTGGAAATAGGTTTCATTGGGTGTGACAATGTTCTATGGTGTAGTGAGGAAGTGGTGGATCTTGTTCCATAGAGATCTTGAGGATTCAAAAATCCCATGGAATAATTTTCGAGACTAGTTCCTAGTAGTTTTCCTTTCATTGCGATTAAATGAAAACCAATAACATGAAGATTATTGACCATTGAACAGAGAGTTATAGTGTGTTTGATTTTGGAATCCACATCAACACCATACTTCTATATTCTTCAGACCAATTTCAAGATGAGGAGGCTTGGTCAAGGATTTTTTAGGAATCTTTGAATGCATAGATCTAGTTCTATGTCACCCCATTTATGTTGTTGAAATATGTCGTGGTGTTTGTCAGTGTAATGGTTGTTTAATGGAAATTGGACCAAATCAAACCATTATGATATTTGATTTTTTTGGATTCCATATGAAGCAGAGTTGTTGTATAAGATTCATAGTTTCATGGAGTGAATACATTTTAGTCATTAAGGGGTATGTCTTATCCATCATTATATTGTTTCTCATGGGTGGATTCTCTCAAACCTATGTCAATAGATCAAATGATTTATTTTCTTGTGAGGCCAAGTGATATATGGATAGATTGACTGGACATTATGATCAACCGGTGTATAATAGGTTTTACACTTCAAGATTCCATTTTTGGCAATTTAAATGATGTTTGCATCACCTAGGTGTTCTAGTTTGGGATCATAAGAGTCAAGATGGAGTAGGTAGAGGAAAACCCTATGACGCTAATCATCCCAAAGAAAAGAGTGTGATCATGGTTTTAGTAATCAGTAGTGTCATATAGTCCATGTAGAATTTAATGGAAAGCATCATGATGCAGTGTTTCCAAATCCACAAGATCTAGATGTCATTTGAGATACCATATTATTTTTTCCTATATAGGTGAATGAATTGTTTGATCCTAGAGATACACACTAATTCAAATCATCTGAAATTGTCCATGATTTGGGATATGATGTAGAGAGGCTTCCCATTACCCTATAATTGTCTATTCTATTTAGTGGTCTAGTTGACTTGTATGAAGTATATAAAAATTATGAAATAGTTTTAGAGAAGTACCACTACTTGAGAGACTTATTAATTTTATAGATATAACTATATGATGTAATTCACATAATGGATTGGTTGTATTCAATGCATAATATCATATATTTTTTCAGAATTAAGGTCTTTTTCAAAGATACTGATGACCAAAAAACAATAGTTTTTTGAAATAAATTCTATTACATTGGTTACATGAATGATTCATCATTATTTTCCTTGATGAACATTTTTATGCAGAGATCATTGTATGTTTAGTATTAATTGTTTTAAATGGTTTTGTTAGAGTACCCAAATGAATTTATTGATGAGGTTATAGCATCACCTCATGATGAGAGATACTATTTGGGAACAAACTACAACTATGTTTGTCTCTAATAATTATGTCTCTATATTAGATGGGTCCTTCTATGTTGTGATAGATCTGCGTACAACATGATGTTCTATTCATGTTGGGTTTTATCAGATGATTGTGTTGCATAGGGTGAAATAGTATTCAACATTAAAATTGATTATGAATGACTTCATATTTATATATGTTGTCATTGCTTGGACTAGGTGTAAGTGAAGAAATAATTTCCTCTTATATGGATTGAATATTTATTGGATAAGTTGAAAATAGTCTATTTGTATTCAGATATCTATAATAGGTCGGTGTATTATAATATGGGGGTGAAGGATGAGGATATTCTAGATACTTATTTTCAATGTTATCAAGGGAATTATGAGTTGGTTTTTATTCAATTCGGTATTAATAAGACTGAAAAAATGATCAAGGGTTTGATGAAGTTATATTTCAATGAATTAGCGGATTAATTCATAGTGTTGTTCACCAAAAACATTCGTGTGTTCTTTCATCCATGGAGGATCATGTAGGGAATATAAACATTTTTTAGGAGTTTTTCGTCATCATTATAAATTTGGGATGTTGTTGAAATGTGATTTATGGTCTAATGATGGTTGTTTATTAAGGATTTTAATGTCCTAGTAGACAGTATTTTTGGATATTTTTTTAATCAAGGTAGTAGGTTCTTGGGATTCCACCAATATAGTGGAATATGAAAGATGTTTACATGGTATTTAATAATATTATTAGAGTTTCATGGACTATTTCTCTTTGGATACGGCTCCTCTGATAACAATGAATTTAATGGATCTAGTGTTATTTTAGACTGACTATTTTCCTGTAACTATTGAGTACCCAAAAGAGAAATGGTCATCACACTTGTCCTTTTTTATTAAAGGGAGTTCAATTTGAGAATTTTGTTGGGGATTCATGTCTTGGATTATGTTTTGTTTTGATGTAGCTATGATTATCCGTTTTTTATTGGTCTCAGTTGTTATTTTCCTAGTAGCATAACTATTCCACCAATAATCCAGAGTTGGAAATAGTGGTGTTCACCATGATATTGTGGGACATTACCTCATCGAGGGGATTGTTGTGGTTTTCAACAATCATCAGATCATGAGATATGTCCTAAATATAAATCACATGATTTCTTTGTTCATATTTTTTATGAAATTATAATATGAATATGAGTTCATGATTTTTTAGACACCATAATGGGGAAATTTCGTAGATGATGTGATGATTTCAATGTCCCATAGTGTTTCCCTTCAAGAATCTAGATATAATTTAAAACTCATGAATGTGATCTCAGTGGTTTATTTATATATGGTATATTTCATAGGTAATGTTTGTCTATTCTATATTATTGTGTAGTCATATTTTGTGTAGTAGGTGGTGTATCTGTAGTTGGGGGATTCTTAGGTAGATGTCTAGAGATTTGATATTTTTTTCAACCACTCCCCGGAGGATTGGTCAAATGTTGAACACTACTAGCTTTTTTCCAATAGAGTGTTTTAATCCCTTTTGTGATGTGTGATATTGATCTTCGTGTGTTCCATTTCGCACCCACGATAGTAAATCATTGATTGAAATATATGTAACTATCATTAAGAGTTCATGCATGGTGGCCTGAGTAGAATCATATAGTTTCTATATTTGTTTCTCAATGTTTGGACTTCAAGAAAGAGAAAGATGATAAATAATTTCATGGTGGTTTACTCCAACCATTAAATGTTCCCTAATGGAAGTGGGAGTACATCTTGATGGATATTATTAATTTTATACCTTAAGATCAAATATTATTTGATTCTATATGGGCGATTGTGGATAATATGACAAAATCATCCAACATTATAAATAGAAGGTTATATATCTCAATGGAGGTGGTTTTGAGACTCCAAAAAGTCCCAGGGATAATCATATCGGATAAAGATCTTAATTTTACCACTACAACGTAGAGAAGATTACATCAATATTTTTTATATATATTTTTCCTCATGACTACATATCATCCACAGATTTATAGACAGATAGAGAAAACCATGGTAACTATTGAGGATGAGATTCAGTATTGTTCATATATTTTTGAGGTTCAAGGAAAAGGAATATAGCATTCGATGAGTTTTCTTAAAAAAAATTGAACATAAAATTGTTATGACACCATTTTTAGATTTTTACGGATGACCATTTCATTATCCATTATGATTCCTTGGAATTAGAGAGGCATCAATTAATGGGATGCTTCCGGTTCATAACACAATAGAGATGGTTCAAGATATCTATTAGTGGATGAAAGCATCGAAGGTTCATCGTAGATCTTATGATGAACATAGAAGGATATGTTTAGCGTTCGACATTAGAGATCATGGGTTTCTTAATTTTACTCTATGCCATGGGTAGAAATGTTTTTTTTCAGGGGTGAAATAATTATTCTTATTTTTGGAACCATTCAAGGTGTTTTCTGGAAATAGAGCCCTGGAATATTAGAAAACACTACCACTATAGATGCTATGAATATATTATATTTTGTACAAGATAAGGCCATTTCATTACTATCACAATGACTTCCAAATCATCCATTAGGATGTGATCTATATTGATGATTATTTTACCTTGGGTGAGAAGCTGATAGATATCTAAGACCACAATGATATAGTGTTTCATGGGCATGTTATTCCTTTGGTTCATGTCATATTGAAACATGGTGGCTTGGAGGAGAGTACCCATGAACATGGGTCATAAATATTCACATAATACCCCATGATATTTATTGTTTGTCTTTTTTCTCAATATAACACCCATTGTAGATAATGAACATTTTTTGGTTTTTCATATTGTTTTTTATTGTTTATTTATTTCATCTACTCTCATTTGAGTGGAATCTACCATAGGGGAGTGTTTAGGATCTAGTTGTTGTGGTTTTTAGTTTTCACATGATTCCCCAATTGTTGTGTTTGAGATCCTGTGATGGATAAATTGTTAAGAGTTTTATCCTGAGGTTTTTATTAAGTTAAATTCATTTATTTTCTCTTTGGGATTAGATTTTGAATATAAAGTAAGATAATTATTTAATATGTATCGGATATAAGGGAAAAATCCATCATTCCCAACCCATTACCTATTTCTAAATACCATGGAGATCAAAAAGGTCATAGTGATGTTATGGTGGTCTTTCATTATAAAAACATAAAATCAAAAATATTTAATATTGTTAGAATGTTGTTATGAAATAGTTATATTTTATGGGATAAGAGTAACATATGGCCTGAAGGGTTTTATAGTTTAAGTATATTTTATATCATATCTACAGATTATGTACTAATGTGGTTTTACATCAAATCTTGATGAGTAAGTGGAATTTACATTGTAAAAATAACATTTATGATGTAAGATAAATAATTTTTTCATGGTTTTATAGAGATCCCCTTTTCAACATAGCGTAATGCTCAACATGTTTATAACATAAACAAGGGGATCACAATATAAATATACACTATGCTTTATGCTTTATATCTTACTATTTTTTGTGTTTTCTCAACCAATATCCATTCTCTACTAGAACTACATGCATCCAACATCACTTCTTCAATCATTTCAGGCGGCCTTCAAAGGGGGTTGATTCCCACCTTACTTTGTTGGATCTATGATGATCCAAGGGTAGTTGTCCATAATTTTGTTATGGTTATTAAATATTATAACCCCCATTTATTTCATTCCATATGATGGTAGTTCTTCTTTATTTTCATATTTTTTTTGTTGGATAGTTGTGATGCGGAATCCTTGAAAGGATGTAATCTTATAGAGATATTGGTTCCCCAGGTCGAAAGAGTTGTTATGTTGTTTTTTGCAAATATCATTGAGGATATTTCTTTATGTGATTCATTTATTATCCAATTTATTAATGTTAAATCATAATATTATTATGGATTACCCATTTTTATATAAACTAAACAAACATAATATATATTTAAATGGATTAAAGAATGAAATTTGATTATTCCTAGATATCAAAACATTTTTATGTCCATAGTGTTAACGACCATTCATTTTATTATTGAGATATTGTTCTATATATAAAAATAATTTTTACATGTTAATACACTTCGTTTATCATATTGAAATTGATGTAATATGGTAATGAACATAATTCTAGACTAATTGATTATTTTTTCTTATGAATGTACGAGGAGGGTTACTTATAGTCTGTTGCTTCTAATAATATAATGATATTAACCTTGATGCAAGTATGCATGTATAATTGATATTTTTTATCAATGTGTTAATGGAATTGGTAAATAATGTGAATCATGGGATGGATTTATGAAAATAATAATAAAAATTCAGGAAAATAGTGAATTGTACTACTCACATTTTAATGAAATAAGTATTATGATAGAGGGTCTGGTTAAGCCATTTGATATATTTTCATAACATATTCCCTTGGTTTCTTATAGTTGTAATATATATATATATATAATTAATTAGTTAAATAATTTTGAAATAAAATTTTTATTCAAATATAATTCATGGTGTCATTATTGAAAGTTGTTTATAAAAGATGGTTTCCTTGTGTTGGGGGTCAGGAGAGTGTTTTTACTTTTGAAAGAGGGATTCCGTACTTTTATTAGCTATATTTCCCTATTAACAATTAATGTAATTTGTCCCTTGTGATGTTCTCTGAATGTTGTATTTTCCATCTATTTTTATGACCCTAGAATGGATGATACTAGTATTATTGTGATGATATCAGGTACTAATTACCAGATTATGTGGAAGTAGATGTCACCTATTATGGATAGATGCATTGGAAAATAAATGGGGTCTGATGGGTGGCAGAAGAGATGATGTATGGGATTTAATATTTTCTAACAAGTCATTGTGAATAAATAAGGATTCTTGGTTGTTATGAATATGTTTAATGGATGCTTTTAGAGTTTATTATTTTTTCTTCATTCCAATACCTACTTATTAAGGAATCATGATGTCCTCGAATTCATGATCTCTCTTCATTTTTGTTTAAGAAGTTATCCTAGAGTACCTAGAATTATCTAATGCTAATAATTTTTAATAAATTTCTTCAGCCTTGGTTTTGGTGTAGCTGTAATGAAAATAACATGTTACTCTTGAGCTCTGTGGACTCAATTTGGATTCTTACTGGAGGGAATGTACATGTATTTTGATGTTTAATAATTTTTAATGTGTTATAATATTTATTTTTAATTAATTTATAATTAAATAATTTACATAAATTAAAATTTTTAAATGAAAAGAAAGTAATTCTCAGAAAACATTGTTTCATTAAAGGATATCTAACTATTGTGGTGGTAGTCACGAGTCTAAGATATGTTATAGGTAGATGATACTAAGACAATATTATTCCCATTAGGTGGTTTTCAGTTATAATATATCCTATGTATTCTGGGATTTCATATGCTACAATACCCATTTTGGTTAGGGAGATTTGCAGATAGTGGACTCTAGGAGGGTGATTTCCCCAACATCTGTGTGGTGGGATTGGTGATGGACTACTCTATATTGCCATGCTCAATTCTATTATATAGTTCATTTGTAGGTATGATAAGAGGTTAATATTACCATATAAATTTATATACAAATAAAATTTCTTGGGATTATTCCAAACACATTTTACTATGAATTTAGTATCCAATGGATTATTATAGTTATGATGTTCTTGGGATATGATGGATTGAGAAACATACACTATGTATGGGATATTTGGGATAGAGGTATTATAGTTGATTTATGATGGGCATCATATGGTCTATAGTAGATTTTGTAATCAACACAGTTACTAGAAATGGATATGTTTAAGGTATGATGTGATGCACAATGTACACATTGTGATACATATGCCTTGTTTTTTCAGGATCGATTTTTTGGAGGGAGTTGGCTCAGGACATGTGATGCTCAGACAGAGTGAAAAACTAGTGGGGAAGAAATCGATGGGTACCCTTGTAATAGATATTTTATTATATAATCTCACTTATGTGATTCATGGAGAGAGATATTTGTGGTGAGGTTAGAACATAATATATATATTTAGGTTATGAGTTAATCTCACCATTGTTCATTCTACTTTAGAATTATTTCTATAATTATTTTTGATAGGATTAGTGGAGGATACTGCTTTGTATACTATTATGCTATCCCACATAGATATATATAAAAACACTTTTCATGCTAACAAGAGTAGGTAAGAGATCATACTGGATATTACCATCTCATTGTATGGTAGGAGATGTTTGGGATTCATGGTTGCTATTGAGATTACGTTTTTAGTACATGTAGTTTCCCATTGAGTTGTTTTACTACTATATGATACAAATCTATACACATGGTAAGTAATTATATATATATATATATATTGGATCATGTGATGGTTAGTATATCTATACCATCCATCTCTTTCACATGTTCTCTTAGAAGGTAATTATTCTCATTGTTAAATATTATACACTTGGTGTAATCAATAAACCGGGTCCTATAAGATGTGAGACATGGGAATTAACCATCCTATTTGTATCATTATTAGCCTTATAGGGGGATTCATTGGTTATATTGGGTTATGAAAAGTTTTACAGGGGAATGTATTGACATTCCATATTAAAGTACTTATAAAATGAATAGATGTTTATTTATAAGTCATGTTGATTAATATATATTTTTTATTCATATTTGGAATTCATTGGACATATTATGTATTGAATTGGACCCAAAACAACATTTCTCATCGATGAATTATTAGGGATCATTAGATAACTGAGTTAGATAACCTTATTATCTTGGTTTTTGGATTATACCTAGCCATAGATTATAAAATCTCAGAAGATGTCCATGATATTATGTTTAAAATGTATTAAATTTTACATTCAATAATTTTAAAATTAGATAATGGTGTCTATGTGATTGTTTTTAATAATATACATTGATATGTTTCAAGATCATGTGATTATTTATATGACTTGTTTTGATTTTCAATTATTCCATCCGTATTCTTCTTTATGCTCATGTTATTTGTTAAATGGGTTTTGTTTTATTAATTTAACATTCAATATTTATTATGCTTTTTTCTCATGATAGATTCCATAGTATGTAACCCTTACTGATATTCTAAGATAAAAATTATTTTCTTTCGTTTCAGCAATATCTGAAGAAGTTATCATTGAATGGATTCAAGGATGAAGAAAATTTAAATTCCCTGTGTTATGTATTTTATGGTCTCTAATGTATTGTGTGATTCATGTATGTATAAATTTTTCCAAGATGAAAAAAATATTTTTTCCACTGGGATGAAATCTCTTATAACTAGTTATAATATAATAAGGGAACCACTATCTCTTGGATATTAGGTTTGGTGTAATTATGATCAATATATACTAACTTTTTTACATATTAGAATAGTATGATATATGCATAATCTAAACACCCCTCATGAACAAATGATATTTCACTCCTTATATCAAAGTCATTGTATATGGCCCATCACTATTATTTTTCACTAGGTGAATGATGTATCACATTCATTATCCTTAAATGTGAATGATCCATAACTTGTATATTAAAAATGAAACTTAATACATTTCTTAATTAATGAATTATCACCAATACCAATTAGATGATATAACACCAATATTCATCCACTAGTAGTGGATATAGCACTGTCTTCCGAAATTGGTGGATGATACATAATCATTATAGAAAAACAATAGCCTGGAAATGAACCACTAAAATCAATTACTATAGTGGATGGTACACTTTTATTATAAACTTCTATGTGGAAGATATATGACAATAGTAGGCCTCTAGGTGGATTATTGTACCAACCCTATATTTAGTAACTCAAAAAGGATTTTTACATTATTGCATTGGTATATGGTATGAGGGACCACATCATTATGAATCAATAATTTTAGAAGTAATGAGATACAATATATATATATATATATTATTTCTATATAATATTAGAAAAATTAAAAATAGAATGTAAAATAGTATTTCTTCACTAAAAAACATTCAAGGATTAATTTTTCATACCATAGGGAATGGAAAAAATTAAAGGGTGATAATAGATACTAATTAAGGGATGTTTTTTAATTTATTCTAAAATGTATAAAAATTGAATAAAAATTGTGTTATTGTAAAAAATCAATACATCTTCAATTTTATCAAAAACATAAACCCCAATATATATCTCGGAAAAATAATCCCATGGATAATAAAAATATAAATTCTATAAAATTAAAAACATAATGATGGACATGAGGATATTATCATCAAAGAATCAGGTGAAGACATCATGAACCTTACAAACACATCCTTTATCCAAAACATTTCAATGAATACATATGTGTACAAATAACACCCTTCAAATTTTTTCAAATTTCTATCTCATGTGACATGTTTATTCATCAATAGGCTATCTATAACTTGGATCCACCAATCACATACAAATCACTAATTAATTACTCATATATTTAATCATCAATATATTAAATATTAAATATTCTATACCAATAAATGAATCTACATATTGATTTAAGAATATGGATCATCAACATTCCGTTAAAAATGAATTAAATTTATAAAAAAACTTCCTTTAGTTAACACCATATGTATAAATGGTATATAGTTGATAAAATATTATAAATATAAATATATCAACTATATAAAACAATATCTATATAATGTCAAAATAATAATGTTTGATGATAGAGGATAGATATAATATTATTCCTTGTGAAGATATTTAACATATACCAGAAATCATTAATGAATTGACAAATACCAAAAATTTATCACAAGTGGTGGTTTCTATGTAATTGAATATCTTTAAATAATTACTATGTAAAATTGAAGTGAAAATTTGCAATGAAAATTCCATAGTGATTTTGTATAATTTGTGTGATATGGTTGTTATAAATAATATAAAAAATATATTCATTAGGTTTTAAATAGAATTTAAATATAAAAATTTCAAAATAATATATCCATTAAATTATTCAAGTTTTTTAAAATAAAAATGATATCAAAGATGAAATACATATATTTAATATGAGATCTCTATTGACCAATTTAATAAAGTGTTACCCTAATATTTAAATATAGAAACTAAAAATTCATTAAATAAATGAACTATATTTTCATTGAAAACACATTGACACATATAGTGGAAGTAATATAGATGCTATTTGATATAATAGTCAGAAAATATTGTCACCCTTTATTTGTTAAAAACAATAATCTATTCATACTTTTTGGAAAATTCAAAATTGCTTTTTTTTGGAGAACATAAAAAAATTTCCATTTAATGATTTGATATGATATTAAATGGGATATAAAATATGATATAGATATAATTTCAAAAGAAAATAAACATTTCTAAAAAATTGGGTGATGAATATAGATATCGAATAGAATTATTACTAACCAAATAAAGATAAATTAGTTATACATTTATTAAATACATTTTGTCATATGTTTTGAGTACAAAGAGTGTATAGGTTGAAAGAAAACATGAAACACAAATAATTATCATAAAGGATGAAACTATTTGGAGTTTAACAAGAGAGAGATAATATAATTCATTCACTGTAAATTGAATAATGAACAATATTGACTAAAAGTGAGATTGTAAAATAAACTCTTACAATATTTATATATTTTGGTTCATATAAATTAAATGTTAGAAAATTAATTTAAATATTATGATTCTTGAATTATTATGAATTCATGATATAATTTTAAAAAGGACTATTATTTACAATATATTAAATAATTCAGCACAAAATTAAAAATATGTATCAATGAAGTGATATTGATATGAAAAACATTACATTGGATTCATGGTTGGGCATACATGTTGTATGCCCATTAATAATAAATTTATTTTTATTAAATACTTTATTAACAACATTTTCCACCAGTATTTAATTATTTATGGTCCTTTTATATGAAATTTGTTTTAATTCATTGATTATCCCTTCTTTTAAACATCCACTTATTACTATTCACTTAATCTCTCAAAATTACATAGGAATTATTACAATAGTAACTTGTGTTATAAAATGTTTCCATAATATGCATAAATTTTAACAATTAAAGGATTATATTATTTTTCATTATATATAATTTTAGAATCTCTCTTGCAATGTTTAGAAAAAGAATGACATCGCTTTGGGATGTGATAGTCTACACATACGCATGAGTGAAATTATCACATTCAAATGGATAGATGGGTAAAAAGGTATTTAATATATTATATTAATGTAATCATAATTATTTCATAAATGTGATAAATATTAATTTCTTATATTTATATAACCTATTTAGTGTAGGGTGATAAAAAAATTACAATGTTATGTGGTTATGGTAGTCGATATCTACGTACGAGTGATGTTTTATATTCAACGGGATAGAAATTAGATGTAAATTCGATGTACCATTAATAGAAAAAATATAATTTCATTTAATTTAATAGTGCAATTATTTTATTAAGGATATTTAATATTTGTAGTATTTTAAAGAAAAAACGAACAAGAAACGGGTAGGTAAGACCATTTACCTCTTCTTTGGGTAATATTCATTTTCTTATAGATAAATTATTCTTGAAGTAGAATTTGGAAAAAATGTAAACACTATGATGCATCATGTAATGTTTTAAATATATTTTGGAATTTATTTTCCAATGAAAATCATCTTAATAATTGTGGATAAATAAGAGGAGAAGGTTCACTTTTATAAGTGACATTGGTGGAATTATTATAAATACCAAAATAATTATTATTTAATATATGTGTTACTCATGTAATTTTTCCCTATATGGAAATATCATTGGTGAATAAGAAATATAAAATTTATTATAACACGAATGAAGTATAATTGGATGAATTATTCATCACCCATAATAAATGGTTGTTAACATGTAATTTCTAGGGGAATAATTAAACACAAATTTGAAATCTCTCACATTAATGATGTCTCAATAAGTATCCCCATGTAAAATGATAAATTTGAATTTCATAATTATTACAGTGGATGATATTACACTGTTATTACACCCATGATTATTGATATGTCAACACAATCCCACATTCTCATTTAATGACTTACCACTTTGAACAAAATCATATTAAAATGTATAATGGCAAGAATAAAATCGTATGGGTTCCTAGGCCCTCACCAGTCAAATAATGGGGGAACCGGTATATCATTAGTTATTATGATCAAAATACCTTCCATAATGTCCGGGGTTATTCTATCACATTATATAGGTGCTAGTAATATTGTTGATCCCCAAACCTCTCATCCCTTGGTTTCCTCTTTGCTTTCGAGGAGTGTCCCACATGATGTTTCTACCCTTGATCTTCAAAAGGATCTACATTTGCCATTGTTTCCCAACCATCCAATATTGTTTGTGGATACGTCAGATGGTTTGTGTAATGTCCCAGAACTCTATGGTCCATTGCATTGTGAATATATGGTGTTTGAGGTGTTCGGGGAGGTCTCGGTGACTTATCCCCAATAATTTTTCTAAATTTATGTGAACAGTTCCATTAGTGAATAGTTCTATCAGTAACCTCTAATGGTAACCTCTCTTTTCATTACCAAATTTGAAATTCTGTGAATAGTTCCATCAGTGAATAGTTCTATCGGTAACCTCTATCAGTAACATATAATGGTATGTGAATAGTCATCTATCGGTGAGGTTCAGTGAACAGTGATCTATCGGTGAGGTTCAGTGAACAGTGTTCTATCGGTGAGGTTCAGTGAACAGTGTTCTATCGGTGAGGTTCAGTGAATAGTGTTTTATCAGTGAGGTTCAGTGAACAGTGTTCTATCAGTGAGGTTAAATGATCAGTGTTCTATTGGTGAGGTTTAGTGAACAGTGTTCTATCCGTGACATTTAGTGAATAGTTTTCTATCAGTGAGGTCCAGTGAACAGTGTTCTATGAGTGAGGTTCAGTGAACAATGTTCTATCAGGGAGGTTTAGTGAACAATGTACTATTAGTGATGTTCAGTGAACAGTGTTCTATCAGTGAGGTTCAGTGAACCACGTTCTATCAGCAAGGTTTAGTGAAAAATGTTCTATCAGTGAGGTTCAGTGAATAGTGTTCTATAAGTGAGGTTTTGTAAACAGTTAAAATAGCGAGGTTCAGTGAACAGTGTTTCTAGAACGGTGAGGTCTATCGGTAACCTCTATTGGTAACCTCTAATTGTAGGTGTACAGTAACGGTATATGTACAGTAACAGTAGGTGTACAGTAACGGTAGGTCTACAGAACGGTGAGGTCTATCGGTATCCTCTAACGTTAGGTGTATAATAATGAAAGGTGTACAGTAACAGTAGGTCAATAGTGTTTTCGGAATGGTGAGGTCTATCAGTAACCTCTATCGGTATCCTCTAACGGTAGGTGTACACTAACAGTAGTTGTACAGTGTTTCCAGCTTCCTATAGTTTCAACCCTTTGACATTTCATTTCAGATAAAATACATTTAAAGCATTATTTTAATGTCTCTTAAGGCTGATTTAAAGGACGTAAATCATATATTAATTATTCTTATAGATTGGGCTATTTTTACTTGGTCAAACCGCGTGTGTTAATGTGATCCGCTTTTAATGGGGAATTAATCGTATCATAAACTATTGCCCCATTAAATCATCAAAAGTTACAAGATATCTTCCTCCATTGTTCTTCCTATTTGTTATCAGCCATGAGATGATAGAACCTTTCAGTCCTTCCCATAGGAGTGGCCAATCAATCATTCTGCATCGGATTGGTTCATCTCTTTTTGATGCAACCAAGGTGTATCGATCAATTTTCGATATATGGTATGTTTTATCTTCATTCCATTGGGGATCATCTTATCCTATTTTCCCTTACAATATTATATCATGTAATCTCCATGATTCTAAATGGGTTTTTCTTAGGGTTTGGTTGGTGCGGGCGTACTGTGGCATCCTCGGGTGGATGCAGTTATCATGAGAGGAGGATCGTGACACATTGTGTGGATAAAGAATGTGAGGAACTGTATAAGGTAGGGGATCCGTTTCTTCTATTTCTTTTATGTGAAACTGTATCTTTAGCTTGTTTTTACCCACTGGGTGAGAAATGAATTGACATGATAAATATTTGAATCGGATAAATAAATTTTTTATCAATCATATGGTATAGCCTCATGTTTTTGTTAGATTGTGTGATATTTATGCTTGTTCTTGATGTAAATTGGTAAAGAACATGAACCAGGATTAATTGATAATTATTTTGGCTAATGATAAAGAGGTAGGTAAATTAATCTTGTTCTTATTATAATTTGATGTTAATAAAATTGGTGCAGTAGTCATGTTCATTTATTTGTGATAGCATACTATTTGGTTTCTCGAATTTAGAACCAATGAATAATAAATAGTTTAATCCAATATGGATTAAATAACCGTTGTTTGTTAAAAGATAATTGCTTGTAGGGTTCTGAGTTACCCTTGTATTTGTTTTAGGGCCAAGAGCCCAATTTTGAAGATGTTGTTTTACTGCTGCTTGTGTTTTTATGTGAGCCTGGATGGTTGTGGTAATTTGTGGAGGCATGGAGGCCTTTTTGGTTGTGGCAGCAGATGACACCTAGAGTGGTGAGATGCATTGGTTTATGCATGTGGGTGTCGGGGAGGACACCAGGGATGATGGAATGGGATGGATGTGATTATTGGATGCTTGCTATTTTTTTATTGTTTGTTTATCTGCTTCAGTGTTCCCCACTTTACAAGGTAGCTAGTCTTACTTACCCTTCATCCGAAAGAGGTGAAGACATGTGGGGTATGATATGTTATTTTCTTTGTTTATCATCTCAAGGAAGGATGGGTATATTATCTTTCTATAAGCGGCAAATACTAGATGGGTAGTACATCTACTCAACGGGTTGATCCCCCTTCTCTTTAGTAGCATCAAATGTTTTTCTAGAATGCCTGGGAATGTGGGAAAGTAATTTATAATGAATAATTGAATAAATGGTGTTAACCCATGGGGATGGAGTTGAGATAACATAATGATGAGGATGTAATTTTGAAGGAACAATTGACTTTGGGTGTGATGCTAATGAAACATAATGTGGAACTATTCATGGTTAATTAATGTTTAAAGAATTAATTAACTTAAAGTGGAACTCATTAAAGGCAATGAAGTAATCTAATAAATCACTATAAATGGTTGTGTGCATATAGTATACCTATTCTTATAAGTAGCAACTCAGATTCTGAGGGACGTTAGCTGTAGTGGGTCTAAGACTAGGTTATTCCCATAGTGTGGTTGTGAGTAATATTCTATCCTATACTTTTTGGGTTTCTATATGCTACTCCAACCTGTCAGTAAGGGCAACAGACACCCCGTGGATTCTTAGCCCTAGGGGGTGTTTTCCCCAACATTCTTGTTGGAGGATGGATGGCTAACTACCCCTTTGACCAGGCTCTCTTCTCTTGATAGTTTCTGGTGCTGGAAGGCACATTGGTGAGTTTTCCCAATTTTTGTGTGTAGAGGGCTATAAAGACTTGTGTTTAGTCACTCACATATATTCTGGATACAGTTTTGTATGGACTACTATAAGTGTAATGTGTATAGGTTGTGATGGCTTGAGGATCCATACTCAGTGTATGGGCTATAATGGCTTGAGGTATAATACACAACATATGATACATGTTATGCGAGTTTTTGTGGCTCCCAGAAAATACCTCATTAAATTGGTGTGTGGATGTGGTGGTTTTGTTGCACGAGGTGCATATTGTAGAGCTTCAACCAGATGTGTGCGGGCAAGCCTTTTTTGAGAGAGATGCTCAGGATGTGCGGTGTTGGAGAAAATATGCAATCTAGTGGGGAAGTAGTAGTCGGTTACCCTTGATATTCTTTATTATATGATATTTTCTTGTATGAATTACTTGGTGATAGTAGCCATGGTGAGGTTGGGAACATAGTATACCTGTTTAGGTGACGATTTCATTTCACTTGTTGTTCATAGTGCATTATCATCCTTTCGTTATTTTTGCACGAGAGGATTCGGGGAGGATCTTACTGAGTATACTATTATACTCACCCTAAGTATATACAAACTATTTTTTAGGTCACTCGGAGCAGGTTGGAGATCAATATGGTTTCTACTAGCTTGGGGTTAAAGGAGCTGTTCGGGCTTGTGGTTGCTGCTGTTTTACATTCTTTTGGGTACTTGCAGTTTTTTCCATTTTTGTTGTACTACTTCTGCATGACATTTCATATGTGTTCTTGGGTTTTCGTTTATATTTCATCATGAGTTGGAGTTATTTGGTTTCTATCTCATCTCTTTCTTCTGCATGTGTTCTCTTAGAGGGTAATGCCTCCCATTTTGTGTGTTTTTTATACCCTTGGTGCAAGTTGCCAACCCAGGTCCTAGAAGAGGCGGGACTCTGGGGTCATTATCTCCGTTCTCACATTGCTTACCCAGGTGTGTTACACTTTGTGGGGAGGGGGTCATGACAGAGTGGTATTAGAGGTATGGCTGATGGATATGATGAAGTTTGGATTTAGGCCCAGGTGAGGTTGCATGGTATGGTAAGGCAATGGGGTCATTTATGTTTAGAAAGTGAGGTAAACACTAGAGACAGGCTGAGACGTAGGCATTTAGGGCCCCATATGATTTGATTTATGGACCTTTATGTTTACAATGGATACAAAATAAGGTTCTACTAGTTGCAGGGTAGAGACCTTGGAAAGGATCATGCATCATTTTTCATTGTGTCTGTGTTTGAATTGGTAGAACTTGGGATAGGTTAACCTCAAATGAATAAAAGAAAATAATTAATTTATTTTGGTTGAGTCTTCTATATTCTAGGTTTAGGAGCTCTAGCAGGTTGTTATTTTAAATTCATGGCTCTAGGTTGACGTCCTCATCAGGATTGTACAGAAAATGTCCAGCAGGATTTTCCAGCAGATCGCCACAGGGTAGAGGCTACCGACGACGACACTTGGAGGAAGACACTCATAGAGTTTCAGCGCTAGAGTCTGCATAAGCAAGAGGGCCTTATTTCATACACAGTCATGGAAGACTGGTTAGAGAAGGATGAGATCGGATTCAGTTCAATTCGTTCTCATAAGGTGCACTGGGTGTCCATGGCTGTGACAATACGGTGTGGAGCAGTGAGGTAGTGTTGGTTCTTGTTCCTCAGGGATCGTGAGGAGTCGATGATCTCACGGGAGGAGTTATGAGATAGGTTTAGAGTCAATTTCTTTCTTCATCTATGAAGGAATCTAGTCATCGGGATCTTCTTACGATTCGACAGGGATGCTCTAGTGTTCGATAGTTTGAAATCCATTTCTAGAACCTTTGACAATATGCTTCAGACCTACTTCCAGATGAGGAGGCCAGGGAGAGGCATTTCGTGGAGGCTTTCCATTCAGATATCCAGCCCCAGGTCACCCCATTTATGCTGAAAACATATCTTGAGGTGCTCGAGAGGGAAGAGGTTGTTGAAATAACTTTGGCCAGGACCAGATCATCACGAGAGGGGAATCATC
Source organism: Viscum album (assembly GCA_963277665.1). Classification (NCBI taxonomy): domain Eukaryota; kingdom Viridiplantae; phylum Streptophyta; class Magnoliopsida; order Santalales; family Viscaceae; genus Viscum; species Viscum album. The sequence continues at coordinate 270,132,569 of OY728155.1, forward strand.
ATGATTCCTCATGAAGAAGACTTGTGGTCTAGGGTTCTCGGTTTTCAGGGAAGAATAGTTTTTGATTAACCGGGGGTAGGTCCCCGCCCTTCACATCTCATTTCTCTAGAGGCCGCAACTCTCAGGCGTATGAAAAGGTATTAGGCGCTTGTTTTTTGTGTGGAGGTCGTGGTCATCAGCAGCGGGAGTGCCCGAACTTTTAGAGCGACCATCGTCCACCAGGCTCTTCACTCCATGTTTCTCTGTTGAGACAGTTTCAGCCGAGGTAGTAGCAGCCGATTGCACCAGCCTTAGATCATCATAGGGTAGATGGGGCAGGCAGAGGATAGCCCCATTACACTCCCCGTCTTAGAGAGAAGATTGAGGCTATGGTGGTGGTTGTCATCAGGGTCAGAGAGGTCATGGAGGTGGTCATTGTTAGCTTCATGCTCTAGCATTTCCATCTCCAGGAGAGCCAGGCGTCGTTTGAGGTACCCATTGCTTGTTTTAAAAATTTTTGTATTCCTTGATTTTTCAGGAGCCACACACTCTTTAATATCACCCACAATTGTCCATGCTTTGGGACTTGAGGTAGAGAGTCTTCCAGTGCCTTCGGCGTTGACCACACCAGTTGGAGGTCGAGATAACTTGTTTGAAGTATGTAGAGACAGTGAGCTAGTGTTGTTGAAACACCGTTCTTGGGGAGATTTCCTATGTTTATGAATACAACCATATGATGTCATCCTCATCATGAATTTGTTGTATTTGGTGCAGGATATCATGGATTTCTTTAGGATGAAGGTCGTTTTCATTGATACGGATGAAGAGAAAGTGGTGTTTGTTGGTGAGTGAGATCCTAGGATGGGTTATAGGTGCATTCCATCCTTATCATCCGTGATGGATGCGATGTTTCTGATTTCATCAGAGGTTCCACAATTGGCATTTCCTAGGGTCGTAGAGGAGTACCCTGATGTCTTTCTAGAAGAGGTTATAGCATTACCCCCTCAACGAGAGATCTAGTTTGGGATTGAGCTACATCCAAGAGCAACTCCTATGTCAAGGTCTCTATATTGGATGTCCCCTCTTGAGTTACGCGGGCTACGTATACAATATGATGGTCTATTACAGTGAGGTTTTGTTCAGCCAAGTGTGTCATCATGGGGAGCACCAGTTTTTTTCGTGAAGAAGGCTGACAGTAGTTTTCAGTTGTGTATTGATTATCATCACTTAAACAAAGTGGCAATGAAGATTCGTTGTCCTCTTCTGCGGATTTATGATTTATTCAACCAACTAAAGGGTGAATGTTGGTTTTCAAAGTACGACTTACGTTCATGATATCATCAGATGCGTGTGAAGGATGAGGATATCCCGAAGTCTGCTTTCTGTTATCGTCAGGGGAATTATGTGTTCATTGTAATGTCGTTTGGAGTAACGATTTTCCCATCTGTATTCAGGGGATTGTTGAATTCTGTGTTCAGTGAGTTCCTGGATAAGTTTTTGGTAGTTATCATCGATTAAATCCTTGTGTAATTTACATCTAAAGAGGCTCATGCAGAGCATCTACAAGCCGTTTAGAAAGTTCTTCACCAAAATCAGCTGTTTGGGAAGTTGTCGAAGTGCGAGTTTTGGGCTCGAGAAGTACGTTTCATGGGGTATGTTGTTTCCCAATAGGGAGTAGTTGTGGATCCATCGAAGATAAGAGCAGTTGTCTTTTGGGCAGCCCCCATGACAGTGTCATATGCGCGATGTTTCCTTGGTCTCACAGGCTACTACAAGAGGTTTGTAGACGATTTCTCACGAGTTTCGACTCTGCTGAAAGCTTTTACTATGAAGGATCGGGAATTCATATGGACTGATCAATGTAAGGTACATTTTGAGTATCTAAAGGAGAAGTTATTAAGTGCTCCATTCCTTTTTCTTCCTGCCGAGGGAGTTCAGTTCGATGTTTTCTGGGATGCTTCACATCTGAGGTTAGGTTGTGTTCTCATGCAGTAGAGGTCAGTTGTTTCTTATGGGTGTCGGTAGTTGTGTCCCCATGAATGAAACTATGCCACCCATGATCATGAGTTGGCAGTCGTGGTGTTTTCTCTGAAGTTGTGGGGACATTACCTCATTAGTAAGTACTTTTTGGTTTTCACTGATCATAAGAGTTTGAGCTATGTTTTCTCCCAGCATGAATTGAACTTACAACAACATTGGTGGATGGAGATCTTACAGGAATATGACATTGAAATATCGTATACACCTAGAAAATGTAATGTTGTAGCTGATGCAATGAGCTGAAAGTCACGTAGTGATGATGTGTGTGAATTCGGTGATTCCTAGAGAGTAATGGAAGAACTGTCAGCATTGCATCTTGATATGGATGAATTTGGGGGTGGTGGTTGTCTTTTTTAGATTATGGTACCGTCATCCCTAATGTAAAAGGAGGAAGAGTCCCAGTTGGGAGATCTAGAGGTGGAGATTTGGAGAGACCGAGTTGTTGGTGGTGAGGCCCTTGATGGTTGGTCGGAGGATGAACAACACTGAGTGTTATATCATGGAATGCTTTTTGTTCCCTTGATGATGAGCGAGATGGTTCTCAGAGAGTTCCAAATTTCACCTTTAGTAGTACATCCTGGCGTGACAATGATGTACCGATCCTTGAGGAGTCATTTTTGGTGGCCTAAGCTGAAATGTGAGGTTGTGGAGTTTGTGTCTCGATGTTTAGTCTATCCGAAGGTGAAGGATGAACACCGTGTTCTAGGAGGTCTTCTACAGCCATTAGATATTCCTTAGTGAATGTTGGAGGACATCTCAAAGGACATTGTTACTAGTTTACCTCGAGCTCCGGGAGGACATGATGATATTTGGGTGGTAGTGGATCGTTTAACAAAATCGGCGCACTTCATAGCGATTAAAGAGGTGAGCTCAGTGAATGTTTTGTTGAGGCAATATCTAGAGGAGGTGTTGAGACATCAAGGAGTCCCTAGGACTATCATTTCTGATCGTGATCCTCATTTGCCATCTAGGGTGTGGAGAGGTCTCCAACTTGCTTTTGGTTCTCAACTATGTCTTAGCACTGCTTTTCATCCTCAAACAGATGTTCAGACAGAGTGAACCATCGAGACTCTTGAAGACATGTTACACTCTTGTTTTCTTGATTTCAGAGGCTCATGGATAAGGCACTTACCCTTGGTGGAGTTATCAAACAAAAATAGTTTTCACTCCACCATTAGTATGTCACCATTTTAATCCTTGTATGGTCGACCATTCCATTCTCCGTTGTTCTGGACTTGGGTCAGAGAGTCAGCAATTCTTGGAATGGAACTAGTGCAGAATACAATAGAGATGGTTCAGGTGATTCATGAGAGGATGAAGATATCATTAGGTCATCAGAAATCATATGATAATCAAAGAAAGATACCCTTAGAGTTTAATATTGGGGATCATGTGTTTCTGAAGGTGACTCCCCGTCATGGGTAGCGAAGGTTTGGCCCTGGAAGTAAGCTTTCTCCATGGTTTGATGGGCCTTCTGAGGTGTTAGCTCATGTTGGAGTTGTGGCGTATCTAGTAGTACTTCCCCCATATGTGAGTCAGACGCATGATGTTTTCCATGTTTCACAATTCTGTCATTGTCTTCATGATAAGTCTCACATTGTCGATTGGGTGGAGATCAATGTTAATGATGATGCAACCTTCGAGGAGAAACTTGTTGAGATACAAGAATTTAAGGAGAAGGTGTTGTGTGGGTGTTCTTTCTCCTTAGTTCGTGTATTGTGGCGACACAATGGTATGGAGGTGAGTACCTGGGAACGTGAGTAATAGATTTGTGCTCAGTACCCAGATTTGTTTGATGTTTAACTCTTTTCATGTAACGATGTTCCTTTTGTGGTTATACCTCTCATGTTTTGTTTATCAATCTCATTTGTTGTTTTTGAGGCTTGATCTCTTTTAAGAGGTATCTCGATGGGTGGTTGTTCGGACCCCTTTTAGTTTTCCCTTTGGGTGGGTTTTGAGTTCTCGAGGATGAGAATGTTTGGAGAGGTATCTGATGTAATGGCTCGGACCTCTCTGGTCCATTACATTGTGAAAATATAGTGTTTGAGGTGTTCCTGGAGGCCAAGGTGACTTATCCCCAATAATTTTTCCAAATTTCTAATTTTGTGAACAGTTCAATTAGTGAATAGATTTATCGGTAACCTCTAATGGTAACCACTCTTTCCTTTTCCAAATTTACAATTTTGTGAACAGTTCCATTAGTGAACAGTTCTATCGGTAACCTCTATCGGTAACCTATAATAGTAGTTGAACAGTGTTATATCGGTGAGGTTCAGTGAAATGTGTTTTATCGGTGAGGTTCAGTGAACAGTGTTCTATCAGTGAGGTTCCGTGAACAGTGTTCTATCCGTGAGGTTTAGTGAACAGTGAGATTCAGTCAATAGTGTTCTATCAGTGAGGTCTAGTGTACACTGTTCTATCAGTGCGGTTCAGTGAACAGTGTTCTATCAGTGAGGTTCAGTGTAAAGTGTTCTATCAGTGAGGTTCAATGAACGGTGTTCTACCAGTGAGGGTTAGTGAACAGTGTTCTATCAGTGAGGTTCAGTGAATAGTGTTCTATCATTGAGGTTCAGTGAACAGTGTTCTATCGATGAGGTTAAGGGAACAGTGTTCTATCAGTGAGGATTTGTGAACAGTTCTATCAGTTTGGTTCAGTGGAAAGTGTTTCCAGAATGGTGAAGACTATTGGTAACTTCTATCGGTAATCTCTAACGATAGGTGTACAATAACAGTAGGTCTACAATGTTTCCAGTACGGTGAGTTCTATGGGTAACCTCTATCGGTAACCACTAACAGAAGGTGTATAGTAATGGTAGGTTTACAATAACAGTAAATCTACAGTGTTTCCATAACGGTGAGGTCTATCGGTAACCTCTAACGGTAGGTGTACAGTAATGGTAGGTGTACAGTAATGGTAGTTGTACAGTGTTTCCAACATCCTATAGTTTCACCCCTTTGACGTTTCATTTCACGTAAAATACATTTAAATCCTTATTTTAAGGACTCTTAAGGCCGATACAAAGTCCATTAATCCTATATGAATTATTCTGATGGCTCGGGATGTTTTAACTTGGTCAAATCGCGTTGGTTAATTCAATCCACTTTTAATGGGGAATTAAGCGTATCTTAAACCGTCACCCCATTAAATCTTCGAAAAAGAGAAGATATATTCTTCCCTTGTTCTTCCACTTTGTTATTTCCTATGAGACGATAGAACCTTTCATTCCTTCCTGTAGGAGTTGAACAATCGAACTTTCCTCCTCGGATTGGTTCAGCTCTGTTTGATGCAACCAACCTGTATCGATCAATCTTCGATATAACTTATGTTTTATTGTCGTTCCTTTGGGGATAATCTTTTCCTGTTTCTCCTTTCCATTTTATAGCATGTAATATCCATGTTTCTAATGAGGTTTTTCTTGGGGTTTGGTTGGTGCGGGCGTACCGTGGCATCCTTGGGTGGATGCAGTTATCGCGAGAGGAGAATCGTGACCCGTTGTGTGGATAATAAACGTGAGGAACTATTTGAGGTAGGGGATTTGCTGGTTCTCTTTATTTTATGTGAAACCGTATCTTTAGCATCTTTTATCCCACTAGATGACAATGCAATTGAAATAATAAATATTTGAACCAGACAAATAAATTATTATTGATCATATGTTATAACCTCTTGTTATTTCTATATTGTGTGATATTTTTTCTTGTTCTAGATGGAAATCAGTAAAGAAAGTAAACCAAGATTAATTGATAATTGTTTTTGCTAAAGATAAAGATCCATGTAAACAAATATGGTTCTTGTTGTAATTTGTTTTAATCAATTTTGTGTAGTAAGAAGGTTCATTAATTTGTGATAGCATACTGTTAGGTTTCCCGAATTTAGAACCAACGAATAATAAATCAGTTAATCTAGGATGGATTAAAGAAATATTGGTTGTTAAAAGATAATTACTTATAGGATTCTGAGTTACGCAATTTTTTGTTTAAGGGCCAAGAGAAAAAATTTGAAGATGTTGTTTTACTACTGCTTATGTTTTGATGTGAGACTCGATGGTAGTGATAATATGTGGAAGCATGGAGGCCTTTTTGGTTGTGGTAGCAGATTATGACTAGAGTGGAGAGATGCATTGGTTTATGAATGTGGGTTTCAGGGAGGACACCAAGGATGACGAACTGGGATGGATTTGATTGTTGGATGCTTGCTTTTTTTTTGACTGGTTGTTTATCTGCATTACTTTTCCCCACTGCTCAAGGTACCTGGTCTTACTTACCCTTCCTCGAAAAACGTCAAAGACACATGGGGTATGACATGTTCTTTCTGTGTTTAGATTCTAAAGTAAGGATGGGTATATGCTCTTGCTATAAGCAGCAAATACTTGACGGGTAGTACATCTAATCACCGTGTTGATCCCCCTTGTGTTTAGTAGCAGAGAATATTTTTCTAGAATGCATAGGAATGTGGTAAATTAGTTCTATAACGAATAATTTAATATATGGTGTTAACCCATGGGGATGGAGTTGCTGGAACATACTGATGAGGTTGTAATTTTGAAGGAAGAATTGACTTTGGGTGTGATGCTAATGAAACATAATGTGGAACTCTTCACCGTTAATTAACATTTAATGAATGAATTAACGTAAACTAGAACTAATAAAAAGGGAATGAAGTAATCTAATAAATCTCTTTAAATGGTTGTGTGCATATAGGATACCTAGTCTTAGAAGTAGTAGGCCGGTGTCTGAGAGACGTTATCTACAGTGGGTCTAAGACTAGGTTATGCACATAGTGTGGTTGTGAGTTATAGTATATCTTGTAATTTTTGTGTTTATATATGATACTCCACCCTGTCAGTATGGAAAACTAACACCCCAGGGATTCTGAGCCCTGGGGGGTGTTTTACCCAACATTTCGGTGGGATGATGGATGGCTGACTACCCCCTTTGGCCCCGCTCTCTTCTCCTGGTAGTTACTAGTACTGGAAGTAACATTGGTTAGTTTGACACATATATGCATGTAGAGAGATGTAACGGCTTGTGGTTAATCACTCAAATATATTCTAGATATAGATTTCTATGGACTACTATTGGTGTAACATGTATAGGATGTGATGGCTTGAGGATCCTTACTCAGTGTATGGGATGTAATGGATTGAGATATAATACCTGGCATATGATATACGTTATGCGAACTGTGGTGGCTCCCAGAAACTACCCAATTACATTTGTGTGTGGATTTAATGGTTTTGTTTCATGATTTTCATATTGTTGTGCTTCATCCAAGTGTCTGTGGGAAAGCCTTTTTGGAGAGAGATACACCGGACGTGTGACGTTTGGGAAAAGCGGAAAACCTGTGGGGAAGTAGTAGCGGCATACCCTTGATATTATTTATTATATGATATAATCTTGTATGTGTTACTTGTTGAGTGTTTCCATGGTGAGGTTTGGAAAGTAGTATACATGTTTAGGTGACGAGTTAGTTTCACTTGTTGTTCACTGTGCTTTATCATGCTTTATTTACTTTTTCACGAGAGGATTCGGGGAGGATCCTACTGAGTATATTGTTATAGTCACCCTACATATATACATCCTGTTTTTCCGGTCACTTGGAGCATGTTGGAGATGAAGCTGGTTTCTACTAGCTTGGGGTTGCAGGAGCTGTTTGGGATTGTGGTTGTTGATGTTTTACTTGCTTTGGGGTACTTGTAGTCTTTCCCCTTTCCATTGTAGTACTTCTGAATGACATTTCATTTGTGTACTTGGGTTTTTGTTTTTATTGCAGTCTTAGTTGGAGTTGATTGGTGTCTATCATATCTCTCTCTTCTGAATGTGTTCTCTTAGAGGGTAATGTCTCCCATTTTGTGTGTTTGTTATACCCTCGGTGCTGGTCGCCAACCCGGGCCTTATGAATGCGGGACTCAGGGGTCATTATCTCCCTTCTCACACTGCCGACCCCAGAGGGGTACACATTGTGGAGAGGGGGTCGTGATAGTTGGATTTTTTCAGCATTCCATGGTTTTCTAAATCCTATGGAATAAAAGTCACCCTAACCCTTTCTCTTAATTGATCCCCTAATACCCGTGATCCAGATCATTCTAGGTCATCTTCCATCACTATTAAAAACATATACTATATATTATTGCGCATGCAAGATGATGAATCCCAAGTGTCGACTATATTATCTTCTCATATTAGTGGTTTTTTATGAGGTCACAATCTTGACATACATAAACTTTTACTCATTCACATGTAAACTGATTTGATGTGTTATGGTTCAACTAAAAGAATTACATATTTTGATGATTACATCAATGATATGAAATTTGTGTGTCATCTGTTCTCGAGTTAAAATGTATTATACTCCAATGAACAACAATGTAATAAGTCTTATAGAGTTATTTTTCTTAAACACATACAAATGTCAAAAAATATTGATGCTTATGCATGCTAAATTAGCCCTTGTGACATAAAGCATCAGGTACCCATGAACCACCATATCGAGATATTCTACAAGATATGTCATGAAGATGAGAATATTGGTGTATGGAAGGAACCCATTACAGGTAATCCGTGTTCTGAAAGCATCCTTTATTTTTTTATCCAGTGATTCTAAATGTGATTCATAATAAAAAAACTAATTTGGAGCAAACCAGAATATTTAGCACCACCATACATGAATAAGAGAAACATGTTGGAGGGATCTATATTTGGAATGACATAGAATATATCACCTCCTTTTTATTTGTTAATGTACACTCTGTAGTAGGGTTTATTGTTAATAAGTATACATGGTGAAATAACTAAAAAGGGGGTCGATGCATCTGGAGAATGATTGATCGCATCATCACCAACCACCAAGCCTTGTCTTTCCCTCTTAATGATGGATTATTTCACTAGGTTCAAGGCATACCAAATCATTCTCCCATATTAATTATTCTGGAATCTAAGGATATACGAGGTGGTGGATTCTTCTTCCCTAGCCGATGGGACTCAGACCCCCCAATTACCTTTTGTGGTTCACACATCTTAGTCCAAAATAGTGGAAGGATGATTCCTTTTCGACCTTTAAAACAATATCTTGAACAATAATGGGGATCTTCAATCTTGAATCAATAATTATCTTACTTGTGTCATTGAGTTTGTAAATATTATGATTTATATTGAGAGACTATAGACTAGGAAAAAGGATTTTTCAGAGGAGGAACAATTTTCAAACATTTTTATAAGAGAAGCTCCATTTTGGACATGTTGTTGGTATAATAACTATTCTCAATAGAGAAATATAATTTTTTTTCATTGAAGGTATGAAATAGATAAGATAAATTTTGTCATTCTAGTTTAATGATAAAAAATGGGGTGGAATGTTGAACATTATCTTGGTAGATGGATCTTTTACCAGTGTTCTTGATGTGGTGAAATGAATGGTTGAGATCATTATAAACCTATTTATGTTGGATATAACCCTTTCATTCAAGAGTTCTAACTGGGGAACTTCATATTTATATTATTCTATTATATGGGTGAGTTGGGATCCTATTTATATTGTTTGGAAGCCATCTTATAGGAATATTAGATTTGGGATGCATTATTATCTCTTAACCCAAAGGGTTATTTAGGAGATAATCACATCAGAAGCTCAATTTACATGGAATATTGAGAAATTTGATTGAAATAAATTGTAGAAGTTATTCCATATTTTTTAGGGGGGATCATACCCTGGATGGAATGTGACACCACACTCATCATTATTTTTAAGTTAAAAGATCATGTTTATCTTATGATTTATATGATATTCATCATGATTACATTTCCCTACATGGTATTCGCTAATGTGATTTATATTAAACTCTTGATGTACCTAATTTAATGGTTTTTGTAGGAAATGAATTGATTTACCTGAGGAATTTCCACCATATCATTAATTTATTTATCTCATTAAATGATTGAATATATTAATAAGAAGTCCCTAGGATCAAAAATTTATGGACTAATTAATATGGATAGTGTGTAAGGAAATATTGAGTGGGGTTTCATCAATAGGGTTATATATTACATGTGAATCCATGGTTTGGAGGATTATATGTTATTTATATTCCTCAGTAATGAAAGGATTTCAGTGTATTTTGTTAATAGGAGAAGTTTTTTTTATATCGATTAATGGTTTGAGGTAAGGGGGTCCTTTGTCACTATGTATGTTTATTATGATATGGGAATCATTCACTATGCTCCTATCAAGGGATATTCATGGGGAAACATCCTCCGTTATAGGATTAGATGAAATTTTAATTTATTATCTCATAACCGATTTATGGAATATAACTCATTTTTTATCAATGGTAGGAGAATATCTATTCATGGTAGAGGAAAAATCTTAGAGGACTATAGTATATGGAGCGGACAGTGCTTTAAATATGATATGAGTTGGGTTTATAAATCTAAATATTATTTGAATTGTTTTTGGAAAATTTAGGACATTCATGGAATTGGAAAAGGACATTTCCCAACAGATTTCCATTGAGATTTGGTCTCACCTTGAGGGTTTTATCTTCAAAACATTGAGGGGATGATTGAAATTATTTCTACCACATCGAAAATTAGAAGATTTTTTATCCATTAGGGGTTAGATCAATCTTTTATACTCTTTGATATCCTCTATCCCTCTAATGTTGAATGAATTCCTTATGGTACTAGAAATAGTTGTGAAGAATAATAGGAAGTTAATGTCTGCCATCATTTGGGATGGTTAGGAAAATAAATGAATATAGTGTAAATCTTAGAGAATAAGTGATAATTCGTTGATACATGAGGAATAAATCTCAAAAGTGTTGTTGAAACCTTGAGGTTCATACAAGATATGGTGGATTGGATTGATTAGGATGGCCCTTCATTTGGGCAAAATGTATCATGGGGAAGTATGGGCCATTAAGACTCTACATAAAAGAAAATATCATCTCTATGGTAAATGATAAGAATCCATTTACCCTTTATACAAATATATTCTTGATGGATTTTTGTTTGTAGAGAGAATATCTTCTGGAATCAGAATCTAGTTTTTCATATTCCATTTTTATTATTTTCCTACCATAGAAATCTAAATCATACAAGCATGAAACTATCCCATATAAATTCAAGATTTCTATAAATCATAGAAATTTAAGGTCTTCAAAAACATTGACTCATCGCTTGATCATGATCTGTTAACCCTCACTAGGGCCACATTGGGAGTCTTCTCAACCAAAATATATCACAATTTTTTCATTCAAACCTATATCATTATGAATGGAGAGAAGTTCATTTGTTCATGTAAATTTATAGAATGAATAATTTCTATGTGAGGAGTATATAAAATATTTTTTTTTTCAAAGGATGAGAATATCAATCATAAGGGAGTTATGTTGGCTTCTATATGACTGTGTCATTGGAGGTCCTAAGAGGGGATGATAGATATCCACTTTTTATAAGGGTAGTGGGTGGATTATGTTTGGTTTTTGTTTGGTAATATCATTGGACTAAAAAATATTGTATGTAATGGAATTCTATTTTTATTAATATGGATCCAAGGAATACTAAATAATTCACATGAACGAATGGAATGGGGGATCATTTTTACTATAGGATGCCGGTGCTTAAGGTGCACCATAAATATGCCTCAAATTTAAGGTATTCTTATATTTTTTTGGCGAATTATGTTCATTATAGATGTCCTGTATCAATCCAAGGTACACTCTAGAACCATTGGGATACATAAACCTTCCTGAGGATGCTTCCTCCTTGTAGGAAACCATTTAGATAAATGTACAGTATGACATCTCTCGGTAAATGGGTTCAATGGAAACCCTCATGAAGTTGGTTCAGACTCAGAATTGATGTTTATTTTCATCTTCTTAACACTTAAGTAAGAGATTTTTTTATGAAACTAAAGGATGGGTTTTTTTACCTTCTAAGGAAACAGAAACACTTTTCTAATATAATCCATTTCATTGTATGTGGGATTGATGTTTTCATTACATCAATGTCACTCTATTTGATTTTTGATTTTGAGATATATTATTTTATCAACCAAAATTATCTATAGAATAATATTATCACACCATTTTATGAAATCTATCATATTTGAAGTTTCAAATTACTGATAAACCATGAGA